>OY751117.1:9583802-10274106 GCA_963564075.1 Eupithecia subfuscata
TTTTGGTTGGATGAACTTGTGTGCCTAGAATAACACAAGTAAATACAAATCTAAAAAACACGTGTAAAGCCGCGGGCAGAAGCTCGTTAAAGAAGAAGAAGAAGAATTCAGTAGACCAATCGGTTGTAAAATACGACCTGTAGAGGAGTACGGACATACTGACATTACTGACAGAAAAGCTATTTCTTTCGTTCACTTTCGATGACTTTCGTTCACTTTCGTTCACGACGTCAATAATGATTTGATCAACATCTTGAATTAAACATACTGGCTTGCAATAAGTCTCTCTCTAATTACAGAAATACTGGCACTTATTTCCTGGACGGCAAGTTTAGGAACGACATCCGTTAGGTTAACAATGAACGAAAATTGTTTAGGTGCGCCATCTGTTGAAAAGGTTTAGAAGCAGCTTGGAAACGGCTGACCCAGACAGAGTATCACAATTTAGTTTCAAAGACAAGCCTAGGTGGCGTTAAATCAAGGCGCACGCTAAAGTTTCTGCTACTCGACGTCAGATGGCGTCGTAGCTCGGACGTATTGTTTCTGCAACAAATATAACGACCAATCAGAGAGCAGGAAACATCAAGCCAAAGTTGAATAACGTTCCGGGACTGGTGACGTCGCTCCCGCGATGCAGCTATTTTCGCTTCTGATTCGTCCGGTAGACATTTTGTTTTGAAGTTGCCATTGAGTAACGAGAACAAAATATTGAAAATGACAAACAATCCTCACGCGATCAGCTGGAATTCTGAGGAGTTTGAGAAACTTGTGGAATTAGTGAAGCCGCATCCGTGTTTATATCATGTGCAAGACCCCTCGAGGAAGAATATACTGGCGAGGGAAGCGACATGGGAACAGATATCAGAGGAGCTTTGCAAACCTGGTAAAATTATTATTTTTGTTTACAAAGGTCACCACACATTGAGCTCTAAATTTATAAGAGCCCTAGGATTTTCAAATTTATAAATAATGCTGGACTTTTTCACACAACGTCATCTAGCGCTAAGGTAATGTAAAGTATTACAGCAACACGGCATTACCTTATTTTATAGAAACACTAGAACTGACCTAGGATTTTCAAATTAATAAATAATGCTGGACTTTTTCACACAACATCATCTAGCGCTAAGGTAATGTAAAGTATTACAGCAACACGGCATTACCTTATTTTATAGAAACACTAGAACTGACCTAGGATTTTCAAATTAATAAATAATGCTGGACTTTTTCACACAACATCATCTAGCGCTAAGGTAATGTAAAGTATTACAGCAACACGGCATTACCTTATTTTATAGAAACACTAGAACTGACCTAGGATTTTCAAATTTATAAATAATGCTGGACTTTTTCACACAACGTCATCTAGCGCTAAGGTAATGTAAAGTATTACAGCAACACGGCATTACCCTATTTTATGGAAACACTAGAACTGACCTACTTGAGGGACCAGTGGGTCAGATGAGGTTTTTCTATTTAAGATCTTCCTAAACAGTTGTGTATTATGCCTATTCCCATGCCTCATTTCCATGCCGCTTCATATTATTCACTGAGATAAATAACCTTTGTAAATAATTATCTATATGGAAGATTTACAAATTGTTTTCATTGATTAGACAAGTTTTAGAAGACTTTTGCTCAGGCAGACATTAACTTCATAAAAATATTTTTTACATTCCAGTTGAAGACTGCAAGAAGAGGTGGAAAGCACTCCGAGATGGCTACATGAAGACACAGCGACTCGGCAATGAGCGCAAGATTACCACGGGACTATTCACAAAGCTCGATTTCTTAAACGAACCAGAAAAGACAGAAGATCTAGAAGAGCATTTAGATGCAGAGGAGACTACCGAACAGGAAGTCATTATGGATAAACAGGAGTATTATGAAGTGAGTTTCAAAAATATTTGAATTACAATGAGCCTACTCAGAGGGATTTTTATAAATTTTATAAATAATGCGTTTAAAAATTGACAGTCTAAAGGATCCTTTGGTTCATGTAGCTTGAACCTATTTTTTGTGTGCATCTAAATATGAAACATCTTAGCTTGAATGTCCAATTAGAATAAAATAATCTTTTTTGTAGCAAAAATACAGTGACTAATATGATATTTTTGAACATTTCAGATAATGCTTGTGGAAAATCTAGAGCAGCCAAAAGTACCAAAAATGCTGATACCACCCTTAGATCCTGGAGAACCCCCGAAGAAAATTAAAAAAGGACACAGCGGAAGAAAAAAGACAATGCCACCGCCTGTTGGCCTACCGCCAATCAAAATACTACCAAAACCAATGATGTTGCCTAAATTCATACAATATGTTGAAGAAAAACCGAAACCAGCACCCCCACCTCCCGCACCTCAGCCAAATAAGTCAGAAGTTTTAGACAGTCTAATAGAAAAAGTACTAAAGGAACATACAAATGAAATAGATGTATTCTTCAGGAGTATGGCAGCCAGCGTAAAGAAGTTACAGCCAAATTTAATACCCAAAGTAAAGATGGAGGTTTGCAATGTTATAGCGAAATATGAAATGCAGAGTTTTGAAAAGAATGGCAGCTTTTAACTGATGATAATGTATAAGATTGACTGGTGAATTAAATACAGACCCACTGATTTAAGTGTATGGGAAGAGAAGAAATTGGATGAAAATACACACTGTTAATTTAAGGCAGAGCCTTTTTAAGTTTTGGTTTTAAAAAAGCCTCTAAAGGTTGATTATTGAATGGACGGGGTACGTACTACCAATACCAAGTTTAAGAATAAAAACCTCGAGTCTTCACAAAGTGTTCGCGATGATGGACAGAACCTGTATTTCACACAGTGTCAGTGAATTACCAATAACCTTGTATAATTGGAAAGACAGGATGTTTTTGCCGAGAGTAATAGGTACCAAGAACAAATCATGTACAGATTGTATAAATGACACCTATGGTCTTATTGATTTAATCATGTAGATTTATATTTTAATTGATTTAATTAAATTATCTAAGAGTGACCCCGGGTCCTTATAATAATATGCATTGTTGCAGCAATACCCGTAGTGCTTAAAATTGTACAGTCTATAGAGTTTATTAAGTGATAGCATGTTATTGTATGATGCAGAAATTATCATACACTGTATGAAGAATTTGAATAAATTGAAATGAAATGTTTATTTTTGAACCATATATAGATACAGTATTAAAAATTGCGTTGAAAAATTGCTCTTATTTTAAATTCAAACTCTATAGAGATACATTAGCGAAAGTAGCTATACTCCAATTTATTTCCAATACGACTTAAATATTTATTAAAGAAGATAGAAGTTTACATTGTAAGAACAAAACCACTCACTATCTTATGCTAGGTTTATGTGCAGCAATTTATGGAAGTGATTAGCGAATTTTGTACCATAAAGATAAGAAAATCTACGTACAGAACTACCGTCAGGAAATTTTAAAATAAATTTGTGCAAAGCTACTTTCTCGCTACCGATTATGCCAGCATACATTTTCGAAAGCCTAAATAGTTTAAGAACCAAGCCCTTTTACAATACGCTTTATTAAATACGTCAGCATAACAAGCTGTTTACAATACGCTTTAGTGAATACGTCAGCAGAATGTAAAAAGCGCAGGGCACTCAGCCGCTAATTAAAATTGATGTCCGCTCCCCCACGCGTTGATAAAACATTCTGTGGGACAATGCCTGTGCCCCAATGGTCATATGGGTCGGTATTGTATTCCGTAAGTAGGTATGTACTTGGTCAGTATTTCAGTTTACTGGTTTTGACTTGAATAGACATGATAGGTAAAGGTTGTCGCAGGCCACTCGTTTGAAATTTGTAAACAAAAACGCGAAGCACAGATTTTGCACAAAAATGCGTATTTTATTATTAACTAGTTAACTGCGCTTTTTTTGTTGTGTTTATTATTGTCAGCAGAAGGGTCATATTATGAAAAAAAAAAAATATAAAGTTGGAAAAATAAATTATCACGCGGGCGAAGCCGCGGGGCGCAGTTAGTTATACGATAAACCATAGGCAGTTTTAGGTGTATTATTAACAAGCTTCTGCCCGCGGCTTCGCACGCGTTGTTTCTATGGAACCGTTTTGAGGTTATTTCTATCCCATGGGAACTGATTTATGGGATAAAAAGTCGCCTATGTTTGATTCCAGGGTTAGACTTACCTGTCTGAAAAATTTCAGCCTGATCCGTTCAGTAGTTTTGGCGTGAAGAGGTAACAAACATCCATCCATCTAAACATAAATCCATCCAAACTTTCGCATTTATAATATTAGTGTGATGAAGGTTTTGTATAATAAATGAGCTAAATATGACGATGATTATTGGAGATATCGAAAAAATTAAACCGATGCTCTCGGCGTGCACCACGCTACCCATGCGAAGCTATCTATTTTTCATACCCCTAAGTGATAATTTTAAATTTCCACGCGGGCGTAGCCGCAGGGCGCAGCTAGTATAATTTATATTAATCTAATATCTAAAATTTCAATCCAACCCTAACAACTAACTTTCTAAGTTAAAAGCTGACCCGATTTGAGCTTGAAAAGCGCCCGTTTCATCAAATTATTTTCCAATTTTCGTTCCAATCAGAGCGCACTGTGAATAACCCCCTACATCCTAATTGGAGTCCAGCTCAAACAGACTGGCACGAATTGGACTACAATATTGATTGGCAGTTTCCATTTACCAAGCTGAAATACGGAAATCAAAGCTTTCACAGTGATTTAAATGTTTTTGAGAATATTTTATTAAAGCTAAGGTTTTTGTAACATCCATCCATCTAAACATAAATCCATCCAAACTTTCGCATTTATAATATTAGTGTGATGAAGGTTTTGTATAATAAATGAGCTAAATATGACGATGATTATTGGAGATATCGAAAAAATTAAACCGATGCTCTCGGCGTGCACCACGCTACCCATGCGTGTGGACGTTTACGGGCTGATGATGATGACGATGATCCCAAATTATGGTTATCTTAACATTGCAGTAATTACTCAACTACTATCCATATCCAATTCATCGAAATTCATATTCATCTAAATCCATACCACACCAGCATCATACCTAAGTTTTATAAAATTGCTAAAATAAATAAGTACTTACTGTCTGTTAGGTATTTTATACGACTCACTGGCTGAACGAATCTTAAATGAAAATTGACAAAGCGATAGATTTTTGTTATTATAGTGCGTAAGCCCTCACACTCGGGGTAATTTCCAAGTTAAATAATATTCCAAATAATTTACAGCTTTGACGAGACTAAGTACAATGTTTCCCTGTAGGTAGAGCTAATGCGTTAGCTCTACCTACAGGGATTTCCTTACTGCTTCGTTATAACGCGCCGTTATAACGGCGCTAGAGTCCGAAGGAAGTCCTAAAGTTTTTCACTTGACCTCGTAGCGCATTCCCCTTCTGAGGGAAGGATGCGGGTTCAAGTCCCGTCGAAGACGAAACATTTTTGGTATACTATATAATTTCGTAAAGAGATAGATTGTTTTCCGAAGAAGGGCATATTATGACATCAAATTCACAAAGCTAGTCTACTAAACAAACGCGGATAGAAGGTAATTAATTATTAATTAGAGGTACATACAAAAATACTACCTTCTATCCATAATTATGTGTTAAAGATATTTGTATGTAGTATATGTACATACATACACATTTCTTAAACTTGCGTAGGTACTTACTACTACACTATACCGGTAGATCTTGTTTAATCAAGGCTTGTACGTACCTTCAGGGAAGCCGTATGTTATGGTGCCCAGGGGAAATAAAAAGTTTACCCTAAACAAGGAATCTTCCCCTAAAATGTAAATAATATCGGCTATAGCTCGAGATTTTTTCCTTGGCGTTCTTTATGTTGGTATCTTATTTTCTGAATTAATAATGAAATTGTTTCAGGGCCCTTCTCTCTTCTAGCCACAAGATTTTTTTTATCAATGTTTTAACATGTTGGTATGAAGTTCCTTATCGCGCGTTGTGAAAGGGGGCTAGACGGAAAAAAATCATACGAAAAGTTGTAACGACACTTTTTGCTATAGTAAGCTATTGCAAGCCGTGCGGCGTGCGCATGTTTCTCTGTCTGTCTCTCTCTCCCTCTTATGAACTTCGTTCCATCCGGGTGTCCCTTGACACCTCTGAAGTTTTTTTATTATTATCTATAATATTTAGTATAGAAAAGGACATTATTAGCAAAGAAAATTACAATCAAAGAAACTGTTTCAATTGTTAATACTAGGTCTAATTTGTTCGAAAGTTAGAACTAGTAAGCATTTACAACTGAAACACTGCGTCCACAGATCGGCAATGCGAATGACGTCGTTCTGATTGCCGATCAGTGGACGCACTTATCAGTGGATTGTCCGATGCCGGTCTGTGAACGCGCACCCTTACGTTTCAACTGCTAACGTTTGAGCCGTAATGCCGTGCCTTACCACACCGTGATCGCGACCCATGTCGTGTGTGATGAATTGATGATGAGTGATGTGTGCCTGATAGCGCCTAGAAAAGGTCAGCTGAATGCGAGTAACCCCACAACGCTGATTTTCAGCATGTACCCATAGTGTTGATGACTTACGGAACCGTAAAAACTAAAATTTAAGGTAATGGGTATAGGTAGCCTATACTACTTATAACCATTACTTTAAATTTTAGTTACCGTTACCGTCTCCGTCCCGTCGCGTATAAAAACAAAGTGCAATGTTGTCAGTCGTGCATGTCAACGTAAATACAAGTACGCAGTAAGTAGCTTGTTAATTTTATAAGTGGCGTAGACTGCAGAGGCGAAGTATGTATTTCTCTAGCATTCTAGAGGTGCCTATTAACCTGTACAGTTAGCAACGAATGTTGCTAAACACGAATTTAATATCACCTGAACGGTAGGTACCTAGAACCTGTACAGTTGGCAGCAAATGTTGCTAAACGCGAATTTAACATTTATTTGTTTATTTTTACAATTTCGGAGAAACTTACAGTTAGGTTTACAAATTTCAGATGAACATTATAGAACATGCCTGGATAGACCAGTGCATGTCTGTTGAAGGCTAATTACAAGTTTCCGCAGATATACTTAAAAACTGCATGATAAAAAGTAAGTTGACAACTTATTAGAAAAAACAAAAACATAAAAAAAATAGAAAAATACTGATGAAAAAACTAGAACGGAGTTGAATAAGTAACTGAGTAAAATAAGTTACTTACATAATTATAAAGTTAGCTTACACATGAAAAAATTGATCACTAAGTAAGCGTCTAAGCTTACTTGTACTGGTGTTGAATATGTCTGTTGAATAATCACCTGAACGGTATTTCTCTTCAAAATGCAACCTGTATTAATTTTAATATTACTCATCGATCTAAAAATAGATTGGAAATGTAACTTGAGCGAGTGTTTGCATGTAGTTGTAATTGTAACACAGGCGAGTAAGCGCTGGGAGAACGTACTATATCTACAGATTTTACTTAGATCGATAGATAGAGAGATGACTATAATGGTATTTTCTCTATTTACGTGACGTTACCGACCATAAAAAGTAGGCACAAAATATTCTTAACATCTATTATTATTATGGTGCAAAAGTTGGCAACCAACTATTGTTCTATAAATTGCTCACAACACAAGATTCAAAAGTCCTTTTATCCCTTTGTACTTTCACGATTCTTAGCGTTTCTTTCTATAGTTTTTTTTTGTTTTTGTGTTGTTAGTACCGACAATAAAGGGTTATTTATCTATCTGTGTTCAGCGATTTATGGAACATGGTTGGCATGGCTACCGATTTTCGCTGCTGACTGTAGCTATATACGTTTTCAGTTATGCTGTAGCATATTTAAAGGGCGTGGCGTCTAGACGGGGTAGTTAGCAGCTCAGCCGCTGTTTTTAACGGATTCGCAAAATGGAATCTCGGTTTATAGTTTCCATTTCTACTTTTATCGCTGAATTGGACTACGGTCATAACATAACTACCAGTTATCAGCTGGTCAATTCAGAAACTTCAGATGTATTCGTGAGGAAACACCTCATACTATTTTCGCCACCCATTGGTTAATTTTCTGCTTTTTATTAGTATTAGCAGCTCAGCCGCTGTTTTTAACGGATTCGCAAAATGGAATCTCGGTTTATAGTTTCTATTTCTACTCTTATTGCTGAATTGGACTACGTCATAACATAACTACCAGTTATCAGCTGGTCAATTCAGAAACTTCAGATGTATTCGTGAGGAAACACCTCATACTATTTTCGCCACCCATTGGTTAATTTTCTGCTTTTTATTAGTATTAGCAGCTCAGCCGCTGTTTTTAACGGATTCGCAAAATGGAATCTCGGTTTATAGTTTCTATTTCTACTCTTATTGCTGAATTGGACTACGTCATAACATAACTACCAGTTATCAGCTGGTCAATTCAGAAAATTCAGATGTATTCGTGAGGAAACACCTCATACTATTTTCGCCACCCATTGGTTAATTTTTCTGCTTTTTATTAGTAACTAGACGATCGCCTCGCGGTTACACCCGCGTTGTTCCCGTTCCCATGGGAATTCCGGGATTAAATATAGCCTATGTCGCTCCCTGAAAAGTAAGCTTCCTAACGGTGCAAGAATTTTTCAAATCGGTCCAGTAGTTTCGGAGCCTATTCAATACAAACAAACAATCAAATCTTTCCTCTTTATAATATTACTAGCTGACTCGGCGAACTTCTAGGCGCTCTCACCTTTTAAACCTTCCCTGAATAAGCTATCCTATCTTTCAAGTTGGATCAAACTGCACACGGTGTGCAAATTTAATTTAAAATCGGTTAAATAGTTTAGGAGTCCATCGCGGATAAACAACGTGACACGTGTTTTATAATTAAGATTATAGTATAGACCTATTTTTTTTTAAAATTAATTTTACATTATTTAACTCATTTTTTTCTCATTTGTTTATTTTTATTATTTCAGTAAACTTTCCGTACCTAACTAACTAATCGAAACTAAATTTTCGTACTCAAGATTTATTCGATACACGCCTAGCATAGCGAAGAAATCAACAGACAAATACAATACTAGGTATTAATAGCTGTCTGCAAATGACATAGCAATTCTTCTCTTTTTTAGGGTTTCGAAGATCGGTTTCGAAACCCTTATGGTCTCGCTTTATCCGTCCTTAATAACTCAGCAACTACAGCAGCTATCAACTTGAAATTTAAAATAATAATGCATTTCGTGCGCCTGTACAGATTTTAAGAAAAAAAATGAAAAATGAAAATGAACATTTTCCATACAAATTGAGATGTCAAAATTTTAAAAGAGACCTACAGAGTCAAGTGGGGTATCATATGAAAGGTTCAAAACAGTTTTTGAAATTTCTGTAGGTTTAATACTTTTCGAAATATTTTGAAAAATGTCGAAAAAATTACCGCTACACCCTATCACCGAAGCATGCAGAGAGATCCATCTGAAATGTAGGTTGGTACCTACTAGTTTTAGGTCTTCATTAAATTTCGGAGTTTCTAAGCGGTACCTTTAGTACATACCTACTTGTTCACAAATCGCACCTCTAGAACAACACGGAATTATTTCGAAAAATCTCAAAATCGATTTTATTGCATATTTGAATCCGCAAGGTTTTACCGCGCATACCAATAAGACGGGATTATTTATATTTGCACAAACGCGCAAGAGATGGCGCTGTACGTCGCTCTTAGTGAATGAATGAGTGACAGGTCATACCACGAACACGAATTTATGTCTAGTTGCAACATGGCCGCCGTCGTAACAAACCGTATTGCGCTTACACGAAAGCAAATTATTTAGGAATAATCCGGTGTTTTTGAAGTTATTGTGACAATTTCTGTGAGTTATTTAGTGATAATCCCGTGTTGGAGAATTTTGCTGGTTGGCGTTTTACTAGTATTCCGAAATACGGCAGTATTATTGACGAAGGTATGTAAGTTATTTTTTATTATTTCAAAATAGTTCCATATTGTTTGAAATAGGTGGAAATTTCATAAATAATGCTCTATTGATGGCATATTAAAATTTTGCCACAGTTTATTCAAAAATCATTTAAAAGAATGTTGAATACTTAGAATTCTTACTATAGTTGTATGTTATAAGAAAAGTATTCTTAAACAGTATTTTTCTCATCATAATAGGACAAAATAAAACAAGTTTTTAAATAAGGCTCTATTGTTGAATTAATTTAGTTTTTTCTCATTTTATGGCAGATGATGAAGGGTCGGGGCCGGCTTATGCTCGAAAAAGCGATTGAAGCAACCGTGGAGGACCAGTCAACTGTCCAAGAAAATGATGCGGAACTTTCCACTATGGCAGCATCAGTCATTGCATCACCAGCGGTTGAAGTATCGGTCATTGCTGATTTTTGAAATCTGGCCCCATTTACTGCCCACAGCAATATGCTACTTTGATCCGAACTGCCAAAAAAACAGGAAAGCCTTACCATGTGCAAGAGCTCACACATGACGATTTTTACGACACGAAAGCCCTCCAAGAATCTTGGGGGACTAATTACAATGTGGATGAGGGTAATAATCAGCTAAAATGGCATGACATTAAACAACTTCGCGTTGAAAAGAAAGAGCCCTTGTCTTTCTTCTACAAAACATCGTTCGAAGACATCAACTTTAAGAAAGTGTGCGTTCGAAATCGTACAAGGCGCTACAAAGATCAAGGTTTTTCTCCCTTGTTGCCTAAAGCATACACAGAAAAACAAACTCTGGCTATAAACAAAAAGAGAGACATAATGAAGTTAATTGAAAAAAATATAATTCCTGCTAATTACGTGAACTCTTATTATAAGAGAGCATTAAATTTAGAGTAATAGCACTGACTGAAAAACGAAACGCGGAATTCCTAACTAGGTATAAGTTTTAGAAATTTATTCTTAAATTTTATAAGTACGTCATATTTTAATATGAAGGTACTTGTTGATCTTTTATAAGATTGTGATAAGTGTTATTGTTTAATAATTTATATCATTTTAAAAGACTTGTTACTTATAAAAGACTGGATACCTTAAAAGATAATGAAACACTAATTTTAAGAAAAGAAAAGTACAAAACTGAATAAAAAGTTATAACTAAGTTTTAAGTTTGATCTTTGATAAAAGATTTAAAGACGTTTTATCTCGACTTTCGTATTGATTTGTCATAAAAGTACTTATTGATTCTGTGAAATTTAAGTCAGTCATATTTTATTGTTTAAATTAAGGTACATTTAAGGCGTGCGTCTGCCATAAATAGACATAAAAGACTGGTTAGCGTAAGTTACCAAGATAGTTAAGCATTTTTTACCTATTAATATACTTACATTGTGATTGTACACAGTCAGTAGTGTGTAGTTAACTACTAATAGTATGGTGAAACTCAGTATTTCCTTTCCCTAGTATTTTTGTTAACTCTGTTTTACTTTTCTAGATTGTATTCTTTTTATTTCGTGTCTGCTTATATTGTTTCGTATTGTAATAATCACTACGTCCAAAACCACACTACGGTTTTTGGATGACGATGTTGATTTTGTTAAAACATATTTTAATAAAAATGCTAATTTTCATAACTTTTTGTCTTTTGTTTTATTAACATCAGGAAAATTCCCGAAAGCCAATCAAATATGTCCTTGTTGTATATTTACACTTAACCAATATATGGTAAAATGATAGAGCATTATTTTAGAATCATTCAACAAAAAGGACGTAATACGAAATAGTTAATTTTTATTTCATGAGATAATTAGACAACAGAGCATTAAAACGAAAAATGCATATTATCGCTTACACGACGTTTATTTAGGGGAATAAACGATATAATATTGATTCACGTGAAATACATTACTTGAAACATTTAAGACTTTGGCAATACCTTCGATACAAAAGCAGATGACGGTTTTTCGTCGATTGTGAAAAAAGTAGTTTTTCGACTTAGCGCTGTCTAGTTCTAGGCGTGCGAAATGTTCGAAACCCTCGGCGCGCGAGTTACACTCGCACTTGACGGGTCTTGTTTATTTTTCTTATGTGCGGTCTTCCTAGGACACCTATTTTGTTTATACACGACTGATGATTTCAAATTTCATGGAAATAATAGTGATTGAAATTTACAGATTTTTCAAACAATAAAACTAACAGCATGAGGGCTACGGCGCCCACAGAAAGAACTTTTCAGGCAAACAAGAAATTGCTCGGCTTACTCACACACAATCCTAACGGACGCCACCTTTGCATACATATAAATCTATTTAATAATTATATTTAAAATGTATATTAAATCATTTATTTAAAAAAGGGTTCCGCGCAAAAAATAATTAAAAACCTTGAAAATGTGAATTCCTCGCTAACAAAGCCGCGGTCATAGCTGTATCTAATAAAAAAAAAATTACTTTCAAGCCGTTAAAACAGTCTGAAAATCAAGTTACATTTCCACCCTACTCATTGCATGTTCCTAGTGAATATTTACGACTGTATAAGTTCACTCTTCATGCCTCAAAGGCAGGGTTTGGCACTTCACAACGCCGCCCGCCCTCCGACAGAATTGAATACCTACGACACGAGAGGTTGTAAACAAGGCCTGTGCCATTGACGTATCTATACGAACTGTAGATAAAGTATGCACCATCGTCACCTTGTATGATTAATTAGTAAGTTCTTTTTAATTACTTTGTTTGTTTTGCCTGAAAAACTATTTTTTACCTAATTCAGGCACACATTCGTCCTTAAGTTATTTTGAGTAAATTGTGTTATTTTTTATGGATATACGAGTATTTCAACTATAGACTACCTATAGTGTTACATACAGGGTTACTGGTACTTCACTGACACCACGTGAACCGCAGGTTCTGTCCATCATCACGAACACGTGTAGTAAGACGCCAGGTCTCAATTCTTAAAGTTGGTTTTGGTAGTAGGTAGTGTAGGTACCCCATGGGTACCCCCCTGCAATGCAGGGCCTGCATCCAATATTTGTTCTTTTGAGAGGCTTTAATTGAAAATTTACTTAAAAACGGCTCTGTCCTGAAATAACAGTGGGTGTGGGAGTGGGAAATCAGTCTTTAGTAATTTATTGGGTTCTGGATAAACGTGTTTTTTAAATTTTTTATTAGAGGTGATTTACAAAAAAATTAGTAAATAAGACCTGACGTCTTCACGAACGTGTTCGTAATGATGGGCCGAACCTGCAGTTCACATAGTATCAGTAATTTACCGATATCCCTGTATACTAGTATGATGACGATGATGTCCTCCTAGCCGAATTTCGACCACGGCGGCCAGTCTCATCGGAGACTAGCCAGATGCGCAGGACATATTATAGTGCACAAGTGTGCGCAAACACAGGTGTACTCTCTATTTTCTTATTTATTTATTTTATTTTATTTATTCCCTCACTCTCATAATCCGATGGGACAGCAGACCGACACGACCGGGGAGAGGTCAAGCGCAGGACCAACGGCTTAACGGCTAATGTAGTATAGTATAGTAGTTTTTAATTTCTTGGTGTGCAATAAAGAATATTTGTATTGTATTGTAGTATAGGTACCTTCTCCATACCGTCGCGGATAAAAACAAAGTGCAATGTGCAGTAACCGCACATCACAAGGAATCAAGTCTTTGGTAGCCGACGCTGGTCCACAGCTGGATATAGGGCTCCCCTGATAGGCAACTTAATGACTCTTATCATAAATGGGTAGTACCATAATCCGCTGCTGGATGGACATGCAGGTTGGGGATCGCAATTCGGTGGTGGATCTGTTGTTTAGTTAGTTGCCTCATAACTTAAAGACAATCGCGGGAAGAGTTTATAATCAAATATATGACTTGCAATAGAACGCACAGTAATATAAAACTCTTCCATTGTGCCTATTTGGAATTCAAGGGTGTTATATTATGGATACCATTTGCTAATTTGGTTTGTCTTTTTGAGTATATTGGCGTGAAGCGTTGTGGAGTAGCGTGATCATTAACATAAGGGCACACGAAACGAACTATCAATGGATAAAAGATATAGCTGTGCTTCAGCTAAAACGCAATTTCAATGTTTATTAAATAGAATATTTAGGTTCGTTAGCAACCTATTTACTAACGCAGGATTATGGTATATTAACTACTGTATAATACTTTTTAAGTTAAAAAGGTAAAGAACCCAGTGCTTAGACAAACCAAATATTACAGGCTTGCGGGTTGCAGACCGAAAGCTGAGCTAACTTAGTTTAGCTTAGCTCGCATAGGTTACGCAGTTATTCATACTACATAGCTTAGTTCGTGTAGTTTGCAGTCTGCACATATGTATGAAAAACTGCGTCAGCTATGCAAGCTAAGTCAAAACTAAGTTAGCTTAGCTTTCGGTCTGCAACCCCCGGGCACTGCGGTAGCTAACTAAGTTATGTAACGTATTTAAAAGAAATAAATCTCTATCTGTTTCTATTTCTAATTAATTTGTAACCCTGGGGACTTTGATTTCGCGAAAATTCAATAGATCAGTTTTCCCATAGCGCGAGTGTCCATAAAAATTCGATAAGGCTGGGTAACTAACCTACACCAATCCGGCAGCAGAGCAGACGGGCGCTAATATCTAAATTACCCGCAAATAGGATGAACTGACCCCAACACGGCTCCAGCCATTCTTTCCGGCCTTTATAATTTAGAAAAGCAATACGTTATCAAGCAGTAGGTAAACTCATGTATAACCACACCTATTTTTTGTCCTTTTATTATAATTATTACTATTTACCCATATAATTATTTATACCATTATTATCTGAGACCTATCTACCCACAGCGGGGTGTTTACCTCTTTTATTTACCTATGTTTTACATACTTACTATTTAATATTGTTTTTGTTTGTTTTAAAAGCTTGTCACCGCGACTAGTCCGTAACGCCAACACAAAGGTTTTTGGCTGAAAAACAGCGCTGAGCGGCGATCGCTCAGCACATGCTGAGCCAAAGCCTATTTCGGCACAGGGTCATAGGGGCAAAGCTGGATTTGACGGTCAAAATTTGTTTTTAATTTAGCTCCTTATTCGTTGTTTGGTTTTGTATGTTTTATATTATGTGTGTCGAAATAAATGCTTTTCTATTCTATTCTATTCATGTCACGGGACTTCGGGAATAATTGCTACAGTGATAATACGAGTCCCATCGCCAAAAAGGTAACTTCTGAAAGCCACAGTCAAGTATTGGTTAAATACTTATTTATCACATTTTCCAGGCTTATTTGACCAATCAATATTTGAATGCGACTTTTAGTAAGTTAGGTTTTTTGGCGATGCGGCACGCACGGATATGAATAAATTGATTTTCTTTCTTCTTTCACTTATCACCACGGCGGCAGGCGTTTGACCAATCAATATTTGATTGCGACTTTTAGAAGTTAGGTTTTTCGGTAACGGGGCACGCACCGATATAAATAAATTGATTTTCTTTTTTCACTTATCACCACGGCCGCGGCGGCAGGCGATATTAATTGTACTTCTAGGAAAAGCGTGTCAATGAGTTATTCTAAAGCCTCAACAGTACCTATAAAATCTTGCACTGCAGTGCTAATTTATTTTATAGTCCTTTCACCAGACAATAGTTTACTATTACCCTAGCCTTCACATTCCTTAGACAGCTTACTGTAATAGTTTTAACGTATGTTTGCCAATACTGCATTGACATTTATAGCAAGCAATACTAATGAACATTTCATAATATAACATTATCAAACTATACAAACAAACACTCGAATTTAAGACTGAACAGACATCACTTTTTAGGTTTCAACCCAAAAAGTTCGACCAACTTTGCAATCAATCTCAATTCATTGAGATTGATCGCAAAGTTGGTCGAACTATGAAGCACTGACATTAGCATCACCAAATAAAACCACCATCATCATTTTCACTCTGCCTTCGTACTAAATAATATTTTGATTTATGAAGAAGAATTGTAAACGTATAGGCGTCCAAACTCTTGTGGCAATCTCTACGGCCCTGTACTACTGTAATAAACAAAACATCAGTTTGAAATTTGAAGCTTTTTATTAAACAGAACATCAATAATTTAGCTTATTTTCTGGAGTATCTCTACATACTGTGGCTATATTATCATAAAAGCACAGAATGAGTCATTGTTTTAGATATATGTGGGGTCGCAACAATGTGCCTTCAAGGGGAATTGGTTTAGGGGAATTCCTCAATCCAGCAAATGAGCTTTTACAAAAGCGGTATAATCCAATGTTGGTCTAAATTTCTTATGTGGTAAGCCAACTCCTGTCTTGCTATGAGGGTTGAAACGGCCTTTGACCAGAATAACGATTATTCTCGACTCTGTGACTGAAGGGGTGTGTATATGTATAATTGCAGTTTCGCAAAGCTAAGCAAGTTTTATGTGTATACGAGTTTTTGTCTGAGTGGGAGGGTCCCACCTAGATAGTCTTATAGAATTTACTTAGGTTTATCTTCTTTATTGTTATTGAATTATTATATAAAGTTGTTTCGTTTACTTTAAGTACATATATTAAAATCACTATAAACATATACATTTTTAGTATAAATTGTAATCTTTTTTGTGTACTATGTCTGTCAGCCGTGTAGACACGCACGCGCCAAGGGTCCTGCCAGAAAACCAGCGTTGCTCTACTTCCTGTTGAGCAACATTAAGCTGAGGCAGGTCCTTTATGGTTCACATGGTGGACAAAGTATGTTTACATTTAAGGTTTTTATATTATTGTTTAAGGTATTTTGTGAGCCAGTAAATTGATGTTCTTACTTTATTCTTTTGCAAATGTGTGATGTTCAGAATTTTTGTCACTTTTTTGCTTAGTTCAGCAGACGGATTGGTACAAGGTATCATTTACTCTACAACAAGACTATAGAATGCAAAAACTGACGTCCTAATTAAATCGAAAGACTGAAAGCAACAGCCCAAATTGCAATCCTATCAAGTATGTTCAATGTTATGCCCATTCACCTCTCACCAATCATTATAATGTCCCATTCCCATTCAGAATTTCGACTGGTGCCGATCGATTAGTAACGCCCATAGAACGCAATAGACCCTTGCCAATTGAATGCTACGAGTATGGAGGTCCAATATTTTTAAATGTCAAATGACACGCTTAAGAAACCATTGATCAACATGAGATAAGGTTTTTTCCAATAGTGGCGCCACTACATATTTAATTTTATAATTACGTTATTATACAAAGGCATTATCAAAAAATCGGACAACTGGTAGACGATACCTATCACAAGCTTTTATTTAATGTATCTGTAATAGTTTTGTTTTGTGTTATTCAATCAAAAACCTTGTTTGGAGAGCTTGGTGGCCACCAATAGGAACTAAACTCTTGAAACAAGTCTCTGCCTAAATAATACAGTAAAAAACTATTAAAGATACATTTAAAAAGAGCTTATGATAGATATCGTCTACGCGCGGTCCGATTTTTTGTTAATTCCTTTGTATAACGTAATTATAAAATTAAATATGTAGTGGCGCCACTATCCACCCTACTACTCGCCTTAAGAAACCATTGATCAACATGAGATAAGGTTTTTTCCATGTTGTTCTGTGATCAGTTCTTTAATAGATTAGTTAAGAATACAAAACTCTTCCATACCTAAGACATCATATCATTCGTAGCTTAGCTTGTAAATATTTACTGCTAGTATAAAGTTGCTCCTTTCACATATAATATACCGTCCTGTAAAGTATGTAATATTTATCTCCATTAAGATTATAATTTTTTTAGCGTATTTTGGATGAGTCATAGCCTCATCATTTAATTTAGTAACGTTATTTTGTACAATTTTTATTTGTACGATGATGTATGACAATCTGAATCTGAATCTAAAGACATAAAATTAATAATGCTGGACAATGCACAGCAGTGGGACGGAATAGGCTGAATAAAAAAAAATGCACACAACATCATCTAGCCCCAAGCTAAGAAGAGCTTGTGTTATAGGTACTAGATGACTGATATACATATCCCAGAACACCCTGAACAAATATTTGCAGATCGTACAAACATTTGTCCCGAACCCGCAACCTTCTACGCCGCAGGCGGACTTTCAACCGCGCCACATCGCTCGTCAATTTGTGCCGTCAAAATGTCTAATCAATTCGCTATTCACACCGATATTCAATGACATTATCATAATTTGATCGCATATGATAAAATACAGCATGTGGAGAACTCGTCGTCCACACACATTGTATTGACACCTTCCTTCGACGATACACGACATGCCAATGTTATTCCTCGAACCGAGTAAGCACTGATCAAAAACATGTTGGTACAGTCACCGAGCAAAAGCGTTGAACAGATTAAGACTTCAAAACCCCGTGTACACAAAGCAACTGCAACCACAAAATCACACCATTGCTAAAGTCCTTAACCCGCAAGACAACGCGAGAACTTACAGGACTTTTGCATTCTTTGAAAGAAAGAAAGAAAGAATAATAATAAAAAAAAACCTTAATTATAAAAAGTATTAATTCTATGGGAACCAAAAAGGCCTCAGCATCATGTTGCTCAACATAAATTTAGCAACGCTGGTTTTCTGGCAGGACTTTTAGTGCGTGCGAGCTTTGACAGTTAATGGAAGTTTACAAAGTCTTTAGCAATGCTAAAACAAAATAGGTGTGATCAAAATTGGATTAAAATAGAAGAGATAGTAATAGATATCAAATAACAAGAAGTGCAGAAAAGGTTGTTCTTTTTTTCACGAGCTTAGTTGCCGCTTTTATTAACATCGTATTTGTTCAGCGACTTCTATTTTCTTGCCAAACCAAACCGGGTTTCTGCTGCTGCTTTTTGTACACGGGGTTTTGGAGTCTTCATCTGTTCAATGCTATTTGGGCTGTGACTGTTGGTACCTACAACAAAATCGGTAAACTGAGGAGTAAAGAGAAAGCTATTGATAACATAAACCTAGCGGAACAAGCTGAGTATGAAGTATCGGTTACAATTTGGGGCAACGATATACTATGCTACGGCAATTAAATTTAATATGGTCACGAATACACGATGCATAATCCAGCCAAATTAGCTGTGAGATGTTTGTAAACAAACCGCATCATAGTTAACCTAAAATACAATCTGTTGCCGTGTATTTTTTAGGCAATTGACATTCCTTGTTGCTTTGAAATCTTTCTTTAAAATTGCTAACAATTGCATCTGAAACTCGACGCCAAACACGTGAGTTTAAAATTTTCTGTTGTGGTTTGTTTCTAAAAATTTCAAATCGAATTTGGCTGGAATATAGTCGTGAAGTTACATCCTTCGGCCAAGATCACAAAATCAGGCTTTAAGATACTACTAGAATTTATTACTCGTCAAATGTAGTACAGCTAGTATTGCGACCAGCGGTTTCGCCCGCGTAGATATTTCAAAAATGTATTGCACAGTTTTGTAAAAATAAAAAATACGTGATTAATTATATTCTTTACAGATCATTTCTACCAGGTTTTGAGTGAGTCGAATAATAATTTTCCATAGCGAGCGACATTACCACCATATTAACTCAAGAGGTAAATTTTTGATAATTAAATTACTTACCTCAACCTCAACAGCCTGTGTTGGTCCACTGCTGGACGCAGGCCTCCCCCTGATAAACGCCTTATTGGCTTTTATCTCATGGGGGGTAATGCCCATAATCCCCACGCTGGGCATGCGGGTTGGGGATCGCAGTTCGGTGGTAGAATGTTCTGCAGGGGGCGCTGCTAGCATAATAATAATTAAATTAGCCTATGTGATAATCTAGAACCTAAACTATCTACACACCCAAGTAAATCGGATAAGTAGTTACGGAGATTAAGTGGTACCTAACAAACATTCACACAAACTTTCGCATTTATAATGTTAGTAAGATTTTAAGCTATCATATCGCTATCATGGTAAATAAATTGTCAAGAATATAAATTATGTATTACTAGACGATCGCCTTGCGGTTTCACCCGCGTAGGTCCCGTTCCCGTGGGAATTCAGGGATAAAATATAGCCTATGTCACTCCCTGAAAAGTAAGCTTCCTAACGGTGAAATAATTTTTCAAATCGGTCCAGTAGTTTCGGAGACTATTCAATACAAACAAACAATCAAATCTTTCCTCTTTATAATATAGAACTTATGTATTAAAATATTACACATTTCAATATTTTTTTTATTTTAATAACAAGAAACTGATAGATATTTTATACACGTTTTGTCCAAAATAAAAGGCTTTTTAATTTATTTTCATTGTTATCATAACATCGATGCCTTGGATACAAGCAAATAGTAAATATACAGCATGAATGAACACAGAATGATGTAATGTCGTACATACCGTTACAGAAACAATATTGTGTACTATTTTATAACAATACGTAACGAGTAGGTTTTTTGTTTTTGTTATTTCACCCAGAAAGAAAAATGAGCCAACTAATAATCCTATAATATATATAAACTAGCAACCCGCCCCGGCTTCGCACAGGTGAAGCAATCAGTT
The DNA here is from genome assembly GCA_963564075.1 of Eupithecia subfuscata. NCBI lineage: Eukaryota > Metazoa > Arthropoda > Insecta > Lepidoptera > Geometridae > Eupithecia > Eupithecia subfuscata. The sequence continues at coordinate 9,604,275 of OY751117.1, forward strand.
AAATATATCTTCTTTGTCAAATAATAGACAAATAATTTGCAACATAGCAGCGCAATCTATTGATTACTTACTCAATCCAGTCAACAGATAACGCCATCTGTTAAAATCGTTTGGAGTTAACAGATAATTGTGAATGTCAAATAATAGACAAATAATTTGCAATAAAATATTATTGCGGCTATAAATTAAGATGTAAGCTATCCTATCTTTCATGTTGGATCAAACTGCACACGGTGTGCAAATTTAATTTAAAATCGGTTAAGTAGTTTAGGAGTCCATCGCGGACAAACAACGTGACAACAGGCTATTTGTTGAGTTAGCGCTGGGAGAACGTACCAATCTAAAGAATTTTACTTTTATCTATGACTAGACGATCGCCTCGCGGTTTCACCCGCGTAGTTCCCGTTCCCGTGGGAATTCCGGGATAAAATATAGCCTATGTCACTCCCTGAAAAGTAAGCTTCCTAACGGTGAAATAATTTTTCAAATCGGTCCACTAGTTTCGGTTCGGAGCCTATTCAATACAAACAAACAAAAAATAATCAAATGTTTCCTCTTTATAATATTAGTATACAAGTATAGATTGAGGCCCAAAGATACAAATACCTACAACCTCCAAGTAAACGTTTACCCTTCGCTGACGCAAGCAAGACCATGTTTGTACAGTAAGAAAGCTTGTGTAACTATTTGTACAACTTCAAGGTTACTAGTACAATCAAGTTGATGTTATCGATACGGAGATCAATGTAGTTTACACATTATTTTTCAACAACTAGTGACCTTATATGGCTTTGTGCGCATTGAGTTAGGCAGGTTAGGTACTAGGTACCTCATAGCTTAGGATATCGGATCACTGGCTCCCCAGTTTATAGGATTTACCGGACCGTCCAGTTAAGGCTGCCCTTTGCCTACATCCGGAATGTCTCTCTGAATTCAGAAAAGTCGGAATTGCATAATAAAGATGCTCCACACACATTCTGACTTTTTTAGACTCTGAATTTGTCAGATCTATCTCGAAATATTTAGGATTCTGAGTTCAGAACGCACTTTTTTCCAAAACTACATTTGAATAGAACGGCACACACACTCCTCGAAAGTGGAACGCTCAAATTAGGTCCAATTAGGTCCACCCACCTCAGTCACAGTCGGACCGGCGCCGCCGGCGTACGTGTTTCGCGTGTATTGTTGTCTCCATCGCACTTCGGTTTAGGTACGTCTCTCCATCCTTAGTTGTTCATAAGGTATATTGCAAAAGATTGGAAATAGCGTGTCTTTGCGTTTAGTTGTAACATAACACAGGTCATTTGTTGAGTTAGCGCTGGGAGAACGTACCATATCTACAGAATTTTACTTATATCTATGGTATCAGGCCAGCCTTACGAGACAGACGATTGAATACTCAAACTCGGCCGAATACTCAAACACAGATTGGAGCAGGTCTCAAGTCGCGATTTTTAGACATTTTCCAATGAGAATATTGGGAGGATACCCAGAAGTCTCTCTTTTTTTCTTTTATTGGAATTCTGTCAATAGCAGTGGGTAACATCCCACATAAATGATGATGACACTTGCCATTCGGCAAATAGAGGTATATAATCGAAAGCATATGACAGAGTCCTAAATGGAACTTCTCATGAGCGTGCTTCAGAACTTAACTTACATAAGTACTCATTGCTTATGTAAGTTCAGCAGGGGTCTTTTAATTCGGCGGAAAGGCCGTCGGATTCGATATCGGAAACGATTTTCTTCGTATAAAGTTTATGTAGGTTAAGTTCTGAAGCACGCTCCTGAGAAGTTCCATTTAGGACTAAATAGAAATATGGGTTGTAAAGACGTCATATTGACAATTGAGTAGTGTAGGTACGACCCGCGCGGGCACGTTTTTGTTTGCAATTCATCGTTACCTCTCTTCTTGAAGTCCCTCTTTCTCCATCTAATCAGCTCATTGGTCCCTCTGCAACGCAAAGACCTCCTTCCTCCTATACATTCCAGACTAGGGCGTACCCTTTTGCGAAATGTATGAATCGAGGTCCGAGTCTGAACAATGAGGTTCTAATTCGTCCTGGCATCTACGTACTCCTAACAAAGATTTTTCCTCGGTCATTTCAGTTTAGTCATGGTCACGGGAAAGCTAAGTCACAGTCCATTCTTATTATCATTCAAATACATCTAAGTCATCTACTATTAGGTGCTCTCACGTTCATAAGGTAAATGGGTAAGCCCATGGTAAGCCCTTTTGAATATTTCATGCTTATTCCACTTTTCTAGCCTGACTTGCATACTTAAAGTCTTTGGCACAAATACCGGCTCACCAAGCTTTGTCAGTAAATGCAATTAGGAATTTAGCATGGATGAATATGTAAAACGATCGATTAGTAGCCGTAATGGGTAGGCGATAAATCTCTCTTCGATGGCGACTTGTAACTTGTGGCGTGAAACTGGAGGATTTGATATATTGTTCTGAATATCTGGGTAAAGAAAATGTACGAAGACCTTGAATCTACGGCGTGTACTATACTTGCTCTTGCAGGGCAAGTATAGTACACACGCCGTAGATTTTGTAAGCAGATAGGCGAACAGTGGCGTTCCATTAGCTATGAATGGTGATGGATGATATTTTACCTAGACAAACCTTGTCTACTGTGATCACGTTAGGAGGCGACTCTTAGGCAGAAGACCACAGAAATCTAAATAATCTAGATTTCTGTGCAGAAGACAGAGGAGAATGGTACAGTTGAAAAAAATCTTATTAGCAGTAGGCAAAAAGAGTCTATCAAAAGAGAAGCCCAAGACGATCCCAGGAGTATTCTGCGCTTTCGTCGGAGTTACGCTTATTATACTAGCACACAACGCTTAGACGATAGACTAACTTTGAATCCAAAGGCGGATAACGGTACCTATACCTAAGGAACACAATACAACATGTCTTGCAAAGGAAAAATCGATCTTACCTTAGTTGCATTAAAGCGTCGACTGCCAGATCTGCTGAGGGTCCCTCCTCGTACGTTGCTGTCCTCCAGTTCAACGTCGCCGCCGCCGTCCGCAGCGCGTCTGCGCGACAGCTCACACAGCTCTGATATTGGTTGCACCTGAGGGGTTGAAACTAGTTTTAAATCTATTATATGTTATTATTTTAACCCATACCGGTGGATTGAAACTAGGTGAAGTTCTAAAGTCACATGATATTAAAACAATTTCTAAATAAGAGGCTTTTGCCTTTTGCCCTGCAGCAGGACTATAAATAAATAAATAAATAAATGATGCGGGACAATTCACACAGCATTATCTAGCCCCAAGCTAAGCAGAGCTTGTGTTATGGGTACTAGATAACTGATAGACATAATACAATACACTACATAGATAGATATTTTTTATTATACATAGAAAACATCCAGAACACCCTGAACAAATATCTGCAGATCGTACAAAAATTTGTCCCGAGGCGGGAATCGAACCCGCAACCTCCTGCGTCGCAGGCGGACCTTCGCCCGCTGCGCCACAACAATAAAAAAAAAATATAAAGTACCTACTTACTCATACTCTTTTAGTTTAGCTAAAAGAAACAATATTTTGAGTGAGCGAAGAGCTAATTGGTATCTAGGACACTTATGCTATTTAAGTATGTGTATTATTAGTTCGGGCATCTTTCAAACCATAGTTGTTCATGCATGAAATTTCTAACGTTGTTGCTGTCAACAACAACCATGCATAGCACTTAATACACCCAGGTGCATTAAGTCTACCGGGTGCTTTATTGAATGAAAGCTGTGCTTAGTTCACCCAGGTGCACAAAGTCTACCCTGCGTAGCACTTAATGCACCCAGGTGATTTACTCCAGGTGCTATATTGAAAGCTGTGCTTAGTTCACCCAGGTGCACAAATTCTACCCTGCGTAGCACTTAATGCACCCAGGTGATTTACTCCAGGTGCTATATTGAAAGCTGTGCTTAGTTCATCCAGGTGCACAAATTCTACCCTGCGTAGCACTTAATGCACCCAGGTGATTTACTCCAGGTGCTATATTGAAAGCTGTGCTCAGTTCATCCAGGTGCACAAAGTCTACCCTGTGTAGCACTTAATGCACCCAGGTGATTTACTCCAGGTGCTATATTGAAAGCTGTGCTCAGTTCATCCAGGTGCACAAATTCTACCCTGCGTAGCACTTAATGCACCCAGGTGATTTACTCCAGGTGCTATATTGAAAGCTGTGCTTAGTTCATCCAGGTGCACAAAGTCTACCCTGCGTAGCACTTAATGCACCCAGGTGATTTACTCCAGGTGCTATATTGAAAGCTGTGCTTAGTTCATCCAGGTGCACAAATTCTACCCTGCGTAGCACTTAATGCACCCAGGTGATTTACTCCAGGTGCTATATTGAAAGCTGTGCTTAGTTCATCCAGGTGCACAAATTCTACCCTGCGTAGCACTTAATGCACCCAGGTGCTATATTGAAAGCTGTGCTTAGTTCATCCAGGTGCACAAAGTCTACCCTGTGTAGCACTTAATGCACCCAGGTGATTTACTCCAGGTGCTATATTGAAAGCTGTGCTCAGTTCATCCAGGTGCACAAATTCTACCCTGCGTAGCACTTAATGCACCCAGGTGCTATATTGAAAGCTGTGCTTAGTTCATCCAGGTGCACAAAGTCTACCCTGTGTAGCACTTAATGCACCCAGGTGATTTACTCCAGGTGCTATATTGAAAGCTGTGCTTAGTTCATCCAGGTGCACAAAGTCTACCCTGCGTAGCACTTAATGCACCCAGGTGATTTACTCCAGGTGCTATATTGAAAGCTGTGCTTAGTTCATCCAGGTGCACAAATTCTACCCTGCGTAGCACTTAATGCACCCAGGTGATTTACTCCAGGTGCATTAAGTCTACCGGGCCAAAAACTCGAGCTTTTAGGAATTATTCGACAAATTCTGCTTTTTAGTAACCGGCCCCAAATAGTCACAGTTCCTATGCTCATAAAGATGTATGCCATGTGTCTCTAAATCACTAAAAGCAAGATCATAAAACCCACTTTAACCTACGTATACATTTCGAAAGAAACCTTACACTTTCTCCTATGTCCGGCGTTTACGAGAGCACCACTTTCGTACTCCGTGCGTGGTCAGTTCACATGGCTATTACGATTGATGTCTTAATTAGGATCGAGCAATAACTATAACCGCGAATCAGAATTTTTCTGACTGCGGTTCAAATGTGTGTAACACACAACATTAAGGCGAATAGTAGGGTGGATAGTGGCGCCACTACATATTTAATTTTATAATTACGTTTTACAAAGGAATTATCAAAAAATCGGACCGCGCGTAGACGATATCTATACTAATATTATAAAGAGGAAAGGTTTGATTTTTTGTTTGTTTGTTTGTTTGTATGAATTGAATAGGCTCCGAAACTACTGGACCGATTTGAAAAATTCTTTCACCGTTAGGAAGCTTACTTTTCAGGGAGTGACATAGGCTATATTTTATCCCGGAATTCCCACGGGAACGGGAACTACGCGGGTGAAACCGCGAGGCGATCGTCTAGTCTATCATAAGCTTTTTTAAAATGTATCTTTAATACTTTTGTTTTGTGTTATTCAATCAAAAACCTTGTTTGGAAAGCTTGGTGGCCACCAATAGGAACTAAACTCTTGAAACAAGTATCTGCCTAAATAATACAGTACAAAACTATTAAATATATAATTTTAAAAAAGCTTATGATACTTAGATAATTTATCTATCTTTAATGTGATATAGCTACCAAACTAAAAGGTGCGTGATTTAGTAACAAAACATGCTATTAAACATTATGTAGTTATTTAACATCCTAGTCACAGTAATATCACACTTCACGCTATCACACTAATAATACAAATGCGAAAGTTTGGATGGATGGATGTATGGATGGATGTTTGTTACCTCTTCACGCCAAAACTACTGAACGGATCGGGCTGAAATTTTGCAAACAGGTAATTGTAATCCTGGAATAAAACATAGGCTACTTTTTATCACATAAATCAGTTCCCGTGGGATAGAAATCACCTTTAAACGTTTCCATAGAAACAACGCGTGCGAAGCCGCGGGGCGCAGCTAGTAATATTATAAAGCCGAAAGTTTGTGAAATCTGAATTTTTATTAAGTACCTAGGATCTCCAAAACTACTGAACGGATCAAGATGAAATTTAGCGTACGTCTAGCAAAGCCTAACTTAGATAATAAGTTACTTGTCATACCGAAAATACGCGTGCGAAGCCGCCGGCAGAAGCTAGTGTTTTATAATGTGGACGTGTATAATTTAACGATTTAATACTGCAGACGTGATAAATATTTTTTTTTATAGTATAACATAACTTATATAACATATTACTTAATCTGGACGCAGCCTTCTGATTGAAGGTGTGTCACGCGTGAAACGAAAAATCGCGTTTAACTAATTTCTTGGTTCTACAAGTAACTTATTTAGCAAATAATAAGTGTTGCGAACATTATTAGCCATTTCATCATCATTCATCATCACAATGCTAAAATAAACTTTGTATCAAATGTAGTTTTGACTTTTGAGTCTATCGATATAATGACGGATCGATTATGAAAATTAGCGTCACGTTCCACTTTAACCCGTCCATCTTGGGACCAAAATGTCAGAAATGAATGACAGGCCGTGCGCCTTATGACAAAATGGCGTCGAAAATCTCAATTCGACGGCCAAAAAAAAAATTTACGTCCACAGATAATAAAATATTTTCGTTCAGTATGTAGAAAATATATCAAAGAACCTAACTGATTAAACTTCTTTATAGGAAAGTAGCCTCTAAACATGTAAAATAAGGTCCGTAATCAAATGCAGGAGAGCGGTAGCCGGCTACCGCTTGGGGTTTGAGTGAACGGTGCAGTGACGTAAGGCGCGGTGGCCGGCTACCGCTTAGGGCCTGAGGGGTTAATTAGTTCCATGAGGATACCACTTTAATCTACAAGATCTTGTGCCAGCACATTTTTGATGACGTTACACAATATTGAATGGGAAACTTCGTTCCCATTCATTACTATTTACTTCAAGATTATATTTAGGACAAAAAGTAGCTTTTGGCCTTCCCTACATTTTATCTCCTTGCCAAACCACCAAATTCCGTTAATCACCCGAATAGGTAAAGGTAATAAACATTATTAATAAGATTATAACACGACTCTAGTCAATCAACTATACACAGTCATAAACTTGAGGTCAACTACGCTTATTAGAAGAACAAATCGCTTTCATATAAAAATTATCTATTACCTATTTTCTCCAAGCCATTAGGTATGAGTCGTAGAATTAATGAGTTATGATTATGAGTAATTAACGTGCGTAACTAGCAATCAAATGCGAGACTAAAATAATGATCTTCGAACGTGAGAATAGCGAAACCATTTTTTTGCAGACTATTTTCTGCCAGCTGGCCATCTATACAAATAAATAAAATTGAAGTGTCTGCTTTCTAATGTCAAAATAACAGCTTTTACTAAATGCCTATGAAATTTTAAGCTGTACTTATATATAACACAACCCCCAAATTATTTGTTGCCTGTCTATACGTTGGCTTATCTCAGAACTTCACTAGAAGCTGGCTGAGCAGGTAACTTAGGCTACTTTTCTATATCTATACTAATATTATAAAAAGTAAAGGGTGTTTTTTTTAGAGGTATAGAACTTTAAGTTGGCAACACTTTTTTAGCTGGCGCCCATTTTGTGAGCTGTCAAGTGATTTACGTTTAGTTTGGTTTGGCATTTCAGCATGAATAGACTGACGCCTGAACAACGCTTCCAAATTGTGCAAATTTATTTTGAAAACCATGGTTCTGTTCGAAACACGTATCGCGCACTACGGCCATTTTACGGTCGACATAATCGTCCATCAGAGCAATTAATTCGATTAACTATGGAACGTTTTCGCACCACCTTTACTCTAAATGATAATACGCATCCACAGAGATGTCCTACAGTGCGTACAGAAGAATTCATTGCTGCTGTAGAGCGTAGCGTAGAGGAAGACCCGAATCAGTCTATCCGCCATCGTGCACAGGAATTGGATATGTGTCCATCAACTTTATGGAAGATTTTGCGGAAAGATCTTGGTTTGCGTGCTTACAAAATCCAACTCGTGCAAGAACTAAAGCCACGCGATCACCTAGCAAGGCGTAATTTCAGTGAATGGGCCCAAAACATGATTGCTGTTGATCCCGATTTTCATAAGCGAATTTTGTTTAGCGATGAAGCTCACTTTTGGTTAAATGGATACGTCAATAAACAAAACTGCCGTATTTGGAGTGAAGATAATCCTCAAGTGTATGTTGAGACACCGTTACATCCAGAAAAACTGACTGTTTCGTGTGCTTTATGGGCTGGTGGAATAATTGGTCCATACTTCTTTAAAAACGATGCTGGCGAGAACGTTACAGTCAATGGTGACCGCTATAGAGGCATGATTACTGACTTTTTCGTTCATCAATTGAACAACCATGATGTGCACGAGCTGTGGTTTCAACAAGACGGCGCAACATGTCACACAGCTCGTGCCACAATCGGTTTATTGAAGGAAACGTTTGGTAACCGAATAATTTCACGTTTCGGACCCGTAAATTGGCCTCCAAGGTCTTGCGATTTAACGCCACTTGACTATTTTCTGTGGGGATATGTGAAGTCGCTAGTCTACGCCGATAAACCCGAAACGATTGACCACTTGGAGGACAACATTCGCCGCGTTATTGCCGCTATACGGCCACAAATGTTGGAAAAAGTCATCGAAAATTGGACCTCCAGATTAGACTACGTCCGAGCCAGCCGTGGTGGTCATATGCCTGAAGTCATATTTAAATTATAATGGCAGAAGATTATCTTTCGAATAAAGTAAATTTCATATCAATTTTAAAAAAATATCTTTGTTTTATTCCATTTCAAAGTTCTATACCTCTAAAAAAAACACCCTTTATAAAGATTTGATTGTTTGTATTGAATAGGCTCCGAAACTACTGGACCGATTTGAAAAATGATTTCACCGTTAGGAAGCTTAGTTTTCAGGGAGTGACATAGGCTATATTTTATCCCGGAATTCCCACGGGAACGGGAACTACGCGGGTGAAACCGCGAAGCGATCGTCTAGTATTTCAATAAAAGAACAAGGGTGCATGAAATTGTAGTTAACGAGCACAGCTATGCAAATAATCTTAATGTTTACCTTTTTCTTTCATGAGTACCTTAATATGAAAAGATTTAAAAGGCTCACCTTTATAGTGACGAACTCTTGACTCCCCTTGATGAGTTCAATCACTTCCTCTCTACTCTTTTCTTCAACATTAACACCATTGACTTCAATCAGTCGATCGCCAGGAAGTAGCCCCGCTTCACTTGACCCCGGATAAGACCCAGGTTCCGCCAATATCACAGACTTAAAGGTTAATTTACTATCCATGCTCCGGATTTCATTCCCTTTGTTGTCACCGTTGAGTGTGCCATGACCGTTGATTTCACCCATGAAGACTCTGTCTTGGACCATGCCTCGGCGAAGACTGAAACCAAAGTCATTCCTAGGAGCCTTTTGTCGCTGAATTGTTAGGATCCTAGGCTTCGGAAGTTGTAATGGTGTTAAACCCGGCAAAGGTAAGTATATGTCTTCGAAATTACTCGTTCTGGACCATCTATGAAACCCTTGGGACTCTCCCACAGGTGAGGTAGAAAATGGCGGAGTAGCAAACGAAGAATTCGTCGTCGTATCCGTTAAGGAATCAGCACTTGGGGACGTGGATGTCACACCAATGTAACTCCCGTTCGTCTTTGGTTCGTCCACATCTTGCGTGGTTATCGTGGGGTTGCCGTTTTTATAGTTTTTGAATTGGGCTTCGACAGGGGAATGGATAACCTTTTTGGTAAAGTTCTGCACTTGCAAGTCATCGCTTGATGATGTACTCTTCGAGGGTGCAATGCCGTATGAAATAAGTTCGTTTTGTTGCGTATTTCGTGCCAGTAAATTGGTATCTTGGCCATTGACGTGGTCTGGCGTATCGCAACTTTGGACATTGCTCTCTATGGAATTAGAACTAGTATTGCTTAAGCGAGGGCCTTTGAGGATTCCTCGCTTTGGGGGCCGCGGAGGTATCGGAGGTAGGTTAGGCGCTTGTCGAGGACTGGTGTTCGCGTTCGGGTTATTTAGAGAATTCAAGGATGTCTCCGAGCTGTCCGACTGGAGTATTCCATCTTTTCTGTTCCACGTGTGCGTTGCCGGAAAGCTGGGAGAGAGATGGTTGTTCTCATCGCTGAGGTTGGAATTGGAGCCTGAGGTCGGTATGACGGGATAGTTGGTGTAGTTAGAATCCTGCTCTAGGTGCGCGAACAGGGAGGCCGTGTAGTCAGCAGTGATGCCGGAGGGCAGCTTCTCCTTTTCTTTGCGTCTACCCCGCAATTTCAGAGACCGTCGAACCTGAGAAAGATAAAGACAATTTTAGTGATTGCTGTGTTTGCAAACCAGATCGCTGAGCATGAAGGTTATAATAAATTGATTGGAAGCAGATTGTATCCCTGCCGGCCATATCAACTTAACAGGTTTCTACATCGATTTTATCAAACGCTAACGTAACGTAAATTTATGAAATACAAAATTGGTTTCGCTTCTTATTGCACTTTTAAAGAATGCAATGTTGTTCTACAACATTAACTTTCTAGCTGAGCTATCAGCAAGTCATCCGAACGGTTTTTCCGACTGAACGAAGCAAAACCAAAGGAATAATTAATCAAACAGCTGACACCTGCTAATGCGCATTTGCTTTGCAATGTCATTACTTTCGATTGAGAACCTAACGACTTGGCAATTAATCAAGAACATTATAATTTAACAACTGAAAATATACAGCTAGGTGGATAATTATTGAGATATTCAAAATAGCCTGTCATACTGGCACACACAACGCACTTGTCATTCTAACAGATTTTTAATAGAGTTCTATTTGTAACTTTAAAACTAAAAGGAGCCGTAAATCTTAAGGGAACTTCTGAGACTAATGGAGAGTGTGATCTGAAAGTGACAAGGTAAAGTGAATAAAATGAAACACGCAGAAAAATTTACGAGAGACTTAAAACTGCTGCCTATGGCATTCCCTATTCACAAGCAGGGCACTAGATTAGGTTCTATTTCGAAACTCCGAGTCCGTAGTACGACAGCGATAGCGTTGCGAAAAAAGTGCATTCCTCACGATGAGTGCGCAAAAACGCAACCAACGAAAGTGTATCAAAACCGGTCGGACTCAAATCCCGTTCGCAAAACGAGGTAAATCGTACACACTTAATTGGCGAATTGAATTAAGACCTTAATCTTGCACTGTCCCACTTAGCTTTATAATTATTATGTGTTAATAACAAGTATGAGGTAAATAGAGTTGAAATTGAAAATACTGGTTTATAAAGTGCTGCTAAAAATAAAACTGAAACCAACGTTGTATAGTTGGTGTAAACAAAGATTGCAAACATAAGGTCACTCTGGATTCTGGAGTAATATATTAACCATACTGCTGAGCTGGTTTTGTTTAGAACTGCATCTACAACTGTAAATGTAAAGTCAGTCTCGTTATACAGAAGTTGACAATAGCTAGTCTTCAATGCTTGAAGAGTTTTAATTGGATTATGATTGGATAGACCGAAGCCTTAGTGTACAAGTTCACTGAAATCATGTCAGTAGTATCAAATGCATTGCAAACATCAGCTGATCGCTCTGATTGATTTAATCAAAGAGTTTGCGTGTTTAACCAAAATAATATATAATTATTTCATTATTATTATTTATTTATTAACTAACTAATATGATTAAATAATAGTAAGTAATAATAAATAAATAAATAAATAATACTGGACAATTCACACAGCATTATCTAGCCCCAAGCTAAGCAGAGCTTGTGTTATGGGTACGAGATAACTGATATCTTCTTATATATAAAAATGAAACCCGTTTCGCGTTGTCACGGCATCACGCGTGAACGGCTGGACCGATTTCGCTAATTCTTTCTTTGTTGTGTTTGTTATTGTCAGGAGAAGGTTCTTATGAAAGAAAAAATTAAGAAAGTTGGAAACATAAATTTCCACGGGGGCGAAGCCGCGGGGCGCAGCTAGTCTTATATATAAAAATGAAACCCGTTTCGCGTTGTCACGGCATCACGCGTGAACGGCTGGACCGATTTCGCTAATTCTTTCTTTGTTGTGTTTGTTATTGTCAGGAGAAGGTTCTTATGAAAGAAAAAATTAAGAAAGTTGGAAACATAAATTTCCACGGGGGCGAAGCCGCGGGGCGCAGCTAGTACATAATACAATACACTACATAAATATATATTTTTTAATAATACATAGAAAATATCCAGAACCCCTGAACAAATATCTGCAGATCGTACAAACATTTTTCCCGAGGCGGGAATCGAACCCGCAACCTCCTGCGTCGCAGGCGGACCTTCGCCCGCTGCGCCACAGAGGTCGTGTATAGGCTGATGATGATGATGACGATTAAATACCTAAACCAATTACATTATCAGTCATCACATCATCAGGCTTTATTTGTTTTATCTTTGGGGTTGTTTTATTATCTATCTAGGGCTTTGGTAATTGATATTGACCTTTAAAATAAATGGATTACTTACTCAGAGATCATACGCCTACTAAGAAAGTAAAAAATAAGACCAAAAAGTATGCATCTCTGTTATTATAAGATTATCAGAGATGCATACTTTTGGTCAATGATACAGTTGCATGAGTATATAAAAATATTCATACAAATAAAGTGATGCATAAAAAGACAATATAGGCCAGCACGAAAACGAATACTTTCTAAAAACATAACGTAAGTAAGAAAGATCAGATGAAAATCAAACTTAAGACCGTATCTCTTCAATGTCCGCCTACTTCTCAGGCAGTGGATCAGAACTTATTTCAACTGATCAAAACATCACGATAAAGTATTAAGTAGATACACAAAAACACTGGGCTAAGTAATACTCCCTAAAAAATTTTTATGAGGTTTTCTTAAACCGTAAACATCGATCAAGGTTTTCGCCGGCCCCCCATAGATTCACAATGAAACCTACTCTGAAACCGTCTTTTGGCATGGTATGCTATCATTTCAACTAGTGTCATTTTAGCACTCGAACAGAAAGCATGGCCAAGTGCTCATATAAAAATTGCAAAAATCACTCGTCCAAGCAGAAGACAAAGGATGGAATTTCTTATTTTAAATAAGTTTAAATGTATTTTTTACTTTTGTATTGTGATCAGCCATATCCTTATGGAATCAGCATTACATATTGTTTTTTGGTTTGCCTATGTTACAGTATTTATTTTGTTCTCAGTTGATGAAAGGAGCGGCTATTGTTTTTAATTTTTTTTGTGTTTATTTATTTGTCATAAAAATACGTTTAAAATTAAATAGTAGGTACTTGCAAATAACAATGTGTTCAGATCGCGTAAGTTTTAAAGTATTTCATAAGATCCTTGTTAACTTGAAATAACGTTTCTTTTTTGTCCCGGGAACAACTCGTGCGAAGCCGCGACCATAAACTAGTTTTTTTTTATTTAAAGTGCCTGTCTCAAATTTGTATTTCAAGTTTATTTCACTAACTTTTGTTAACTAATTTAAAATTAAGTAAGTACGTACTATTGTATTTCCGAAATTACCCTTTTGTAAAGGTACTGTTGAGAGCAATTTATAGTTTTATCAATAAATGATTCGTTATCTTTTTAATAATCCTTATGAAAATAAACAGTGTATAAGTACTACCTCACTCACAAAATAAAATAAATTCAACTCCACTAATCTCTTGTTCCGTATGCACAAAACTTGTCAGGCGCTGCGAAAACTGTCTATGTCAAAACAAGTCGTAGACAATTTTAAGTGTCATTTTCGTCAGGTCCTATCTAAGTATCTACGGGGGAGGCCGCGGAATACCTGATCGAAAATTACTCGAGTGATTTTGAAGATTCTAAGACGATGATTTTCCTCGAAGGTGTTGTATAAAGCATGTATATAATATGTACAGCTATGTATGACTGAGAAACGGGAGAAAGTGCGATTCCTACCTCGTGTGGTTTAAGGCAAACACTCGATAGGGATTGGGCACTTTCTCGCCTAGATGTATAATGTACTATAATACAATTGGAAACAATCATTATAAAAGCTAATAACCAATTAAGCTGCATAAGTTACAGAAGAAGTAGAGAATTAAATGAATGAGTTTAAACAGCTGAAGATAGGAAATGAAATGGGACTCCAGTTTGGATTTGAAGGAGTTGATGGAAGGAACAAGTCTGATATTGTCAGGCAGTTTGTTCCAAAGACGAACAGCCTGTAAACAAATACACAAAAAGAATTGCCATAAAAGGATTGGGAATGAGTGGGATACTTTAGAAGTAGTAAGTTATCTGATGACCTGAGATTGTGAGAGTTAGAAGAATAAGGGAAATCAAACCGTTCTTTATGATACGAAGGATTAAAGAGAATAGAATTATTAAAATTATTATTAAAGCCAACTGAATGCATAACGCTATGGCGCTCATTAGGGGAGGCCTATGTCCAGCAGTGGACTAATATAGGCTGATGATGATGATAATGAATGCATAACAACACAAATTACTAAGTACAATTTTTTGATTCTTGTAGCTGACAATGTTTATATTTTACGACTATGTTCCTAGCAAGAAATAGATTGTGTAACTACCTGTATTATAACAATCTTTACATCATTTGCTGCGCCCTTACAGGGTACATGTACTTACATATAAGCTAATTACCACCTAAGCAAAAACTGTATTATCGTATATGTATCCAATAAATAAATAAATCTGAAATAAATCAAATAATAGATTTTCGACTCCTACATCACTTGACCTCGTGGCGCAATTGGTTAGCGCATTCCCGTACTGAGGGCAGGTTGCGGGTTAAAATCCCATGGAAGTCGAAATATTTTTAGGTATTTTATTATTTGATTTCTTAGAAATAGCCCCGAGTGAGAGGGCTTACGCAGTACTCGTATAACTAGTAGTTCTAGGAACAGAATGGTGCTCCCACACTGCTGTTAGAAAATGTTTACAAACATTTTCTAACACTATAACATTTATTTACTAACAAATGTTATAAATTGTTACATTTTTT
Organism: Eupithecia subfuscata; assembly: GCA_963564075.1. Classification (NCBI taxonomy): domain Eukaryota; kingdom Metazoa; phylum Arthropoda; class Insecta; order Lepidoptera; family Geometridae; genus Eupithecia; species Eupithecia subfuscata. The sequence goes on from OY751117.1 coordinate 9,619,420, forward strand.
ACTTTTATGTTAGATGTTACAAGTGCTCCTACACTGACGTAACATTTTTGGCTCGCAGTTTGGTTTTGCGTTCTGAGGTGTCTACATGAAAATGGAAGAAGATTTGCTCATTGATATAGCTTTTATTTTTTGTTTAAAAAAAAAGAAAAAGATAACAAAATGTTTTATTTAGTTATAAAATGTTTACTGACATTGTCTAACATGAAAACATTTTATAACATTTGTGATCAAATGTTTGTAAACAAATGTATACTAACATTAGTTAACATTTTCTAACAGCAGTGTGGGAGCACCAGAAGACATCACGACTTCGCGAGCTCTAACTTTTTTCAACAATTGATTTACTCATTACTAAAGTTATTTAATGCGGGATATTTAGGTATGTAGGTAAGGTAACGTGTTTTTTGTAATTCCTATTTGTAGATACATAATAATAATAATAATAACGTTTATTGGAAAAGATTTAGACTTAAAATTATTACATCGTTGATCCCCAAACTAGGATAAACCTGTATCTTGGGGATCTCCTTCCACGGGTTTTTTACATTATACCTACATATCAAGCAAAAGTTATACATATTTAAGTAAGAACAAGTGTGTAATTATATACATTATGTGATGGGTCTCCTGAGGACACCAGGGACAGGACCCATACATAAATCCATTGCTGTTCTCTATATGTAATATATTTAATTCAAAAGGTACAATCTGTTTTGTAAAGTGATGAATGTCGTAAATGTCACAAAACTAAACTAAACTGATTCGACACGACTAAAAATGGTGCATTTTCATAACAATTGGAATAATAAGAATGGAATAATTTTGGGTCCTGTCAAATTAGTTTAGTTTAATTTTGGGGACATCTGAATCGACCGACACCACACCATTATCTAGGTAGGTATCTATTTATCTACGTAGTGTTATACCAAGTTATAAATAAACAGAACCTTGGGGCATCATATCATATCCAGCTTATTTTGTTATTATTAAAAGTATGTTTTCAATGATCAAGATTACCTTTTGTTAGGAGTTGTACTAAACTTCCCATCACACTTTGTTCTAGCTTTGGACTGACAAATTTTACGTTTGTTACGCGAAAAAGACAGTACCGCGTCAGCGGCGCTTCAGATGCGCTTTCAAAGGCGGCCGCCACTAAGCACCTACGCAAATAATTATGTTATATGTAAGTATTGCTACTGGCAGGCATGCGACGACGACGGAGCATTTGACCGAGCATATTACTACGGAACCATACATATAACTCTAGAAGTGTTACAAAGATGTTATAATAGGTGACGCTGTACTGTAATTATCCTCTCTTGCGCTATTCTGAGCTATTCTGCTCAGAATAGAAATCTGTCATGCTGAACATCCTCATCAGATCTTTACCAAATATTTATGAGAACCATTTAAAATTAAGTAAGTATTACGTTACAATTTAAAATTTAAAATATATACATCGAAATCAGAGGTCTTAAAGCGGAGATATTTTAAAGCCTCCTTTTTGCCTTTTTTGGAGGAAAGGCTGTTTTTGATTAAAGACCTTTAATCAAAAAACCCCGCCGAAAAAAAACTATAAAATCGTAGAATCTGTACACCAAGTTTCGTCCAGATTGGTTGTAAAATACGACCTGTAGAGGAAGGAGTACGTACATAATGAATGACAGAAACGATAATTTTGCTAGACTTGATACAGAGACGCTTAGCTCACTTCGTTCGCTCGGATAAGAACAAAAACCTTAACACAAGCAACAGATTTCAATAAAACAAATAACAAAAGTTATGATTATTGATTATGCTGGTATGTAAACAAGGATTTATTAACGCATCAAGAAAATATGGAATGTCACACAAATAAACTCTTATTGTTCGTCAATCAAATAAAATAAATAAGTTAATTTGCTACTGCTTCTGAATTCATAAAGAAAATATTGAATAGATTTCGACCATGACCGTAGACGTCATGCAATGTTCTATTTTTGTCACGGATTTTAGAAAATAAAATACAGGTAGTACGCAAAAATATTACCAATGTACTGATAGCGATCCGTATAAATTTTACTCTTGACTGCATCTTCAAGATTTCCTCCAAAGCACTTCGATCGAGCACAGACTTCAACAGTCCAAATCACAAACTCGAATGAAACACTCGACAATAAGAATTGATTGTTTAGCCTCATTGTAGTGAGATTGTTGACAAACAATGAATGTAGTTTATTAAGAGGAAAGGAGATCAGATGATAAATCGAAAACTCAGTCGTAAGGCAATGACGATAAAGTTAAATTTATGTTTTTAAATGGCTAACAAGCGAATGATCATAGGGAAAAATTAGGTCATGTTAATGTTGAAGGAAGATATCACTAGTTCATCAAACGTCGGAATGAAATTACATTAACACTTTCATTGCCTATGATGCACATCTCCATGTTCGTGCTGGCCCTCCGGGTCTCACAGCAAGATGCTCGGCAGTGAATAGGGTAATATGACATGTGTGGTAATAAGGTCTTACTCTTATATATGACTTGATGTGCTGTTTCTCAAGGGTGGCATCGAGTTTTCGAGCAAATCATTGAGTTAGGCCGAGGTAGTAGCAATGATGGACATTTTAGGTTTCTGTTATACATATTATTCTATTCTATCTCGTGAAAGTATGGAGGTGGCCGAGATAGGGGTTTAGAAACAGAGGACGTCCGTCAGCGCTATAGGTTCACGACCGTAAGTCTGAGGGCTGCACGGTTGTGCGTGCGTGACCCAGACTGGCGCAGGATCGGAGGGAATGGCGAACATGAAGAAAGGTCTATACCCACAGAGGGTACGATTAGTACCCTCTGACGATGATGATCTAGTAAGAACTATTACGAGCATTAAAAGAACAACTCATTCATGGAAATCAACACGATTTAGAATTTTATTTCATTGCCCTAGAATACATTTTCATCTGTATTTATTTACGTAGATGATATTAATTCCATATCCACAATTAATGACACACTGAATGTTCCCACAATACCAGATGGAAGTCACATTTAGTTTCAATGTCTCGTGCACCGGATCTGGTTAAAGAATATAGAATAGTGTATATGAGCACGCACCGTGACGTTCGTGTGATGAGAATAACATTTCTAAGATTTGGTTACCAAAACCGTTAGGTAGGTTAGCACAAGGAGCTGTGTTTGGACCTTTACTGTTTATGTTATACACGGATGGTAACAATGACCTTTCACTGGTTCTAACGTGTCGTTCAGCCTATAGATGTAGGAGGGTTACTATTAATTCGAGATTTAAAATTCATTTCAACAGTTCACCCTAAAAGCCTCATAGCTTAAGCAGCGGGCTCGAGGAAAACATTAGTTAAGTCAAGTTATGTACGAAGAACATTGTTTATGTTTACACAGATAGGTATGTCTAATTTGTAAAGGACGACAGTTTACTTTAGAAGATAGACACTAATTGCGTTGCTTATTATTTCTCCGAACTCATTCTAAGACATTTACATTTTTGACGACCTCTGTGGCGCGGTGGGCGAAGGTCCGCCTGCGACGCAGGAGGTTGCGGGTTCGATTCCCGCCTCGGGACAAATATTTGTACGATCTGCAGATATTTGTTCAGGGTGTTCTGGTCGTTTCTATGTATAATAAAAAATATCTATCTATGTACTCGTATATTATTATGTATATCAGTTATCTAGTACCCATAACACAAGCTCTGCTTACCTTGGGGCTAGATAATGCTGTGTGAATTGTCCAGCATTATTATTATTATTATTATTTACATAACTAAGAAATCGTTTTCTTAGGACAGTTTTCTGGGGTTTACTGGTTCAAGTTCAAAGTCAGAGCTCAAGCAAACTTTTATGCACGTGAATGTGGTGTTTTGTGAATCAACCAGAATCCAGGAAAAGGCTTTTGAGACATATTTTTTTTTGGAAATTTATACAGTAATTGGTTTTGATTTTGACTATTAGCATAGGCTACTAAATCTTAGATTAACATAATAATTAATGTCTCGTGTTTTATCTAAGAGTTGGTATGTTTTAAAAGAATTTGCGTGTTTGTCTGCCTGGATATTTAATGTTCCTACTCTTCCTACTCGTAATGTAATGGAGAAGTCAAGTTGAGTTTTCAGCATGCATGAATATGCATTACCGGCATTTGCCTGCTTCAAATCGAAATGCGTCCAAAAAGAGGCCATTGACTCCGTAATTATGGCTATAAGCGTAAATATTGTTGACAACTATTATTAAGCAATACCCTACGTAAGCTTATTACGGGATACCTAGACAGTTAAACTGCCAGCGAATGTTTGGGTGTTCGGCAGCGCAGGCATTTTATTTTAGACTACTTTTATTGTAGTTTGCCTACACGCGGCATCGATCATGAAGTTTTCATTCAGGAATATTAAAACTATTGCCCGTAGAGACATTACATCTAGGATAAACTCCGGATTCATGCTCCGAATTCGTGCTATACCTACTGCCAAAAATCCCAACTTCAGAATTAGCAATGAAATTTTAATGGGTCACATTCTAACCTAGACAATAGGCTTTATTTTAAACCAATCAATACTTGATTGCGATTTTCAGAAGTTAGGATTTTTGGCCTGAACCTATAACTGTTGCGACCATCCGGACTTTACCCTAGCTGGTAACAGAATATTCAGTATCGTAATTCCAGAGATTACCCATTACAAATAAACTTAATTTTTTTCCTATCTTAGTAGGTAGGTACCTCTTTAAACAACAAGACAAACATTAAACCATGAAACATGATATCATTCATTCTTAAATTGTAATAAGTTCTGATAGCTTCGGTAACAAAACTATCTAACAATTTATTTATCGCTTACCGATACGATAACATCAATCAAGTGTCCACTAATGATTGTGGATTAATCGATATTTAAGCGGTAGCGATCGATCTTAGATTTGACTATTAGGACTGGACACATTAAAGAGATAAAGCATGGTAGGTTAGGTACCTACTTAGAGCAAGAATGACAATTCCGCAAAAAGTCTAGCTATGTGTTCCTATTTATTAATTGTACTGCACGCGTGTCGTGCATACTTATATAAAAATAGTTACTAATTTTAATATTATAACTTACTAATAATTTCTGTTTGATTTTTCTATGACTATGCATAAAATAAGTCATTTTAATAAATTTTATGCTGTATTAGATCTTTAATGTTAATAGAGTACCTATCGTGTTAGTTTAAGCAATTATGTAAATACTTTAATTACAATTTCACACTCATATTGGAGCTACCAATTTCACCTACCATTTTTTTGCACCTCTGCCTTTGCTCTTGCTCTAGTTACTAAATCATCTTCAAATAACATAGTAAAGGTCAAAATTACTCGTAGATCTTCCGTAAAGGCTGCTAGTTGATCTCGGATGCTGTTGCAACGGCAATAGGTCAACCGCAAGAGGTTACACCACCGCAGCTTTACGTTCCTTTGCAATAATACACAGTGCTACTGCTACTACGTTGACAGTGTCGCTAGCGATGAGTATTTTATTAGAATCTGAGAGCAATTCTAATGTAATGGTCTTAGTTTCAATTTTGTTCACTAGAACAGTTAAGTTGGGGTCACTGTGAGCGAGCACCATGACACATTTTTGAATCAGTTCTATGATCTTTGTATTTGACTAGCAGCTATTAATATAAATCATAAAACCTGATGGATATTTTGATCGTCTTGTCACGTTTAATTTTATTAGGTAGCATAGGAATTGAAGCATTTTTTAAGATCGAATAAGATGGACTCGCCGCTACAAAAGGGCAGAAGACCTATTTGATAAAATTAAATTAAAAAAAAAATAAGCGACATTTTTATTTACCTGTTATTTACTATTAATTGATAAAATCTCTATCAAATCGAATATAACTCGTGTAAAGTTATCGATACAGTCATAAAACCTGCCGTAACTCAACTCAAACCATAAATAAAGATGTTAACCACACAAGAAACATCAAAGAAAATCAAAACAAAACCTCTTTATTTCCATAAATACAAATAAATGTACCCTTAGAACAGGTCATATTATAAAATTAAGTCAACACTAAGTAATGCGGAAATAAAGTGATATTTTTGATTTCTGTCGCTTCACTAAACAACACAAAGTTTCATAAAAACAGTCCGAAAATTATAAGCGCCTTTTCAAAAATTCCGCAACCGGAAAACTTGTTGTAATATTTAATGTCAAGCTATTCATTAATGTTAACAGATTCAATCAAATTAACGGTTTCACTTTACAACGCCATTAATAGTAATCTATAGGTGTAGTCACAATTAAATTTGAAGATAATTTTAGTTTTGATATTGCTTGATAAAACTTGAGACTAGTTGATTGTAATGACACAAGATAACAGGGTACCTACGTTAAACTGGTTACACATTGTTAGCAGTAATTTTACTGAACACGTTCAGGGCAGCAGTTAAATTATAGCTGGGAAATATTTTGAGAATAACAACTATCCAGAAGTTAAATGCAGTGTCATAATAAAATGCAGCTCAATCTCTCAAGGTATCAATATCAATCATCAATATTTAGTAGGTACACAGTAGATAAATGTATACAGTAGAATGACTCAGCCGTCTCTTTGAACTTTATACCTACAGTTGAGCGGAGCGCTAGGGTTGGTTTGGTACCTACAAAAAGTAATACAGAGGTGTGTATATTTTTATTGGATGTGTGTGGTTTGAGTATAGGAATGAAACATATTATGTTAATTTAGAATACATAGAAAAAATACCTATCTATGTATAATAAGAATAACTCCCATCTCTAGCAGCGGCAAACGAAATCTGTGATGCGTGTGGCCCGGAGCGTGTTTTGACATGCTCGCGGTCGAGAACCGCCCGCGGGCGCAAAAACGCATGACAGGAAAAGCGCCCTAAAAGCGAATATATACCTATATACATATTACAATAAATACATAGCAGAATTTCCCATACATTTTTAATGATAGTACCTACCTACCTATCATTTCACCATCACCCACCTCCGAAGAGACAAACAAGAAAGCGAAGGCCAATTGCGTGTCGACTTCCCACATTTAGGGTTCCGTACCAAAATTAGGTCTTTTATATTTAATGTAGAATACATTTAGACCGCAAAATAAATAGGTAGGAAAAAATAAGTGAATTTCAGAAAAAATAATATGGAGGTACTACATAAAATATTTGTTAGTAACATTGGCATTACTTATACTTCAGGTACGGAACCCTAAAACGTGGTAAAGACTATATTTATTTTACCTTTCAGCATTAGCAGGAAGTCGAAAAAATGACAGTGTTGGTTTAACGAACGTTGAGTTTAGGCACCCGTAAACACTGCAGTATACTCGTGGTCGTGATGCCGCCATTATTTAATTTATTATTTCGCGTACTTGCAACGTTGAGGTACCGAAACGGGAGCGGACAGCGCGGGGGTCGCGGCACAACAAACTCGTTCAGCGCAGCGACCAGTCTCGGCGGCGCGCGGCGTGACACTGGATAGATGTGCATGCCGAGACTACCTTAGCGGCCGTGTAAATGACGCCTATATGTGCGTGCGTCGATTCGGGCGGTCTAGTATGGAGTCGGATTACTGTATATTTATGTATTGTGGTAGGTATGTTGAAATGGCGCAGTAGGTATGTTGAAAATTACAGTTTTGAACATAATGAAACTGTCAGTTTTTAATAAAATTCGGACTTGCATTACTTCACTTAAGAGTCCGGCGGAGCTCGATCGCAACTTCAATTCGAGGCGCGTGCAAAAATCGCCCCGAATATCGCTATCTCTGTTTAGTTGATGCAGGCGCGCGCGGGACGCGGTAGGTGTACTACATACGTGAACACAACCATCCATAGTGCCGTGCTTGTGCGTGTGCGTGAGTAGGTATACACACCTCTGAATATTACCGTACCTCTGCTATCGAAAGCGGCAGGTACCTAGGTTAGATACTAGACTAGGTACTAAATTTGACTACCTATTTCTTTAGGCATAAGTACTATTTGCGTTTCATACCTACATAGGTACCTTGGTACTTACATTTTGGGAAGTGCAAGTGTATTTAAAAAAAATCTAAGTGAATGTTTAGTTTGATAACGCGTTTTTTCTTCAAGTTTCTCTACAAGGCCTACCTACCTACGTATTTCTCAAGAAATACTTAGGTACCTAGGTACCTATGTAGAACCCAAATATAGGTAATATCATTGGTACCTAGAACCTAACTAAACTGATCGATCAGGAAATACGTACTTAGGTAGTATGTAAGCACCTACGTATACTCCAGCCAAATTCGGTGTGACATTTTTGTAAACTAACCGAATTTGGATGGAGTGTAGGTAGGTTCGTCATACGGTTCTGCTTCTGCAATACCTAGGATATACCTACCTAAATTTAGGATTAAATACACGAGTAGGTATAGTGAATTTCTGACAAGAAAATAAAAGGCAAGGATATAAACGTAAACACTTTTTTGTTCATTGATATTGACACTTTCATTTATTTAAAAAAAACATTTGATTTTGACTTGACACATTTATTTACTTATCAAAAAAACAAATCAATTTACGATTTTGGTAAAGCCATGTGGGGTAACCATATCGGCTAAACACTACGAAATTTGTTATGGTACTTACCTACCTAGCTAGTCAAAAATATACCTAGGTAGTGTGAAAGATACTTATAAAACAAGTATGGATTGATGGATTGGTATGTGTTGATTAGGTACTTCTTTACGCGAAAACTTCTAAACATCTAGGTATATCCAAACTTTAAAAACATCCACCTACATATGACCTACATCCAAACTCAAAAATATGAGTGTGATAAAATATACACAGGATGCCACGGAAAGGGTTTATTAAACCGAAAAGGGATAATTCTGGAATCCGAGAGATTCAACTTGTGAATAACGATTTTTTAAATTTCGAATATTTATAATTTATTTGTAGGTACGTTTTGTATACCTAAGAATACACGTAAAAAACGATGAAAAAACGTCTAATTTTTTCCTGTTTACTTTCGTTACATTGATTATGGTTACCAACTGCAGCAATAAAAAAAATCGCGGCTCGTTCCGCTCGCCGATATTACTGTTATTTGTGCTCTGTATTTTGATTAGCACAGTGGCAACGTTCCCAATTTTATTGGTCTGGCTGGTCCGCTATTGTCAGTTTGTATCAATCCAACCACCACAATAAAAAGCACAAAATATAACAAATAATCTGCTAGGTCACTTTGTCAACCAGTACAAAAAATTAGTAGACAACAAAATTTTCGCGTTTTGGTCTGGTCGCTAATAACATTTGTTCCTTCTGACTATGATCCAAAGCTCAAAACCCGGCCCGCTTTAGGTCACTTTGCCAAATTTTCTAAAAAGTTGCCCAAAATCTAACAAAAACCAAAAATTATCGCAGCACGCTCTGCTTGCCTCTGATAACATTCTGCTGTTTTGATAAGCTTCTGGTTTGCTCTAGTTCAGGACTCCTTCTCCGTTTCAGGCTAGTTTGCAACTGCAAAATATCTAATACCAAACAACTCACACGCACAGCCAGATCATAAAAAATTTCGTTGATTCTATATGGTGTCTGGGCTCGTTTCGCTCGCCATTACTTATACTTCCTATTGTTGGGTTGGGAGTTGGGGGAAGGGATGTCATTTTTGCGGCCAATATGCAAAACACTGCATTTTGCGTTTCGCTCCGCTCGCCGATAGTATTTTGTCCTTCTCTGTATTTGGTCCAGTGTGTTTAACATCATTTTGCTAGGTTGTTACCCGAAAAAGTAACAAAAATTTCGGCGGCTCGCTCCGCTCGCCGTTACATTTTTTCCATGTCTTTTTTGTATTTTGAATTTTTTGTTGATGCCCTTGCTCCGCTCGCCCCTATTTATATTCATAGCTTTATATCTACTACCGCAAGTCTCTAAGATTTTCGGGGCTTGCTACGATCGCTATCATTTATTTTTTATAGATACCTATCAACAACAAAGTAAATGATGCGGGCGAGAGTAAGCAAGTAGACCTACTCTTGCTTACTTTTGCCCAAACTTCAGAAAACATCTCAAAAATTTCGAGGCTCGCTTCGCTCGCTATAACTTATACCTACTATAGTTGGGAGTTGAGTATAAATTTTCCGCGGCTCGCTCCGCTCGCCGATAAAGTTACGTGATTTTCAGTGGGGTCTGCAACCGCCTACAAGTACATTTGGTGCTACGGCCCGCACCAAGTGTGACCCCCCCAAAGTCTTGGGCTGCGACCGCGCCTGGATACCTACCTACCTAGTACTTCCTTACTTCACATACATTGTAGGTACCTACCTATCTTATGATAGGTACATATATCTAAACAACATGTTAGGTACCTACCTACCTAGGTAGGTAAGTATTAGGTAGGTATGTAGGTACCTATTTACTTTAAAATAAGAAAACAACTAGCTAATAATAAAATAATTTAGGTAGGTAAGTAAGTACCTACCTACTTACTGTGAGATACCTACCTACATCCCAACGTTCCGAGTCCATAATATCATTAACCAAACCGTAAGTGAAAAATATCAAAGTCCGTAAACAAAGCCAAAGCACGCCAAAGTCGTAGTAGGTAGGTACCTCTAGGTATGTAGGGTCGTTGCACTAGTTATCGACCGATTAGCGAAGTTCCAACTTTAAGGTCCCAGAAAAAATATTGCCAACTTGTCAGCCTAGTTCAAAAGGGTATTAATCGGTAGTCTAGATATTTGAGTCTTATATACTAGAAGAGTTTTATAGTAAAACCTTATAGTTATTTTATAAAAAAGAATTAGCCGAAAATGAGTAAAACTTCAGTTTTCGGCCACAAAATTTAGTATTCGACCGGACCTGAACCCAATTTCGGCCGCTTATTTTAAAGGTTTTTACGGAACAAAATTCTAAAATAATGACATAGTTTTCATGTTTTTTGATCAGAAAAGTTGTCACAGTGATATTATATTGTAGAATCAATATGATTTCAATATCTCATCATACTCAAACATGAATTTTGTCTAACATTAACTTGATTTGATTTTACAAACGTGCTTCAGCTCTGCAGATCGCATGGAATCATCTGTTACGAACGCGATCAATTTCTGCAGATCGTGCCCGTCTCCTGGCCAGTCCAAATAGGAGTCAGGTTATTGATTGTAAGAGCTTTCTTCATATAATACTGGCACATTATTAGATCCTGCCACATTCCTTATCGCAATAGGTATGTCTTTGGTTGGGTGCAAGATGTTGCGCGTTTCATCAATGCCAACGCTGTACTGCTGGTTGAACAGCTAAGTCATTACGGATATTTGTGTACTAGGGCCGCCAGTCGGATATCTCACTAGCCTTAACGACATTATTACGCACGGAATGTCGGACACAATGGGTGCGGGAATCTACTTACGGCAACACACAAATAAAATAAAATAAAGCCTAGCACTAACCTAGCCTGGCCGGCGCGGCGGCCTAGATACATAGATCATTGAGCCACCAGCGATGATACCGTTTTAGCATCGTCATCCAGTGGCCCATGATACTGGAGCGGAGGTCCTGCGCCACGGCGACCAGCAGGCTATTGGAGCTGCGGCGCATGCGGCCTACCAGGGATGCGACCCGCTTGCGCATATTTACGTGGAACCCATCAACGTGCGCGTCTGCGAACATCCCTGATGCGCTACAGTACCGCGGCAGCCCCAAAAACATCCTGAAGCCGTTATTGTACTGGACGCGTAAGGCATTGTAGGCTTTTTGTGTATATCTGGCCCACTGGCACGTGTAGAAAGAAGTAAAAGACGCCTTAAAGAGTGTTATTTTGACTGGCGGGAACGTGCGAATCACGCCGCATGCATGCCAGCCACCATATTACACCTCACCGACAACGCCCTACGCTCCCTTTCAACATCCACATTGTCTGACATTCCTCAGTGACCCAGGTATTTAAATTTTTGACCCAACTAAAAGGAGTATCGTAAAGCGAAACCGGAGGTACACAGAACAGAGTAGCTCTTCGTACCTGCTTTGAAGAGAAGCGATTCGAGTCCATCGGCCGCTGCGTATGTTTCACAAAGCGTTCGTAACCGTCGCAGGGCACAATATGCAGGTATTGACAGAGATATTGACAGAATTTGCTTCCTTTGGAGTCCTGACTCGTGACCCTGAAGCCGTGGGGTACCGAGGCTTTCATAAATTATATTGGAGCGTACGGTCAAAGCAGACTTGAGGTCTCACTTTTATTCGCCATAAATTCAGAGATGTCTTAGTTATCAACAGGTTCAGTACCAGATCTGGTCACCGACTGTTTCGATGCTCTAAACATCAACCTGAAGCTTGAACAAAACCGTACGTTGAGGTGCAAGCTCTGACCTTATCGAATCCAAATAATGGTGGGCACCGAGAATATCCAGAAAGAAGCCTTTTGACGATAGGTTTTTGCCTTGAAAGACCAAAGGCGCCGACATACTCTCAAGAACCTACACAATCTGTTTAGAACGCTGAGAAATGAGGGTATTAAGAGCTGACAAAAGCAGTGCACTGGCATGAAGTCTAAAATCTCGGAAGAGACTCTTGGGCCAGTGACAAAAAGACGAAAAACCAAGACCACCCAAGTGACTTCGTCAGAGGTCAGATCTTAAAAAGCAGAATGCGAAGATGGTACGATGCCTTCGGAGCTCCAACACACGCTTTAAAAAAGGCAATAGAGCGAAACCGAGGATCCAAAGTATTCACTCAGCAGCTTGGTTAGGAACCTGACGAATCTTAAAACGCACGATTGGTGAACCGTTGTCAAAGCCCAAGATCAATGCTGAGACAAAAGACTTCTACGGCCGTTTATACGCTGCCAATGTTCCTGGTCCTTAACTTAACAAGATGATCGTGATTCTAGAGCCACCCTGAAGCGCCACTATACCGACGTACTGCCAGTTACCAGTACCTATCCATAATACAAGCTCTGCTTACCTAGGGGTTAAATGATGAATTGGCCAGCATTATTTATTATTATTTTTTAGGTCAGGACCAAATCGAGTTACTTTTAAGACGGCTTATTATAACAATAAAGCCACCGGTGAGGTCAAAAATACTTCAGAACTTCTGGAGGCAGGAGGAGCCCTAGTTGTACAGGATGTACAGATCCCTTTAAATTCCGTCCTTCATTGCGGGAAAACTATAAAGACATGCTTCGGGACCTTGGTGGTTCTATTATTAAAGGAAGATGCGATAACACCTTCTTCAAAAATTAAAGACCCATCTCACTTCTTAGCCAGGTTCTTAATATCATTTTTGTCAAAGTGAATTATTTTTCACCATTACAAAAGTGTCAAATTTTTAGCAAATATATCTTATCTAAAGCGAATTGGCCGAAAAAGAAAACTAGTTTTAACATCCGGCCACCTCATTTATACGAACAAATTAAAGTTGGCCGAAAACGAAACCACAATTCTAAGCATGATGCCGTTCTCGGCCGCACATAAACCGATGGCAAAATTTCATATGAATAACAGTAAAACGGGGGCCGAAAAAGGAAATTTAGATTCCTCCGGTCGACATTAGTCAACACGATGCAAATATACTCTAATAACATCCTGATAAGTAACAGAATAAGACCACAGTATTCTGGGTCCATTCGTACTCTCTTTCGGCCCCCCCGGCCGACATGTAAATTTTATGTGAGTTTCAAGTTCCATTATCCGACCACCCCAATTTTTAAGTAATTCAATACAAAAACATAAATATTCGTATCTTAATACGTAAAATAAGTATTCCCGAAGTGGAAAAACAACACATGACAATGGGTACATCGATAAAACTTGACATACTTGTCTTCCACTGAAACACGCGCCACTATTTTTTTTGTTAAAAATCCGAGAAGCTGACAGTTCCGTCGCAACTGCAAAATTTAACTTTTTTTTAAAATTACAGGGTGTGTTTACGCGCTTGACAAGGTTACTAGATAAGAGTGTAACTATTTGAATAGGCGTTGAACTTGATTTCGTTTGGAAATTGTAATCGACACTTCAAATAAAATAAATTTAATAAGTGCCTACACCGCAATGGCCGACAAGAGGGGCTGGTCGGCGAACGGGTGCACCTACCCTAATGTACCTAAGGAGGTAGGTTATTGTTTCCAAACAACAAGGCAAATCTCAATCCAAGTCAGTGGCACAGGTCTATAATAGTGAACAAACAAATACCTACGCACGCACAGCACCGTAACTTGTCAGACACACTGATTTAGAAAATAGTATACTCACTAAATAATAATACCTAACCTAGCTTCTCCTACCATATTATAAGAACCTATCTATGTTCTCCTACCCCTACGACGACCTCCGAAAGTCCCCGAGCGGTGGCGGCGCCCCGTGTAAATACACGTTGCATTAGTGTGTCTGTCCGAGCCACGAGCGATCACACAACCGAAGTGTCCCGTCCCCCGGCCCTGCACCCCGCCCCGTGCGTGCGCGATAGCATGATTGCCGTTTAAAATTTGGTATGAATTTCGCTGTGTTCTGTAATACCAAAAATGATGACTGAAAACTTCTTGTATTCTTCACAAAGTATTGTTATTCTGTAACTAGACAATATTACCTATGTTCCCAAACAAATAACACATAAGATATTGTTGTTTTTATTACGAAACAAATAGGAAGAAATCTGGCCAATTTTGTCTTAAAAATTGCAAAATGCGATTGGCTTTCATTTAATTTTCGGTAAGTATTTTGAAAAAAAAACTATCCAGGAACCTAGATAAATACTATTTGAATACAAATAATACAATAATATAGTCGAAATATGCTTGAATTAGAAATAATTTTGGTATTACGTTTGTATGGACAAGTCGCCTTCCGCTGGCCTCTTAAGGCACTTTCTTCGGAAGCATTACTCAGGTACTTCAGCGTAATTTGAGTCTAACCTCTCTAAAACATTATAAAATTAAAAAAATGTTTAATAGACTACAATATTTCATTAACAAAATTTTATATTAAGGTTTGATTCGTGTTAAGTTAACTGTAAATACTTGTTTTGACTGTCTTCTAGATTTCTGAATTTAAGTTTTAATGTAAGTTCTATGTAAAAACCTTACCTCTTCCAACCGTAACGGCTCCTCCAGTCCAGCCGCTATCCTCTCCCTCTTCTCCCTTTCTTTCCTCTCCTTCTTCTCCCGTTTCCGTCTCTCCTTGTCCCCGTCCCGTTCCTCGAGGGTTCCCGCGTCGCCGCCAGCCAGGACGGTGGACTTCTTCATGAAGTTAAACATGGCGGCGAGGGGCTGGAAAAGATATAAGAAGGTCAGTAAAGCTTCTATCACATCAACAGCCTTTACCAGTCCACTGCGGGTCATAGCCACCTGCCACACCTGCCCTTCTAAACAATGTATTTTCCTGTAAACAATGTATTTTTTGTGTGTGTATTAACTCTGTATTATGTAAATGTTTGTAACTTGCGTGTTTTATATAGGCCACAAAGGCTCTGAAATCAAC
Organism: Eupithecia subfuscata; assembly: GCA_963564075.1. Lineage (NCBI taxonomy): Eukaryota > Metazoa > Arthropoda > Insecta > Lepidoptera > Geometridae > Eupithecia > Eupithecia subfuscata. Next base: position 9,634,889 of record OY751117.1, read on the forward strand.
GATATTTTTTTAATAGACTCTTATCATTCGGGGGTAACGCTGGGCATGCGGGATCAGGACCGTAGTTCAGCGGTGGATCTGTTAAGCAGGGGGCGCTGCCCGCCCGTCGGTATGTATCCTTTAGTCGCTTTTACGACTCTCGCGGAAACAGTTAAGGTGGTGCAAATTCTAAGCCGGCCCACATTTACCTATTAATAGTTATCACAATTATCTATTAATAATATAAAACAATTGACTGAGACACGCCCAATTGCGGGACGCAGAGGCTTGTTTGGACTTTTGGAGGATGTGATCGTCAAAACTGACACTATATAAATAAATGCACATAGGTTCAGGGACATTTACCATGATTGGTGGTGGAAAGCTCAAAACGCCACATAAAGTGGTAAATATTCAGTTAGTAAATGATTTAGGTTTTAATAACCACGAAAGTTTCAAAAAGTTTGAACTTCTTACAATCAATCACGAGAGATCCCCAGGATCGTTGAAACTATATTACTCGTAGATATTTTAAAGTATTTAAGTTATGAAGCACTGCCGTCTGCCACACACTACAAGACTAGTTCCACACTAGAAGGATTGATGAATGAATGGGTCTAGTAATAGTAAACAAGTGTTAGATCATAATAGAGTAGCGTAATTTGTACGGTTATTGTTTAGGAATTTTTGTTTGGGTAGGTAAGTGCGATGTGAATCCGATTCTTTAAAGGACGCACCATATTATTTTTATTGCCTTCTATTCTAAGGAATAATGTCCAGGCAAAACGTATTTTTGCGCCCTTACACTTAGGTCTAGGGGCGCTTAAACCATAGGTAATAACCAATTTTAGGACAAAGAAGTCTACTCCAGAAATGACTAAGAAAACAGTTAGGTGCCTATTGTCACTTGTCCGAGAACTCAAGACATGATCTAACAGTTATCGCTATTGCGCTACTTCGAACGGACGGGTAACGTTAACCAACCACAAGACCACCTAACACCGATCACATAGATAAGCACCCAATCATCAGCGACAATGCTCAGGCGTCAAAAGCCCCGTTACCCAATGTGTTTCCATCTAAAGTAACTGTCGCTTATGTGCTTTGAATTAAACGACTGTAAACTTGCATTGAAATTGTACGCCATTGTCCAAGTACCGTATATTGAGTAATGAGCGAGTTATGGCCCTGTATATACGGATACCTCAGTTGGGATAAGGTCTAAAATTTGACCTTGAACATTCAACTTGTAGCATTCAAATAATATACAAAATAAATAATATAGAAGGTAGACATGACTATAGAACCGATAGGTAATATCGTAGCAGAGAAAGCTATACAGCCTCAAAATAATATAGATGGTAGACATACTATAGAACAGATAGGTAATATCGTAGAAGAGAAAGCCATCCAGCCTTAAAATAAACTAAGTGAATTGATTCGATAAATCCCAGTTCAGACTTGATCGAGATAGCAATAAGTTTACAAACTGAAATCGAATGCAGTATCAGGGTAGGTATTTTTACAATGTTTCACGGCCGCAGATAGCACTGCACTTAGAGGGATGCGTAAGTGCTATAACCACAACACTGCACAAATGAGATAAGATACAATGAGTAAAGGATCAAGAGTGCATGATGGGAAGGCTAAAGGATAAAATGGGCAATACAAAATGCAATTTTGATTTAGGGAGAAAATCATTTTTCTTAAATAAACTACTCATTTACGGTTTACGGATTTTTCCCGTTATTTGTGCTATAATACCTTGCTTTTTGTCAAATTTGATGATTCTAGGTCAACGGGAAGTACCCTATAGGTTTCGGTCCATGGCGTCAATAAAAAGTAATATTTAGAATAAACTAAAAATGTACGGTTTTCGGATTTTACCCTTTATTTGTGCTATTTTTTATTTGTGCTTCTTGCCATTTTCATGATTCTTGGTCTACGGGAAGTACCCTATAGGTTTTGTGTGCATGTGATTCCCTTGGAAATTTCAAAATATTCGGACATAAACGGCTGTAACTTTTGATTGCGTTGACCTAGAAGTTTTATTTATATCGAGGCTCCAAGAGGACTTGAGCAGGTATTTGATGTTAATTTTAACTCGATACTTCCACTCGTTCTTGAGAAAATGGGGTTGACAGACGCACAGACAGACGGACAACAGTGATCCTATAAGGGTTCCTTTGAGGTAGGTACGGAAACCTAAAAAAATAGTAAAATCCCACTACCTATGCAGAAGTGTATAGACAAGAGCTGACGATGATAATTATAATAACGAAAGTGAAAAGTTATGAAGAATGGATGAAGCAAATAGCAAGCATGGTTTATCATATTCGTAGTAAACGATCGATCTAAACTATAGGTCAACGTATAACAGCCCTTAAGACGCCCTATTTTATCACAACACAATGGATGGAAGCAGTTAGCCTAAGGAAATTGGCGCATGCTCAAAATGCGACCTAACTTGCATAGCAAGTGCGGTTTCAAAGGATGCATTCTTTCTTTAAACAATGACTCTGAGGGGTTATAAAGATGAGTCATGCTTGATGAAAAAGGTCAGAAATTGTCAATCACTCGAGGAGAATACTTTTAGCAAAACCAAAACAGGTTCGAATATCAAGGTCAAAATATGCGTAAAGATAAAGAATCACGTGGACATGGACTGCGATAGTAAACATAAATAGTGATCACTCTTCTGGTCATTGCTTATCCGAATCATTATAAACAATTTATAAGTCTGGTGTAGTAAAATCTGACTGAAGAATAGAAAGTTTGGCAGTATCTAGGCTCAACGTTAATTACTATTCTGTTTATCTACTTAACCAGCAGTACATAACTGTTGTAATTCAGATAGCAACGGGACATGCAGCGGTAAAGTAAAAAGTTCCGCAAAAACGTAAAAAAATTGAGCTTACGATTTTTGGAGGACCTGTTTGGCATGTTCATCACTTTAACATTATGACAAGAAAATAAGGAAATTACAGATTTGAATGAATTTCTGAGTTTTTAAATCGCCCTGAAATTGCGAGGTGTTTAAGAAGACAAAAATTAAAGGGCTTTAAAAATGCTGCGCAAAATTTTACTCCACAGAATTTTACAAAACAATAATCGAGACCAAGAAAATACTTACCAACCTAAGTGGGAGTCTTCCTGCTACGGTAGGCAACAAACGTGCAAAAACAAACAACAAGGAAAATATACCTAGAAAAGTAATTAAACGACGATAGCAAACAGGACAAGAGCGACAACACAAAACAAACACCATGAACTAATACCAATTGAATCGAACGATGACCATGTCAACTGAACACAACACGTGCTAAAGCTTACTGCCATGGAATTAGCCGGGTAGTAGGTGCCAGCTGAGCCGGTAAATGAATGTCAATATTGATATGCCTGACGGAAATAGAACATCTATGTGATGGGAACTAAATGGACTAATCAAATACATGGTGTTGTCCTAGTTGCGAACATTTATGTAGTATTCAGGGAAACATTAATCGGTATTTAAATTTAGTCACTGAACTGAGAGATAATCAAACCTTTTAAAGAATTTTAAAGAACATAAATAAAAAAAAACTTGAGAGGTGTCAAGGGACACCCGGATGGAACGAAGTTCCTTTCAATTAATTAGTGAAGGAATTATAATAAAATTTTATTTTCTTTAAGTTATAATAATATTTCCGCCGCACGGCTTACAACTATAGCAAAAAGTGTCGTTACAACTTTTGGTCTTAATTTTTTCCGTCTAGCCCCCTTTCGCAACGCGCGATAAGGAACTTCGTTCCAATCGTTCCAATAATTTTAAGGAAAATAAATAAATAAATAATGCTGGACAATCCACACAGTCTCATCTAGCCTTAAGCAGGGTAGGGCTTAGAGTTAAATAACGACAAAGAAGCCTTAAGAGCATTTTGAAGTGTGATTGAATTTCTTTAAAATAATTTAAAGAAATTCAATCACACTTCAAAATGAGTACATTTTCTCTCACTAAACCAAATTAGAAAGGAACTCGTATTGAATTTACGACATCGTTTGTTTCGAACCTCACTAAGATTAGAAGTGAAGTAAATGAAAGGATATTCATTAAATCTGTCAGCGAAATCAATCTCATTAGACACCACACTTGATACTTTTAATAATGTCGAGCCCACATTGTTCAGTTCAATTTCGATGACACAAACACTAAGCTTTATTGCGAATGGCGCATAAAAAGAACCATTCACGCGTTCCATTCAATTATCGAATGTTTTTGTATGGTTTGTAATGAGCTGGTATTGTGTGAGACGAAAAAACTTGACACGCGCTCATTTCCAGGGAATGTCGTATAAAAATACGCGATAATCGACAGAAAATTTATACTTGACTCAGAAATGTCAATGACCTATAGACACAACGTCGGAATTTGAGGCTACCCCATCTCTATATCGACTAGTCTGGTGAAAAACGAAGAGATAAAAGAAACCAAGAAAAACTCCTGTAATAATAAACAAAATATATAAAGTCACAATCAGTTTACTTTACATAGATCAAGAAAAAATAGATTAGCAGTAGCACGCCAACGCGCTTTTTGCCACGAGCTAACTGCTCAACCTTGAAATTGGCTGCAAGCAACCTTGATGGAAGATCAATAAAACCTATTATCTGAGCAGTGTTTATAGAATCGATTGTTAAGCATGTGAACTTCCACCTGTATCTACTATATTTATTTACTATATTTCAACGTAGATAATTATTTCACGGAAATTTTGACATTAAACTAAAAACAGATTCAATATGCCTATCGCGAACAAAGCCGAAACAGCATGTGAATTTTCATGATCCCCCGCAGCGAGAAATTAGCGTCAATAACCCCTTCGATCGGAGCTTTTGGAGCTACTCGTCATTCGTAGCCAGCCGGCAACGAGCCGCCACATTATCTGAAGTCTGGAGGATTACCTATCCCTCCCAACACTTGATCCAATCCTCAATCTCAAGGTAATCTACCTGTTTTGTTGACCGCGTCGCAAGCGTCTTCGTCTATCGGGGAATGTAGTATTAGAATCAGTTTCAACCTTTCGTTTCATTATTGTTTACTTTTAACTGGAACTCAGCAGTCTGCTATGGCACGTGCGAGGAACACGTCCCGTCTCGATGACAATAGCATGGAATGCGGCGCAAGTTACCAGATCTTGTTTTAATTGCGTGTCATGAGTGTTATGTCACGGCAGGCCCGGTGTAACTGGAAAACGGAGCATTCACGTCGAGGCTCGGGTTTCCAGTTTACAAACAAATGTCGAATAGTATTACCAGGTATAGGTCAACCTTGAGTTCACTGGGTTGACTGGCTTAAGCAAGCTAAGTAAGTCTTACATGATTATGATCCTCGCGGGCCTCTGGTGTTGGCCACTCACCGTATTTTACGAGCGCTATTAGATAGAATTTTGCCGCAACTTTGCCAGACGATTGTGAAAAGCGTTGCAATTTCTCCGCGATTTTGCACAGGTGCACTACAAGCCGGAGCCTGGCTTTGAAATACGGTATCCAATACGGCTGCAATACAACGTTTCCCCAACAACAAAATGCATGAATGAGATACCTAGAGTAACATGAACAGGAAGTAAACATTCAATGCGAACGCGGATACCACACATAACTTCAATTCTGGCACAGCCAACTTAAAACATTGGCTTATCAACTGAGATTCATCTGCCAGCAATCCCATCAAACTAGTACCATAACAAACAGTAACACGCACGGCGAGTGCTCAACGGGTAGGGTACGTACGCAGCTCAGGTTCAATCACCTGGTTACGCAATGCCGGCGCGTATTGACTTGCCGGGGGGCCATGGAGGTTCTGAGACGATAGTGTTTTATGATGCGAAAAAACAACCTGTATCTAGTAGAAATGAGACTACACACATAAGCTAGAAAACAACATCGCTACCAAGGTTGTTTTTGCCGTCTATTGTAATGCCGCTTTGTGTTGGCAAATTACTGAGATGACTGACGACAACTATGCGTTAATGCTATAAGTATAAGAGCACCATTTATTTGCCACGACAGATATCTAAAGCACCAAGGTAAATTAAGATCGCTTTCTGAGAATATCAATCAAACAAGGAACATAAAACAAACATAAACAAATCTAAATGGAAAGAAACAGCCCGTAATTAGATCTTCATTTGTAGGTACAACACATACCGTTTTCGGGAAACCGTTTTATAGTAAACAATGGACATCCGCTGCAGAACAGACCGAGGTAATTTACCTCTTGAGACTTGAGACATTCAAGGAAATCATTAGATACTGACATTGGACTTTAAGATATTAAATAAGTACTATGGTTATGAAGATTATAGTCGCACGGGTTACAGATTCCTTGTCGATTGAGAAATTTTGAGACGTTTAGAATTTAGTCTTGAGACTTTACAAGTTTAGAATTTAGTCTTGAGACTTGAAACTAATATATAGGTTAAATAGGGGTTTATGACTGCGACTCAAACAGGATTGAAAAAATAACATAGGTGAATACAAGTAGAATATTCAAATGAAGTTGAAGATTTTAGGGCAGTTTGATAGATCAAATAAGATTTGGAACTATTAGTAACAAATCGCAAAATGATTGCTCTTCCCAAGTACCTGATTCAAACCCAATTACCCAATATCTTGAATTGATCGACGGGTCAGTTAAACTAGTGTTGCACAAACAAGAAACACTGGTCACACATAACTTCATAGGTGCATGTGCACACTCTTTCATGTATTGCACACTGTAGGTTCCTAGGTACATTGTACATACACACATTTTCGTGAAAGTGTACCATTATTTGGCCGGCGTGATTATGAGGGTCTGAAGAACCTTGTGGCTAGAATCGTCTAGATGGAGACAAACTTGAATATTTTAAAAATACGAAAACATCCTCTGAAAAAAAGCACGGCAAGGAAACTATTTGTTATACCCCTTCTCTGAGATACGAGTATTTCTATAGTCTGATATGATATGACATCTTGAGGGAAGATCTATTATCCTGCATGTGATATGGGCCTTCCATGACGGATGGATAACATTGAACTTGAAATAACCCAGCCTACAAAAACAACCCTGAAACGATAATGTCTGATACACAACCCCATTCAGTCAAAAGGTGACCGGATAATTGCTCGTCAAAACAACAGATCAAACGCTGATCAAACTAATTGCTGGTCAACAGTCAGGCATTCATCAAACGCCCGGCAATCGTACTTTCCTACAAATTGGCTGTCATTAAGGGAGTTAATAGGTGCATTTATACGGGCTACCACCTGGAGCGATCACCCCTTAGCATGGGAAATGGGGTTCTATTGTTTGTGACCTAATTGGGTGTAAGCTGGGAAGTTGACAGCCAGACTAAGCTGAGCTGTACATTACAGAACTTCTAGAATATGGAACATTACACGACATCGAGATTTTTATTGATAAAAATTTGTAAAACTTGAGATAAGTTTCTCGGTAATTTTAGATGCATTTTCCTTTTACGGCACATAACGACTTCTATTTTCTGTAAAAAAATGTCAACATTTAACTGTCCACCAGTAGGCAAAAAGATCCATTGATTAGATATCAGCAGGGGTATTTTAATTCGTCCGAAAGGCCGTCGGATTCGATATCGGAAACGTTCTTCGTAAAAAGCTTCCGATATCGAATCCGACGGCCTTTCCGACAAATCAAAATACCCCTGCAGAAACCAGCCATAGTAAAGGGGCCAAAGTGATTAGTTAAAGGGAAAAACTAAACAATGCTAAGTAGAATGAAAAGATTGCACTTCGATAGTTTTATTGCAACATCCGCATAAACACAGCTGTTCGTACTATCAACTACATCCGTACGATAGCAATGCTACTTAATTCTGTGAGACTGGGTCAATGCACCCCGATCGTGACTATGCTGTAATCTGTGGAACGGAAGAGAGGAAGTTGGGAGGATGTTTGGAAGGTTTATTGTACCAGTTACGGATTCTATTGGGCTGTTTGTATTCAAGAGTAAGTAAGTCAAGACGCGGTGATTCATCATGAGCAGCATATACAGTCACACTTTAACTTCGAGAATAATGTTGAAGTTGGAGAAATGCTGCATAAGACTGGGAAATTGCAGAGGTTTTGTTTGATTTATGTTTTTTTTGTTTATTGGTAAATCACAGCGTAGTTGATAAATATATGGTAATACATATTTATTTATGATGTCTGAAGCATACTTAGGCCCAAATCATGAAAGCTTGCTCAATCATTTACTTATCTATGCTGGAGTAGCGCTATTCTATGGCATAAATGTCACTCAAGCATCATGTATATCTATGACTGAACAAGCTTTCATAATACGGGCCTTAGACTACTCAAGTATTTTCTAGCATAACTGTAATCAATGAATAGACATTAGGTATTTACCAAGTTATTTTAATAACATCACATACCAACATATCTGATATAATTATTGTAAGAAAAGGCAAATAAACATGATATCTATGAAAAGAGCAGTCTCTAGCATCCACTGATCGAAAACAAGATAATTATCATATAATAGACAGAAACAGTAATAGAGACTAACAATAACGTAGACGACGATATAATATATCGTCGTCTACGTTATATAATGTTCCTAATTGAAACGTTGAACGATCGTCCTTGATATTTAATACAGCAATAACTTTCCCACAAAGGTAATATTAGTCAGTCGACACGCAAGCCTCGTTCCCGAGGTTCAGATGGGAATCGCACTCGAGGTGTACTTTACAACCGGTCCAAACCACGAAGGCCTAGAAAACAAATAAAGCAAAGAGAAAAATGAAACCGAAGCAACAATAGATAAGCCACTTAAAATACTGACACAGAAAATAAGGAGGAGTAAGAATGAGTGAAAACAGCATCAGTAAAATGAAACAATAACCCAGTGAGAACAAATTTGAAATGTGTAGAGCCTATTTTCGTGAAGCGCAAAACGGTAAAATCACAAACATCAAAATTTTTAGCTGGGAACCAGAACAAGTTACTTATTTGCATAACAGGTGCGTGCGAACATGTATGAATTTGAGCGCAGTAGTTTATGGTAATGAAGAAGTTTTGGTTGAATGTGTCCGTTTCGTTCAACAAACAAATACCATTCAGAAACTGAGACAGAAGGACTGTGTCAGTTTTGTATGCAGCCGGAGGACTTTATTGGAGGCCAAGATTTTGATTTTGGTGAAGGTACCAAACTGATCCAAAAAGGTAGAGTGGTATTGATATGGATCGGTTGAGCTGCCTTTTGATCGTTTGAAACAGTCTGCAATCAGCTCTACTGTTTCATTAGCATTTATTTATAATTCGTGTCATTATTTAATTGTAATATACAATTAAATTAATTATCTACATATTTGAGTCAAATTCAATTGACAATCTAATGACGTGAACATTAGATTGTCCGTTTAAAGAGAGCTATGATATAAGCAAGGTCAGGATCAAGACCACGTAGTATAGGTAGGTGGAAGCGACAGAAGACAGACAACCTATGTGAATCTTACTATGGAATGGAAGTAATTTACTACTCAAGACAAGGTCAATGTCTGTTACGACTACACGCGTAAGCGTATGTGATCGTAAACGCCTACAAATTAACTGATGATTCACTATAACGGCGTATATTTATTTATGTAAATAGATTCGCATACCGTAATAGATATTTGGGTTTATGTAAAAGGAATGGCGGTAGTGACAAATGGTTATTTTATGCTACTGATGGACGACGGGGAAATTTATGGGAGAGATGAAGATGAGGTGCCAAAAGCTAAATATTCCGTTGGTATTTTTGGGTTATATGTCAAATAGAATTCAACAATGAGGTCGCGTACTATTAGAGAAGACTTGCGGGAATGTTCCTTTACTATTCTGACTAATGGTAGGCATAGATGTGAATGTTGTAAGACGTTATGAGTCAGTTTCGCGGATGCCCTACATCCAGGTACAGACAATGGGTTTGGACACTGCATAGGCGTTTGATACCCGCTCAGGCCAATGCAACTAATGAAACTAGGCCAACCAGGCTAATTAGAACATCCTGGCAATGTTTCCAAACAGGTTGATATGAGTTATGTTTGAAATTAGTGGCCTGTTTAAATTATGTCTACCAAAATAGCAGGGAGCTATTGTATGTACGCTTATTAAAACATCGTCGTACTCTGACAGCGTTTTTAATAGCAATATAAACCGTATTCATACCCTACCAAACTTAATGGCTTTACAAACGATGTCGAACGTGACCCAGCCGAGTCCAACTTGCACTCACCCACTTTACAATCAGATTGGCTACCACTGCAATGCGCATTGTGGGCAAGTATGGAAGTCCGGTTGTTGTGGACTGTCAACTACCTGAACGAAACCGCATGCAGTTCCATTTAACAAAATGAAAGTTAAATATTAAAATGAAATTGTATTCTAGACCAGCACTGTAATAGAGCTGGTCTAGAATAAAATTTCCTCAAGACAATGCTCCAGTGTGGAAAGTGCAAGAACCTTGTAATTTGGGTGGAAAACATAAACTTTTCTGGATGCCTTTTTGATATTCTATCATAGAAGTATTATAGTTACTAATATTCTATGTTATTTTAGAAAGATAAATATTGTGTTTCTTAAAACAGATGACCATTTTTGTGTGTAAAGAATCTAGTCCATGTTAGTTCATTTCATAATACCAGGTCAAATTCCACATTGTGCATGCATCTCTAATAATGACGTCCGTCCGTCGCGAATGTACAAACGCACATGCCCCGTTAACTCGTTGACATTGGGAATAATCTAAACCACAAGTAGGCGATTCTAAGGCAATTCCGTACTTGAGACGAAGTCAAATACCAAATTATCTAGTCTTTCGAGATTTGAGATGCAAGCCAAGCCACGATGACGTTATCGTACTTGAGAATATGAGCCTCGCCTTCGCGAGAATGTTGTACAAACCAGTATCAAGTTATCAGCTAATGCCGTTCAAAATGCGGCCTTACTTTTAGATTAGAAAAACTTCTGCCACCATAGGTAGGTACCTAATGAATTTCCTGTTGTTTTACGAGCAAGTCTATAAATTGTTCCATAGCAAGGATACCTACTATCGCCGGAAAAATGGCAATGCAATGACAAATTTCACGTTACGAAGTGCTACATTTTACAAATGCATTAGATAGCGTCAACTTTTCCTCACGAACATTACAAGTATGCCTATCACATATTATTATCGCTGGTCGTGACTTCGATGGCCAGTCAATCTATATTTTATGAGTGTCATGCCGTTGACAACTGCAGAAGGCCGTTATACACGTGTCAATCCAGCGGTGTCATTCAGGGGTGTGTATTACGTTATATACTATTTCTTAAGCATACAGATGACCTGTGCAAAACGTGTATATTTTACTCGACGTAGGATATAAAGGCTAAAATCGTTTGGCTGGTTATCGCAAGGGGCATGATTCTCAGCTGACGGGTCGGTCGGGGTGTACTATCGATTCTTCGTCTTAAACGGTGCAAAAGCCTACAGGGGTGAGGCGCGGCGCGTGGAGAGACTTTCGCAACTCCGAAGGTGGTACGTATTTGGGGTGGATGACTTGTGAAACTTTAACTTAAACCTTTGGTATTCTAAACTTACTTAAATTTAAATAAATCGTTTTTCTTTCAGTAAGTTTTGATTAGCCCAAAATGATCTGGCTTTAGAACACGCAATAAGGGACTCAAAATTTGATAGACTAAAGGATTCTAGGTCTTGTGACACTGACTGAGTCTTGGGGTACCTACCAGGTACCAGGTTCTTTTCACCTATTCAGTGTTTATCTCTACCTAAGCATTAAACAAATTGCTATCCTTGCTAACAGCTGGGATTGTAACTGAACGACGATCTGTGGCTCTATCGATTCCGTCGCCCGCCGCCGCCGGCTGCCCGCCAAATCGATAGAGCGCATTTTTGATTGTCACATTGTAAGTTGGCAAAGTTTAAAGAACGTTAATGTTATTTAGAAGGAAGATTGACTTGTATTAAGGTAAAATAAGTAAAGCAAATAAATAATAATGTCTACTTATGTCTTATCTGCTAACAATTGAATTGTTGAAAGTTAATTTGACTATAAACAAATTGAATAGCAGCTTGAATCAAGTTTATATATGCTATCAATTGATTTGTTATGAGTATGAAGCAAATTTCAATAAAATAGCGGCTTGAACTGAGTTGATTGAAAAACTGGAGCAGGTGTACTTACTTATATGCATTCACAGCACACAACAACCGGTTTAAGAGTTATAAATAAATAAATAATGCTGGACAATTCACACAGCATTACCTAGCCCTAAGCTAAGCAGAGCTTGTGTTATGGGTACTAGATAACTGATATACTTAATACAATAAACTACATAGATAGATATTTTTTATTATAGGTAAGTACATAGAAAATGACCAGAACACCCTGGAGAAATTCTGCAGATCGCATAAACATTTGTCCAGAGGCAGGAATCGAACCCGCAACCTCCTGCGTCGCAGGCAGACATTCGCCCGCTGCGCCACAGTGGTCGTATGTCTTGGGCATTCGGACTAAAAATAACAAACTATTTATTACAGGATTAACAGCACAGAGATTTATTCTAGGATTAACAGCACACTATCTTTCAAACATGCAGTATTTAATATGCAGATTTATTATTAACTAGTTTTTTGGGGAAAACAGTAGCCTATGTCCTTCGCTGGGATATCTACCCTCTATCTCCCTGCCAAATTAAATTAAGTTCTGTTCAGCCATTTAAGCTTGTAAAGGTAACAAACAGACAGAATTAAGTACTGTTGCTTTTAAATTATAAGCATAGATTTTGAAGCCTGAACTACATGCTCTTCTTCATCTGATTTCTGTGTGTCCTTCAGTACGAATCTGTTTTAAAAATATTGATAGTTTAACTTAGCTAATAAGTGTACCTACCTAAAAGCGAACCAAGGCAATGGAAACGCAGGCCTGTGTTGGCTTGTCTAGAAGTGGATCTATAGTACACAGGGTCCTAAAGTTACCTAGTTTTGTAACTCCTACAAGATTAACTTTTTTTAAAGTTGACAGGGCTGGGTTAATCATTTTTGAAGAACATATTATAGCCCTACCCTACCATTGAGGAGGTAGGGTGTATTGGCGCGGGTGGGTGGCGGGTGGCATGACTGTATAGCCTTTATTGGTCCACTACTGGACGCAGGCCTCTCCTGATAAGCGCCTTATTGGCTTTTATCACATTATTACAGCCCTACCCTACATCTAGCAGAAAAGGACAAGCATTTTTTTTATATTAGGGATGCAAAATCTATAACAACTTACTTAAATCTTCCTTTCTTTCCCGAACTATTCTTGGAACATTGCCGGAAACTGGGAAAAAACACCCAGTCTGCCGCCTCCCTGTACTACATGTATTTAGCGGTGTAAATATTTACTTACTTGAGATTACTCCAAGCAAATGAGTGTGCTTTCCAGATACCACTATACACAAAACAAAACACACATTCCGATCATTGTATCCTCACAGTTCTAACGCATTGTAAATTACACAAACACACAATAAAATATTAGAACAAGATAGAAAATAACACCAAAAAGTATGAGTACGTCTCACTGTGCACAAGTTCCCGAAATTCTGTTGATTCTATGGATACTATGGACAGATGTCGAGAAATTATTGATAATCGCGTTCCGAGAACGTACGGACATTCATCAAGAATCGGCGAAACTAAACAACACAACACAAACGCAACGAAACGAGAAGCAAGCCTCCGCGCGACTCGCCTTTTGGTTGAAATTTTGATTGAAGAAACGCCCGCAATGTTTTTAATCAAACAAGTTATAGAGACCAAAACATTCTCGTATTTTCAACCGCCCTGTAGGCCTTCCGAATTTTGTGTGCTTTTAACTGTCAAACTGCTCCAAAACGATGCTTGTCAAGATGTCAAGACGTCAAGCCAATCCGTTTGAACAATCACCACTCCAAGGTGTACGTTGTTTGCGCCATCTAGTATCGAGTAGTAGTACTTTTAGCGGAAAATCAAGTTGACAGTAACAAATGCGGCAGATTATAGATGTCGCTACAAGGTTTGAAAGCTCAAGCTCCACAGAAATGTGGAAAGCTCGAATCGATTGTTTCCACAGAAAAGAGGAAGATAGGTAGGATATTCTAATTCCGTGAATGTTTCATTATGTGTGTAAATATTGTAATAGATTTGGTATTGTTGTCTCAGAGAAATAAAATACTTAACTGACAGCTAATCCTATCCTATAAATTATTGAATCACATTTTTTATTTTTACAAAACACTCCTAGGGGTTCTGCAATAACTATCTGATATTTGTATGATCTCCACGCGGCGAAGCCGGGGGGGGGGGGGGGGGGGGGGGCAGCCAGTAAATATAATAGGCCTTGCATACAATATCAGTATTATACTTGCATACAATAATATCAATAATATACTTGCATACAATATATCAATAATATACTTGCATACAATATATCACTAATAGGTATACTTGCCTACAATAGGCCTTGCCAAAATACTGTGGACAGGCTTCTGTGTGTGTGTGACGGACGCTGGTATGATTGGAGCAAATCGCAGAAGTTCGAAACTATTTTTAGTTTAATCTTTTGTCCGTTTTCTTCTCGAACGAAAAAATCACCATCCCTAGGTTTTCTTACTCGAAATTGAACCATTTGTTATCCTTGTTGTTTTCTGATAATACTTTCAGTTTTTGTATATTTTTATTCATAAATGTAGGTAGGTATTTAACATAAAATATCTTGGATTCTAGAATACCTACAGCACAGATATTATAAATATTATAATACAATACCCTATAGGTAGATAGTACCTAGTACCTCTCCACCCAGCGTGAGGCTGTCACGAACGACAAGACTGTAGCCTGGGTAGGTACCTACCTTACTACCTACTCAAAATATTTATTTTCTTAGTATAGTATCATTCATCGAACTTCGAAGTTAAAGACGCACCGAATAGGTATAAAGTTAAACCGGAAGAGAAAATAATTTATTTTTGTACTCAGGTAAGACTTTACATGTTAGGTAGTAGGTACTCATCAATTTATAGAAATATATCAATATCAATTATCAATAATATATATAGAATATCAATTTTTTGATAATTGATTTTCTTGGGGACGCTTCCGACTGGTGTTGATATGGATCAGTTGAGCTATCTGTAGACTGTTTGCAACAGTCGGCAGTTAGCTCAATTGTTTCAATTGTAAATACTAGTATAATTTTCTTTGTGAATAAATATTTATATTTGAAAAAAAAAAAAAAAAAAAAAAAAAAAAAAAAAATTTTTGATAACAAAATCCAACATTAGTTCCATTATTTTCAGAATCTTTTAAAATGGAACTAGTCATGAAAAGAAACGTTAGTAGTTCCATCATGGAACTGTTAATGGTACTAGTGGCAACGAACCAATTAAGCACTGTTTTTCCCAAACCTTTACATTTGTGCACTTTGATAAATATTTTTTTTGCGAATTAATACATTGTAACCGTCCTTTTTTGAAGTATTTAAAACTGTCTAAGGATCTTTCTTTATTAACAAACCGATAGAACTATAGGCCATTTTTTTCGCCTGTAATCCTACTGGTAGAACTATGGGAAAAGATGGCCCTTGTTCCTACCAGTAGGACTTCGCGGTAGAACCACGGGCAACAAAACGATAGACCCCAAACAAATTGGGTTCACGTGTCCTTCTTTCACCTAGATTACCACATGAGCAAAGCCGTAGCTAGAAGCTACATATCTTGCTAGCTGAAGCTATGTCGGGCAATGGTACTAAAGAAAAATACATAGTTTGATACAAAAGATTTATTTTATGCGTGAAAAACTTATACAACAAAGGTATTGTTAGCTTACTTTGGCAAAATACACTTTAGCGTAGAAAAATAAACTTTACGAGAGATAGATACGAACCAAAGTACTACGAGACCTAAATAAACGTAATAAACATAATTTAGTTGTGCTAAATATAGGAATAGGATTAGGTTGAGGGCTCAGCCCTGCAGTCTTTGATGCTTATTGGACTTTGTAGACTCTGGTGCAGGTGACATCTTTGGCGGTCATAACCTGAAACATTATATAAGTAAAAATTAATAAGAATACGGAAAGGAAAAATACTTTTTCGCTTTTCATACAAAAGACATCAACGCGCTATAATATTGTCGTAGCAATGCTACGCCGTAGCAACGATATTGTTGAAATGTTTTTGGAGATTTTGATTTCCATTGCAGGACAAATAATTAATGCTAGAAAAATTCACACTGAATCATCTAACCCTAAACTGTTATGAATCTGCAGTTATGTTTATGTCACCCTGCGGGAGATGATATTGCAACATTCAATTTCTGATGGTGACGAAGGACCGACATCCGCTGTGCAGCAGAGGTCGTAGATGTATGATTTTATAATCTTTTTTATGAAAGTTGGTATTGGTACCTATTCTGGTTTGGCTAGACAAGCTAAGTAGTATGTACCTACCTAACAAGCTGCTTTGAAAAGAAAAGCCACCATAAATAAATTAGACTTATCGGCCTTACACAGTTCAGCCTTACACACATCCTGGTAAAAACCTATGTGATGAGGAGATACCTATGTGATCAAGGAACATTCAAACTCCTATCGGAGACTGTGATGCCTCTGCTAGAAAATTCCTAATGAAGGTATTGTTTGTGATGATGATGATGTCGTTCTAGCCGAATTTCGGTAATGGCGGCCAGTTTCACCGGGATTGGCCGCCCCGCTGTCAGCGAAATTAAAACAGGCAATGCTTTAAAATGTGCGTAGGACATTTTATAGTATTGTATGTTTAAAGGTAAGATTAGAGATACTTACAGCCTTCATCTCATCAGCTCCAAACTCCCTGATGTAGGAGACCTCCACACCATCAGCTGCCTTCTGGATCTGTTTCAGGGTGCTGCCTTCGAATGTGCATGTGCTCTTGGCCTGGAAAAAAAAGAATAATTAGTGTTACTTTGAATTTTAGCCCAGGGTTGGTCTCAGCGGAGAGGAGATGAGAATAGCCGATATGATGGTGTCAAAATAGCGTCACAGTTACTGGACCATCACGACTTGTAATTGCCAAAACCTAAGACCCCGAAATAAATTAGATGTTCCCTTTTCAACACACCAAACCACCACACCACTCTTTCATTCAGGTCCGCATGCTATGGCTATAATAAAAATAATAAAATGCCAGAAAACACAGAAAAGGAAACAAAAATAGTTAAATTTATAAATTTACAAGAAACTTCAGCTCTTTCTGCCACACTTACGCTGGTAGAAGCCCGACGGATGATCTCATTCATTAAACTATGACAGGACACATTATGTCCTGCACTAGAGACACATGCTAGTGCATGGTGACCAAACATATCAAAGGTTACCACACTGGCAACGGTGTGCAACTAGGCAAGGAGAACCTACAAAATATCTCATATGTAACATACCTTGGTGCCATCCGCACGGTCTTCATCAAACTCCACTCCTGGCGTGAACTTCATCTCCGTTGTCTTGAAGGTGGAAGACGTGACGAGGTTGTAGCTGTCTCCGTCCTTCTTCAGCTCCACAGTGGGGGTCACTGCGTTGGCTGCCTTGCGGGTGATGAGGCCGACACCTGGAACAACAAAGTTTATAATAAAGAGGTTGGTTATTAACCTGCGCGTGATATTATGGCCTTTGCGTGGAAAGCTTTTGGTTTTATATTATGTATGAGGCTGACGACGCCTGTTAGGAACGATGCCTAGCGTGTTGGGATGGTGGGTGCGAGTTTCAGACAGGGAACGGATGGGAGAGGAGGCGAGACGAAATTTTCACGGAAACGTTTGCCAGCGAGTTGATTTGGCCCTTTGAAAGCTGTAAAAATCCGCTTGAATTTTCCACCAAATACGAAACCTAGGATAGATGAATGAAATTTTCACAACCGACGCAGAGCCATAGTCAAATTAAGCTGATGATGTACCTAATACGTAAGTACCTAACCTACTTGTAACCAAGTACCTAGTACCTGGTAATATTTGGGTGCAAGGTGTTGCGCGCCTCATCAATGCCAGTGCGGTACTGCTGTCTCTGTCTGCGCAGATATCTCGCCACGCCAGCCTTAACGAAATCATCCGGCAGGCCTTTGTCACCGCTAACGTACCAGCTATTCTCGAAACGAATAGTCTGCTGCGTGACGATGGTAAGATTCCCGAACACACTAGTCCCATGGGAGTTGGGGAGGCCCATTGTGTGGGACGCTGCATGCGTCGACACACTGACGCCTTCCCATCTTCCGAGGACATCCGTGAGGACGGATGCGGCGGCAGATTTGGCCGAGGATCTCAAGAAGCACAAATATGCAGGTCTCGAAAGAGCCTACACATTTGCTGCCCCTGGAGTCGAGACCCTAGGTCCGGGGGGTACCGAGGCTCTTCGGTCAGATAAAAAAGTATCTGAGCGTCTGGTCGAAGCGACGCGTGACCCGAGAGCTGGTTGACGTGAAGCGCATCAGCATGCCATACAGCGGGGCAATGCAGCCAGCGTCTTGGAGATGCTTCCGACTGGTATTGATAGGGTTCAGTTGAGCTAGGTAGGTAGCCTGTAGATTGCTTGCAACAGTCTGCAGTTAGCCAAATTGTTTCAATTCTAAATTAGTTCTAATTTATTTCTATTATTTGATTGTAATTTCCTTTGTTAATAAAGTTCTGATAGGTGTGACTGAATATATCTTCATACGATCTATTGATGACTGAATATATCTCTATGACTGAATATATCTCGACCTCTGTGGCGCAGCGGGCGAAGGTCCGCCTGCGACGCAGGAGGTTGCGGGTTCGATTCCCGCCTCGGGACAAATGTTTGTACGATCTGCAGATATTTGTTCAGGGTGTTCTGGATGTTTTCTATGTATAATAAAAAATATTTATCTATCTAGTGTATTGTATTATGTCTATCAGTTATCTAGTACCCATAACACAAGCTCTGCTTACCTTGGGGCTAGATAATGCTGTGTGAATTGTCCCGCATTATTTATTTATTTTATTTATTTATATCTCCATACTATCTAGGTACCAAGAACTAACCTAAGGCTTTCATAAAATTATCAAAGTTGTCGGTTGAAATTAATTTATATTTCTTTCCTTCCCAACAAAGATCCGGAAATCCTGGTGGAGGCATATCCGCCTTTTCTGGTTTTAGAAGAGAAACTAAAGTTATTTTTGTGAGGCAAAAATAAACCACGGCAGCCAAGTCTCTGATACACTGACAGCATGACATAGTGATTGACATTGATATTTGGGAATTCAGTTTTTTTTATTGTAAGACAAAAATATTACCTTTCGTTATGGTACCTATAGCCAAGCTTCGCTTTTTAGAAAAGTTGTCCTACTTGTAGGTAGGTACAACCCAAAAATAAAGCAAAACATAAAGTGGTTCGATTTACGTTACTACGTTACGCGAAATATTATTTACGGTTTTTATTAATTTCTGCGTTATACAACTAAACTCTTTGCCTGAACGGAACAGTCTTGCGAGTTTCAGTAAAACAAAGAGGTTTTCATTTAGATTGGTTTGTTCGCTTTTTTTTTTGGCTATGAAGGTTTTTTGTAGTGCGAAGATTAAATGTCGGTTAGTTTATTTTGAGACCGATTCCCACAGCCAAAAGGCTGAATGTCCCTCAAAGTGATTCACAAGACCAGCCTGACGATTCAAACCCGTTAATCCAACTCATAACCATAAGCACCGGGATCCATTGAACCAAATAAGGAAGGTGCACGGACGGCTAATAAATTCCTTGTTGGAAACATTCGCAGTAGGTATAGGGAAGGAAGAGCGGTAGAGGAAAAAGAGAGGGAAAAAGGGATAGGACATTGTTTGTTTTACCTACAGGAATTACAGCACTCTGTAAAATCCGGTTTTTGTTTAGTCTTGTGTGTGTAAGATATTATATTTATCTACATGTAGGTAACTACCGTTCCTACTTACTTTACGTAAACTATTAACTATGAACCTGCTATGAATCATAGCAGCTTTATAAATAGGGACCCCTCATAGCCTATCTATGATATCAATATGATACCCATTGACTCTGTGCCTTCAGCTAGGTACGATTTTTTCATTCTAAATCTGAGCCGAGGCTCTTCCTACGCACTTGTCCGACTATTATAATGTAGGTTATTTAAAAGAGATATTTTTTTATCTATATTTGATTGTTTTCAAAAAAGTAAGAACCGTCGTCATACCTACCCCTAAATTTTACTCGTTTTGCGGGAAAAATACTCGTCCCTAGACAAAAAATCATGGGAACACCTCGAGATCATTATCTCTACAGCTACACTATCGAAATAATTTTCATAATCGGTCCATAATTGACATAGAAATCGACGAACATAGGTACATAAAAAACCATACCTACATAAAGCCGAACATTGAACCTCCTTTTTTCTAAGTCTTCTAAAAAGGTAAGTACCTATCTAATCTAGGTTATTTCTTCATTCCACTCCATTCAATCTTTAGGTAGGTAGAGGTTTGCTTCTATAATTAAATTAAACTTTATTTAAGTACTAGCTTCTGCCCGCGGCTTCGCAGGCGTTATTTCTATGGAAACGTTCAAAGATAATTTCCATCCCATGGGAACTGATTTATGGAATAAGTAGCCTATGTTTGATTCCAGGCTTAGGGGTACACTGACGCAAAATTTCAGCTCAATCTGTTCCGTGGTTTTGGCGTGAAGACGTAACAAACATCCATCCATCTATCCATCCAAACTTTCGCATTTACATAGGTATAGGTAATATCTACCTATTAGTGTGATATTAACTAGTATCAAGACAAGGCAAGTCGATTGATAATTCAACTCAATTCATAGACGGAGACAGGAAGAATGAATCCCTTCTATCCTGCCTACTCCCACTGCATTCCATACGAGCTAGTTCATCCCTGAGGAACTAGATAGGTACATTAGGTACCTAGGTACGGTACCTGTCTAGTTCCTGGGCAGAAAGTAAAATCAATGGCGCGTGACTCTTGTCTTGCCTCTCTAATTTAGTAGGTAGGTATTATCTTTGTTTATCTGAGGTTAAAATTAACTTGAACCTATTAGTATTTTGATGTTGGTTCGTTAAAAAATTTAACGTCACTTTTAACGTCATAGGTAGGTATGTTAGACATTATTATCATCACTAAAAAGATAACCATCTTTCTTGCATAGTCGAGTAAAAAATAAAATGTGGGAAATCGTTTGTGAACGAAGTTGAAAAAATGGCAAGTAAAGAGGCGCCACGCCACGCGGAAAGGAATGGAATGGAACTAGATTGGAGACCATTAGAAAAAGATCATGGATTATTTATTACCTACGTTCTTCTGATAAAAGTTTGCATAGGGCAAATAGGTACCTACTTACTTAATAGTGGAAACAACATAAATGTTTTAATTAAGTACTTAGGTAGGTACCACAGAAATCTGAATCTTGTTATTCAGATTTCTGTGGTAGGTACCTACCTACCATTAAAGTTATCATAATACTTACTTATTAATAGTGTTTGAACTGATTAATCGGTGATTTGGTTACCATTTAGGTACTTACCTACATTAAGTATTAAGTATTTTGTAGCTTTGTCACATTGTTATGAATTTAAAATAATTTCGAGTGTTTAAAGGAAAAGTAGGTAGGTAGGTTTACAATTCGAAAAAATGAGTTAAGTAAGTAAAGTACTTACTTACTTACGTTTATTTTTTTGTCCTCAGTTTAAAAAAAAGTTGTAAGTAGGTACTTACCTACTTACCTAACGAAAATGTAATTAAAGAATACTTAATAATGATCAATTAAAATATTGGGTAATGCCCAATATTTTAATTGATTGGGCAGGGTTGCTAGGTCTTACTAGGTACTACCTAGGTACCTACCTACTTACTTTCTTTAGGAATGCACAATAAAGGAGAATGAAATTCGTAGGTACCTACATACCTACCTATTTAATTTACCATGCCTGTTGCATTCCATTTCAGCAAGTCACGTGGGACGTGGTTATCAGCCCGAGATAAATCAATACAATCCTGCCCTCTCATTGGTCCATTTATGTGGGCGCGCCCAGGCTCCATTTGTGGTGTGAGTGTGACATGGCATGACGTCAAGGTCAATGACATGCATTCGCTGGTATTTTTTGCGAGATAAGAAAGATGGCTTTCATCCTGACTGCTATACCTACCTACCTACTTGCTGAGTCTGTTTTCTTTTATATTCTCGTCCGCATACCTATATCAATTCCACATAATAATATAGGTTGGTATCAGTCGACAGATCCAAAATTCAATAGACAAAAAATTTGCTGTGATCGACAATACTACAGCGAATACATTAAGTGACTATTTTACAATCTTGAAAATAGTTATCATAAAACAACATGGGTGGGTATGACCAATGTGTCACGCTATTCTGACAATAAAATGACATCAGATAACTTTCAAGTTTCAACTAGGTATTGTGAAGCTGTCACACTTATCGTGGAACTTTACTCGCATATCCTATCAGTTATCCATATTTACCGGTACCTATGAGTGTTAACGCATCGATGACAAGATAAGTTAGTAGGTTTCATTCAGGTACCTACATCTACCTACCTAGGTACCTAATCTTCTAACATGCATTGATAAGATTATCCAACCTATATAAAAAATTGTTGCTAGTTATGCTTCATCCAATCCTAATCTATTGGACTTTGCCTTAATGAAATAAAATGTATAGATACCTACTCAGGTAAGTACCTACCTAAGTACCTATTTATTATACTACCTGTCATAAATTTATTTTTGTGTGTTCTTAGATAATAAAGGTGCAATAAAGATAGTCTACTCGAACACAAAATGGAAGAAAGAATCTAAGTTTTTTTTAAATTATTTGAAATTCAAAAAATCTTATTTAACTGATCCCTTGCAGACCAGAATTACCCCCTTTTGGCTTAGTACGCATGTTACCTGGCACCCTGTTTAATTAACACGTTAAAGTACAGCGACGTTCTTGCAAACATGACATAGGTAATTTTAGTATTTTGGGTGCATCAATGAATCTTGTCCGTTTAATTTTAGAAGTTCAATGTCCATTCACGTTTGTCGCTGTGACCGTGCCAACTAGAAACTCGCTTTGAACAGTTTGAACCACTCAGGCTTACATTATTTATGGGACATTATTTTAATATCTTGAACACCAAAAGTCAATAAAATTAAAACTTTTAAAACTATCATGGTTACTAACACTACAGTCGTATGTAGCAGGATAATTAATTACTTATATAACATGATTTGAGTTTTAGTCTTCAATATTTCGGCACAGTTTCATATGTCACGATCACGTCTAAAGGCATTGAGAGTGAGTTTTTATTGGCAGACATCCCGAATTCCCGATCTACCCTCATTTTTTGTATTTTGCTACGAACTTAAATAAAAATAATATAGGTAGCTACTTTAGTTCAAAAAACTTGTAAGTTTTAGGTTTCAGCTGTAAAGCAAGTGTGATGATTAAATATTTTTGTGATTTTTGCTAGCGAAAAACCTCGTAAAGCCTTTACTTTTTGTCAAAATACATATCAATTTTTCTGTTACTAAGCCGCAACAAATAACCATAAAGTACCGTAATAAATCAATCTAAAGCCAACAACGTCAGCTTAATGGCTATATTGATGCAGATTGTGTCCAAGCGTGGGCACAATGCCCACAACATCCTGGAACCAATGACTCAATTGTCGTCAATTACTGATATTCAAAGATTGTGAGGGAGCTGAGAGGAATCTCGGGATGTGAGAATTGACAAGTTACTTATCTGTGGTATGAGGTTTCACCTTACATACAAGTAGATAAGGCCCAAAATTACTGTAATACCTACCTTGCTAGATCTACCAACTCTTATAATGATTTTTATCTGAGTACTTACCTATTTCTTTCACTAGATTTTTCGCAAATCTCGCAAATTATCTAACAACGTCTGGCTAGATGACGCTAACCTAGTCTGCCCACATTAAAAAATGTGATCTATCGGATGCGAGATCTTCCATTGTTGTGTCCTCATAGTCTAGTTTCTTAGCGTGATAAAAAGGCTACGTAGGTAATAGGTTCTTATATAACATAAACAATAGTAGTAAGTAACACAGCCACGAAACATTAACCAAGAAAACTAATTGGAATGGAGCCCTTGAAATTCTAGATAGTAACAAAGCTATCTGTAGACTGTTTGCAACAGTCGGCAGTTAGCTCAATTGTTTCAATTGTAAATACTAGTATATTTTTCTTTGTGAATAAAGCAATTGTTTTGCTGTAACAAAGTCTAACAATAGTAGGTGACAGTGACAAAATCACCCACCAACAAAGAGTTGACGACCAAATCACTATTCATGCGTCACACACAAAAAGAAAATTGATCAGGCAACTTATATCGTGATAGAAAACGTCTAAAGTTGTCTCGGGCTATATTGATGGCAATTGAAGCTGATTGTCGACCAGTTTACGACAATTGGACCACTGGGGCCGGTTCTCCATGCCGGGATATTCACATGCGATCCACCTAATTGATAGGATCTGCGGTGGGTCTTTATACTTCCCGCATAACTACCCGCATTTTGATTTATTCCATTGAGATTTGTTACATTTGCACGGGGTACCTATTCTAGAGTCTATTAAACGTTATTGTTTAAGCTGCAGGATCCATGTTTGTAACTGAATGCTATCAAAAAATTCCCTAAATTAATAGTTACCTTGCTTGATAGTCGCTTCATTGTTCGGTTTCGTAAATTTTCCAATGAGATTCATTAACGTAATGGTAAAGATGTCTGTTGTTAATTACACAAATTGATTACATAGGTATTCCTTGGTTTTTGTACAGTAAATTGGCATTCTATATTTTCCCAAATGTATGCCATCTTTATGAGTAGCATAGGTTAGCAATAAGTATGTAGCCTAAAGGGAAAATCTCGCCTAACCAATGCTGTTATTAATGGGCATTTATAACATTATTTCGTACCATCCCCCAGATATGACTCGATCGATGGTCTACAATACAACGCCAACGTAGTCTTTTAAGCATAGGATTACCGTGAATGTGCTAATGAGACTGTGCACTGTATCGGAACTATATTGAATAACCGCTTCAATGTACTTTCATCGGCTCATCGATTGCCAGTGTTTTTCTGTATCGATTTAATAAAAAACCTTCACACTTAAGCATTTATGTTTAATAAATGTTTATAATCCAGAATATAAAACAACGAGGTTATTAATCTATTGTTTTATTTTTCATAATCTAGGTTTACCTGATAATTGGATGGTCTTTAAAAATAAACAAGATGAATTTATACTGCTTTTGAACGGCCATGTTTAAAAGTACTTAATTACTCTCGTTTTGAAATTTGATGATCTTAACACACGAGTAATCTTGCCTAAGACGGAATGGCATCCAAAATATTTGTAGACTCGCGACACACGCGTGTCGTAAGGATTTTGATCTCATTTCACAGTATCAACTTGCGAAGGCATTTCCTTGAAATATAATCATCACATCACTGACCAGACCACAACGGGTATACGAATTGTGACTAGCATTTTATCCCTTGCTTTGCTTACGGATAACTACTTTTATTAAAGTTATTTAGCCAAAACCTATTTCCAAATAGTTTTATTTTTTTGTTAGTACCTATACGTTTTTAATATTTCTAATATTTCCAAATAGTAATTTTCAGTTTTTTATGTTTTTAATCTACCGACTTCTTATTATCTTCATTGGTTTATTGCTTGTTTTCTGTTTATCTGTATGTTATAAAATGTTACAAAATCGTATGGAATAGACTTAAAATTGTTTAACTACATAAATCATGTAAAATGCAGTAAATAATGTAAATATTTAGCGGTTGGCATTGTTACACGGTCACGGCGTCCTCAGTGAAGATCCGAAGTCCAAAAGTACAAGGTCATTTATTCACGTTGTGTTAAATAATTTCACAGAACAGTTCATGTAATGAAATAGTTGTTTTTTTTTTAATAAACAGCATTTCAGGTAAGCATTACCTGAAATGCTGTTTATTAAGAAAATCTCCACTATGCTTCGTCTACGCATTTATTTTCTTTGATGATAGAAAGCAGTAGGTACTTCGTAGCGTAGACTCTGCTTCTTCTGCGAATCTACGATTGAAAAATATCGGAACTCACGAGAGCTTCGATGTTTATGGAACTGACAGATTACGTTTTTTTACGATTATTTTTTTATTATTTTATTACCTAAGTCAAATAAAATAAATGCAAGAACGCGATTTATAATTTCCTTTACATTGTTCATGCCAGAGGTATTAGTGTTCTACAATTTCAAGGTTAACAGATCACGCTAGTTGATCTAATAGTGGGTTTTTAGTGGCTATCTATAAAAAATAACCTTGACTTATGTGACAAGGCGTCTGACAAATATGTCTGTATTAAAGTTCATTCAACTAGTTTATCGTAAAAAAAAACAAAACAACTGCTGGTTATACGACAAGTGCTTTATAATCTATCAAAATAAACAATTACTTAGTTGCAAAATCTTAAAGACTTGTTGAACGACGATACTAACCAAAAATTTTAAACATACCTACCTACCTACATAAAACCTTTTTGAAAATTCCACGAAACAATTGTGCATTAAACGTGCACAAAAACCAAACAGCTCGCTGTTTTGGTTTTTGTGCACGGTTATATAGGTACCTTAAGTACGCTTTAAGCTGGGTTGGGTATACATACATACATCCAACTCCGCTGTTTTCAGAAAACCATACCTACATGTTTGAATTCAAGCCGATGCCTTCAAGAATCCTATTATTCGTATCTCTGAATGAACTTAGCTTAAAAGAATAACTCACTTGTTTTTTTGATGAAACATACTTTTAATTTATAAAGACCACTGTTTGTTTAAGGTGTAGTTAAATCATTATCCGAGAAAGTACAGCACAGAGGGCTACTGTGAATCACTCGTTATCTCAAGGTTACCTCACAGAGGTTCATTGTGTACCCACTACGATAACACGCTGTAAACAGCGAACTGCAAGAACTCTTAATAACGTATGATTGTAACTTACCAACGGTTTATTGCATTAAATTGGTCATTCCAAATTCTTTACTTTAATGAGAAAATAGGTAGGTATTATATAAATGAACGTATATAATTCACCAACGTTAGTTTCTTTTGATACCTAAACGATAGTTTGTTTGAAGCTATCGTTCACTCATCTGTTCACTTTGCCTGAAACTATTAGTTTCAGGCAAAGTGAACATCACATTTTAAAAACTGATATTTGCATTAATTCTAGGATATTTTTGGATTAATTTGAGTATTTATAAATGAATTGTGTCGATCTTAAAATTATTAGACTTGTAAATGTACCAAATATAATGTATGTAACATTGAACATGAGGTAGTGTTAATTATCTTATTCACTGTTATTGAAAAATAATATGCAAAAATAAAAAAATAATCATTTTAGTGTTATTTTTTTGCATTGATATAATTGATTGTTCTATTCTACTTGGACTTTAAAAAAATACAAAACTAAAAACATCAAAAATACCGAGTCGGATCGGATATTAAAGATAGGTAAGGTACTTTACTTATCAATCTTACCTAGTTATCAAAAAAGGCCCACCCAATGCAAGGCTTAGTAATATCTATATCTTAATCCTGTCAATACAAATTATATTGCATGTAGATAAGTGATACTAGGCAGCTTTTATATCTACGAATAATGGCATATACCTACACATGTTACATGGAAAATGATCACGTCACGCCATTATATTTCCAACAAACAGTGGTGATTCCATGTATGACGATGTGTACAAACAAATATTTAAAACTAGTTTTTGTCCACGGCTTCGCACGCGTTGTTTCTATGGAAACGTTTTATGGCTATTGCTATCCCATGGGAAATTATTTATGGGATAAAAAGTAGCTTATGTTTTATTCCAGGCCTGAAACTTCTTGTATTTAAAATTTCAGCCTCATCCGTTTAGTAATTTTGGCGTGAAGAGTAAGTTTGGATGTATGGATGTTTGTATGGATGTTCCATACAAACATCCATACATCCAAACTTCGCATTTTTAATATTAATGTGAGTGATGGCATGTGAAATGAATGAACTTGTGAAAACTGCTACCTCTATGTACCATGAAGGCCTAACTGGATAGCCTATCTTATTATCTATCCTAATTTAACATACACCTATGAACTCAAGTCTATCCATAACTTACATATTTAGTTAAACTAGTAGGGTTGGCAGTAAGTAGGCAGGTAATAAATACTAGGTACGATAGGTACTCTTGATACATGAAACTCTGAAGAGTCTCGGTCAAGATACTTAATTTAGGCTTAATAAGCGATCTAGCCCCAACTACCTATCATCCCACGTAAATTTCCCCCCTAATTTCTGTACCTAAACATAGCGCTTTTTAAAAAACTACGCACATCGCTCATCGATTTTCTAAGGGAAGCGAATTAGTCAATCGCGAGTTAGTACGTTCGAAGTGTAAATGGAACCTTTAACCGACGAAAAAGATCTAAAAAAGTCGCAAATTGTGGGTAGACATACAGATAAAATCTTAGCACTACTTTTGCATGCATAATAGGCAGATAATGCAGATAAAAACCTGTTACCACAATTGTTTGGCTGGTAAATTAACCGGTTTGTGTTAGACACTTAAAAATAAGAGGATTTTACTAGATTTTACTATAGGTAATCCTTTAGAATTGCCATTTTCATTATTTGAGAAGTGCCATGCCTACCTCCAAGCTGGGAGAAAAGTATTGGGTTGCCTATGATGGAGTTCTCCGAATAGGTCACATTACTCATTAAGTTACTTCATAAGTACTTTGCTTGCTATTAACCAAGATGAATATTAATTCTTAAGTAATTAAGGAAAACCATGCACATACGTAATTGTATACCTAACACTAAGGCGTGCATTTATATGAGATTTTGACATTAGATTTCGGATTGATTTGATAATTTTTACTATTTCCAAATCCATATAAATAATAATAATGGACAATCCACACCGCATCATCTAGCCCCAAGTTAAGCAGAGCTTGTGTTATGGGTACTAGATGAAATCTATGAAATCTAAAGATCATCAATTTTCAACCCAAAACTCACCGTAATTTACAATTCTTACGTTTAATAATAATATTAATAACTCATTCAACGTCCACAATAACGTATGAAAAGAAAATCGACAAAAAAGTAGGGTGGCGTATATGGCGTACGCAAGTGGCGCGGCGGCGCGGCGGCGTGGTCAACGCAACGGTAGAATGCCGGCCGGCTTATTTGCCACAATTTTAATGATAAAACAATAGGTACTTATAGTATAAATTCAAACACTCACCAATAGCCTTCATGAACTCGTCGAAGTTCTCAGATGAGACCATCTTGTATTTCTTGCCGACGAATTCCATTTTAGATTATTTGAATTTGTGTTGGAGAGAATGCGACTGACTATCAGGCCGGCTAAAACCAGAATGAGAATGGGTTGGGTTGCCGGCGTTGCCGCGAATCGACAAATGGAATGAACTGAACTGAGCTGGACGGAGCGTTTTTCGCGCAGACTTTGTGAGTAGCTGTATTACATCTACTGTGGAAGATGAACGTGAATGAACGATTAACGAATTGAACTGTGAATAAAAATTGTTCATGCGAAGAGTTTTTTCACGTCCACGATTATTGGATTGTGTTCTGGAAGTAAAAAAACTCTTCACTATTTTGCATTTTTTAATATTTTCTTTTGTACTATAATTGTGATTCTTTGATGTATAATTTGACTTTTTAATTTGTTTTAATCCTCTAATTATGGGCTTCAAACTTATATGAAATAAAATATATTAAGTATATTAAAAAAACACTTTATTTCCGTGTCAGTGTTTAGTTTTATAATTTGACCTTTTCTAAGTGTACATTTATTGTATTTATGGAAATAAAGAGTTTTTGATATTTATTTATGGCAGTATTAAAAATAATTATTTATTATTCATTAAAACTCAAAAACGCTAAAATATGGGTTAGTTGAGCTTGCCTTTTAGCGACAAAAAACAATCAAAATCTAGATAGGTACCTACTTTATTACGCTCCTATTTCAGTTTTTAAACATTTTTGAATTTGGAATCTTTAGTTTATAGTTTAACCGAAGCTTTTACGAAGCCAAGCCAAATTTTTCGGAATAGGTAATTTGGTTGTCTTGAAAAAATAAAACCCGACTTTAAATTCCATAGTAGGTAGGTACCTACTTACATTATTTACACTGTATTTCAAGTTTCGCGGACAAATAGGTTACCTAGGGTATGTACTTTAGGGTATGTACCCTACATCTCGGGAAAAAAAATTTAGAGACCATTCTTTATAAATTTTATAATAAATAATTTTCAAAATCAGTTCATATTTAATGGGGAAATCGACCAACATAATAGATATATAAAAAAGCATAGGTACTTACAGCCGATCATAGAACCTCATCCTTTTTTGAAGTCGGTTAAAAATAATTAGGTAAGTAGTGCTCTATTTTAATAATTTTATGAATTTGAACTTGAATGCAGTGCATGAATATGGTAGGTTAGCTTAGGTAGAAAGACCTAGGAATCAAATAATCGTTCCGTGATCGATGGTAAAGAAAATAAAATAGTGTACGTACGTACATAGTAATTAAATTACACAATGGCCCTCTGACCGCACGTGTGGAACTCGCATAGTGTTCGCCTGTGGAGTTTGCTATTTCAAAACTCACAGGCGCAGTTTGAAAGTTCCGTAGTTAGTTTTAGTTTGTTCATTAGTTTCGGCTGTCGGTGGCCTGCAGGGGTGTTTTAATTCGTCGGAAAGGCCGTCGGATTCAATATCGGAAACTTACGAAGAAAAAAGTAGAAACATAAGAAATTCTTCACTTTCTGCATAAAAGGTGGATAAGTAGTTTTTTGGACATCACACTAGAGTCTGTGCGAGAGTTGCCAACTATACTGTTAAAAACAGTATTGCCTTGAGTGTTTTTCACAACGTTATACTTTTTACTGTTGAACAAAAATAAAGTACTTATAATAAGTACTTATTACTAAGTAAAACGTCAATGATGAGCGCAAGGGTGGATCCAGGATTTTTTTTCTGGGAGGGGTACAAGGGGCAGACCGGCAAAACTAATAAACAATAACATTTAAAAATAAACTCGTAGTAGGTAACTTACCTATTTCTATTTTATAGGTTTAAAAACAATAGAAAAATCACATGTAGGTATATTATTTATTATCTTTATATTTGTTTCCTGCTAAAAATGTCCAGCACTTTTATTAACGTTCATTTTTGTCGCAATGTCTTGATGGATATGCACACGGAATTAAAGTAAGGATATGCATTAAAGTCAGTCTATTCAAAGTTTCAAACGCTCTTCTGTCATTCTGCTGCGAAGATATGACTTTAATCTTGGCGACGACGGAATCATTTAGAAATTGAAATATTTGATGGAGCCCTAAAAAATGTTCGTTGCCTACACAAATAAAAAAGGTTGATGTGTATTCTTTATTAATAATCGTGTACCTAACATACTTATTAAATCTAACTAAGGCTTAGTTAGATTTAATAATTATTATGTTACATTTACATACACGATTACATGCACTATTTTATTTAATCAAGCTAATGTTTAAAACTATTACTTAATAATTTTTCATTTGAAGAAATGAATGTGGAATACTTAAATAAGACCTACAGGTAAGTACTTAATTGTTGGGTGTCTGTTGTTCTCTGTTCTCGACTGTTCTGAAAAAAATAAAATAAAATTGCTGCCCCAATCTTATCAACATATCGTAAAAGAATCATATCAAAATTTCATTATCTAATCATACCATTGTATTACTCATTCTTGCACAATTTTTGGCAGTTTGTTGTGATTTATTAACAAAAATAGATTTTTTGTTAAGTTAATTTGCAATATCGATCGACAAAACAACAAGGAACCCATGACCTTTAGAATTATTTAATTTTGGACATTATTCGTGTATTCTGGAATTCCGATGTTTATAGTGTACATTACCATTACAGTACTTACTTACATTACATTACATTACTGCTGTATATTACAGTTGAAATAAAACAGTGACTATAACCTCTATTTAGAGTGAAAGTAACCAGTTAAAAATAACAGTGAAAATGAATAGTGAAGTGACTAAAAGTGAGCCTTCAAGAACTTCAGTTGATGTACGTAAAAAGCATAAACGATCTTCTATCTCGTGTTTTAACTGGAAGAAAGTCGGAAGCTCTGAAGATGTGCAGTCAATACGAGAACAAGGTAGGTGCAAAGAGCTCTCATAATCATAACCCAATGCCCTCAGCCAGGGGCGCCGCCCCCGCGCTGTGTAATGGGTACTATGTAGATTAATACATTACATAGGTAATTATGTATTTTTAACCCCCGACGCAAAAAGAGGGGTGTTATAAGTTTTACGTGTCTGTCTGTGGTATCATAGCTCCCAAACGGATGAACCTTTTTTTTTGTGTCATAAATAATTTTATCCTGAATGTTCTTAGCCATGTTTCATGAAAATCTGTTCAGCCAATAAACGTCGGCGGGTTTTTTAAAATTTTAATTTTGTCTTGTTTATTTTACACTAGACGATCGTCTCGCGGTTTCACCCGTGTAGTTCCCGTTCTCGTGGGAATTTCGGGATAAAATATAGCCTATGTCACTCCCTGAAAAGTAAGCTTCCTAACGGTGAAAGAATTTTTCAAATCGGTCCAGTAGTTTCGGAGCCTATTCAATACAAACAAACAATCAAATCTTTCCTCTTTATTATATTAGTATAGATAGAAAACACCCAGAACACCCGGAACAAATATCTGCACATCTTTAAAACTTTTGTACCAAGGCGGGAATTGAAACCGCGACCTCCTGCGAGGCAGGCGGAGCTTCGCCCGCTGCGTCACAGATGTCATGTGTCTTTTTTAACACTTTCATGGCCCACGATGCACACATCCATCTCCATCAGGGATGGCATGGGGATTGGGCTCCTTCCCATGTAGAGATGGGTAACCCGGGTTATTTTTATAACCCATGAGTGGGTGAAAACAAAGTTAACACTCAAATCATTAAGTGGTTTGAGCGGGAGAAAATGAATTATGTAGGAATTAATAACAATTAAGACTAATAAAGGCCTTTATTCACAAAGAAAATTAAACTAGTATTTACAATTGAAACAATCGTGTTAACTGCAGACTGTTGCGAACAGTCTACAGGTAGCTCAACTGATCCATATCAATACCAGTCGTAAGCGTCCCCAAGACGCTGGCTGCATTGCCGCGCTGTATGGCAATGCTGATGCGCTGTGCCAGATACTCACCAGCTCTCGGATCACGCGTCGCTTCGACCAGACGCTCAGATATTTTTTTTGAAACCCGAAGAACCTCGGTACCCTACGGACCTAGGGTCTCGACTCCAAGGGGAGCAAATGTGTAGGCTCTGTCTTTATCTTATTGATTGTAGGCTTAGTAAATAAATATAATACTTGATTGTAGGTAGGTATATATTGCATGACTCTATTGACCCAATACGTAACTGGATATCATGTCCATCGCAAAACCAACCATGCATGCACGACACTATGGAAATGATATGAAAAGCATATTACTCCCGTGGAATTCTATAAAAACTCTTTCGTTCAGGCGTCTTCGCCTTGAAGATGGTGCATTTTATATTTATTGCTTCTGTTATACTTATACCTACTCTTGTACACTTCCCAGCGCAAGTATTTAATCTCGACTTAGACCGCGTTTCCATCGCCGCGAATCAGCGACTTTTCTAGCCACGATTTTATATAGGTATTCAGTAAAAGGCCCTTATTTCTACACCTTAAGCCTGGGCCTATGAAATAAATGATTATGAAATGCAATAAATGATTAAAATTGTTATGAAATAAATGATCAATTGATCAATGAAACGTGTTCTGAAATAAATTATTAAAATTTGACTTGTCGATGGAAGCCTTTTCTATTTTGAAAGCCGAAAAATAAACGTCAATAACTTTTATTCATTAGCGTTGTTGAAACGTCTGGAAAAATTGGTAAATAAACGCGATAAATACTCGTTAAATAGTACTTAATGTTTTCAGATGGCGTAAGCTTAAATATATTTGAAAGTTCGTGATTTTTATGTTATTTTATAAGGAAACATACACAGTACCTAAACACCAAAGTCGGCGGGCCAACAACAAGTGGACTATCTTTTCCCCGGGTACAGCGGATCTGAGTTGCACCTATATTGCCAGATAGAAGCGTCGAGTTGGTGGAACACCGTCATCAGGTCGCACCA
This sequence comes from Eupithecia subfuscata, assembly GCA_963564075.1. Classification (NCBI taxonomy): domain Eukaryota; kingdom Metazoa; phylum Arthropoda; class Insecta; order Lepidoptera; family Geometridae; genus Eupithecia; species Eupithecia subfuscata. The sequence continues at coordinate 9,669,222 of OY751117.1, forward strand.
ACCCGCCTGGCTATGTCGCCGACTTTGGTGTGTAGGCTCCATTAGACCATTAGTCCAACTTAAACTTACACTTAAACCTAAACTTATAAAACTTAAACTTACAAAACGCAAAAAAAAAACTAGGTATACAGAAATATTTATTGTAAAACTGTTGAATATAGAGGTGTTACTAAGATAAACCCTTATTGCTAAAATCATAATCATTATCTACTGTAGGTACCCTAGTAAAAATTTATGTGAACTATTTTTTAACCCCCGAGGCAAAAAGAGAGGGGTGTTATAAGTTTGACGTGTCTGTCTGTGTATCTGTCTGTGGTATCGTAGCTCCCAAACGGATGAACCGATTTTCGTTTACTTTTTTTTGTGTCTTAGATAATTTTAGCCGTAGTGTTCTTAGCTATGCTTCATGGAAATGAGGAAATCTGTTCAGCCAATAAACGTCGGCAGGTTTTTAAAATGTTTAATTTTGTCTGGTTATTTAATAAGTTTAAAAACCTTCAAAATTTATTTACCAAAGGAGGCTTGTTTATACCAAATGTAATTATGCTTGCAAAGCGAATTGCGTAACTGCGACGTTGATAGTCAGAATAATTTCGGCGCGTTGAAATCTTTTTCGAAACAGAAATTTTTTCACATCTAGTCTGCTAATGCTTAAAAAAACACAAAATATTAAAGTCAGAACTTTTATATATTTTTTCGATATGATGTACTTAACTTACTCTATGTACGTGAAAAAACTAGTCAATTTTGATTACTGTTCATTAACACTACTCTGGTAGTAGAGATAATCCGTTCTAAAAATGCACGCCCCTTTTACTATAAAAAAATTGGTTGTCTGTAAAGTCGGTTTACTGACGATAGTTGAACGTGACAACGTCTTAAGAAAATACTGATGGAATGGTAGCATTTGATACTCGATCAAAACATGTAAATGTACTATAGTATAGCAGCTGTCCACGCAGACGCATCGCTCACTCAAGTAGGAGAGAGACGGATGTCGAGCGCTCTCGCTTGCACTTCAAGCCTTACATGGAACGCCTCAGAGCGAGGTAACGCCGCATGACGTCATGTTTTTTCGTTGGTGCAGCCGGCTCTAGTTTTTGACGTGACAACGTCTTATAATTCGATTATAAGACGTTGTCACGTCAAAAACTATCGTAGTTTGACAAATTAATTACGGATGTAGGGGATGAAACGTTGGTGTTCTTCCAACACAAATAAGGTTCGTACTAACCCGTTTACATCCGTAATGAATGCACGCCCCCTTCACAAAAAGTCATAGATACCTACTCTCGGCGTGCATTTTTAGAATGGTTTATCTCTACTCTGGTATTAATGAAGACTCGCAAGTCGCTTCCTCCAGCCCATTCCTTAAACCTCCTCTCCTACGCACGCGCGGACCTAGCCACAGCAGGTCTCAGTGCGCTCCGAGCCTTCCTCACGACCGCGCGGGCAGCTCGCTGCTCGCTACCTTCCATCATCTTTGACCAGGGTAAGTCTTTAGTCTTTTGTGTATTTTTATCACCACCATTGGCAACACCGTCTTTGAGGAAGGCATATTCATCAATAGACGTATGTAGGTACATATATGCGGTGATGAGAAGTCTTTAGAAACAGCTAGTTTTGCTCGCGGTTTCGCATGCATTTTTCTGCAATAAAAACTAGCCTAGGTATATGTTATTCCAGGTATCTATAAGTGTGCAAAATTTCAGCCCGATTCCATCAGTTTTGGCCAAACATCTTCACCAACGGCACAAACTTTAGCCTTGATAATATTAGTAGGAAAGATAGAATTATGATAGTCTTCTGTGTTTTTTAACAGAAGTACTGCGACCATCAATCTGCATGCTAAGCGAGGTGATTATAGCAACACCTTAAAAAAAACAAACCCCTTGTTTCGGTAAGGTATTTACGTTGAATGGTGGCCAGGCAAAGTTCACTTACCATAATTATGCCGTCACACCGAATAAAGCTGAAATAGTGATGAAATATTACAAGAAAATAAAACTATCCAGAGCTGTCGAATAAATATAACTTTGAATGCTTTAAAAATGCTTAAAAAATGAATAATATCTGATATTATATCGGGGCAATGCAGCCAAAGTCTTGGGGACGCTTCCGACTGGTATTGATATGGATCAGTTAAGCCACCTGTAGGTTATTTGCAACAGTCTGCAGTTAGCTCAATTGTTTCAATTGTAAATACTAGTTGTAATTTACTTCTAATAGTTGATTGTAATTTTCTTTATTCAAAGAGTAGATAATATCTTGAACCAATTATTTATTTTACATTCTATACCTTACCAGGGATCGTACGAGTACTGATGAGAAGTCTTAAGATACAATTATCTGGTCTTTAAGATATTGAAATTACACCACATCAATCGAGCTATCGATTACATCGATCGACGTTAAAAGATTATAGATGTTTATTTGCCAGAATATATCTTACAATGTAGGTCTTAAAACTATATATGTCCAGTTATCTTCTACCTAACATAGGCATGCAAATATTAATTTTTCATTTACACAATATTACAATTTCTATTTCTAAATTACAAATAAAATTAATAATATTAATTAATTAGATGAATAACAAATTCAATAATAAAAATTATATAAATCAATGAATATATTCGAAGTCTTCTAAGTCCCGGTAATTAAAATATTGATTAATATAATAATAGCATTTAGTAAGAAGCCATTTTTTAGTTGTTGAATAAGTTTCCAGATAGGTTCTTTAGAACCTGCGGTAGATTATTAAATATTTTTATCGTCTTATAGTTGGATTATTTCTGTGTCATTGTTAATTTATACTTTGGTGTGTGCAAATCGGACAAATGTTTGTACGATCTGCAGATATTTGTTCAGGGGTTCTGGATGTTTTTCTATGTATAATGAAAAATATTTATCTATGTAGTGTATTGTATTATGTATATCAGTTATCTAGTACCCATAACACAAGCTCTGCTTAGCTTGGGGCTAGATAATGCTGTGTGAATTGTCCAGAATTATTATTATTATTATTATTAAATACACTGCCGTTGATCCACCTTTATCGACTGGAGTGGTAGCTTTGGTTGATCGACGGATACCGTTCCATTAAACGTCGACTAACCAATAGATCGATGGCATCGATCGACGCTGATCGATAGGTGTGACCTTCTGATAGAAGCTAAGCAGACGTTTTTCTTGGATAAAAGTAGATTGTAATGTTATTTTTAACCCCCGACGCAAGAAGAGGGGTGTTATAAGTTTTACGTGTTTGTCTGTGGTATCGTAGCTCCCAAACGGATGAACCGATTTCGTTTAGTTTTTTTTCGTGTCATAGATAATTTTATCCCGAGTGTTCTTAGCCATGTTTTATGAAAATCTGTTCAGGCAATAAACGTCGGCGGGTTTTTCAAAATTTTAGTTTTGTTTTGTTAGTGTAGAATTACATCTGCGAAAGTTCAGTCCGTTTCATTCAGAAGTTTTAGTGGTAAGGAGTAGCGTGGAGGAGCAACCATCATTCTTCCATGTAAAATCTCCCACACAACACAACACAAGCTCAGTTTACGTTGGGGCGAGATAAATTAATTCTATACTAGCCCAATAAACAAATGATGCGTGTGAATCGTTAAGTATTTGGAAGCATAAGAAAAGTTAATACGGCTGATTATTAATTTGTCTTGTGATATTTCTTTATGCCTCCAAATAATCGTCGGTATAAATATATATTGCATTTTCGACAAGGTATCGTAGTTTGACAAATTCGTATTCTTCTACAACTTTTACCGTGATCTTTGACTTAGATTAATTATTATTAAGTACTAGCTGCGCCCCGCGGCTTCGTTCGCGTGGAAATTTATGTTTCCCACTTTCTTAATTTTTTCTTTGCTATAAACCTCACGGAGCCCGAGACCAAGGTAATATTTTGGATAATATTACCGTGCCGAGACCTTTCCAACGAATGCAAAACCGTGGAAATCGGTTCGTGCGTTCTGGAGTTATAGCGTCAGGAAGGAAAACCGACTTTTTTATATAGTAGACTATTTAGTTAGAATTTCACGAACGCAATTATTTCGGGAAACTTAAAACGATATCTACGAATTAATTTCACTTTTATATTGACCTCATCTTATTTGTAATAAATAGTACTTTCACCTTTATAATATTGGTAGGATATTATTATAGTAAAGTATATTCTAGTAATTAGGTACCCATAACAACACAAGCTTTGCCTACTTTGGAGCTAGATAAAAAATCAAATAATATCGCAAAAATTTTCGACTTCGACGGGACTTGAACCCGCGTCCTCCCCTCAGTACGGGGATGTGATAACCAACTACACCACGAAGTCAAGTGACGTGGATGGGAGTCGAAAATCTCTGCGACTTCCTACGGTCTCTAGCGCCGTTAGCTCCACCTACAGGGGAAACATTTGATTTCTTAGAAATTACCCTTAGTGTGGGGTTATGCACTATATATACTAAAAACCTTTGGAGCTAGATGTTGCTGCGTGGATTTTACTTCATTATTTACCTATTTATCTTTGGCGTACGTATTTTTGTTCCTAAGTACCTAAGTATGCATAACTACGATACAAAACTGCAATGTCCAAATCCTAACGTTTGCAACAGTCTGCAGTTAACTAAATTTTTTTTAAATCTTTATTTAGAGAGCTTAATCATAATCACACTGCGATTATGTCGCTCTTACTATCAATTGTAAATACTAGTTCTATTATTTGTTTAATATTTAATTGTAATTTTCTTTGTTATCAAATTTTATATCATCATCATCTGTCTATATTAGTTAACAGCAGCTGGACTGCCTCCCCTAATGAGCGCCATAGAAGCGCCCAAATCCAAATCTTAATGTTCGTGCTAAAATTATTATCCACAGTAGTTAGATATCTATATTTATGAAGTAATCTGTAATTATGCAGACTAATGAGAATTTAAGATAGTTTCTCATTAATGAGTTTAATCAAAGCCTCAAAGGTTTATGGGGGTGTGTTTAGGACGGGGAGGAATGGGTTATTCAGTTATTAAATAGAAAATGGGTCGCATATTTGAAGTTGAAGGAAATAGGTTATTTAGATAGGTACAGCGTAGGTACGCAGTATACCTATATTCTATTGTCTAACTAGAAAACTGCTTAAAAAACTTAAATGATGCGTGGGAATTGTCCAGCATTATTTATATTTCTTTTGTGATGTTCCATTTTCCCTCAAATACTCGTTTATATAAATATAGGTATTGAATTTTTGACAAAGTAGAGCTTCGTATTCTTTGCTTTTAGCTAAAAAACTAGATAAACCGCTAAAACTAAAATAACTAAACTGGCTAACCCGCAAAATACGTTTAAATTCTATCGTTCTATTTAGCTGTGTCCGCGGCTTCCCACGGCTTCTTTCGGAATAAAAAGTTAATAATTTTAATGGCAAAGCTTAGAACTACCTGTATGCAAAATTTCAGACCGATCCGATCATCAGTTTTGACGTGAAGAGGTGCTAAACATCCGAACTTTTTCATTTATGACTGTATTACGGAATACCGGCAGTCGAAATACCGGATAACGGTATATCGAAAGTACACGAAACCGCAGATCGAAATACCGAAAGCACATGAGGATACCGATATACCGTTATCCGTTATAATTTAGTGTGATGTAATATAATATCAATTTACCTGATGTAGTTACAAAATCTGAATACATTTTAATATGCGTGGTAAACAAATGCGAATCTGGTAGGTACATTTTAATATGCGAAAAAACAAATGCAAAACCACGCGCAACAACTAGATCACTTCGCATAAAAAACTTTCAGAGTTTTTCCGAGTTTTCCAACAAAGCTAAACGGTGTCACGACCGTCATGCATGACCTTTTATGATAAATGTTTGTTCTCAAAACTTGTTTCAAAGGGTTCTCTTGTAGGTGCTTTTTTCAGAGCTCTGTCAGAAAGAAAGAGCAAATTAATGGCTCTCCCTATTATATCACTAACAAGTAGACCACTAAGTACTTAGTCAATTAAAAGAGTGATTAATAATTCGTAAAATATTTTAAACTAGTTTATGCCCTGTTTAAAGGTGATTTCTATCACATGGGAACTGATTTATGGATTTAAAAGTAGATGGAAAATTTCAGCCTGCTCCGTTTAGTTGTTTTGGCGTGAAGACAAACATCTATCCATCCATACATCTAAACATCCAAACTTTTTCATTTATAATATTAGTTTGATTCATAACTTTCAACTTCAATATGCTATTTTAGTTTATAAGGTTACCTAGAAACACGTTTATGGAATTGTATAAAATTTTCCTTTGTTCCTACGACGAAAGTGCCTTGCACAGACAAAACTCAACTCAGAATAGACCTGAGATGGAGGGCAAATTCACAAGCACTTTTCTTAAATGAAATTGGTAAAAAATGCTTATGAAGTTTTCCTTAGGTCGAATAAAGGAAGGGGAAAGCGCAAACAAAACTGGGTTCGCTCCGTTCGCGGTTCGTGTAAAAGCCAAAGCTTAAATCAATTTCGTAAAAAGGATACCCGTGAGGGCGGGTGATTCCGATTCGGCCGAAGATCTCAAGAGGCGCAAATATGCAGGTCTCGACAGAGCCCACACATTTGCTCCCCTTGGAGTCGAGACCCGGTCCGTGGGGTACCGAGGCTCTTCGGGTGTTTTAAAAAATTATCTGAGCGTCTGGTCGAAGCGAGGCGTGACCCGAGAGCTGGTGAGTATCTGGCTGGCACAGCGCATCAGCATTGCCATACAGCGTGGCAATGCAGCCAGCGCTGCAGCGTCTTGGAGACGCTTCCGACTGGTATTGATATGGATCAGTTGAGCTGTCTGTAGATTGTGTGCAACAGTCTGCAGTTAGCTCAGTTGTTTCAATTGTAAATACTAGTGTAATTTTCTTTGTGAATAAAGACTTCTGCCATTTTTTAAATTTCAGAGTGTAGGTAAACGCGTTCTTCCATACGGTTCGTTTTAACTTGAAATTATTTTACTTAAAAACAGATTCGAGAGAAAACTTGGCAGGTAGGAACTCTACCAAGGTGACGTTTGTCAATTGTCGGCCGTAGCTATGGCTGTGATGTATTTGGTGAACCTTAATAAAAAAAAATATCGTCCCCTTTGCGCATTTATGATGACCGTTTAGTTTAGGCCATAGTATATCATTCTAAAGGATATACAGCCTGTAATCTGTCGCCTCACACTCACAGGTAAAAAGGGGGTGGTTGGGTCTATATTGGCCCAACATTCCTCTTAGGCGGACTGGACTGGGTGACGGTTGGTATTAACGTAGTAGTTTAGCGTTTTAAAGGCTTTCCTTTAATGGTAAAAGTACTTAGGTACCTTGGATAAACAATAGATTATCTTGATAAAATTGTTCATTTACGCTACGCCTAAGTTTCCTCAAAGCTATTATAGCTTTTCAGAAAAGTTTCGAGTATAAATTAGTGACCTATTTATCGTGTAACTTTTCCTTCTGCTGGTATTTTTATATTAATTCATTCTTTTGACGGTGGCAAGTCTTTTAACATTTGTGGTTGATATTATGAGTTGGGGTTTACACTTGTATCTCCTCCGAATCTAAAGTCTCTTGGTATTAGATTCGGACGACCACCTATCCAAAAGTAAAGGGGACAATTCGTCGAGAAGATCGTCGTTAATTTTTAAGAGTTCTGTATTGAAATGTTTTATATGACGTTTAGATGGCAAATCGAGTAAAAACGTTATTTGATTTTTGCTTGATGTTATATAAAAGTGTCGTTGCAAGTAGGCTGGTTTTTCAGACATGCTGACACGCTACATGCATACCGACAATGGTGATAGTAATAATTATAAACCATTTGCATTTCCATAATCCGTAGAAAGACATGCAATATAATTATGAGAAACAATCAAATACATAGATACCTACTACCTATCTATGTAAGTATTAGTAATTATTTGTTTTTTTTTTTAAATAGTCGAATTCCACTAACTTTTTATATTTAGGTTTTTATGCAGGTAGAGATAAAACATTCTAAAAATGCACACCGAGTGTACGACGTTTTGTGGAGGAGCCGTGCATTTTTAAAATGGTTTATCTCTACCTCCGTATGAACTTAAATACGAATACAAATTATGAAATAAATAAGGAAAGGCTGTTCAGGAAAACTTACCTAAAAGTTCTGAAAATAAATAATCTACTCAAGAATAGCTAAAGAAGATATTCTTTGAGCGTATTATTTAAATTCCGCCCAGAGTACTAGGAGAGCAGAAGTTGATTGTAAATACAGACAGTTGATTAGAGAGAGATTCACTGGTAAAATGGACCTAGTAGTTCCTTCATGTTTATGCTACCCTAGTACTCGAAGTTGGTAATTTTTCTGCTGTAAAATGTCACTAGGATAGCACTATTTTGGTGGTAGAGTTTCGTCCCGGTTTAACACCAGCCAGGGGCCAGGGGCTTGGTTATAGCCCTTTTTCTACAGTTTTCTCAAAATCACAATAATATGGGGATAGTAGAAAACCCCACGAAGATTGACGTTGGAGAAACAAATTAAATATTTAGGCACAAGGGAAGCACGCGGACAACGGTCTTTTGTTTTATTAAGGTTCTAAATCTAAATCTTGTGTCCAAGAGTCCTGTAAGATCTAATCTAAAGGATATAAAGCACTCTGATATTTGATATTTGACTTTTGTCGTAAACCGTAAGGCCATCAGTCCTTACGGTTAAAGGCATCAGGCCTTACGGTTTACGTCTAAAGTTTTTCTAAAGTTTTTTAGACTTTCAACCGGTACTACAGAAAAAAGGCCTTAGAATACTATCCCTAAAATTTTTAAAAAACTTCAGTATTGATTGATAGTTTTCCAATAAAATACCAAAACAAAATGGGCATTTTACACAAAATCCTTTTGTATGCCATTGCCAACCGATCTCGTTTCTTAGGATGATAAAAAACTTCTATTGAACCAACTGAGATTGGAGTAGGTAGTAAAAAAGACAGAAAACGCAAAAAACTTTTCCCAAAGATACCTAAGTACATTTCGTAGAAAATCATTGAAAGAAAGATTTGTAACCTTACATAGGTTTAACCTTTACCTCAGTAGGTCCAACTGAAGTTTTTGATCAGTAGGTAGTTTTATGAAACAGAATCGATTATTAATTTTGTTTAGATTATTATTTTTTATTTGGAAATCTGTTGTCCCAAGCCCCTTTATTGTATGTATAGTTTCTTAAGACTATTTTTCTGCAGCTAAATGGTCTTAAAAAACTATAAACTATACATACAATAAAGGGGCTTGGGACGGCATAGTCCCTGTAAGGAAGACCAGTACCTGTAGCTACAGAAAAAGTCTTAAGAGACTATATAGACGTAGCTACACCGCAGCATCGGTTGAGGTACCTCTACTTACGCCACGTCCAAAAAATCCATCCATGTATAAACAAAACACAATGATCAGATCACGTTTTGAAATATATTAAAGTCCTCGACTCCTCATCGGTTTGCTGCATTCCGCACCTGCCTGCAGTATTTCGCAGGTCGTCATACGATCTGGTCGGAGGTCGTCCTACACTACGTTTTGCTCTAGATCTCGTTTCCCTCAGCTCTAAGGAGATAATCTAAATAAATATCTAGCCTCGTAGATACTACCCACGTTGAATGGACGTCTAGCCCGTCGGTACACTCATCCTATCAGATGTGTTTATGCTGCCTAAATCAAGATCGAAATAACATCTGGATTCCTAAAAACTGGACGTGTTTACCCCATTTCGTATAACGCGAAGGTTAGAAGCTGATATTTTGTTTATTTTTAAGAGTAGTTTAGAATTTAATACGATAGGATAGTTTCTTCATAAAAAAATACATAATAATAATAATAATGCTGGACAATTCACACAGCATTATCTAGTCCCAAGCTAAGCAGAGCTTGTGTTATGGGTACTAGGTAACTGATATACTTAATACAATACACTACATAGATAGATTTTTTTATTTATTTATTATACACTAGACGATCGCCTCGCGGTTTTACCCGCGTAGTTCCCGTTCCCGTGGAAATTCCGGGATAAAATAAAGCCTATGTCACTCCCTGAAAAGTAAGCTTCCTAACAGTGAAATAATTTTTCAAATCGGTCCAGTAGTTTCGAAGCCTATTCAATACAAACAAACAAACAAACAAACAATCAAATCTTTCCTCTTTATAATATTAGCATAGATATAGATAGCAAACATCCAAACTCCCTGAACAAATATCTGCAGATCGTACAAACATTTTTCCCGAAAATGAATTATTAAACACGCTTCACATGCGAATGCGAATCCGATTCGTATATTTTTCGCGGTTTCGCGTCGTTTTCGTGCTTCGTTCCCGTATTTTGTCGGTTTTTTCCCGTGATTCGCACACGAGTGAGAGGCATAAGGACTGAAACAGTGCTTTAGTGAAAGAAAACGAAAAGAGATGACACCGGATCTCTAATGTATTACCTAACCTTGTTCATTATGTACATAGTTACATACTTACTTCATTTCTTTTCTCCCTAATAGCTCCTACAATTACATTTGGCGAAGTAGGTACCTACCTAACAAATGATGTGATAATGGGACTTTTCATCCGGTTCTACGGAGTTTTTTAGAGATTTTTTTCTTAGTTTAAATTGCACCTTGATAAAGCCAATTTTTTACATAGAAATGAAAAAACCCCGATGATTTCACTTAGAAGCGTTTGATCTGATGTTATCATAACTTCCTCGGGAATCCTTTGAAACAGGAACCAAATACCTAAGTATCTAAGTAGAAATCATAGCGCTTTGAAGCTTTATTACTAAAAAACCAGAATAAAATCATTTCCCGCTACCTACCTACTTGCAAATAATCCAACACCAGCGATTCAAGACCGATACTCGCTTGTATTATTCGCGTATTACCATACAGCAAAATCTATAGCTAGCTGCCTATAAGTGACGAGCCCCTAATGTAACTGCGAAATACGATAAATCGAACATAGTTTCATCGGCAACTATTCATCGATGTAACTATACGTCGAATCTTTATCTTCGGGGCGCTGCTACCCCGACTTACACTAGGTCCGCCTATCTATGTTATCTAATTATTACGTTGACTGACGTACCTAAACAATAGAATTTTCAAAAATTCATTGGACAGTTTGTGATACCAATCATAAGCTTTTTTTAATGCCTCTGAAAAAGTTTTATTTTGTATGGTTTAGACAGAGATGCGTAGTGGCTCTCGGTGTAGAGATGCCACGAATATTCGGCAACTATTAGGTATTCGGCCTATTCGGCCACTTTTTTGCTATTCGGTATTCGGCCGAATAGTGCGTACTATTCGGCCGAATACCGAATAGCAAATCATGTAATAAAGACACGTTGAATATATAATTTTGAGTAAAATACTCAAAATTATATATTTATTTCCAAATTACAACATTTTAGTACATAAAATTAATCAGTGGTAAGTTGTGATGAATAAAAATGAGCTTTTCAGCATTTTTTGGTAGCAAACGATTGCGCTTTTCATCGTAAACGTTACCAGCCTCAGAAAATAACCTCTCACTATAAACGCTACTTTCAGGCGAAGAAAGATAAACTTTGCAAATTTCGAAAGATAAACTTTTGCAAATTTCAAAAAAATACAATTGAAAATGAACTAAGGAACAAACTTCTTAGCAAAATAGTAATTAAGTTTCACGTAACGTATTATTTATAAACTAACAAAGCGCTCCGTGACGCGATTTATTCGCAATTGAAACAAATATAAACAATGTTTGCTTGCACCCCGCCCCGCGCGCGCGCCGTCGTCGCCTGCCGCGCGAACGCAACGAGGAAAACAGGTTGTGTTGTGACTTGCCTTATTCCAGCTAACGCGCCCCCACCAAGCATTCGGCGGCCGAATATTCGGCGCTTCGGCCGACAGCGTTACCGAATATTCGGTATTCGGTATTCGGCCAATTCACTATTCGTGGCATCATTATCGGTGGTCACCAAACTCTGTTTTCGCGTCTCTGTTTAAACTTAAAACTATACAAAATAAAACTATTTGAGGAAGCATTAAAAAAAGCCTATAATAAATATCACAAACTGGCCATGTATTTTTGAAAATTCCTTTGTTTAACCTATATTAAGATAAAACCACTCCCCGGTCGTGTCGGTCTGCCGTCCCATCGGATTAAGAGAGTGAGGGAATAGAGAGTGCACCTGTGTTTGCGCTCACACTTGTGCACTATAATATGTTCTGCGCATCTGGCTAGTCTCCGAAGAGACTGGCCGAGGTGGTCGAAATTCCGCTAGGAGGACATTATTATTAATAAGATAAATAAGCCACACGCTAGTATTTATTTATTTATTATTTAATACTTTATTGCACACCATTTTAAAAGTACACAAATGGTGGGCATATTGCCGGTGGCATTTTCTACCTGCCAACCACTACGTATGAGTCGGGGTTACGCCTTAAATCGTAACGATATTATTGGTTACATCGAAAATGTTTCATCGAATACTGTATCTACGACTAACAGATGTGTTTGTTTATAGGCAAGCTGGGCGGGCGTGGGAGCGCCTGCCAGCAAGAGACGAGCAAGCGTACCAAGATATTCTCAGCCGTGAACAACTTCTTCGCTGATTCGCCGCTGGTGAATCAGCTCAAAGGGATCATGGTGAGTGAATCTCGTCAATCCTCCTCAACCTCAACAGCCTATATTTATGGGTTAGGGTACATCTGGTCCGAGTCTCAAACTGAACCACGGACGAGATGTCCACTTCACTTTTGAGTAGGGGTACATCTCGTCCGAATCTAAAATCTCTTGGTTTTAGATTCGGATCAGTTGTACCCTCAACCAAAAGTGAAGGGGACATCTCGTCCGAATCTCTTTTTTTTCTTTTCAAGGGTTCTGTATCGAAATGTTTTAAATACACATCCAGCACAAATGCTGAAAGATTTCTAATGGTAATAGTACTCGTCGAGATCTACATTTCGGAAAACAGCTGTCCTATCCACTGCTGTTCCTCCGATAAACGCCTTATTGGTTTTTATCTCATGGGGGGTAGTGCCCATAATCCCCACGCTACGCATGTGGGTTGAGGATCGCAGTTCGGTGGCGGAATTTTTCTGCAGGAGGCGCTGTTGCCCGTCCCCGGTGGATATCCCTCAGTCGCCTCTTACGACACCCGCGGGAAGAGTTGGGGTGGTGCAAATTCTAAGCCGGCACCACACGGCATTCAATCCTCCTCATCAATCAACAAATCCATCAATGGGAGATCGCGATAAATGAGTCAATCAGAGATCGTACCGGAGGAGGTGTAAACGGAAGCTGCTGTCCTACTATCCAAAAGAAAGAAGCTTTTGCCAAGCTTTTGAAAGTGAAAGAAGCTTTAAATTAAAATTCATTTATATCGGATAACTGTGATCCATAATTTTTTCGTAGAAGAAGAAAAGCCTTTGCCCTTCCTATTCAATAGGCTCGCGAAGAACTGATAACATAAACGTATTCTTGAGTGGAGACCGCGACTCGGCAAACGTAGCGTAGGATGCCCTCCGGCCAGGTGGGATGATGACCTGCGAAAGACTGCAGGCAGATGCTGGATGCGAGAAGCTGAAGACAGAGCGCTATGGAGCTCATTAGGGGAGGCCATGCCCTATGTACTAATATAGGTTGATAATGACGATGATTCATTAAGCAATCATCATTTTTTTGTTTGTGTTCTTGTACCTCAAAGAGTGGCCAGAACTGGCCGTCAATAGAGTTAAATGGAAAGAGGAAAGGGAGGCCTTTTCCCTGAAGTGGGATCCCACAGGCTAGTACCTAATAATATAAATAACTAGTTTATGCCCGCGGCTTCGCACGCATTTTTTATATGGAAACGTTTAAAGGTAAGTAATTTATATCCCATGGGAACTGATTTATGGGATAAAAAGTAGCCCATGTTTGATTTCAGGATTAGAATTACTTGTATGCAAAATTTCAGCCCGATCCGTTCAGTAGTTTTGGCGTGAAGAGGTTACAAACATCCATCCATACATCCATCCATCCAAACTTTCGCATTTATAATATTAGTGTGATAGTGTGATAATTGTCCTATGTGGGATGATGATTTGCAAAAGATTGTGGAAGGCCTATGTCCAGCAGTGGAGTAGCATTCGCTGATAATGAATCAAAAAGATATTAATAAAACTTTCCACAAGTACTTTTTACCGAAAATGATTTTTTTACCTCCTTAATTTGAGATCTTTGGACTTAGGTCACTATAATTTGCGTGATTGAAATATTAAAGTAGGTCTACTTGAGTCCATACAATTTACTAATGATAGGAAATTAAATGTCTGCAGCTGTGAAAATCATTGCAGAATGGGCCAAAAGAATTCTGTAAGTGATGTTTTGTGTCTCTTATACCTATAAAATAAACCACAAAACTAACCCACCACGGTCTTAACTTTGTCAAAATGTGTTGTGTTTATTTATGTGGTGATTGATTAACCTATTTTGTTTCTAACGAATAATCTCCAAACCCAAAAAATAATCTCCAAGTCTGATTCTATTTTTAGGGTTTCGAAGATCGGTTTCGAAACCCTTATGGTCTCGCTTTGTCTGTCCTTTTTTCCCTCCTTAATAACTCAGCATCTACAGCAGCTATCAACTTGAAATTTAAAATAATAATACATTTCGTGCGCCTGTACAGATTTTAAGAAAAAAAAAATGAAAATAAATGAAAAATTAAAATGAACATTTTCCATACAAATTGAGATGTCAAAATTTTAAAAGAGACCTACAGAGTCAAATGGGGTATCAAATGAAAGGTACTAGTTTGTACATTTCAAAATAGTTTTTGAAATTTCAGTAGGTTTCATACTTTTTGAAATATTTTGAAAATAGTCGAAAAAATACCCGCTCCCCCCCCCCTATCTCCGAAATTTGCAGAGCGATCCATTTAAAATGTATGGAGCGTTGGTAGATATAGATCTATATTTTACAGGAAAAATATAGAGAAGTCTGAAAAACGAACACTTTTTGAAAAATGGTAAAAAAAGGGGGGAATTATTTTCAAAAGGGGAGGCTACCCCACCGAGTTGGGTATCATATGAAAGGTATCGATTTGAACACTTCAAAACAGTTTTTAAAATTTCGGTAGGTTTCATACTTTTTGAAATATTTTGAAAATAGTCGAAAAAATACCCATTCCCCCCCCCTTATCTCCGAAGTTTGCAGAGCGATCCATTCAAAATGTATGGAGCGTTTGTAGATATAGATCTATATTTTACAGGAAAAATATAGAGAAGTCTGAAAAACGAACACTTTTTGAAAAATGGTAAAAAAAGGGGGGAATAATTTTCAAAAGGGGAGGCTACCCCACTGAGTGGGGTATCATATGAAAGGTATTGGTTCGTGCATTTCAAAACAGTTTTTAAAATTTCTGTAGGTTTCATACTTTTTGAAATATTTTACCCGTTCCCCCCCCCTCTATCTCCGAAGTTTGCAGAGCGATCCATTCAAAGTGTATGGAGCGTTTGTAGATATAGATCTATATTTTACAGGAAAAATATAGAAAAGTCTGTAAAATGAACCCTTTTTGAAAAATGGTCAAAAAGAGGGGGGATAATTTTCAAAAAGGGGGGTTACCCCAATGTGTGGGGTATCATATGAAAGGTATCGGTTTGTATATTTCAAAACAGTTTCTGAAATTTCTGCTGGTTCAATACTTTTCGAAATATCTTGAAATAAGTCGAAAAATATACCGCTACACCCTATCACCGAAGCATGCATAGAGATCCATCTGAAATGTAGGTTGGTACCTACTAGTTTTAGGTCTTCATTAAATTTCGGAGTTTCTAACCGGTACCTTTAGTACATACGTACTTGTTTACAAACGTTCGAAACCCTCGGCGCGCGAGTTACACTCGCACTTGACGGGTCTTGTTTTATAGAGTACTAGCTTCGCTCGTACGCGTTGTTTCTGTGCAAACGTTTTGAGGTTATTTCTATCCCATCCCATGGGAACTGATTTATGGGATAAAAAGTCACGCCTATGTTTGATTCCAGGGTTAGACTTACCTGTATCCAAAATTTCAGCAAAAAAAAACAAATTCAGCCTGATCCGTTCAGTAGTTTTGGCGTGAAGAGGTAACAAATATCCACCCATCCATACATCTATCCATCCAAACTTTTGCATTTCTAATATTAGTGTGATGTGATGTGAAGTACTTAAAAGACATGACTGTATTTCAAAACACAAGTTTCACTAATAAATAGGTAGCTTAGCTAACGTGTTGGAAGTCGCGGATAAACTCTAGATAGCCACTGCGACGTCACGTTTTTAGTTCCGATGCATTTAACTAGATGTCGCTAGTAAAAGTGAACGAGCTCTGAATCGCGCTGACGAAAACGCACGGTCTAGGGATATAAATACATTCAATCTACTCCGAGAGTTCCAGGTGTTTACTTCTCTAAAATTCCTGCACAGTTCAGACAGATAGTCGGGGTAGCTCTCAAACAGACTTGACAGATGCTTGAGGATGATCTTCAGGCGTAACAGCAACCCGAAGCAATCAATATTTAATTGACTGGCAGAGCTCAGATTAACTTATATTTGTAGGAATTCGTTTACTCAATAGATTGGTCTGATCGATTACTCACTTTCATATCATATAGCGTAGGAATACAATGTTTACACGACTAACCTTCAAGGAAACATTGTGAGGAAAGAAAAGCAAATTATACTCACTGACTCATTCGATATTGATACTTATTCAGCGGGAATCCATTTTGAAATAGATGTGAAAATTGTGAAAATTGTTTATTTGTATATAAATATTTTACTCTACATGCTAAACAGTTGGTAGGACATCCTTTTAAGTATGTAAATATACTTGTGCCAGGATGTCCTGCTCCTCCATTCAAATACAACAAATAAACTAAATTAATTAATATTAATGATTACGAAAGCAAATAACATATTTTCCAAATTAATTATAAATGATTTTTCAATAACAAAATAATCTAAGTGAAATAACTCTATAATTATGAACTTTTTATAGTGATAGCACTGATACCTATTTGATTTCATGTTGAATGTGTGCGGTGGTATGTGCATGTGTGGGTGTGCGTGTATGTGTGTATTGTGTCTGTCTGACGGCTGCTCCTGAGGACACCGGTCTCTTAAGAGTCCGGGCAACAGGAGCTGCCAGGTAGTATTTGCGGGAGTGTGCGTGTGGTGCCCCCGAGGACACCGGTCTCTTAAGAGTCCGGGCAACGGAGGCTGCCAGAGTAAGTTGGTGAATGTGTATGTGTTTGTCTAAGTGCGTGGTGCTCCTGAGGACCAGGCGCGGTCCCAGGGGGGGGGGGGTCACGGGGGTCATGACCCCCCCCAAAATCTTAGTTTAGGTACCTACTTAAAACAGCTTAATTATATTGGCCTGTTTACTTCCGTTACATTGTTTAAGGTTACCAACTGCAGCAATAAAGAAAATCGCGGCTCGCTCCGCTCGCCGATATTACTGTTATTTGTGCTCTGTGTTTTGATTAGCACAGAGGCAACGTTCCCAATTTTATTGGTCTGGCTGGTCCGCTATTGTCAGTTTGTATCAATCCAACCACCACAATAAAAAGCACAAAATAGTATACTTAACAAATAATCTGCGTGGTCACTTTGTCAACCAGTACAAAAAATTAGTAGACAACAAAATTTTCGAGTTTTGGTCTGGTCGCTGATAACATTTGTTCCTTCTGACTATGATCTAAAGCTCAAAACCTGGCCCGCTTTAGGTAACTTTGCCAAATTTTTTAAAAAGTTGCCCAAAATCTAACCAAAAATTGTCGAAAACCAAAAATTGTCGCAGCTCGCTCAACTTGCCGGCAACTTTACACTGTCTGCCTCTGGTCATGGGCTCATCCCTCGTTTGAGGTCAGTTTTCCAAACACTCCAAAAATCTAACGAAACCACTAAATAATCGCAGCACGCTCTGCTTGCCTCTGATAACATTCTGCTGTTTTGATTAGCTTCTGGCTTGCTCTAGTTCAGGACTCCTTCTCCGTTTCAGGCGAGTTTGCAACTATAAAATATCTAATACCAAACAACTCACACGCACAGCCAGATCATAAAAATTTTCGCGGCTCGCTTCGCTCGCCGTTGGTTGGTTCTATATTATGTCTGGTCTGTTGTCCGCATAATGGTTGTTATTCGTGAAACTTTAAAATTGTTTGTCAAGTGATAGATAGATGGATGGATGGATGTTTGTTACGTCTTCACACCAAAACTACTGAAAAGATTGAGCTAAAATTTTGCATCGGTGTAGCTCTAAGCCTGGAATCAAATATAGGCTACTATTTATCCCATAAATCAGTTCCCATGGGATAGAAATTACCTTTGAACGTTTCCATAGAAAGAACGCGTGCGAAACCGCGGGCAGAAGCTAGTAGCTCATAATTTTAGCTTCGTTGTCTTGCATGGACGCTACCTCACCAATTTCAAAAAAGGCTGCGGCTCATTCAGAGCTCGCTCCACTCGCTGTTATTTATTTTCTGAACCAGTTTGAGACAACCCGAAAAACGGAACAAAAACTTCGGCGGCTCGCTCCGCTCGCCGCTACATCTTTTTCGGTATCTTATTTGTATTTCTAATTTTTTGTTAATCTCCTTTGCTCCGCTCGCCCCGATTTATATTCATAGCTTTATATCTACCACCGCAAACTTTTTAAAATTTTCGTGGCAGGTTTCGCTCACTTTATTTTGTCATAGGCTCTGGCTTACTTTTCCCCAAACATCAGAAAAAATGTCCAACATTTTTGAGGCTCGTTTCGCTCGCCATTACTTATACTTCCTATTGTTGGGTTGGGAATTGGGGGAAGGGATGTCATTTTTGCAGCCAATATGCCAAACACTGCATTTTGCGGCTCGCCCCGCTCGCCGATAGTATTTTGTCCTTCTCTGTATTTGGTCCAGTGCTTGACACTTGTTTAACATCATTTTGCTCGGGTAGTTACCCGAAAAAGTAACAAAAATTTCGGTTACATTTTTTCCATGTCTTTTTTGTATTTCCAATTCTTTGTTAATGCCCTTGCTCCGCTCGCCCCTATTTATATTTATAGCTTTATATCTACTACCGCAAATCTCTAAGATTTTCGGGGCTTGCTACGCTCGCTATCATTTATTTTTTTATATATCTATCAACAACAAAATAAATGATGCGGGCGAGAGTAAGCAAGTGGACCTACTCTTGCTTACTTTTGCCCAAACTTCAGAAAACATCTCAAAAATTTCGAGGCTCGCTTCGCTCGCTATAACTTATACCTACTATTGTTGGGAGTTGAGTATCAATTTTCCGCGGCTCGCTCCGCCGCAACCGCCTACAAGTACATTTGGTGCTACGGCCCGCACCAAGTGTGACCCCCCCCAAAGTCTTGGGCTGCGACCGCGCCTGCTGAGGACACCGGTCTCTTAAGAGTCCGGGCAACAGGAGCTACCAAGAGTTTATGTAGGTAAATATGTGTAAACGTTTATATAATTATAATAATAAGGGTACTATTTATATGGTATTATTATAAATATTATATATTAAAGTGGTTTAAAGTTATATTTATGATTAAAACATTTAACTGAGTACCTGTAAGAATGTTTCAATCTCATCATAGCTCATCGTAGATAGCCATTCGGTAACACTAGCTTTTAGCGCAAATACGGGTGCATTATAAATGTTAAGAATGTTATGGACCTTTTTGTAAAGGAAGATAGATCGCTTAGTAAATTGTTGCTCAGCAAAACGAGTCTTGACAGATGAATCGTCATTAAATTTTATTCTTCTCTTCAGGTAGCTATTAGGATCACAACTAACATTCTTGTGTTTTTCAATAATTAAGTGTAGTATGTAAAGTTTCCTTACACTCAACAGATTGCTAGTAGAGTAGAGCTCTGACGTCGGAAAGTCGTACGGCCTATTGTGCATAATTTTAATCATAGATCTCTGGGCTCGCTCCATCTCATCATGTACCTCGGATCGATACATTAAAGAAGAAATTCTATTTATTGGTTCACATCACAAGTGAACAGAGAATAAAAACCTTAAAAGTTATTAGTTAGTAGTTTAATTAGCGAGTCATATACCTACATATTATTATATGACTCGCTTATTAAATTATATTCGATATCTCGATTTGTCCAAAATGAATCGAGTCAACGTGGTGTAAACAGACAGAAAAATTACGCAAACGTGTTTTCAAACAGTTTTATATTTTTCAGCTGTAGGTACGTAAATGTATTAAATAATAGATTCAGGCGTTACTTTGCGAAAATCCGATGTATAAAAAACTCATCAAAAATAAGTCGTGGACTAGTTTCGTCTCTCCACGAGACATCATCAAGACGCTATAACAATATTTAATTTAATTTTATTTTTAATTTATTTAATGTTGCCTCTCTGAGCTCCCTGCGTAAAGTACTTCACTTTACGAGACATCATCAAGACGCTATTGCGGAATTGTTACTAAATATTGTTTTATCCTAATATTACGTAAATGTATTTTCATCCAACGTAAAAGTGACTCTACATTATCTTAATTTGTTTATAGACTCGACAAACAAGCAGCGGCGGGGAGCCCGGGGCCCCCGGGGAGACCTCGCGCCCCGCCAGTCGAGAGCCCCCAGCACTGGCCATCAGCCCCTCTGAAAGGTACTTACTATCTGTATGTAAAACAGCTTTAGCAATTTTATAACAAAATTAGAAGGGAAATGATGTTAAGTAATAATTTATTTATTTATTTAAGGAAAACCAGCTGCACGTACATACAAATTATATAAAAGAAGTCGAAGCAGGAGGCTATTAAGAGGTTTTCACGGTTAAAATAATAATAGTTACATAAAAAGTGTGAACAAGCTGAGTAAACTGAAAACCTACTAAAAACTAAGAGTATAAACAATGGTTTACATTAAGCGAAACAGACAAATAGAATAAATGAGGTATACGTACAAATAATCAAACTTCATCACCATCACCTGGGTGGTGATGAAATAACATAACCAAAAACAAGAGAATTAAATGTACATTTTTATATATGTTAAAATGTACATTTTTAGTCTGATTAGAGGCATGATACACAACCCTCTGGTTTTAATGAACGTAGGACTGCACGGACCTAACAAGTATGACATGTGTACGCGCGCCGAAGACCTAGGCTACTTGCGATACCGAGGGCAAGAATTAACCTCTTGAGCAAGTCCCCGATCACACGGGCCCTTCGTGCTATAAATTATTATTTATTTTAAATAGTTTATGTGCAGATGAGGATGTTGATAATATATTCTATAAGTCCTTGCCAAAATTTAGGGAAGAGATTTTAATTTTTTTGGATAGGACGCGTAGGAATATATAAAATTATTTATTTTAAGCTATAGTATTAGTTATAGTTAGTAGCTTGTTGGTGTATTTTATTAATGTTAATAAGTGTTTTCTTATCGTATCTCTTTTTATATTTCTTTGTCGATTTGGTGCTGCACTGTAATGACAATGTAAATATATTACATAACTAGCTGCATTCTTACTACCCGTGGTCCTATTACCCGTTTTCCCGTAGGAATGAAGCATTTTCCCGCGGTAAAAAGTAGCCTATGTTCATCAGGAATAATGTGGGCTTCTAATGGTAAAATATTTTTTTAAAATTGTCCAGTAGTTTCGGAGCCTATTCAATACAAACAAACAAACAATCAAATCTGTCCTCTTTATAATATTACTAGACGATCGCCTCGCGGTTTCACCCGCGTAGTTCCCGTTCCCGTGGGAATTCCGGGATAAAATATAGCCTATGTCACTCCCTGAAAAGTAAGCTTCCTAACGGTGAAAGAATTTTTCAAATCGGTCCAGTAGTTTCGGAGCCTATTCAATTCATACAAACAAACAAACAAACAAAAAATCAAACCTTTCCTCTTTATAATATTAGTATAGATATAGTATAGATATAGTATAGAGTATAGAATTATAATATCTGTGGTATAGATATATAAATAAATAGAGAACAAGCAGCAGTGGGGTGCCTGGGCCCCCGGAGAGTCCTCGCGCCCCACCAGCCGTGAGCCCCCGCCACTGGCCATCAGCCCCTCTGAAGGGTTCCTAGTAGGTAGGTACCCTAGGCACTACCTACCCATTTACTACTACATGCTACAACTCCTCAGCACACATGTCTACGGCTGAACGAGGCTCCCCCAAACAAGGGGGGTTTTGCCATCAGCACGCTTGGCCGGCGAATTGGTGATCAGCTACAGTGGAGGTATTCAAATGTACAGAAGAAACCTACTGTCCTTCAACATAACTGCTATAGTATTTTTAATATTCCTCAAGGAAAAAAGTACAAATTTATTTCTTTTCTCTAGCATCAATCGTCTATTACGGCCCATTTTGTTTATTAACCTGCAATTTTGGTGTTGAAAATATTAAAACTTATTTACTCCAAAAAATTGTTAAAAATTAAATTAAATGCACAAATTACAAAAAAAATATTGTAGTCCAATATCACGAAAAGGGCTGTTTATAAGGCTAGGACAATATTAAAATGTCTTTGTGTTTGGGGTATGATGTTTCGTAGTCAAATCAGTGGGTAATGATGGAAACTGAAACCCCGACAAGGATCTAGGTCGACTTAACCAGTAACCCTGTATCTGTATATCTATCTCAACGTAGTCATAGGATCTATCTAAACGCCCATGCCGTAACTACTAACGAGGCTAGATGATGCTGTGTGGATTGTCCAGCATTCTTTATTTATTTAACAACCTGTTAGTAAAAGGTTTTAAACATCCGCTATGCCATTAAATCTTTATGCTCCTGCTGTACGACCATCACTCCTCAAAAGCACGTCATAAAGCCGAGGGATATTGCCGGGAGTGTAAACTTAGCGATAGATTTATAGTCCGCATTCTGATTTATGCTCAATCATCATCATTATCAGGCTACATTAGTCCACGGCTGGACATAGGCCTCCCCTAACGAGCACCATAGCGTTCTGTCTTCATCTTGCCACAAGCCAGCAACTGCCAGCAGTCTTTTGCAGTCAGTCTTCCGTCAGGACCTGCGAAAGACTGCTGGCAGTTGCCTTGATGGACTGCTAGTCATCCCACTAAGGAGGGCAACCTATACTACTTTTGCCTAGTCGCGGTCTTCAAATAATACTAGCTAGCAGTACTTAGGTATTGACACTTTTCTTCTGCCTCTACCGTACATGTCGAAAGTAGTCTACCCTCCGGTTTAAATTCTGAACAATTTATTGAGCCCCACTGGATGCAAACGCTTGACTGTCTTGTATCGATTTTGAAGAGAGCTGGTCCAGGCAGGGAGTGAGTCCAATCTTTTTAGGGCGCCTTTATCTTTCGAAGGGAATTGTCTATCATTAGGTGTCTGGTATCCCTATTACAAGGCATTCACTGCCCAGCCTCTGCGTCGTCGTACCGCAGAGGCGCAGCTATATTAACGAGAAAAAAGAACAATAAGAGGTCATTATGTAGGGACTTCTCTTACGTAATCATAATTTAAGTTATGGTGCAAATTTTGTACTGATTGATCATTCAAAAAAAAAAATTTTAATGATTTTTATTTTGAATGATGTCAAGAAATTTTAATTTTATGGACAAACTGCTGCTCTACAACATTTTAATAATAGCGTACTATTTAAGCACTTCACAAGAAGCTCTACTAAATACAAATTATGTACACCTTGCATTTATCATTGAGCTAACTGCAGACTGTTCCTAAAAATAATAGGCAGCCCAACTAATCCAAATAAATACCAACCGAAAGTGTCCCCAAGATTAAATGTATGCGTCCCCAAGAAGATCTTCAAAATAAAACTGAATTCGACCCTGTTTCTTTCCGTTTCGAGAAAATTATTCCCTACATTTTATTGCAAATATTTGCCCTTCCCGGGATCAAATGTTGATTCGTCGAGTTTCCAGGCTCTTGTTTGTTGATGGAGGAATTACATTGGTAAGTATACCATACATCATAGGTAGGTATGCTATGCCACCCTGAAAATAGAATAAAAGTCCCTATGGAGTATTTAGTATCAGTCAGAAGAAACTACCCAACTATTTAGAGTTTTGACAGATTGGTTTGGTGAGTTTAGTAGTTAGCCTACCTTTCACTAAACCTCAAATAACCAATCTATACTATTATAAAGAGGAAAGATTTGATTGTTTGTTTGTTTGTATTGAATAGGCTCCGAAACTACTAGACCGATTTGAAAAATTATTTTACCTACCATTAGAAGCCCACATTATTCCTGAGAACATAGGCTACTTTTCACCGCGGGAAAATGCTTCATTCCTACGGGAAAACGGGTAATAGAACAACGGGTAGTAAGAATGCAGCTAGTGTGACATACAGGTGTTTGAAGATTTTTGTATGGAGGGTGGCGTAGAGGGTGGCCCAACGATTTTTTTGTGCGCGGTGATTTTGAAATAAATAAATAAATAATGTTGGACAATTCACACAGCATTATCTAGCCCCAAGCTAAGCAGAGCTTGTGTTAAGGGTACTAGATAACTGATATACTTAATACAATACACTACATAGATAGATATTTTTTATTATACATAGAAAACATCCAGAACGCCCTGGACAAATGTCTGCAGATCGTACAAACATTTGTCCCGAGGCGGGAATCGAACCCGCAACCTCCTGCGTCGCAGGCGGACCATCGCCCGCTGCGCCACAGATTTTCAAAAATAAAATCTAAATGGTAACCGATGTTAGCGCCAAAACCTTCAACCCCTTTGATTAACTTTTAATTTGAGTACTTAGGTAATGTGTTTATAAACTTTCTTTATTTAATTTTAAACATAATTTAAAGATTTTTCAGAAATGTCGATTTGAGATCCGTTTTTCAATAAATATTGTAAGGTAGATAGATAAAAATTATATTCATAGCTCGCCTCCAAACATGAGAATTTTAGTTTTTTTTTCAGATTTGTTGACATTATGTGCAGCTAACTCTAACCTCGACTTTACCAGGGAATATATCTTATATGTACTAACATAGTCTACACTTAGCCCTATTACCTACTTATTTCGAATTGACTCGATGTGGGGAACATCCCTAGGTATTTTGCATAATTTTCTCTCAAAGCCAGGCGTAGCGGATGGATCCCGTATCGGGGTACTCTTTGTTAGAGTAAATTACCTAGTTGTTCGTTGTACGACGCAGTGGAACAGAAGTGAATAGCTTTAAATTGGATTTTAAATTGGATTTCGGTTAGAAATAATGGTACCTTCCTCGCTGACTTCGCTTAGAAAAGTACTACTTATTAAGTAGTCTCTAAACTAGACGCTCGATACTTTAACTACCAAACTACCTACATCGTTTCTTTTTAATAGTCGATACTTGTTGTTAAAGAAGTAAGATTTGTATCTTAGGATCTGGCACTAAGGTGTCTTATTTTATGGGAAATAATTACGTTAACACTATCATGGCCCAAGACGCAGATGGTCACGTCCACCACCATCCATGTAGCGAGTCGCACCGCCGAGGCTGGGCAGTGATTGCGTTAACCATGTTTTATGTACCTACCTACACCTCGTTGATATTTTTTTTAATAAGGAAACAAATAGGTACCTACCCACCCTTTTCTCCTTCATAACAATCGACATTTCTTCAGTCCTGTGCAATTTCTATACAAAGCCTCCTTATGCTTTGAAAAAGCCCATGTCTTTTCAGAGCCTTTTTCCGTACTGAGGTGTCAGTAGAACGGAAAAGGACTTAGGCTTTTTGGACGGTTGCTCAACACCGCCCAGAAAGAAGTGTCATGATTTCAAAGTTTTTAAAACAATTTACAATCTATTGTCATACATATAGTTGGAAATAGTAGATTAACAGCTGTCAACACTGACGTTCTGTCATCAAATCTGGTGGTATTATAGCCGTATGGATTAGTTTACCAATCACAGACCATTGGCGGCACGGAGCCTTGACAGGATTGGTGGATTAATCGAGCGGCGCGAAGAAGACTGATTTGGTTGGAAAAAAATAGACATTAAGGATTATGCTAATGGCGGGAAAGAAAAGAAGTGGCTGGACTTGATTTGTTTTTGATAAATATGATAAATATCTGAATAACGAATAAATACTGTACCTATTGGAGTGAATTGGCGTTTTAATAACAGAAGGTACCCCAATGTGTGTTTAGAAAGACCATGGCGAGTATCGTTCTAGACGATATTGGCCGACCTCAATAAATTAGTAAAAATAAATGATTTTATTGTTAAAATGGCACTGTATAGCTAACCTCGTATCCTACCTAACCTCTCGATTCTTGGGGCGAGAAAAGAAAATGGCAGTTTTACTGACATTTTATAAAAAATATTAATTCCAGCCAACACCTAGCCACCTCGCCCACGCGTCCAGCGCGCCAGGTCAGCTTCCTGAAGCCGGCCGCAGACACTACCCTCGACCGGAAGGCTTCCATTGTAGATGAGACCTCCGGCATCACCAGGACTCAGATGAAAGGTCAGATTATAATAATAATAATAATGCTGGACAATTCACACAGCATTATCTAGTCTCAAGCTAAGCAGAGCTTGTGTTATGGGTACTAGATAACTGATATACATAATACAATACACTACATAGATAGATATTTTTTATTATACATAGAAAACATCCAGAACGCCCTGGACAATTGTCTGAAGAACGTACAAACATTTGTCCCGAGGCGGGAATCGAACCCGCAACCTCCTGCGTCGCAGGCGGACCTTCGCCCGCTGCGACGCAGAGGTCGTCAGAGATTGAAAGAACATCTCTTATTGTAGTCTGTCAGTCGACATTGGTATGGCTTGTCGTGGAATATGTCGACATGCTGGAACTCGTTCGGAAGTTGTAATTAAATAATAATAATAAGTAATGTTGACAGTATTTCTTTGAGAAATAAGATTATGGGTGTGGAAATAGTGATTTTTTTAAATATATTATATATTTTGCAATATAGGCAAGAAGTGTTAAACTGTACCTAATTGACTACAAAATCCAAGACAAGTTTCCCCTTGCAGAGTTCCGCGAAGCTTTTCGTCTATTCGACAAGGACGGAGACGGCACCATCACAAAGGAGGAACTGGGACGGGTGATGCGCAGCCTCGGCCAGTTCGCAAGGGTCGAAGAGCTGCAGGACATGCTGCAAGAAGTTGATAGTGATGGTAGGTAGAGTCGTAGAGTCCGTAAATGTCTATAAAACAGTTTTTGGCCCCGACGCAAAATTTTGGTTCTGTATCGCGTCCAATATGTCTGTAGGTATCTACCGACTGCCGGTCCCATCGCTGCATCGTAGGTGCTTAACTTTTTAACGGATGAATCGATTCGGATTTAAATTAATTTTTTGAAAGGTGGCTTGATCGAGCGTATTTAACTTTTATGTAGGTATTTCATGAAAATCGGTGCAGCTTCTCTAATGTTACGACATGATCTCTGTTTTTGAGTCGTCTGTTGAAAAATTTGTTTGATATTGATTTTAAGAGTTCTGCTAGGATTTACATCGCACCTACCAATGTCTCATCATGAACTCTATCGATAGCAGAATCAAGCAAGAAACTGAATATAAGTAACCGAAACAATTCATATTTCAGGCGACGGCAACGTCAGCTTCGAAGAATTCGTCAGCATCCTGTCAAAGTCCATGTCAGGTGCCGGAGGCGGCACCAGCTCCGCGGAACAGGAAGAGAGGGAACTCCGAGACGCGTTCAGGGTGTTCGACAAACACAACCGAGGGTACATCTGCGCGTCTGATCTGAGGGCTGTGCTGCAGTGCTTGGGGGAAGATCTTTCGGAGGAAGAGAGTGAGTAGATTACCGTACACCGGATGATGCACAAAACATTCTCTGGGGAATCCACGCAAAGGGTGCCTCCTGCTGCCTGTCCCTTTTAGTGAAAGGGTCGGTTGTTCGACAAACACAATCTAGGATAGGTACTGAGCGTCTGATCTGACGGCTGTGCTGCAGGCTTGGGAACTTGGAAGAAACCTGTCTGAGGTAGAGAGTGAATAGAAAATCCACACATCATGTCTACTACCTACTGGACTACTACAGGAACATCGAAATGCGCGATATTGCAAACAATTTCATACAAAGATTTGAGGGGCGAACCTGACGGCTTTGGTTGTCCAACTAGACCTAATCCCTTACTTTATGTATCTACTTACGGGACGTGGTAAAAAACTCGATTACCTACCTACGAATCAAAATATAAATCTATTCGAAAGACCGAATGGTTCCTGAGATCTCGATCAAATTATGCGCGAAGCAGTGCACTTTCATGATTTTTTTTCGCAATCGTGTTTTCACTTTTAAGGAATCAAAGAAAAAATGTTGATATTAATGTAATTCGAGTTTTTACCTCGTACTAAGTAGGTAGTTCATACATACTGCCTGGTCCATATTTTCTCTATCCCATAGTTATCGTTTACCATCTCAAGGTCTGAACTAACATGGACGTTTCTTTCAGTTGAAGACATGATCAAAGAAGTGGATTCGGATGGCGATGGGCGCATTGATTTCTTAGGTGAGTTGCTTCATAAAATTGGCTTATTGACAGTTCTAGCTTCTTCTTTTATTCCAATGTAGTAGGTAGGTAGGTAGTTTTTGTCTAAATCGATCAAGGTATTCGCCGGCCCCCCTTAGATTTACAATGGTCACCCTAAAACCATTTGTTTCAAAGGAGAACACATTCGACATGTTGGGATTCCATTTCAACTACATAGTACCTATCATTTTAATGCTTGAACAGGAAGCATGCCCAGCAAAATTGCAAAAATCACACGTTCAAGACACAAAAAGGACGGGATTTCCTATTTTCAGTTAGTTTTAATGCATTTTTTACGACTGTAATGTGCTCTTAACAAAACAACGTTGAACATTATTATTTTTTCTGCCTACTAAGATCAAGCAGCCTACGGTTCAGGTACCTATCTACGGAGTAGGCGGCGGATACCTGATCAAAGCGATATACCTATCGATAACACATTGAGTGTCTACCCGTAACCATGACGCACATGCATGTGCAATGCGCATGTTCCACAGTGTCATGGAACCCGTCATTGGATGTCGCACTGTGGAGTCTGGGCAGTGAATGCGTTGAGTCATGGACGAATAAGTAATAACTAATTTAATTTGACTATTCCAGAGTTTGTGAGAGCGCTCGGTGAGCCTGAAGACGCCATCGACGACGACGAAGACGATGACGTCATAGAAACGCCGGACTTACCGCTGCCACGTGCAGTGCCTGCCATCTAAACTACCGGAGATCGGAGGGGATACACATGTGCGAGATTCGAGGAAACGCGCATAGGCCTAACGTTGTCGTTTCCATTTTAAAAAGATTCTTGTCGAGATGAAATGTCATGTTTTTATCCACGTTAGATACCTACATGTCGATTGTAAAGACATGATACTATGTCTAGGCCTACAGAATCCGAATAAGAAATAATTACCAAAGGATCGTGCCAAAAACTTATGGATTTTTTTACAGCAGCTATGTAAAAAAAAAACTCGAAAGCTCTGTGCTGTAGGTATTTTCTTACAGTGGGTCCTGTAAGGAATTAAAGCACAAAGTTTTTGGGACACATTATGTAAGCTAGGAAAGAAAGTGTTCACTTGATAAGCTTTGAGTTCAGTGGGTCCTGTGAGAAAATAAAGCACAAAGTTTTTTGGACACTTTAAGTAAACTAGGAAAGAAAGTGTTCACTTGATAAGCTTTGAGTTCTCTTTAACGACTTTTAACTTTCTTACAAAAACAAAATAATCCTACCTGACGAATAATAAGGTGGTACCTACCTAAGTCACGCGTGAAAAAAAATCGTGGTTTACTATTTTCTAGGTTCTGCAAGTAATTTAGACAGCAGTTAAGTTTTGCGCATATTGCAAGCCTGTGCTTAAAAATCTTTACTAAAACAAACTTTGAATTAATTTTAGTTTCAGAGTCTATCGAAATAATGTTAATTTTTGTATTAATCTCTTACTAGCGGCCCGGTCGCGGCTTCGCACGGGTGGAAATTTATTTTTAAACATTTTGGGATAAACGTAAAGTCTATCAAATCAATCAAAATATATCTATAAGCAGGATATATTTTGGTCGGCATTTTTATCAACATTTAAAATATAAAAAAGTAGTTATAATGACATAACTACAATAGTTGCGACATACGACACGAGGGATACGAGGTTTTTTGTAGATATTGATATGTTCTTTAATATTGTAGAATATTTTTTGTTCTATCATCAATAGTTTCCGCAGTGCATGCGATAAAAGATAATTTATGGAAAAAAAATCACCTTGGGTTACATTATTTAGGTTTTATTAGGGATCCCTAATTTTTTTAAGTAATAAATATAACCTATGTTACTCAGGGATAATGTAGCATTCTAACCATGAAAGAATTTTTGAAATCGGTCCAGTAGTTTTTGAGTTTATTCGTTACAAACATACAAAAATACAAATCTTTCCTATAATATTAGTATAGAGTATAGATTGTCAATCGACTCCAAAACGACAATTGATTCGTTGTTTGCTTTAGTGTGGGTTTATAGCAATATGCGCAAAACTAACTTACACACTTGTAAAATCAAAAATCTCAAAACCCATTTTTTTTATAACTTGACTTTTCATCTTCATTATACTTATTCGACGTCAAATGATTAAACATCACGATTTCAGTGTGGTGAACAAATTGCATTGAAATGTTATGTTTTATTGGTGAGATCATTATTATTTTAGTTCACAGCTGGGCAAAGACTTCCCTGAGCGCCATTGGCCAGACCTAGCCCCCAATTAAAGTTGCGAATGGCAATGGGGAAAGCAACAATGGGGATCATTTTGGCAGCCTTAATGGTATCTAAATCTTATAAAACTTGAATAGGGGAAACTTTTTGGCTTAAATATTCCTCCTTTCAAGTTTCAAAAGATTTGGACAGCGCTAAGGCTGCCAAAATGATCCCCATTGTTGCGTTCCCCATTGCCATTTGCTACTGTAATTGATGGGCTAGATAACAAAGCCTACTTAATAGTTGTGCAAGTCAGTTTCTACTTTCTCCTGCGCTTTTTTGATATAA
Organism: Eupithecia subfuscata; assembly: GCA_963564075.1. Lineage (NCBI taxonomy): Eukaryota > Metazoa > Arthropoda > Insecta > Lepidoptera > Geometridae > Eupithecia > Eupithecia subfuscata. The sequence continues at coordinate 9,700,286 of OY751117.1, forward strand.
ATTAGGCAATGTTTAAATCGCATTATGTGTCTATGCTTGATTAAATTTAATAAAAATCTAGTATTATGTAGAACCTAAGTATGCTGATAAATTGATTGTAATAGGTACTAACACCAATACTTTCAAACTTTCAATTTGTACATAATAAGTAATACCATCTTAGTAAATTTAAATTGCATAGTGGTCCTTTCATTAATAAATAAATCATTTACGATAATTTAATGTAAGTACTTAATAAGATTTACCTTTTCTCTAATTGTCTTGAGGGGAGTGAGAGCAGATTTTAAATCTTAAGATATAAGAACTTTCATTGTTGAACCACTCTTGGAAATGATCATTGAGTAACATTTTAACATTGTATCGCATAACATTCATTGAAATTAGTTTAATGAACCCCAATATTTCGTTAGACAAATTTTTCAACTTAGGGCGAATAGTAGGGGTGATAGTGGCGCCACTACATATTTAATTTAATCATTAAGTTATACAAAGGAATTATCAAAAAATCGGACCGCGCTGGTAGACGATACCTATCACAAGCTTTTATATAATGTATCTGTAATAGTTTTGTTTTGTGTTATTCAATCAAAAACCTTGTTTGGAGAGCTTGGTGGCCACCAATAGGCACTAAACTCTTGAAACAAGTAACTGCCTAAATAATACAGTACAAAACTATTAAAGATACATTTAAAAAAAGCTTATGATAGATATCGTCTACGCGCGGTCCGATTTTTTGATAATTCCTTTGTATAACGTAATTATAAAATTAAATATGTAGTGGCGCCACTATCCACCCTACTATTCGCCTTAATTTTAATATTTCCAAGTTTTTATAACAAATTACTCGTGCTCTATTTAAAACTGTGGTTCGACCTTAACTTTAAAAAATACATTTCAAATATACAGGACCTACATTACATAGTTATCAAATCTTAATAATAAACTAAAGTTCTTCTTCACATATCCTATCAAGAATTTATCCTATCTATCTTTGAGAGCTTATCCTATTGTATCAAACGCGTGATAACTTAACTTTCGTGCATTTTAAACTAATCCAGACCAATATTGCAATTAATAAAGTTCTTAGTGATTATTGTGTAGTTTTATTTCGGTTTTTCAAGATATATTTAATCTAGAAACTTCTACGAATCGAACAGATCCTATCGGAAAAGATTAAGTGCCTTTTCCACGTCCCGGTCGCCGGCAGTGAATAGTATGCAAATTATGCCGAAATGTGTAAAGGCACGAATGTAGGTACACTACACAAGGTAATGTATGTAACCCTACATACATACATTACCTTGTGTAGTTTATGTTTTCGAGCAAGCAATGTATTTCTACGAAATGGATAGGAAAAGTTTTTCCTGGAAGCGATTCCAGTTTAAAGCTCGCAAGTGTAGTACACGAGCCTTAGTTGGTAGGTACTTGTTCCTAAACTTCCACCCTGTATACCTACTCGCAAGCATTTGAACGGACAAAAAAAATAGGTTTAGGTACCTACCTAAACCTATTAAAAATAGTAGCAGGCTAGCGTACTTGGGTACCTACGTATTTGTATTAGCTACACAATAATGCACACAGACACAGTAGATAGATAAATCAATAACACAGATCTTTAATCCAATGATCCTATCCATCCACGGTTGTCTGGTAGAGATCTTATCGCTCGAGAGCGATACCGCCAATTGTCACATATTTTGTAATTTTTGTTGTTTATTTTGTTTGTAAAAGGGCGCAATAAAGAATTTTCTATCTATCTCCGCTAGCTTCCTGCTACTATTTTTTGCAAGCACGTTTTGATCATCGGTCTTTGGCTCGTATTACGAAAGTTTGTTCAGTCATATATCTATGCTTGAGTGACGTTAATTCCATAGAAAAGCATTACTCAAGCGTAGAACGATAACTGAGCAATCTTTCATAATAGGGACCTTTACTTTTAATTCTGACTTCCTCAACAGCCTTTTTTACTATAAAAACTATCGTAGTTTGACGAATTCATTATATTTAACAGCCTGTATTGGTCCACTGCTGGACGTAGGCCTCCCCCTGATAAGCGCCGTATTGGCTTTTATCACATGGGGGTAGTGCTCATAATCCCCACGCTGGGCATGCGGGTTGGGGATCGTAGTTCGGTGGTAGAATTGTTCTGCAGGGGGCGCTGCTGCCCGCCCTCGGTGGATTCGCTTAGTCGCCTCTTAGGACACCCGCGGGAAGAGTTGGGCTGGTGCTAATTCTAAGCCGGCACCACACAGCTATGTACTGTACATACATATACAAACATAATGTATAGGAACCAAATTTTGCACCAAAAAATTGAAACATGTAAAATTATCAAAACTATTTATTGATGTCTATTATTTACAATAACGATATAAAAATTCAACAGTAGGTAAATACAGGTATTTCGGCAAGATACTGAAAGCATTATGTTTTATCGACTTTAACCTATTCATTAAATCGCACCTTTATTTTCAAACCGTCACTATACAAAAAACGGATATTTTTTGTTATGAGCGCCATCTGACGCATTATATCGAACTTTATACAATGCAAAGACACCCATGGTCAATTTCCAATCACGTTCGCTAGAGGGTGCTAGTGTCACTTTGTCTTTTGGAGGGGCGCACTCTTGTTGTACACGGCAAACCGTCATTATTGGTCCCGACGGAGAGAATTTTACAACTTTCGATGTGAATCTGTGCTGCATAGTGACATGTTTTGGATAAAAACGTTTTTCCGCAAGTTTAATTGTAAGTATTCTGATATTTTTACTGGAATAATGTAGTATTTTCTTTGATGACGATTTGAAGAAAAATTTTATGGCTATTAATTATGTTTGATAAATGTTATTAGTGTCATTTTTTATTCAATATTTATTTTGATAATTTTATGTGCGAATCGTTTTGTAATTCATAAATAATGGTAATGATAATTAAGAATAAGTGATGAAGAAAATAAAAGTCTGTTCCTAACCAATGAAAATAAAAGTCTGATTACATTAAAAATCTTTTATTCATAACTTGGTTATTTTTGTGTCATTAATGGATAATTATCTGTACTTTATCGTATAAAACAAGATAATCAATAGTGGCATTAAGTAAATAATGACATTGTTGCCGAAAAAGTGCTATGTAGAAATGCAATTAACGTTACTGGAAAAGCGACACTAAAACAAACTTTTTTTTAAATCTCATAAATAAATATCTTTGAAGCATAATTATAAATAAATTTGAATACCAATAGTCAGTCTAATAACCAAATAAAATAAACACTTTAAACAAATACCAATCTCAGGTGTCTGGGTACATTAGATAAGAATTTGAAATTTTCAAAACTTAAAACGTTAATACCCATAAAACCGGTTTTTTGTTTAGGGACGGTTTGAAAATAAAGGTGCGAAATGTTTTGAGTTAAAAATAAGCGACAAAAGGTAACCAATTTGACCTAAAAATTGCGTTCTGTGCATCTTTATCACGTGTTTCGTCAGTGGACAAAAAGATTGTCGATTATTGTACATGAATTTTGTTGTTTCGATGCCATAATTTTTTTTTTAAACTATTATGATTATAAACTAGATTCTGCATGCGGCTTCGGCCGCGGCTTTTTTCGGTATAATAAGTAGCCTATTTGTTATTCTAGTCTAGGCACACGACCTCATAAGTGCAAAATTTCAGCTGAGAGAACAGATCCATTCAGTAGTTTTAGCGTTGTCTCTGCACAAACTTTCGCCTTTGTAATAGATATTAGTAGTAGGATTAATTTACGTGTTCACTGGATCGGTATCGGAGCGTACGGAGCGAAAGGATTTGTTGCTTTGTAAGTACATATTCATTTCTACGGTACAGCGTGCACTGTATCGGCATATCTCCCGATAACGATGGCAGAGACCGGTATTACTGCCGATGTCGTCATCCGCATCTCGTCATCGAAACTCGAGCGCTTTGAAAATACCTATGCCTATGCCCGGTGCAAATCCGAAAGCAGTAGACGCACCCTATCGCCAAATTGTAAATACCGAGGCCGCGTACGCTGCGTACGCTCCGATTCCGACGCAGACGACGCATAATTTCAGTGAGGAATTATTTCCATTTCAACGATATTTACTACATTCGACTAATATTAAAAAATAGCCATGTTTTTGATAATAAACGAAAAGCTACTCCTCATGGCGTTACTCAATAAAAATTAACGTAAGTACTAACTATAAGGCATGTTACACATTATGCGTATTAAAAAACATAAATTAACCTAATAACAATTTGTAAATGCCTTATTTTTATCATTTATACTAATAGAATCGGGCATCCAAACTACATGGCAGTGAAATGGTTATACAGTCTTAGATTACAATGAAGAGGTTTATGTTACAGCACAATTGTTGTGTTTTTTCTAATTGTGACTAACCTTTGCCCAGTGGTATATTAGGTATATGTAGGTAACTAAAAATAATCTTGCAAAACAGACATAAAAACACTCAGGAATATTTATATACAAATATGATGGGTCATAATGACATATTTTTTCAAAATGATTTTGATTATCTAAATTAGCTAGGAGGCAAAGACTTGTGTGCGGGTTTAAGACATGTAACAATCAAGATAGATATAAGTACTTATATTTTTAACTTAACAAATTAACATGATAACAATGATAGTTTTTGCTCAATTATACAAATCTAGCCCTAAACCACGAAAATACATCTAGCTTTTGACTTGAATCGATTGCTAAGGTTAGCAATGAGGGATTTTGTATTTTTATTATTAAAAAAAAAAACAAATCAAACCAGGTCGATGGATGGCCATGGCAGCGTCGTTTTGCCACTGTCAAACAGAAGAAAGATAAACTGGAAGATCAGGGGACCTACTCGGAAACAGAAAATCGAAGTTTCGGTTTCGTTGTCGTGCAAAATCAACTCTTATGTCGCTTGCATAATGATTAGCGTTTGCAGGAAAACGAATGAGAAACTTCGATTTCGTTTTTCAGAGTACGAGCCCTGGTTCGCATGGACGAACGAAATTACTTCCTGTAATGAGATTTTTCATTAATTTTGGAGAAGTAATTTAATCATAAATGACTTAGGCGCTATGCACCCGAGCAACTATTGCGGCCAGCTAGCAACTGGCTGTTTACATATGTATAAACTATAAAAGTTTATACGAAAAATATTAAAAAGTTGACAGTTTCTTCAACTAAAGTTGCTCCGTCTGCTTAAGGCGCATACCCGACCCAGATCAGTGCCACCACCTATTTTATCTTATTATTATGTTAAACGAAGGAATTTTCAAGAATCGCACTCACCATTCGTGGCCAAACAAAGCAACTTCGAATCTCTGCCTACACTATACAAAATAAAACTTTTACAGAGGCATTAAAAATAAACTTAAGTTAGGTATCACAAACAAACTACAAGTTCGATTTTTGAAAATTACTCACCATTGATTTTCATTCATTTTGACATTGGCTATACGACGCAGTGACCATCTATCGAGCTATTTGAAACTATGTAGTTTTATGCAAGTCAAGTCTTTTGATCGATCGACAATAAAAGCTTCATCATACATTTGCCGGACCATTAAAAAAATTCGGTAGGTATAAAGTATTTACCTTATTCTAACCATCCTCATTCTTGCATGACTTTGTAACTGTCAATACTCTTATTGGGTCACGGTTCCTGTTGACGGTAGGTTGTGTTGATTATTGAATCACAAACTGTCAGAAAACTAAGCATGTTTACAGTGCCACAACTTAGTTGCTCAGGAAAGGTCTTTCAAAGGATGATGCCAAGTTTGGTAACACCATCCGCAAAATAAGCGTGTTTGCTTTGTTACATAACGAACGAACTAAGATTTGGAAGTAGCGTCATGCAATATTTTGTTGACTTGTATTGTTAAAATTGTAATAAAGATAAAGTCTTCTCTCTCTTTCTCTTAGATCAGTTTGAAAATAGCTATCCAACGGTCTATCACACGTTGGAATTGAAGGGGGTGCATGAGTTCAAACATTTCTTGGCATGATCCTTTTTCTTCGATGAGTCATTGCTCAATGGTATTGCCTTGGTAAAACCCTGAACATTGCCTTGGTAAAACCTTGAACATTGCCTTGGTAAAGCCCTGAACATTGCTTTGATAAAGCCCTGAACATTGCCTTGGTAAAGCCCTGAACATTGCCTTGGTAAAGCCCTGAACATTGCCTTGGTAAAGCCCTGAACATTGCCTTGGTAAAGCCCTGAACATTGCCTTGGTAAAGCCCTGAACATTGCCTTGGTAAAGCCCTGAACATTGCCTTGGTAAAGCCCTGAACATTGCCTTGGTAAAGCCCTGAACATTGCCTTGGTAAAGCCCTGAACATTGCCTTGGTAAAGCCCTGAACATTGCCGTGGTAAATCCCTGAACAACAACATAGGTGCACTATAAGGGGTTAGGATACAAAATATCATGCAAAGCTTTAGGTTAGTTTATATTAAAGTATACAGCATGATTACGATATACGACATAGAATATTAGTAAACGTTCTGCAAGCCAAATTTTTAACCCAATTATCAATGTCTTTTGAGTAGCACCATGAAGGACCAAAAACCAACAATGTTTTACATAGGTACAGTATTAGTAAGAAGGTGTTCATGCACCTGGCTACGTAGGCACGCATAATGAGGCGTTTTCCAAAAAGAAAAACTCATATTTATCCTCAAACTCAAAACATGGCAGGGATCTTTGAAGAATATAGGCTGTGGTAAGAGTTTCATGTCACCCTGTGTAGGGTAAATGTCATTTTAATTTTAACTAAAAGCACCATCCTTTCAGTCTGGTCGAACTATTTTTGACTTTAAGAAAAAGCCTCATTAATTCATAAGCAGTAAAAAGGGTAATTTCGACTAAGCCAAGCAAACCAAATGGGACAACATTGCAAGTCGTCGGTGGGTGATATTGAAAGTTTCGTCGTACTCCAGTGTCTAAGATAAAGCAAGCAATTAAATTCTATAAGCCCATTTGAGACCATTACAGAGAAAAAGGCATGGTCACGTTAACGGTCACGTTATTGATAGATAACATTAATAAGAAGACACAATGTACATAGTATAGTAAGCATAGCTATTTTCTTCAAATTGTTAGACGTAAAATAATGTATCGTTAGAACAAAAATATTTATTATGTTAATTAACTGTAGTTCTCTGTGATTCTTGATCTCTAAACGCAAAATAACTGAAAACAAACGTAAATATTACAAAGAAATATCCCAATAAAGAAATAAAAGTATATTATGAAACAAAATAATACAATAAAAAGAGAATTCTTACATTTAGATAAAATAATACGAATTAGATGATAAAACATTGAATTATACGCAAATTATTGCACATTACAAGCAAATTGCATCGCCTTCTAATACATGAACCCTTCCTGTATTAAGGTTATAGCTCATTAGAGCCACCCGGACCGGATCCGCACAGCCACTGCTCGTGCGGACGACGCGCGACGCCGCCGCCGCGGGGTCAACCAGGGAACCTCGCATGGACCACGGAGAGATGCCGCTTGGTCAACCAGTGAAACTGGATTTCGTGAACGTTGGCAATGCGCTGTAGACGCAAGGCAAGCATGCAAGCAGCGAGTTATTACCAAGTGGTCCACGCGCAGCGCCGCCGTCCGCGCGTCTACGGTGTCGGCGGGTGGTCCACTCGCCGTTTGCGTGGACCGCTTGCGAGCGAGTCGATCCGGAGTCGATGTAGTGAGTACATCCATAGAATTCCATATAAATAATACTAACCGTACGAGACGACGCGGTGCGGGTCGGGTGGCGGGTGGCTCTAATGAGCTACGACCATAAATTACACAGTAGGTATACCTACTTTAAATGCATAATTACGTGAAGATGAAGGAATTAATATCAAATTAATTTCTTTCTCAACAAAATCGTTGTCTACGGATACAAAATACAAATGATTTCAATAACCCTGTATAAGGTTAGTTTACTTTAACAAAATGTATAAAAGACCCGTCTAGCTACAACTATCTACTCAACACAATTTAAGGACTGTTTATTATGTATGTAGCCCTTAGAAGATGTAGGTAATAATTTGTTCAATAACCCGTGAATAACCCTGTATAATCTAACTCCAACATGGACAGACAACCACTATATTCCAGTCAAATTGGATTTACAATGTTTATAAACATACCCATACTTAGCCTAAAATTCACTATGTCGATCCTTCCTTCAATAAACTACCATCTATTCAACATAACACAAAAACCATAGTAGGATAACCGCTAGAAAGTGCTAAACGCTAGAAAGTGTTAGCCTCATAGGAAGCTTGTAGATGGATAGATAGAAAGTACTACGGTAATATATTTTGTGCTCATACAGGGGACCTACTCTGCTCAACTAATCGCTTCACTATGACAATGATATCGTCACAGAATGACACGTTTTGGCATTCTACTTTACATGAAATAAACTACAGAACCAGGGCGAAGATGGAAGGACGAATCTGCGGCGGTCATACTGGGCCCTGGTCATTTATATTTATGTATATATTTATTTCTATATTATATTAATAGATGAGAACCAAGGCGCGTGAATCACAAGAGACCGGTCGGATATATATGGCGCGCTGGCTACGGCGCGCGCTCACTTGGCTTGCGCATTTTGCCCTGTGCGGACGTTATTTTGTGCCCTACTTACCTACTCGTTTATTTGTTCATTTAAATTGTTAATAAATCGTTTTAGGTTACTTTGTAATTTCTTTTTTTTAACTAAATCCGCTTCTGATTCCTAAAAATATATTTATTTGTGCTCATACAGGGGACCTACTCTGCTCAACTAATCGCTTCATTTTGACAATGGTATCGTCACAGAATGACACGTTTTGGCATTCTACTTTACATGAAATAAACTACAGAACCAGGGCGAAGATGGAAGGATGATTCTGCGGCGATATCATGGTCATACCTGGGGTTATTGAACAAATTACATCACATCTTCAACAAAGTGTAAGACCCAACTAATTACCTCTAACTACTAAACACAATTACCGTGGTTGGATTACCGGCTGGTTATGTATTTGGGTTCCATGTGGCCTGTCTCGGATAGTGCTCGAAGGACCACGTTTCCGTTAGGTAGGATTGAGATCCAGGTTATGGAGCCGTGGTTTAGGGATATCCTTAGCCATGCTTCGGGAGGGAACTGTAGGGCTCTGAAAAAATAATTATTAATTAGGTAAACAGGTGATAGAAAGAACTAGATTTTGATTTCTTAGAAAATACCCCGATTGTGAGGGCTCGCTTACGCCCTATACTCCTTAGAATTGAGCAACGCGACACGTCGACAAACGAACTAAATGTAACTTTAGTCTTTGAGCAGGATTGGATAAGCTTCATTGTTACCCTTGTAGATGGAGCTAGAGTCTCAAAAGTTTTTCGACTCCTATGTCACTTCGGAAAGGACGCGGGTTCAAGTAATTTTTTTTTGGATATAATTTCGTTTCTAAGAACTAAATAACCCGAATTAAGACAAAGTTGGGAAAAAACTAATAAATCATTGAGGGTACATTCCCCTTTTTTGTCTTTTTGTTTCGAAAAAGGACATCCACAGAAATATCTAGATATATTTCAGTGAGGCCATCTGAGGGCTGAGTTGGACTTTATTTATAAACAAACAAAAAAACAAATCACCTCATTAATTAAATAAATTAAGATAAAATGCTGTAATGCTATAATCACCACGCATGGTATCGGATTGGAGATTGCAGTGGAGATGTTAACACGTCCAGTGCCACTGACTCCCCTCGCGAGTTCACGTAATTCGTATTCCAGTGCCGGCGACTCCCCTAGCGAGTCCACCGTGAAATGTTCCCGGCATCCGGTAATACATTATGAAAATCGTGGTGGCATTGAACGCGTTAAACCGAAGGAAGGTGCTGCTCTATCTCTGGTAGGTTCTGTTAGTTGCCTCTTACAACATCCACGCCATGGTCAGAGTTGGAGGATTCTATTAATACGATGCGACCGCCAAGGCTCTAAGTACCACAATGAGGATCCGTAACGTTATAGAAATTTCAATAGAACTAGTATCCACGTTATTCTTTATGACATTAGAATGATATATCTTTTTAAATTATCCAAATCGGACCATTACGTACGAAGTTATGACTAAATTACTAGCGAAGTTCAATGAGTTCACTGAGACCGCCGCGGGTGCGTGTGACGTCACTTGTTCGGATGCCGCCCTTTAACCGTACGCAGATATCAGTTTTGAGTGATTTACTCCGAAACTATAAGTTTAGGAAAAAAAATTACAGAACCAAATAGACTCAGTTTTGAGAGACCCATCGATACGGTTACGGATACTCATTACTCTGTGACGACCTCTGTGGCGCAGCGGGCGAAAGTCCGCCTGCGACGCAGGAAGTTGCGGGTTCGATTCCAGCCTCGGAACAAATGTAGCATTATTTATTACATAATTTGTGTATGTTGTATGAACAAAAACAACAGCACTCACTTGCAAACAAAGAACCGTATAACATTAGCATGGCAGACCAGCATTGTAAAAGTATCTTGCGTCTGATCCGCTGGCGCCCTGTAGAAGTACTTGCGGAACCCTGCCTCTATGCGGGCCCCGTCCTGAAAGAACTGCTAAAATGCCAAAACCATTGCTAGTTTAGTACCCGCCAGTTTTGTTTCATTCCATGGGACGAAAAGAGTTTGAAAGCGATAGAAAGCTATGAGCTATAGCTCAGCAATAGGTAATCAAATGAATAGTGCGAACAGAATGAGTTTAAAAATACAGTTATGGTTCACACAAGAACATGAACAGAACTATATTACCAATAAGTCAAAATAGTTTGTGATCACGATGAAAAAAAACACAAAATAATGGGTTAAGAGAAATTAATGGAATGGGTATTAGTCATGGAATGAATGCAAAACTGGTAGTACCTATAACTAAAATTCTAGATCTAGTGTAATGAATGACAAACCATGCACTATCTACTCTATGCATACCATTAATGGACTGGAAGTTATCAGTATTTTTAGTTTTCTAAAATGACCCCTAAAAAACCAAATATCTCCAACCAATAATAGTTTAACTAAGTATATGGTATGGTATGTGTGCTATAATAAATCCTCATCATAAAACAAATCAAAATTTAACTTGCTGCTGGGTATAGAATAGACCTAGCAAAGCTTTTTTCTATAAACCCTGACAATTGTTTAAAATTTGTCCAATATTTTACCAATTAATTACAATTCAATACAATAAAAACATCCTATTGATAACAAGATTTATCTGATAAACAATGATATCAGTGCAACACTTCAAGATACAGTCACAAAAGGAGAATGAGACAAGTAAAGTTTTGTTTTGAAATCCTAAGAAAAAATAGTCTAATACTTATTTTCAAACTTAATACTTACTCTTGCTTCGGGCTTCCAATGTGAAACAGGGGGCTCGGGAGGGATCGGGGCACCCTCCTCTATCAATTGACAGTCTTTAACCAGTATATCATTGTCTAAATGCTTCAGTATTAGCGCAGCAGTCTCCTGTGCTCGTGTCATGGTGGACCGCACTATTAAATCCCATTTTATATCCAAGCAGGATAACCGTGCTCCAGTTAGGTCTGCTTGTTTGCGACCTGAAATGGTTAGAATTGAGGTTGGTCAGAATCTTTTAGTTTTAGTTTAGATTTTGTGGTGATCAAGAAAATATGCTGCTGTGTGGTGCCGGCTTAGAATTTGCACCACGCCAACTCTTCCTGGAGGTGTCGTAAGAGGTGGCTAAGGTATATCCCCCAGGGGCGGGCAGCAGCGCCCCCTGCTGAACAATTTTACCATTGAACTGTGATCCCCACCCGCATGCCCAGTGCGAGGATTATGGGCATTACTCCCCTTGTGATAAAAGCCAATAAGGCGCTTATCTGGCGGAGGCCAGATTCCAGTAGTGGTACCATACAGGCTGTTGAAGACAATATGCTGCCTAGATTATTAGATAAAGTAAGTAGGTACTTACGGATGAAAGAAAGTGTAACAATAAATGGATTTGATAATTTAGATGTTAATTATCGTATCTATGGTTTGTTTGCTGTGTGTCTCGCTGCTGTTGTTTCAATTAACAGAATTCTTATTTTATTTCAGCCCAGTTTTCCATAATGCAGGGCTTTCATTTATTTAAAAACTTCAAAACAAAAGTATACAAATGCCTCCTTACTTTTTGCCATTCAAAATCTAAACCCATTTATAAAAAAATCATAGTTCTTTGAAATACAAAATAGGTCATAATGTTCAAACTGACCTAATTCAGTAAGCACTCGCTCTTTATCACTTGATCCTTCTAAGTTGTATTGGCCATGTCGAATAAGGAAGACATGGCGGGTTGCCTTGCTTTTAGCCTGTTCCAGTTTCTCATTGTACTTGTTCTCGTCTTCGGGCTTAGTACTTGAAATAGGTTTTACTCTAGACTCCGGTTCTCTGCTGAAAAGTGTAAAGTAAAAAAGATTGTTAGGATAACTCCTACCTAGAATCAGCTCAGTTATGTGTTATTTACCCATGCATGTAAATACACATCCTATAAAAATTCATGCATGCAATAATTCTATCATGCTTTATTGATTTTTAGTTGAAGTGTACCTACCTAATGAGCGAGTCCCGTCCTGAATCAATAGGTAAGCAATAAACCGGGATATTTAGGTAGCATGATTTGTGTGTTTGTGAGTGAATTAGGATTGTTTCTCAATAGGTGCCTTAGTTTTTGTAGAACTTACTGATCCCAGTTTCTATCCCATCTCACGGATGGAGTGTAGTTTGTCGTCCAGGAATTGTAGACGTCGAATTTGAAATCATTTTTAGGAGCACTCAAGTTATAGTATGCATATCCTCCGCCAACTGCTCCTAGGCCTACCAACGCGATTTTATGGAATCTAGATAGGGAAGCCATAATTTACGAAAGGCTTGTAATCTTAAGCATTAACTATAGCACTTGGCGTCGTTTATGGTGAATTATTCGATTAATGTAATAAAAATTGAAAAATAACCTATCAAAGTAAGCAACAACGCCCGTACTGACTGGCTCTCAGTGTTGCCGGCAGTCGAAAAGAAAAAGCTCCGATCCGAACGCCAAAATGGTTCGAAATATGACAAAAAGATCCGTTTTGTAATGTTGTGTAAAAAAACTTTTACTTGTCGTAAGACTGAGATAAAAAAAATATTATTGTGATTTAAGTACTAAAAATACTATCGAATTGTATCCACAGAACAGAATTGCCGTATTTTTCATACTCTCACACTCAAATGTTGAGCAGACGAAGTGCCCAACTCTGTCGCCACGCGAGTGAAGGAAAACTGGCTTAAAAACCTAAACTCAAGTCTGTTGGCTTAAAAACACTAGATCTACTTACCTAAGTTTGCTGTATTCTGTCTGATTACCTACGTCACGCAATTACATTAAAGCCGATCAGAGATTCAAGCACGTACCTCTGTCAGTCAGTTCCTTGCTAATAGGTACTCGTTTAAATTCAAACTTCACACACTCGAAAGGTGCATTTAAGATTTAAGTCCACCATTCCATCACCGCGAAAAGTTAGAGAAATACCAAGAGAGAACAAGCGAAAATGTAACCATAGACGTAGAGCAAAGTTTCTACTTTTTAATTAGTGTGTCCTACTGAAAATGCCTATTGAAAGATACCTACTGCCTTGCCTTGCCTTTTTCGGTACCAAATGATTTTTTTTTTTCAAATGTTGAGATTTGCTATGGGATGTACCGAGGCCGTTTGGATAGGTGTTTTAGACCGAAAAGATACGCAACGAGTCATGGTCCGCAAAAGATCCGCAGAGGCAGAAAAAAGTCCGAAACGGACCAAAAAGATCCGCAACGGCAACGCTGGACCCGTACAAAAACAAACTTTTTATTTTACTGTACCCTGCCTGCTACCACAAACAAAACAACCAACATCTGAGATTGACATTGACATTTATCATTGATATGACACATCATGACACATGTGACATTTTGTCAGCTGTGCGTGTTGCATCGATCGTTTTCGCGCTCGTTTCGTGTTGGCGCGATTTTTTAAAATCATAAGTTTTTAATTTTTAAAAGTCACACTAATATTATAAACGCGAAAGTTTGGATGGATGTTTGTTACCTCTTCACGCCAAAACTACTGAACAGATCGGGCTGAAATTTTGCATACAGATAATTCTAGGCCTGGAATAAAACATACTTTTTATCCCATAAATCAGTTCCCGTGGGATAGAAATCAGCTTTAAACGTTTTCATAGAATCAACGCGTGCGAAGCCGCGGGCAGAAGCCAGTATGTAATAAAACTAGGTAACGGAAAAGTAATTTGCCGCAAATCGTATAAGTACTTACCATTTTCTATGAACCCATGATAAAACCAACTTCGATTCAATTGTATTTTGGCAGCATTTGGGAATACCTATGGTGATTTCTTGCCTAAAAATCTCAGAATGAAGGAATATTTATTGTAAAACTGTTGTTTATAGAGCTGTTAATAATATAAACGTAGGTACCGAACGGAAACCAAAAAACTTCTTCAATTCTCTGTTATTTTTGGAGCATATGGAAAAAAACGACTTAATTAAGATAATCAACTTAATTAAGCACTCCTTCGACTTAAATATGGTCTGTGTTCACCAAAAGACAATCGGACAATTAGTTAGGCAGTTTCGTCGAATAACTTTGACGCATTATGTATGAAAATGTCTATCAAAAACGCACATATGTACACAGATTGAGTGACGCGCGTCAAGAGTGACGAGGTTGAAACTCTGGAACTGTAGAGTATAGTTAGCATCAGGTTGGTCTATGGACAGACAGATTCCTCTTTATATTATTAGTATACAGTGTGTTTTTTTAACTGGGACAGTACGGGGGCACCCATAACCAGAGGAGATACAGGTGCAGTTTCTTTTGAAAGATTAGCTCCTTTTTGGAGAAGAATATTTTGGAATTAAATTTTTTTGGTCTAGCGTGAGTAGCGCCCTAAAATGAATCAAGTTGGTAAAATGATTTTCTCCAAAAGGATCTGATGTTTCAAAAGAAACTGCACCTGTACCTATCTCTTCTGGTTATGGGCCCCCGTACTGTCCCAGTTAAAAAAAATACTCTGTAGATAACCACTGCCATATTTGAAAAACAAATAAAAAACGTGAATTCATCGAATAGTTTTTGTTGGAATATTGAACCAACTATGTACTGGTACACCATTCAACTTGTCTATGAGACGTAAGATTGGAGTAAGGATTTATGATTAAATCTATGCTTTATATCTGTCAATGTTGTCTCGATGACACTGACAGTACTCAACTCTAAAATCAGTTTTGTGTCTATGGCAATGTTCTGTTCTCACTGTCTGTTCTGAAATGGCCCACACAAGATGTCCATCTATAGCTAATTTTCTGTATCCCTAAATTAAGTGTAAATCATGTAACGTAGTCCTTAATGGTTTTCACCAGGCAATAATAACTATTGTGCTATGTGATTCTGTTTGTTTATTTTCACTCGCCGATTGCAATCCACCAACATAACCTATCTTCCATCACTGTGCATCCACTGCGTAGGATTGGCATAGCCAAAGCTAGCCATACTCACCGCCTAGCTGGCTCTCTGCTCTACAGGTTATGGGCCCAGTATTATCCTCTACTGATTACGGGCACAGTATTGAAGAAGAGGAAGACAATTACACTTTGGTGCAGGCGAGGACACGAACACGAGGAAGCGGATTTTATATTGTGTGCAATGACACAGCAGCCGCAAGAAGGTACCGTTGGCGGGCACACGCCTCATGTGTCGTCAGCAGGTCTGTACACTTTTGATAAATTGGATGGGATTGGCTCGTATCACAACTGGAAGTTCCAGATGCGAATGGCGCTTATCATGGAAGGCTTATGGTCATGTATTGATGGTTCTGAGACTAGCAGCAGCACGGATCAAAAAGCTTTGGCTAGAATATGCTTG
Organism: Eupithecia subfuscata; assembly: GCA_963564075.1. NCBI lineage: Eukaryota > Metazoa > Arthropoda > Insecta > Lepidoptera > Geometridae > Eupithecia > Eupithecia subfuscata. The sequence continues at coordinate 9,716,258 of OY751117.1, forward strand.
GCAGTTAAACCGAATTGCATTCAGTATTTGCGCGATGCTACAAGCGCAAAGCAAGCTTGGAAAAAGCTGCAGGATGTATTTGAGGATAAAGGACTTTATCGGAGGGTTGTGCTTCTAAGAAAACTTCATAGATCCGACTACCATGAATATAATTCAATGGGAGCTTACATCGAAGGAATAATGACCCTAGTACAACAACTTGCAGACATCGGAAGGGTCATCGATGATAAAGAAGTTGCAGAAATTTTACTCAGCGGTCTACCACAGGATTTTGATGTTTTGGTTTCTGGTCTGGAAACAGCAAACCTCTCCGAAACTCTCACGAGCGAAGCAGTGCGAGCTCGACTACTTCAAGAGGAGTTCCGAAAATCCACAAATAATGGCAAATCAAATGATGATGTGGTTTTATTTACGAAGAGGAAACCACTTAAGTGCCATCACTGCCAGAAGCAAGGGCATATCAAATCAAAATGTTTCAAGTTGAAGAATGATTTGAAGAAGCAAAGCAGTAGCGATGTAAACTTAGCTGCGGGGTCTGCGGACACACTGTTGGTATCAGCAGTGTCACTCTTATCTGTTTACGGAAGCGTGGACTGGATAGTGGACTCCGGGTGTACTTCGCACATGTGCTGTGATATGGACCTTTTTAGAGACATTGATATAAATTTTAAATCAAAAGTTACAGTTGCTAATGGAGAAGCACTGAAATGTCAGGGTCTTGGTGCCGTCTCTTTGAATCTCAATAATAGTAGTGATCTAAAGATTTTGCCAAAAGTAATGTTTGTTCCTAACTTGACTACTAATCTTATATCCGTTAGTCAACTGACTAGATCAGGTTTTAGAGTAGTATTTGAACAAGATAAATGCAAAATAATTGATCCTAAATGCCAGCCTTTTGCTAATGCAACATGTTTCAGGGGTATTTATAAACTTGATTGTTTTTCTAACCTAAATTGTATTTCAGAATGTAATGTTGCTACCACAGGTGCTTGTAAGCAAGCAGAACAAAGTTCTTTAGCAGCTATTTCTAGTGTGCCATTGGAAGTATGGCACAAGCGACTTGGGCATTTGAGCTTGCATGGTTTGTATGGGATACGGAGTCTTGCAGATGATGTTGTTTTTGAAGATGACTGTCATGGTAAGTTGAAAAATTGTATCTCATGTATTAAGGGGAAGCTTACAATGAAATCTTTCCCTAAGGGCCAAGCTAAAAGAGCTCTTTTAGTGTTAATACACTCAGATGTTTGTGGGCCTATGTCAATCAATAGCTGGGGTGGTGCACGTTTTACATTTACTGATGACTTCTCTAGAAAAAGTTTTGGTTATCTTATGTGTCATAAGAATGAAGTCATGAAATGTTTTATACAATTTAAAAATTTAGTTGAGAAACAAGTGGGTAAAACAATCAAGCGTTTCAGAACAGATAATGGAGGGGAATACTGTAGTAAAATCTTCGAAAAGTTTCTGTCTAGTGAGGGCATTATTTATGAAACTAGTATTCCCTACAGTCCTCAGCAGAACGGCGTATCTGAACGCCTTAATGGAACCCTTATGGAAAAAGCCAGGTGTATGCTCTCTGAGGCCTGCCTCGACGAGCGTTTTTGGGGAGAGGCTATTGCTACTGCAATATACCTAAAGAATCGAAGCCCCACGGCTGCTTTGTCCGGCGGTATTCTTGAACAGGTGTGGACAGGATCCAAAGTGACCCTAAGCCACTTGAGAGTATTTGGTTGTAAAGCTTTTTCATTGATTTCAGAACATAACCGTCACAAGCTCGATGCAAAGTCATAGGAGTGTATTTTTGTGGGTTATTGTGAAATGTCCAAGGGTTATAGATTAGTAGATCCAACTGAATTGACAGACTCTAATGTAAAATCTAATATGATGAACTGTGATATTAATTCTAATAAGTTGGATTGTGATATAACTACTAATGATATTATTAAATCTAAAATGATAAATAATAATAGTAATGTTAAATCTAAAATGATAAACAATGATAATATTATTAAATCTAAAATGATGAATAATAATAATTTTAATATAAATGACAAAGTTTGTGTTCCAATGTTGAACTGTGATAATGGTAATTCTAGTGACTTGATACCTCCTTCTGCAATTTCAGGTGGTGAAATGGAGAGTGGATATGTTGGGACTGAGGCCCCCAGCACAAACACGTCTGCCAATGCTGATCGGTCAGCATCGCCATTATTCGTCGACTGCGACCAGATGGAAGAAAATGAGCAGTCTTGGGCAGAGGAGGGCGACTCTATAGTAGGGTCTGAGTTACCAAGCCAACGTCCCGTACGGAGTACAAGGGGTATGCCACCTAAAAGGTATGGTGACTGCGAGTATGATTATTCTCTCTACTCTCATGGGCAGATTGCGTTTGACGAACCGTCGTCATGAGGATGCTATGGCCAGCCCTTTTCGCGCGAAGTGGCAAGCAGCCATGCAAGCCGAGTATGACTCTTTGTTAAGCAATGGTGTCTGGAAATTAGTCGAGAGACCACTGGATAAAAACATTGTTAAATGTAAGTGGGTATTTAGAGTCAAGCAAGATACTTCTGGAAATTTTGACAATTATAAGGCTCGTCTAGTTGCTCGCGGTTTTAGTCAAAAACCTGGTATAGATTACGATGAGACTTTTTCCCCAGTAGTCAGACACTCAACAATGCGGATATTGTTTAATTTGGCAAATGAGTTAGACATGGACATAGAGCACATAGATGTAACTACTGCTTTCCTTCATAGTCAACTAAAGGAGGAAATATTTATGGAACAACCTATAGGTTTTAAGAATGATAATAATAAAGTTTGTTTGTTACAGAAAAGCATCTATGGGTTGAAACAAGCAAGTAGGGTGTAATGATACTGTAAATAAATTGCTACTTACTAATGGTTATTCTCAAACAAATTGTGAACCTTGTGTGTATGTTGGGAGAAACTCTAGCAATTTAACTATTTTGGCTCTGTATGTTGATGATTTTTTTTATTCAGTAATGATAATGTAGAGAAAAAGCAATTGTTGTCCATTCTAAGTAATAAATTTAATATAATAATTTTATAAATGTGATAATAATGTGTCTGACAATGATTATAATTTTAGAGAATTGATAGGTAGTTTAATGTACCTTAGTGTCTGTACTTGGCCAGATAATATAACCTAAAGGTACATGTAATGTTTTAAGTCAATTTAATAATTGTTATGATAAGACTCATTGGTTAGCAGGAAAGAGGATCCTTCGCTATTTAGCTAAAACTATCGATTATGGTTTAGTTTTTAGTAAATGTAATAATTTAGATCTTATAGCTTATGCTGATGCTGATTGGGCGAATGATCCTATTGACCGAAAATCTTATACTGGTTTTGTAATTAAGTTAGGGTCTAATACTGTTAATTGGGAGACCAGAAAACAGCGCTGCGTCGCTATGTCAAGTACTGAAGCAGAGTACCTATCCATAAGTGACGCCTGTAAGGACATTCTGTTTATCAAACAGTTTTGGTTTGAGGTAATGAATAGAAATATTGTGTGTGAACTATTTAATGATAATCAGAGTGCCCAGAATATCTTGAAATCTATTCAATGTCATAAAAGGACAAAGCACATTGATGTTCGCTATCACTTTGTGAGAGATTTGATTTCTAAAAATTGTATTTCTGTGTCATACATGCCTACTACGGAAATGATAGCTGACATCCTAACAAAAGCTTTGTCTTCCTGTAAACATAATGACTTTAGGTTTCATTTAAATGTAAGAACTCCATGAAGTTGTATTGGATAACTGTAATGAGGGTTGGAGTTCCGTTGTATGGTGTAAGGGGAAGTGTTGGAATATTGAACCAACTATGTACTGGTACACCATTCAACTTGTCTATGAGACGTAAGATTGGAGTAAGGATTTATGATTAAATCTATGCTTTATATCTGTCAATGTTGTCTCGATGACACTGACAGTACTCAACTCTAAAATCAGTTTTGTGTCTATGGCAATCAGTGATGTTCCGGCTACGGCAATTGCCGTATTATACGGTTTTCGGGCGGGTAAATCGTCAAGAATACGGCATACGGCAGACATTTCAAAGCCGTATAATATTTATATGAAATTATACGGCCGGTATAGGAAGCGCTGACAAAACTGAATTTCTTCGTGTAACGGAACATACGTAGTATCCCTTTAAAGTTTGTGAACGGAATGCACTAGCGACTGGCTTCTTTCTGGCTAAGGGTTTCCCGCTGTAGACATAAAATAACCTGATAAAATGAGACGGCACGTATGGACCTAACTAGTGTTTGCTTAACTAGCGACTTTCTAATTTATTCACTTAGTTATGAATGTTGTATTGTTCTGGTGTGTGTAATGTAAGTTTTGTTTCTAGTTACAACACTTACGTCGGCCCATTCATTTGTAGACTTTGAACACAATATTCCCGGAGTTATTGCTTCAGTTTTCAGTTATATTAGTTTAAAGTTAACGTCGCTTGAACTGAATTGTTACAATGAGTGATAGTAATCCTGACGAAGACGTTCAATCAACACCAAAAAAAAAGATCAAAACTAAGCACACCAAACAGAAGTATAGGAAACAGTGGGAGAGAGACGATTAAATACCTACTGCACATATTATTTTTTAATACTGTACGAGTATATTTTATTTGTAAACATTTATTATAAAATCTACGAATATACGGCCCGTTTTTTTTAATTTTCCCCTAAATACGGCAATTTTTAGGTTGAGATACGGCAATACTAAAATTTACTTGGAACAACACTGATGGCAATGTTCTGTTCTCACTGTCTGTTCTGAAATGGCCCACACAAGATGTCCATCTATAGCTAATTTTCTGTATCCCTAAATTAAGTGTAAATCATGTAACGTAGTCCTTAATGGTTTTCACCAGGCAATAATAACTATTGTGCTATGTGATTCTGTTTGTTTATTTTCACTCGCCGATTGCAATCCACCAACATAACCTATCTTCCATCACTGTGCATCCACTGCGTAGGATTGGCATAGCCAAAGCTAGCCATACTCACCGCCTAGCTGGCTCTCTGCTCTACAGTTTTACTTTCTACGATTCAAAATAACATTAAAGCCATGTATTGGTGAAGCAGAAATAGCAATCGATAGCTTAAGATCCTTGTATGAATCTAAAGACGAAAGCCTGAATTCTCTTAGCACACGTACGCAAATCATCTTGATTATTTTCTTTCCAATGTCTCTTCCTGCAACAAAATGATAAACCCAATTATTGACGTCGTGAACGAAGTGAACGAAAGTCTTCGTTTCAAGTCTGGCCAAAATAGTCTTTTTGTCAGTATGTCCGTACTCCTCTACAGGTCGTATTTTACAACCGATCAGTACGAAACTTGGTGTACAGATTTAACGATTTTATAGAATTTTTTAGTCGTCAGTGTTTTTTGATTAAAGGTGTACTTCCTTTAAAAAAAAGCAAAAAGGGGGCTTTAGAATATCTCGGCTTTAGGATTTTTAATTGAAAGGTTGTTGTTTATAATTCTTCTCATAAAAATTTGGTAAAGATCTGATCAGGATTTTTTGCATGACGACCAGAATAGCTCCGCAAGATGCAGTATAATGCAAGAGAATATTAACAGTACAGCGCCACCTATTAGAACATCTTTGTAACACTTAGTACTTACCTATTACCATAGACTAACTATAGTTAGTCTATGCTATTTCATTTTTCATTTCATTTCATTTATTCGCAAACAAATTATTATATATATATATTACGTAGTACGGCCACGCATGCTTGCCAGTTTGTGCAAGTAAATCAATTTTATAGATGGCGCTAGCTATGAACTTCTTTGATTTATTATGAGATTTGATTTCGAAGATTATTTTCAATTTTTAGTACCTAGGTAGGTACTCTACTTTAAGTTGTTTTCATAAAAATTTGATGAATATCTGATGAGGCTTATCGATGTGATAAGCAGAGAATGTCAAAATGTTGTAATTCGATTTGCTAATATAAATCTAGGTAATTTTCGAGCTTCAAAAAGCTTCTTAAATAAACTAAAAGTTTTTTTTGCTATCAAACTACTCTTATTGATTTAGGTAGGTACTTGGTTTAATCGTGGAATAGAACAATTTTGGGCTGATGGATCAACGCCATCTATTAATATAATACCATAGATTAATACCTATGTAGGTACAGAATTCGCTTTTCATTGACTTTAGTAGGTAGGTAGGTACTTGAAATGCTTGAAGCTGCCGCGCGAAATGTGTTTGTGCAACATTTGTTTAAAAATTACCTTTATCAAGTGAAGTGAACTGCACCTACCTAATACCTAGGTACCTTTCCAAGTGTACTTATAGGCAATTATACGTAGGTACCTACCTAATTTGATAGCTATTAGCTACAAACATGATTTAATCCGCTCTGGAGAAACAGACGCGTAGGTAGTTTTCTATCTACCTACCACTCCGGAACCGTGGTCCCACTGCGATGTCCCACCTACCTATTCTTGCATGGTGTGCAAAGGTAAGGAAATCATTTCATTCGTTTTAAGCTAGGTACTTACCTATATACTAAACAATTACCTAGGTAGGTATCTACAGTTATCTTACCCTCGGGACGGGCCGGCATAGCTTTCTATGGCAGCCGCGAGCTGCAAGCCGAACAAATGATGAGATGAACAAGATCCGTCAAGTGCGAGTGTAACTCGCGCGCCGAGGGTTTCGAACGTTTGTCAATTTTTTTAATTTGTATAAAAGTAAAGGGACTTTGTCGCTTAGCGACCACATACTTTTACATATTATGTACCTAGGTACCTATATGATGTGCCTACCGGTTAGAGACATATTATTCTTCTTGCTATTTAATAAATACCCATAAATAGTAGGTATCAAACTTCAAAAAGTATGAAACTCAGAAATTTTAAAGAACAAACAGGAATTACCAAAAACATGGTACCTACCTACCCAAATAAATAAATAATAAATAATGCTGGACAATTCACACAGCATTATCTAGCCCAAAGCTTGTGTTATGGGTACTAGATAACTGATATACATAATAATATACGAGTACATAGATAGATATTTTTTATTATACATAGAAAACGACCAGAACACCCTGAACAAATATCTGCAGATCGTACAAATATTTGTCCCGAGGCGGGAATCGAACCCGCAACCTCCTGCGTCGCAGGCGGACCTTCGCCCACCGCGCCACAGAGGTCGTCAAAAAAAAATATCCCGTTTTAAATCACTTTAGTACTTAATAAGTAAATTAATTGTTGAAAAAAGTTAGTGTTCGCGACGTCTACTGTTCGTAGAACTACTAGTATAATGTCGGTATGGTACCTAATTATTAATACCTACTGTAAACCGGGGCTACTTTGACATAGTTTGGAAGGTTTTTGATGTAATTTTTTTATACAATGTTTAAATTCAGATTTTTCTTCCTGATTAAAACAATGATAATAATCTCTTGGCTACATGTCTGGCAAAAAAAACTCTAGGACCCTCTTTCAGGCAGTAATTTTTTTAAATTTGATGTCGATGTTGCCCCGGATGTGGTGCTTCTTTCACACAGTCAATGTTATGTCACCGCGCAGGGTTACTACGACACCTAATTTTTTTTATCCAATATTGCAACTTACAGACCATTTTATCCTTTTATGATGAAAACCAAAACAAAATGTAGAAAATCAAGGTATATTTATTAATATACCTACCTAATTATTTACAATAATTGTTTTTTTTTGCATACTACAACCAACGTTTACATAAAAATAAATAATAAATAATGCTGGACAATCCACACAACAATATCTAACCCTAAGCTAAGCAGAGCGTGTGTTATGTTATGTTTTAAATAATCAAAAACACTTGTAATTAACAACATTGAACACTTTGATCAACATTTGGACATAGGAACTTTCTTAATAGGAACATCAAAAACCAACAAAATTCCATAAAAAATATGTAAGTACTCTTAATGTATCCCTCATGTTGGTGGTGGATCCTGTACAGAACGGTGGTTCTGCCAACCTTGTATATTTCTGCTGCGTGCGGCTTTTTGCGACATTCTTCCCGATCTACCTTCTGCAATAGCCTTTTTCAGATATTCCTCACTGTAACTTTTACAATTTCTTCCTCCTATATCTTTTTATAATATCTAAGTAACCATTTTTCAATCTGTATGCAATTTCCTTTTTATTAATTAATAACCCAGAATAAAGGAAACACCCAATTATAAGCAAATAAAAACAGAAGAAGACGTAAACCTTCAAATTACCCTAAGTCAAAGTAGCCCCAAAATGTGTCAAAGTAGCCCCCCAATGTTAAAGTAGCCCCGGTTACAACGGCACAAATTATTTTGAGCCGTTGCTCTAACCACAATTCCGTAGAGGTTCCTTCCTTATAGGGACCTACCACCTACATAAAGTAGTTTTGTTTGGTGATTATGAGAGCGCGGGAATAGAGAATAAAACGAAATAGAATGACAGATGAATTAAAATACCACTAACGCATCTAGTTGGCGCTTGAGAAATTTGTTAAATAAAGTTCTAGGTAGGTAAGTACTACGTTTTTGTAAGAACACACTCTACACACCTAAGCAATCCATAGGCCCCAAACTGAAAGGCATGTAACAGTTCGGATGGCGCAGTTTAACCTGCTCCGGAGTGAACCGTTCAGGGTCGAAGGCGTCAGGATTGGTCCAGAAACGAGGGTCGCGCTGCATGTGGTAGACTGGAACCACGAGGGAACAGCCGGCGGGGAGGGTACCTGAGCCTGGAAGTGGAGAATTCAAACCATGTTATAAAATAAATGGCAGAAGTCTTTATTCACAATAATAGGTACATTATGGTACTAGTGTGTAACATTGGTGATTACCGCCGAGGCGCCATTGAGACTCGAGCCGTAGGCGAGAGAGCCGAGGACGGTAATCATATCGTATCGGGTATGATACACATGGCGAGCGTGTCATATTTACGATTTTTTTTAATTTCTTCTAAACTTGGTTAGTCTATGGTCTTGACGTCAGCTTGACACTGTCAGTCAACTTTTAAGACATTGACATGGCTCAAAAGTTGTCTCTACGTACATAAATTCGACGAAACAAAAAACAACAAAAGAAAATCGGAAAATCGGCCTTATTATGGTCGCTTGCCACGCAATGATTTTATTTGACAGGCCATATTATGGCCTCTTGCCACGGGAGCGGATACGACGTTTTTCAACACACTTGTGAATAAAATAACAATATAAACTCATTTTATCTAGTAGATAAAAATTAATCAGCTTTCCTATGCGCGCGCACTGCGATAGCGACAGGCCACAGACTTAAAGGCTAAAAGGATGAGATTTTTTATTTTCCGCGCATAGGGTTTGCGCTTATTCTGCCACGTACAAAATGGGGAATTTAAAGTTTTCTTTTATTACAGAGAAAACAAAAGTTATATTTGAGTGAAAGTTTTATTTATTAAACACGTACGAGTTAACATTATCTATTTAAATAAGAAGTTGCATGAAATGAGCAAGTAATAGGAACATTAATTTATTAGTTCTATTGAACACGATCTTTTTTTTGAATAAAAACTTTTTTAAGAACAAAGCAACTCAACAAATAAAATTTAAAAAAATCTATAACTCACTAACTAGTGACTAGTGAGTTAAAGCAATGAAAAAGTCACAATTTGATCATAGTTTGATTATGTGTGTCATTCTGTGCCTAATTGCGGTGACCATATAACCACTTTATGAGCAAGTGTGTTGAAAAGAAAATTACACTAGTATTTACGATTGAAACAATTGAGCTAACTGCAGACTGTTGCAAACAATCTACAGGTAGGTAGCTCAACTGATCCATATCAATACCCGTCGGAAGCGTCATATGTATATGTATACCTATGTAGGTAAGTATAGGTACTTACAAGTAGTAAGTAAGTATGTATATGTATACCTTTGCACTACCCGGTACTGGTACTACCTTTGTAACCAACTTCAAAAAACGAGGAAGTTCTATGTTCGGGACGTTGGGTGTAGTGTATGCATGTTAGCCGATTTCTTTTGCTATTGCAAAGAGAATAATCACGAGATGAGTCATGGGCCCATAAAATGTTATTCCCGAGGGATTCAAAATCAAAATCTCTTTATTTCCATAAATACAATAAATGTACACTTAGAAAAGGTCAAAATATAAAACTAAACACTGACACGGAAATAAAGTGATATTTTTTGATTTCTGTCGCTTCGGTGTGCAGACTAAAGTAAAGAAGCGACGAAGAAACCTTTAGCCTGTTAGTTGTTATTTTTCGAGTTGGAGCAAAACCCGTCCCAAGCATTTTTGTCCTCTAGATAATCTGATATTTTATAGTATGCCTTTTTGCACAGCAAGGTTTTAACAATTTGTTTGAATTTATTTACTGATAATTTTTGCAACTCACTAGGAGTTTTGTTGTAGAAGCGTATACATTGCCCTATAAAAGATATTTTAATTTTGTGTAGCCTAGTTGTGGGCACAGCGAGCTTATGTTTGTTTCTGGTATTCAAATTATGTTTATCGCTATTTTTAGGGAACTGACTTATATTTTTATGAGTGTACAACAAGTTTTCATAAATATATTGACATGGTACTGTCATTATGAAAAGATTAGTATTTATACTCGTACCTACCTATCGCAAAATTTAAAAAAACTGTGTTAAAGTTAAGGAAAGACGCGGGCATAAACTCGTTATATATGTCGCCGCAGCGAACCTTCAGCGAACCAGTTTCAAGAACCCTTATTTTAAAACAACTGCGCTTTTATGATAACCTTATTATTATCTGCAAACTGCCATCTTAAATCTTAAAATAATATTTACACTACGAGTTAAGTTATCAATTTTTGATTAGTTAACATTTCTATAAATCAATAATGTTTTGATACCAAGTACGCAAGTCTACGAATTATTGAAATTGATAGTTTGCTTAGATTTCTCTGCTATTAAAATTCCTTAAATAATTAATAAGGAATTTAGAAATAGGTTTGAGATTGAATGTAAGCATTGAGATTCCAATTTTAAATTAATAATGAGTTCGCGGGTTAAATTATTAAAACCTAGGTTTAGCTAGCGGTATTTCTTCCTGAAAATCATGAAATAATAAGTAATAGATTTGGAAGTAGATCTAAGATTTAATCTGAACGATTTTGTAATATTAGAAATGTTGTGACCATCTGTCATTACGTCAGAACCTTGTTTTAAAGAATTGTAAAGTAATGTTATTGCTATCTAGTTTAAATGGCTTTCTTAAATCTTTAGGGAATTATTGATAAATTAAGAAGTCTTTAGGGGATTCATCCTTATTTGTTGCGTAACATTTGAGAAAGTCATGAATGTCTGAATTTGTTAGCAGTTAAATCTATTTTGTTTCAATCACCTTCTAAAATGCTCAAATAATTCTTATTTAATTTAGATAGAGTTTTTGTGTCGAAATCAATGTGTTATTTTAAGTGATTATTGTGAACTTGAAGTATTTTTGACTTTTCCGCCATTTTCGAACGCTCGCAACGAGTTTGCTTTGAGTGGAGGGAAAAATGGCGGGGGAAACGTCGAGAATATTCAAGGAACGGTATTCTGGTTGGAGGTGGGAAGCAGACAACACGTGTAAGTTGAAGCCATTGTAAACTTCAAATAAAAATAATTTTGTAAACTTCGTGAACGATCTTTATTTCATTTGGTTAGTTTAAATTAATAGCTTCAGCCTAGATTTTCCCTTGCTTTTTAAACGTAGGATTGAATAGGCGGAGTAGATTTTTATAATTGCTAAGGCAGGATCGATGGCCGAATCATTAGGTCGTCGGTTCTGCTTATCTTAAAAACCCTAGTTACATGAATTATTCGTTATATATAAAAGTAAAGAGAAAGAATTCTTCTTTATAATTTCTGAAAACCGCAACTTTAAAAGCTCCTCTGCTAATTGCAGAATTTGCAGACCTACGAGGAATTTAGTTTTTGTAAAACTAGCTGAATAACTAGCTGGTGTTGATATGGATCAGTTGAGCTATCTGTAGACTGTTTGCAACAGTCGGCAGTTAGCTCAATTGTTTCAATTGTAAATACTAGTATAATTTTCTTTGTGAATAAATATTATTCTATCTATGCTGAATAACTAATTGAGCTAACTGCAGAACACAATTATTACAGGAATGTGCTAACCAACTACACAACGAGGTCAAGTGACGTGGGAGTCGAAAATCTTTCGGTGGAGCTAACGGCGCTAGAGACCGTAGGAAGTCGCAAAGATTTTCGACTCCCACTTGACCAACGTCACTTGACCTCGTGGTGTAGTTGGTTGGCACATTCCTGTACTGAAGAAAGGATGCGGGTTCAAGTCCCGTCGAAGTCGAAAAAATTCTTGCGATATTATTTGATTTCTCAGAAATTATCCTGAGTGTGGGGTTACGCACTATAATAACAAAAAACCTTAGGTACAATTATTATAATATAATGTACAATTTATATTTATTATTTGCTTGTAATTTTCCTTGTGTGTAAAGTGTAAGTACCTACTCAAGTTATGGTAAACAAACTCACTTACTGATAGTAACATCTTCAGTTACAGTCCTCTGAATATTCGCCCCTATAGGGAACAATCTGACTGCCTCGCAGAAGACCATGTCCATATACGGCATCCGGTTCAGATCCTCCTTCGTTAGCCACCTGTCTTCATCTCCCATGACGGATGTTATCTCTGCATAGAGCTTGTCCTGTTGATTCAGAAATAGATTCAGAAATAGTCTTGGGGACGCTTCCGACTGGTGTTGATATGGATAAGTTGAGCTACCCCCAATTCTTCCCGCGGGTGTCGTAAAAGGCGATTATGGAATATCAACCGGGGGCGGGCAGCAGCGCCCCCTGCAGAACAATTCTATCATCGAACTCCGATCCTCAATGGATTATGGGCATTACTCTCCCATGAGATAAAAGCCAATAAGGGACTTATCAGGGGAGGCCTGCGTCCAGCAGTGGACCAATACAGGTTGTTGAGGTTGAGGAGTTGAGCTACCCGTAGAATGTTTGCATCAGTCTGCAGTTGGCTCAATTGTTTATATTGTAAATACTTGTTCTAATATATTTCTATTGTTTGATTGCTATTTTCTTAGTGAATAAACTTATGTATTTCGAATTAGAAACGTTTATTTGTCACTCAGCCACAAAGAAAAAATAATAGAAAAGAAAACAGTTTGCTAGAGTCACAAAACGGTCCCTGTCTCAGCATAAGTTGGTTGTATTTGTATACAACCAACGCGGGGCCAACTCAGAAAAGAAAAATCGAGGTTTCGTTTTCGTTATCGTGCAAAACCAACTCTTATACGGCTACGGCCATACTATCGCGATAACGCGAAGATTTGCGCTGTCGCGACAAGTCTGACCAAGAAGTTCGTCCTATCGCGAAGCATCATCGCGACAACAAATGCCCTTCGCGACGCTGTCGGTAAACTGCCGGACATCAAAGGGTTTTCTCGCTACAAAAGTGCGTGTGGTGGGCTACACTTCGCTCGCGCGCGCTTTGTTGACAGCGGGACGCCGAGCGGTGTGCACGTATTGTGGCTGATTTGTGTTATTATTATTAACCTACGGAGTGACCTATGGAATGGACAAATGATCGTATTTTGGAATTTATCAAAAATTTGAGCCTGTTTTGTGGAATCCTAATGAACCTAATCACAAAAAAATAATATGAATTATGACGCCATGAGCACAACCGCCGTTTCCATTTTTTCCGTAAAATGAATTATCGCGACGTTCTAGATTTTCGCGAAGTTCCGAAATTTTTGCCAATGTGGCCAAACACTTCGTCGTAGAACAAACACGAGGTTTTATCACGACAACGCGAAGACGAATCTTCGCCTTGTAATGTGACCGTAGCATTAGATTAGCGTTTGCACAAAAATGTATCAGGAACTTCGATTTCGTTTTAAAGAGTACGGGCCTTGGTCTTCCGACATACCTAGACGTTTCGTGACGTCATGGATTATAGAAGACAGGATCAGGATAGGATTTGAATCATCATCATCAATAAAATATAAATCAATAAACAATTCTGGAAAATTCACACAGCATCATCTAGCCCCAAGCCAAGCAGAGCTTGGACATAACTTTTATCCATGAGGTGGTTTATGTACCTAGTGTTCTGTTTCTGGCACTAACGTACGGGAACGACAGATGCAGATTGATTGATTTGAATGATATCATCATCAATCAGAAAGAAAATACATTTTTTTCCAGCTATGTTTCTATGATACTCAGCAAACTCGCCGACTCAGCCAGGGGGGTTGGTGCCTCATGTCGGCAACCTTGCTTCCCGTCTTGTGACGATTGGTGTCATTTCGGTGTAAGAATATTGCAGAGAATGTGTTTTCCCCCTTGAAAAAAAATTGTCAAGAAGGAAAACTGGACTCCAAAAAATGAATTCCTGGTTTCCCCCTGGAATAACACGTTTTATCAACATGGAAGCCGCCGACATGCCCCTGATTGAGCTGCTATACACCAACTGCTGCACTGTACTGGGCTCTGTCGCCGGGTTTGGTGCGTCCTTTAGGTAGATTTTTGTCTAGCCCTAGCAGATGAAGGAGTACGGTTAACGTTAGGCACTTACCTGACATTCAGGATGATACGCCAGCATCAGGAATATGGCTGACGCGATCTTCGCAGTCGCTTCCTGACTCTGAAACGAAGGGTTTGGACATTTTAAGAACCGAATTATATCGCAAAAATTTCCGACTTCGACGGGACTTGAACCCGCGTCCTCCCCTCAGTACGGGGATGTGATAACCAACTACACCACGAAGTCAAGTGACGTGGGAGTCGAAAATCTTTGCGACTTTCTACGGACTCAAGCGCCGTTAGCTCCACCCACAGGGGAAACATTGAAGTTTATCCAATCCTGTTCAAAGACTAAAGTTACGTTTAGTTCGTTTGACGAGAGGTGTCGCGTTGCTCTAAATCTAAGGTTTTGTTATTATAGTGCGTAATCCTCGCACTCTGGATAATTTCTAATTTCTAAGAAATCGAATTATATCGCAAAAATTTCCGACTTCGACGGGACTTGAACCCGCGTCCTCCCCTCAGTACGGGGATGTGATAACCAACTACACCACGAAGTCCAGCAGCCAGTCAACCAGCCCAGCTCCTTGAAGCACCGGAGCAGGACTTTTGGCGATTGACAGCTTCGTTTCAGCTTTTCTGTGGGTGAGGACGGGTTAGATCCCTCTAAGAGAGTCTTCAATCCCGTTACCCGTCTGGTCTCCTCTGTGGCCGTGCAGTGAACCACTACATGTTCCACAGTCTCTTCTTCCTGGAAGCAGCCGCGACATAGGCTACTGTCTGTGGCTCCAGTCTTGAGCAGATGATGGTTCCCGAGGGGTTACTATTATTTCCGAAAAGATTAACAACGTGAAAATAATATTACGGAATTTGAAGTCGGTGGTTTTTAGTATAAAAACAATCAAATCATAAATAAGTGGTAGGTATCTTCATGAAATGGTAGATTGATTGTGAGACTTACTGAAGTAAACACAGTGAAGGTCTCCTGTATCAGCTCCACAGGAGTCAGTTCTCCAGAGAGGATGAACCTGTCGATGACGCTCAGTTCCGTGCTGCGTTCGGAGTCTTCTTCTGTTACTATTAGATCTTTCCTGAAAGAGATCATAATTGGGGCTGGGATTTGCATTAAAATTCAACTAAGTTGGTGGTGTTTCAGGACCTACTCAAATCTAAAGTTCGTTCTTTCGGGAACTTAGTTTAAATGATTGTCATGAGATTAAAGTCAGGTAAAGATTATATTTAAGTGTTCTTATTTCCAGATTTAAAGATATATTATGACCAACTTCGAAAATAAGAAGAGGTTCTATGGTCGGCTGTACTTATACATAAATGTTGTTTTTTTTTCATGTATGTCCATCGATTTCTTCATCATTTAGGGATGATGCATTGTATAGAAGATGATTCCGAGTTGGCCCATAAACATTCTATTCCCTAGATTCCGCAAAACTTAAAAACAGTTCGTAAGCATTCGAAGACGATTTTTCGTTTTTTCAAAACAATCAAATTATTGTGCACAAGAAATGAAGTTGTGGATAACAACATAGTACTACTTGAACCTACTGTACTTGTACTTGGTGTAGACCAAGTACAAGTACCTACAGTAGGTACAAGTAGTACGGACAATTTTTGCCAATCTAAGAATTTAAGAACCGGACAAAATGAGATGTCGGAAATTATGGTATGTAAAAATAAAGTAAAAATTGTCCCTATCCTAAAAAGTCAGCTACCCAAGTAATCTGTTTCCCCAGAATCGGTGAAAATTTTTAGTGCTGATTTTATTGGAATTTTTTAGAAACGACAACCAGTAACAAATTGTTGGCTAATCACAGAGAAGGATATTTTGACATCTGAGTTTGTTTGCAATTTTGTGTCAAGTTGCGCGCATGTTTTCCTTGAAGGAAGACTTCCATGTTTTTTTCAAAGGTGTGTGTTAGTTATTTACCTTTTACCCAAGCCCAACATCTTAGAATCCCTGAGGACCTCTTCTCTAAGCCTGATGATAGCCGAGCAGACCTTGTTGATCAACTTTATTCCATCCTTCAACTTCTTATGTCTCTCGTTCAGCCAGAAGACGGGATCTATTTGTAGGTACCACCGCGTCATGCGGTCGAAAATTATCTTGTATAGGCTGAAAGCAAAAATCTGCTTAGTGAATTGAAAAGTTTTTATTAGGGTTCCCACTTCCGAGTCTTAATATTTTTTTCTAAGCCAAAGCAATAAAGCGTCCACGAAGGACGGTTTACAATAAAACTTGAAAATTTCAAAATTTTCGGACATAAACGGCTGTAACTTCCGAGTACATTGACATAGAAGATTTATTTATATTGCGGCTCCAAGAGGTAACGGACTTGAGTATTTGACGTTATTTTCAACTCGATACGTCCACGCGTTCCTGAAAAAAGAGTGTTGACAGACGACGGCCAGACAGACTGACAGACGGACAACACAGTGATCCTATAAGGGTTCCTTTTTTCCTTTTGAGGTACGGAACCCTAAAAACGAGGAAGTTCTATAAAAAAATTATTTGATTTCTTAGAAATTACCCTTAGTGTGGGGTTACGCACTATAATAACAAAAAACCTGAGGAAGTTCTATGTTCGGGACTTCGGGTGTATGCATGTTGGCCGATTTCTCAATCTCTTTTGCTATTGCAAAGGAAATAGTGTCGCAAGGTATGACGTCACGCGGAACTGTAACTAGCTATTTCTTCAAATTTTTTTGTTTAATCGACATAAGAAAAAATACGTGTTCAATATCTTCTGATAATCTAACTGACGGAATAATTAGAATATTTTTGGACCCTAAACTATTCGGTGAATCAACATAAATATGTTGGTACTTACATTGACGTATCATCAATTAACTCCTGCAGGTGTGGCAGCCCTAAGGTTTGCTCCCTGGTGAGACCCATGAGAGTTTCTAAAACAAAACAAAATCAATACGAAAATGGATGGATTGTTTTTTAGGAAAACACGGAATAGGTGTACTTTCTGCTCTAAGCCATTGCCAGCTACGAGTATAAGGGTGAAATCTTACCCATTTCGGGGCACTTCAAGCCCTTGCGTGTTCAAAATATTCTATAATAGCGGCCCGTCCCGGCTTCGCACGGGTTAGCCTTTGTTACTCAGGGATAATGTGCCATTCTAATGGTGAAAGAATTTTTTAAATCGGTCCAGTAGTTTTTGAATTAATTCGTTACAAACATACAGAAATACAAATCGTTCCTCTTTATAATATTTAGTGTAGGCTAGGTGCGCCCCGCGGTATTATACAGTTTGGTCAACTGCACTTTTCCGTGTAAACAGTAACTTGTGTTTTATTTCAGATCTAGATCTACATTTATGCAAAATTTGAGACCAATCCGTTATGTAGTTTTGGCGTGAAAAAGTAACAAACATCCATATATCCATCCATCAATCCATCCAAACTTTTGCAAGTTTGATGCGATGTAATGTCCTCCTAGCCGATTTTCGACCACGCCGACCAGTCTCATCGAAGACTAGCCAGATGCGCAGGATATATTAAAATGCACAAGTGTGTGCGCAAACACAGGTGCATTCCCTCACTCTCATAATCCGATGAGACGGCAGACCGACACGACCGGGGAGGGGTCCAGCGGAGGACCAACGGCTTAACGTGCTTTCCGAGGCACGGGGGTGTAACACCGCCAACTTCCTGACTCCGGGCTGCTACTGTAAATTTTCCTAGCTATAAAAATCCCAATAACAACCATTGGTCTGACCTGGGTTTTGAACCCAAGACCTCATAATCAGCAGTTGACCGCTAGACCAACCGAGGTGGCAATGTGATACTTACGGCAAAAAACATAGCTTGTAGTCTTTACGACCTCTTTGTAGATATTCGTACTGCGGCTGTTTAACCGCACTTCCAGTTTTCTCAGTTTTGGAAGAAGGAAATCTATCTCTTGGTTCATATAACTATTATAACCTTCTATAGCTCTCTTGCCGTAGTTTGGCATCGCAATTTTTC
Source organism: Eupithecia subfuscata (assembly GCA_963564075.1). NCBI lineage: Eukaryota > Metazoa > Arthropoda > Insecta > Lepidoptera > Geometridae > Eupithecia > Eupithecia subfuscata. The sequence continues at coordinate 9,734,813 of OY751117.1, forward strand.
TGTGCTTCCGCCATTTTGGCCCTGAAAACGTGTGATTTGAAAATAAATAATCAAACCCAATTAACTACAATTCAAAAACGGAATAGTTTGACCTCCTTTTGTAAAATAAGTTTAAATATTTTAAAAAATCTTTTTTAAAAAAGGTTTTAATGCATTGTCATCCATACTAAACGTGTATACAAAATTTCAGCTCAATCGGTTGAAGATATCTGCTTCTTCTGCTTCAATTGACTTATTTAATTCTAATATAAGTATTTTTAACTACATATTTATGTGACATTTGTGAACCAGAAATTGCACACCACGCCGTTAGAAATACATTGATTCTTGAAACGACATAATTATAAGAACTGTGTAGGTACTATATTTACATGTATTTCCAGCAATAAATGATTTATTTACTTTACTTCACAATTGAGTTGCAAGATTCCACCCGCACAAACATAGTTACACACATTGCAAGTTAAATAAAAGTTTGTAAAAATACAAAGACCCCTTTTTTCATGAAACAGATTCAGAAAAAACATGAAAAAAAAAATGTTACCAGATCCACTGAGTATTCCTTCTCCAATCGCGTCTGCCATATATTTGTACATCGGCCCTTTGACGCTGATCTTCGGGTTTGTAAGGAGTGTCTGTAAAGAAAATCATCAATAATTAAGCTGTTGCTTGTTTTGATTTTGATTTCTTTGAGTTTTCTTGATAGGTATTGTGGTTTATGTCCATAAGCCATGGTCTACATGTGTCATCTCGTATGTCGAGGTGTTGCTATTCAAGCTTTTACAGTCGCTTGTTAGACTTTATATATCCGAGGGAGCCGGAATGGATGCCTACTGGTGTGGAAGGTGAAGCTTATAGAATACCTGGGCACTGGCGAGCTAGTGTATCCCTAATCGTGTATATTATCGGTCCTCGGAACCCTTACACGTATAGTTGTTCTATCTCACGAAGTCCGTTTAGCCCTGGTTGCAAAGTAGTGACTTTGCGCTTAGTTATCATGCTGACGGTACTCGCTACCAAAATTTGACGTGAATACAATGAGCACTAGTGACCCGGACCGCGTCTCGGGCGAGACAGATTGCTTCTGAGCTTACGCACACTAAAACAATGTGTACATGCTTTCACTATGACATACATAGCCCAACGGACTTCGTGAGATAGAACCTCTAAACATAATACCTCTAAACTCTTTTTCTTGGTCGAATGTTATGTCACGAAATGAACCTATTAATACATAGGTTGTTTAAAATAAAATAAAAAAATTGGTTGTTTGTAAAGTAGGTTTACGATCGAGATGTTTACGTGATAACGTCTTATGCCGCTAGAGTAAGAGAGACGGAAGATCGGTCCACTCACTCGAACGCTATGCCAGCCTCCGCTCGTGAGGATTCCGCGTGACAAGTTTCACGGAATGACTGGCAGCGCTCGAGATGAGACGGGAGATCGGTCCGTCTCTCTCTCGTTATACCTGCGATCGCGCTCGTGAGGTTTTGGTGTGACACAAGTTTCTGAACATGTCACCCGACTAAAACGATTTTAAAGACGTTATCACGTCAAAAAACGTGTGTTATAGGATCTCGCTCTTCTCTATCAAACGTCGTTACAGATGACAATGTTTAATGTTACCAAAGAAGACTTAAAATGTTTAATAAATTTTCGCAGGATTTCTTTCGTGTATCGCTGAAGCAAAGCACAATGTGAACTGCTGCCATAAACAATGACGTTGTAGGTAACACTTACGGTTTTAGATAACTGTTGCACATACCTAATACTAATGGTTTCACATAACAGTAAACTATGAAACTATTATCATCTCAAACCGTGCCAAGACTAAAGATTGCGACGCCATGTAATTACTGGCCACTGGATCTGGACCTTTGGCCTCTGAATGAGTGCATGGCTCTGTTCCCACTAAGCAATCAAAAGCGATTTGCATTGTGAGAATTTCTGATCTACAAGAATCAAACTAATGTTATAAGTGTGAAAGTTTGTAAGTGTGTAATGTGAGTAGAGCTTATTAGACCATCCTAAATATCGGATATCCTAATTAGTCAATCCTGAATTCAGGAAAGTTTAATCGCATTTAGGAAGGTAGCATCCTAATTAGGATCCGATTTAGGACAAGAATGGCTTCCGACGTCCTAAATCTATTTTTAGCGTCTGCTTCAGTGTTGCCGGCAGTAAAAATAAAAAAGCTCCGATCCGAACGTTAAAATGGTCCGAAATATGACAAAAACATCCGTTTTAAAAAGTGTAAAAAAAAATTACTTGTCGTAATGGGGATATTAAGTTTTCCATATGAATTGTACTTTATGTTGCTTCATCTTGATGAACTTCAGAAAACTTCGCTTATTTTTTACAAAGGTTGAAAGACTGAGATAAAATAAAACGTCAAGTGGGAGTCAGACTCGCACACTAAGGGTTCCGTTTAATTGTAAGACCTTGTTTCTTGACAAATATCATGATTCTATGTCAACATGATGTAGGTACCCGGTATTATTATATATTTATTATTTTGGTCGAGGGAGAGAATCAAAATTTATGATTTTTTTGATAATAAACTACAAATTTACGGTTTTCACATTTTTTTCGTTATTTGTGCTATATGATCTTGCTTCTTACCAAATTTTATGATTCTAGATAAACGGGAAGTGCCCTTTAAGGTTTTGGTCTATAGCAAGATATTTTTTTTTAAAGAAAAAACTACAAATTAGGTAGGTACTGTTTTCGGATTGTTCCCTTTATTTGTGCTATATAAGTGCTGTATAAGTTTTGGTCCATGGCGTGCATTAAAAGTATTTTTTTTGTGAATAAATTACAAATTTATGGTTTTTGGATTTTTCCCTTTACTTGTGCTATAAGAACTTGCTGCTCACCAAGTTTCATGATTCTAGGTCTACGGTAAGTACCCAATAGGTTTTGTGTGCATGTGATTTCCTTGGAAATTTCCGCAAAGAGTCATGGTCCGCAAAAGATCCGCAGAGGCAGAAAAAAGTCCGAAACGGACCAAAAAGGTCCGCACCGGCAACACTGGTCTGCTTAGAGTCCTGAATCAGTGAACGTGTAATTAGGAGCTCCGGCGACTAAATTTCTTGTCCTAAATCGGACACTGAATTTAGGACGCGATATTTAGGATGGTCTAATAAGCTCTAATAAGCTCTAATGTTTGTTACTTCTTCACGCTCAAACGGATGAAAGAATTTGGATATTTTGTACCAGGATAGTTTATAGCCTGGATTAACACAAGACTAGTTTTAGACCCAGAAAAGTGCAGTGTTCTCGTGGGATGATCCAATTTATTTACCGTGGGTACCGAGGCGGGGGCGCAACTATCAAGGAATATTTTAACATGAAGCAGGAAATCAAATAATATCGCAAAAATTTTCGACTTCGACGGATTGATTGGATAAACTTCAATGTTTCCCCTGTAGGTGGAGCTAACGGCGCTAGAGACCGTAGGAAGTCGCAGAGAATTTCGACTCCCACGTCACTTGACTTCGTGGTGTAGTTGGTTATCACATCCCCGTACTGAGGGGAGGACGCGGGTTCAAGTCCCGTCGAAGTCGAAAATTTTTGCGATATTATTTGATTTCTTAGAAATTACCCTTAGTGTGGGGTTACGCACTATAATAACAAAAAACCTTATGAAGCAGGAATAATTAAAATGCTTAGCAACTTATGTAGGACAGTACTGAAAAATTTATTAAAATAAATATTTTAATCTTTTACTTGTTTTACTTTTACAATTTTACGTGACTCGTTTAAGGTGAATAAAACGAAATTACGTTGACGACTAAATTTGAGTAAGGAGCTTAATTGTTACTTAAAAACTTTTTTTACTCTGAACGAGCATGTTTCGGTTTTGTTTTGGTACCTGCAGTGGTATGAACGAATTTAGGAAATATAATATATCCGATTAATTTAGATTAAAATATTAACAGGAAACTGGAAAATTAGGTACCTACTGAAAAAGGGATAAAAAAAATGGCAATTTTAAAAAAGCGTCGTAAGAGGTGACTCAGGGATATCCACCGGGGGCGGGCAGCGCTTTTGCTTTGCTTCAGCGCTCCCTACAGATTCTACCACCAAACTGTGATCCCCAACCCGCATTGCCAGCGTGGGGATTATGGGCATTACCCCCCATGAGATAAAAGCCAAAAAGACGCTTATCAAGGGAAGGCCTGCGTCCAGCAGTGGACCAATACAGGCTGTTGCGGTTGAGGTTGAAGTTCGGCGGATCGGCTGAATTACCAGATTGCGGTATCTTTAATAATTCTGACGAGGACCCAGCATACACCAAGAGAGAGCTTCTTGCTCTACCACACAATTCATTGTTTTGCTTTCCAATTAGCGCGGACCAAAACAAGAAAATTTAGTAGCTGAGTCATAACAACTAATGAAATGACCCTGGTCATGTGCGAATTCGTAAAATACATGGACTTTTAAGGTTTTGTATTTTACAGCACTTTGTTTATAAGTTCATGGCACGACTTTGTAGTCGTGTCTGTTTTGAATTAGGTACCTAATTAAATTACAAATTAGTAAAAAACACTTTTCGAACTATTTTAGGTATCTACCTACCTCCTTTTTTGCTCTGATCGGACTAAATGAGGACAATATTTTAATAGTATGTAAATTTAGTTTTCTGCAATGGTTTTCTGAGATAAGTCACGTATCTACATAATTAAAACAACATGAAATAAATTTTCAAAAAGAACATACCTAATAGCCGTAGGGTTGCCATCTCTAAAATTTGGCAACCAGGACCAGACGTGTTTAAACCCCGGATTTTGGAGCCCAGAACCAAGACATGTCAACAGGTTTTTTTAAACATAGTCAGTCTAATAAATAAAACGTAAAGTGTGAGTTGGACTCGCGCACCGAGGGTTCCGTATGATTTTAAGATCTTGTTTTTAGCTAAATTTTGTGATTCTTGGTCAACGGGACGTACGTATATACCCTATAGCCAAGCCACCATATTTTTTAAATAAACTACAAATTTACGGTTTTCGGATTTTTCCCTTTACTTGTGCTATAAGACCTTGCTTCTTGCCAAATTTTATGGTTCTAGGTCGACGGGAACTACCCTATAGGTTTTGCTTCTATAGCGAGAATCAAAAGTATTTTTTGTACATAAACTACTAATTTAAGGTTTTCAGATGTTTCCTTCTACTTGTGCTATATGACCTTGCTTCTTGCCAAATTTAATGGTTCTAGGTCAACGGGAAGTACCCTATAGGTTCTGGTCCGTGGCGAGAATCAAACATATTTTTTTTGTAAATAAACTCTAAATTTACAGTTTTAGGATTTTTCCCTTTCTTGTGCTGTAGAACCTTGCTTCTTGCCAAATTTCATGATTCTAGTAGTCAAGGGAAGTACCCTATGGGTTTTGTATGCATGTGTCGTGGCCATATCCTAGAATTGATTACTTCATGATGTGACCGACCATTTCATGAAATGGTAGAATTTCATGATATGGCCAGCTAAAACTGACTATATCGTTTAAGCATCAACGTTTAATGATATTTCCATCAACGTTTGGCCATATCATTTATGTAGGGTTTAGTGGACCAATACAGGCTGTTGAGGAGGGTTTCCATGACATCAAAGGTTTAATGAAAAATTCAAATTAGGAAGGAACTTTATATTTAAAAATTGCTTAATGCAGTTGGCTTTCAGTTTAAACTGGCATCATAAAATATATATACACTTTAAATATTTTAAGCAAAACAATATCAGCGCCTCTAACGGTGGATAATGTAACTATTTAATGATATTGTTTGACCTTATCATGAAGTAGCCGTGCGTTTAGCTTTTCATATCGTTAAACGCTAATTATTCATTGATCTGGCTAGACTACATCATGATGTGGCCAGCGCGTATTTTCTATTTCATGAAATTCTACCATTTCTTGAAATGGTCGGTTACATACATCATGAAGTGATCAATTCTAGGATATGGCCACGACACATGCGCCCTTGGAAATTTCAAATATTCGGACATAAACGGCTGTAACTTTTGATTGCGTTGACTAAGAAGTTTTATTTATATCAAGGCTCCTCTTGGAGTTGGTTACCTCTTGGGTACGAAGTTAAATATTTGATGTTAATTTCACTTCGATACGTCCACGCGTTCCTTAGAAAATGGGGTTGACAGACGGACAGACAGACAGACGAAAAACAAAGTGATCCTATAAGGGTTCCTATTTTCCTTTTGAGGCACGGAACCCTAAAAACAGTCGAAAATGTCATAAATCAACATTTAAATTTATTTTCAAACCTTATAATAATTAAATTTAGACATATTTTATCATCATTTTAAATGTAACAAAATAGAATCTTATTGTAGTTTGTAATAAATTGTTTTAATAATTTAATTTATCAAAATGATTTATTCATCAAATAAAACACAAATTATTTATACTCTGTTATCTAGCGAGTCGGTACTTTTTAGTTTTTATTTTGACCTAGGTACTTTACATAACATAACGTAGGTCCGTTCGTGACGTCATTTGTGCGGGTTCTAACGGAAGACCAGCACTGGCTAGAATAGACGGGAGCTTAACCAGCATTATGCTGTGTTAGGACCTTTTAAAACAATTTTATGCATGTCCTATCCTTTACGTGTGTTTTTGTTTATTTACTGTTTTTATAAATAAATGTATTTCTATTTCTATTTGATTTAATCCCAAAGGACAATGTACGGAACCCCAAACGACAAAATCAAAGGTGTCAAAACATTCACAAACTAAATTTATGTATATGTAAAATTATGTAAATTTATGTAGATCTGCGCGCGCTGTACTCGCAACATTGTATCTGCTTAGGATAAAATAAATTATATAGTATCCTGTAAAACTCGGGGTTATATAAATTCAGGCGAGCTGCAATAACGTTATTCTGGCATTATCAACAGGTGAGTGTGGTGTTTTCGTCCTTCTAATTTAACAATGGTGAAAGTTTATTTTAATTCCTTGGGCAAGTTCTGCAGTTAGGTAAAAATAATTTTGAGAAGGAGGCCAAGAGGAGGATCCAGCTAGGCTGGGCAGCGTTTGGGAAACTACGTCGAGTCTTCTCGTCATCCATACCGAAATGCTTGAAAACGAAAGTTTTCAATCAGTGCGTCCTACCCGTCATGACCTACGGAGCTGAGACGTGGACACTCACGGTAGAGCTGGTCCACCAGTTCAAAGTCGCTCAGCGAGCTATGGAAAGAGCTATGCTCGGAGTCTCTCTGAAGGAAAGGATTCGTAACGAATACATTCGACAGAGAACCAAAGTTATCGACATAGCACAAAGAATTAGCAAGCTGAAGTGGCAGTGGGCCGGCCATATCTCGCGAAGAACCAACAACCGCTGGGGTAAACGTGTTCTTGAGTGGAGACCACGACTCGGCAAACGTAGTGTAGGACGCCCTCCGGCCAGGTGGGATGACGATCTGCGAAAGACTGCAGGCAGATGCTGGATGCGGCAAGCTGAAGACAGGGCGCTATGACGCTCATTAGGAGAGGCCTATGTCCAGCAGTAGACTAATATAGGCTGATGATGATGAAAGTTTAATATGAATTTGTTTTGTACCCTGCTGTATACTGAATACGTACGAGTGAGAAAGGCTTGTGGTAGCAACATCTGATTTATTAGATTACAAGTACAACTGCAAAAAATAATTAAGAGATTGGTTTCGTAACGCAATAGGTACAGAATATTGTTCCATTAAAATTTGCATTGGGTAACGACGCGGCATTGCCGTTGACGCATAAGCACGCGTTCAACCTGGTGCCCTTTCTAATAGGATAATACTAAACCTTTAAATCATCTGGATCGCTGACGACAATGTTGAGGTCAGGTCCGAGCCAGAGGCGAACAGCCGAGCCGTAGTTCACTATCAGAGTTCGGATCACTTCTGGCACTTCTGAAACAATTCACAAAAAAAACAGAAGTGTAATAGAATGAGTGATACACTTACGAACACAGCTAGGTAAATACATCCAGCTGCTTACTTTGTGAGTCATGTGTCTCACTTATTCGCGCGAGACCAGAGCCGCGATTCCGGTGTAGAATCTATTGGCATTACGGCTCAAACGTTGGCAGTTGAAACGTTTGGGTGCGCGTTCACAGGCCGGCATCGGACAATCCGAATGACGTCATTCGCATTAAATGGAAAAGTTGCCTTCGAGAATCCTCGCCAGCATTGCCGACAGTCCGCTCCGTGCAGTACGAATCTTTTATGTCAAACCATTGATGGGGCCAGTGCAGATTGTCCGATGCCGGCCTGTGAACGCGCACTCGAACGTTTCAACTGCTTACGTTTGCGCCGAAATTCCAATAGATTCTACACCCCGTAATCGCGGCCCAGAGCCCGTACTCTTAAAAACGAAATCGAAGTTCCTGATTCGTTTTCGTGCAAACGCTAATCTTATGCAGCTTTTGTTTAACTTGCAATGTAGGTAACTATGTTTGCACGGGTGGAATCTTGCAACTGACTTTGAAGCAGATATCTATAACCGATTGAGCTGAAATTTTGTATACACATTTAGTTTGTATGACAATGCACTAATAAAAGCTTGTTTTTAAAAAAGGCTATGTAAAATATTAAAACTTTTTTATCGTAATTTTTGAAGTGAAAACTTCTTTAGCGGCGCTGAGCACTTTTTTTGTATGGGTAAAAACTTTCAAACTCGCGTCAGGGTCACGTGATGCTGATCGAAAAAGCGTAAGATCGTAAGATGTAAGTTTTCACTTCTGCCGGCACTCCCGGAGTGCTACCTTTTTTTTTTCTTAGTCGTCTTTTCACATTAGAGGAACCAAAGAAACGAAATAATGTTGAATTTTATGTAATGTGAGTTTTTTCCACAGGGATTCCGTGAGTACAGAGACGTAGGCCCAGTTCAACAACCAAACCTGTTACGTTCGCCTCTTTCATGGCCTTCCATGTGTTTTATTTTAACTACGCTTGATTTCAGCAACATCTAACATTTCCGTGAGAAGACTCTACATGCAGGTGTACTCAGAATCTTCGGCAAATGAGCTCCATTCTCCATTCTCTTTTGCCGAAGGTTCTGAGTATTTCAGTGTGTAGGTACATCATCATCATCACATCGATCATCATTGAGAAGAGGACACCAATTCCGATCCAGATGAAAAAAAAAACTCAATAGGTACTCATTTTGCCTCTGTTTGGAGCCTTAGAATTTGCACCACCCAACTCTACCCGCGGACGCGACAATTGATATCCACCGGGGCGGGCAGCAGCGCCCCCTGCAGAACAATTCTACCACCGAACTGCGATCCCGAACCCGCATGCCCAGCGTGGGAATTATGAGCATTACCCCCGTGATAAAAGCCAAAAAGGCGCTTAACAGGAGGAGGCCTGCGTCCAGTAGTGGACCAATACAGGCTGTTGAGGTGAGGGTTGCCGTCGTGGCGTTTGCGACGTAGGAACTCAATCTGTGGATGCCGCAATAAGCTATTAAGGGAACCTATCAGAAGAAGGGCAGCTGCTTCATGTGTATTTTACGACCTTTGTGGCGCAGCGGGCTAAGGTTCGCCTGCGACGCAGGAGGTTGCGGGTTCGATTCCCGCCTCAGGACAAATGTTTGTACGATCTGCAGACATTTGTTCAGGGTGTTCTGGATGTTTTCTATGTATAATAAAAAAAATATCTATCTATGCAGTGTATCGTATTATGTCTATCAGTTATCTAGTACCCATAAAACAAGCTCTGCTTAGCTTGGGGCTAGATAATGCTGTGCGTTTTTGTCCAGCATTATTTATTATCATATTTATTTATATTTTTATTTTTACAGCGACTCTTCCACTGCTCAAGGTGCCAGACTTTGGAACGATTTGCCAGTGGATATAAAGAAGTCCACATCACGTTTTTAACACTTCGTTAATGGCGGCCATTTTGCAGGAAATGGCGCGTGTGTGGAGGCACTTGTGCACTTGCGCCGCGCGATAACGGAGCGTGTGATTAAAATGCCGATATCTCTAAACTTTTGTACGGAACTTTGTGTATGACTTATATCGTTGGAATCGTTTTAAAGTCTCTAATACCTTTATTCCCAAAGATAATTATACTAGTATTTACAATTGAAACAATTGAGTTAACTACAGAAGAAAATTATAATAGTTTCTGCCCGCGGCTTCGCACGCGTCGTTTCTATGGACACGTTTTACGGTTATTTCTATCCCATGGGAACTGATTTATGAGATAAAAAGTAGTCTATGTTTTATTCCAGGCCTAAAATTACCTGTATGCAAAATTTCAGCCCGATCCATTCAGTAGTTTTGGCGTGAAGAGGTAACAAACATCCATCCATCCATCCATCCAAACTTTCGCATTTATAATATTAGTGTGATTTACATCCATCCAAACTTTCGCATTTATAATATTACTGCGAAACAATTGAGCTAACTACAGAAAAATACATTAAAAATGGGATAAAAGGAAAGTCTTTAATTAGGTACTTTCTAGGGTTCCGTACCTCAAAAGGAAATAGATCAGTTTCTGTCTGATTTTATTCGACTCAATAATATAAATTTGTTTATTGTTTCTATAATAATGTCATTAAACCCGCAGGGTATGTATTTCACACGCACTTTAAAATACCATAAAAACATAACACAGGTAACCTCAACTTTAAACCTTTTTAAAACCGACCTTGAGGGCGCTACTACCTCTTCTGTTATGATAAGAACGTTTTTATTTTTAAGAAAATAGAAGAAAAATTACTGCACTTTTAGATTTAAAATAAAGGTACCTACAGTGCGCCAAAAGAATGACATAAAAAACAAGTTAGTCGCAATCGACTCACAAGAAATTATCCCAAACGAATTTATTCGCCAAAAAAACTAAAACCAAAAAATATTAAGATAGATTCAATTTTCTCAGTAAGCGAAATTTGTAAAAGCTTTTGAGAAAATAAATGTCTTAAACCGGAAAAATCAAAACTGTATGTTTTCTTTTGTCCTTGGCTTGCACAGCGTACGAAGTGAACTCGTGAGATCTAATATACATAAGTAATCGGTTCTTCCGCTCGGAAACTAGTGCTAAAACTAGACTTTCACCGGATCAGCATAATGGACACCCTCCGGTGGTATACCATACTTACTTTTATGATCTGGAATTAATTGAAATTGTTTTACTATAAAAACTTTCGTAGTTTGACGAATTCATTATGAATGTAAGCGGGTTAACTACGAACCTATTTTGTGTTGGAAGAACACCAACGTTTCATCCCTTTCATCCTTTTAATTGAAATTGGTTTAATTTAGGACTTTTTAATTTTGTTGAGTGAATTATGTTTTGTCTTTTCAAATTGTACAATTTTTGACATGCCTTGTATAACGACCTATGTTATAAATGGTAAATAAATAAAAAATTACATTAACGATTAAGAACACGGCACCTACCCATCACTCCGGAACCGTGGTCCCACTGCGATGTCCCACTGGTGGGACAAAACTTTTTCGTGGTCCCACCAAACACACACTTGACCGTTCAACATATGGCTCTGGGTGCAATTATATATATACACACCCTTTCAGTCACAGAGTCGCCACGAGCCCGCCCACCCGCGGGGTTTGGACGGGCTTTGTTAGGGTGGGTCAACATTAACTTACGTTTTTGGTGGGACCACGAAAAAGTTTTGTCCCACCAGTGGGACATCGCAGTGGGACCACGGTTCCGTCACTCTACCCATACATATCTACTTTACTTAATGGTCATGGTACAGATTCGAAGCCTGCCTACAATTATCCCGCTCAAAGGCTTGATCTACAATGTAACGTAGCGTAGTGAATAGTGATGGAACGTGTATTCGCGTTGGCGAATATTCGCCGTTAAAGTACATTTGATATTCGCAGTTTTGCATTCGCAAGAATTCATGTTGCAGACTAAAAAATTCGCAATATTGCTTTGTGATATCTTTTTCATAACGAATGAAGTGCAAATAAATCATCAACTTTATTAATAACTTCGGAATGATCTTTATTTTTAAAGCAGTAAAATACCTTACCGCAAGTACGTAAGTCAAATCATGAAAAGTTTGCATGCAGCATGTGACAATCTACTAAGGTAAAATGAGACGGAAATTCACCAAAAATATTTTAAAAAATAGATCAAACTAATCTGAATCTAAAATTACTTACGTCTCATAATCGTGATGTAAGCATGTTTCGTTCAGTAAAACTTATGCCTTATGCTTTTTAAGGGTTTTTGTGTGGTTTTGACACATGCGGCATATCGTTGGAAGAGCCATGAATAAAAGAAGTTTTAAATTAATTGGAAGATCAACGACACCTTAGTTAGCCTAGTAGCTCTTAGTTTTTTTTTAATTCAATCCAAAGTTCACATTTCTCCATCAAAGATCCAAAGTTCTCAAGTTCAAATTTTCACATTTCAACACTTTGCATACCCTTAGCTACTTTATTTACTAAGATCTCACGTTAATTTTTATATTATTAGTAAAGGCTAACATGCCAGATGGAATTAAAAATAAATGTAAGCCATAGAATGATGCAGCACTTAGTAATAAAATTTGAAAAAAAAAAAAAAAAAACTTATTAAAAAGAATTTTTAAAATAGCCTAGAGGCTTTTGATGGCTAAAAAAGCCGCCCAGCTATTGCATTTGGTTCCACCTACCCCGAGTGTCCATTGACAAATGTTGTGCCGAACACCCGGCAGATAGTCGTCGTTTACGAAATCGCAAGAAATTGGCGGCCAGTTCGAAAAGTCTCGCATTTGAATTCGCAAATGTGAGCGTCCACTAATCGTATTAACCTTCGCGAATGTTTATAAATACTACATACAATTACATCACTAGTAGGTGCTGCAAAAGGTAGTGCACTAGTGCATAATCATAAACAATTTGATGTGATTACAACCAGTTTCTAGCCAGTGACTTGTCACTCCCTATTTGTGTAATAGGTAGAAAATTACAGTACCAAACACAATAATTAGTAAGGAGCTTGTATAATAGTCTTCATGGAAGTAATTAAAACGCCAAGTGTGGGATTAGTGTAATTATAAAAATGAGTATGTTGAATCCTTTGAACCATTTTTTGACGTGACAACGTCTTATAATTCGATAGAGCCGGCTGCACGCACGAAAAAACATGACGTCATGCGGCGTTACCTCATGCGGCGTTACCTCGCTCTGAGACGTTGTCACGTTCAACTATCGTCAGTAAACCGACTTTACAGACAACCAATTTTTTTTATCTGTAGGTATAAATCATCATGTCTTGCGAAGAACCGACAACCGATGGGGTAAACGTATTCTTGAGTGGAGACCGCGACTAGGCAAACGTAGTGTAGGACACCCTCCAGTCAGGTGGGTGACGACTTGCGAAAGACTGCAGGCAGATGCTGGATGCGGCAAGCTGAAGACAGGGCGCTATGGCGCTCATTAGGGGAGGCCTATGTCCAGCAGCAGACTAATATAGGTTAATGATGATGATGATAAATCATAAATCAATGTATCCGCTGGGGGCCGGCGGATACATTATCAGATCGAAGGTATATGTAGATTAATTTTTAAAAGATGCAGCGATTGTCTTCTGTTTTTTCATACAATTATTCAAGCTGCCATTGATGTCACAAATCCAGAATCCCTACGAAAAACAAAAGGGGATCGCACCAGATTTAAAAAATTTACCTAGGTACTGCGATGATCCGCTACACTATCAATGAAAAACAAATATATACATACTTAATATGATGACCTTTACAGAAAATATAACCTATCAGTGAAAACGTTCAATAAGCTTTCCGGTATTTATGTTTTCCCTCAAATATATATAAAAATGTTATGTACAAAAAACTATAAAAGAAGGAAGTTAAACCATTTATGTACTGTACTTTTTATGAGCGCATTTATTTATTGATTCTATTATTAAAATATATTTTATGTGTAGGTACCTAAGCTGGAACAAATAGCTAATTCGAAACAAAACAATACGTTGATTGATGCAATATTTATAGCCTAACACAAGCAGTTTAAACTGCTTCTGCGAAACCTAAAGCTACATACATACGTAAACGTTTTGAATCAACTCAATAATATCATAAATTTTGACCTAGGGTTCCTCGCATTCCGATAAATAAAAGATTGATATTAAATTAATTCATCAGAGTGCCCAATTAGCTTAGGTAAGCTCTAGGTAAACTGTTACATCTATACTAATACTAGCTGCGCCCCGCGGCTTCGCCCCCGTGGAAATTTATGTTTCCAACTTTCTTAATTTTTTCTTTCATAAGAACCATCTCCTGACAATAACAAACACAACAAAGAAAGAATTAGCGAAATCGGTCCAGGCGTTGTTGAGTTATGCGCTTACCAACACATTTTGCGATTCATTTTTATATTATCTATACTAATATTATAAAGAGGAAAGGTTTGATTTTTTGTTTGTTTGTTTGTTTGTATGAATTGAATAGGCTCCGAAACTACTGGACCGATTTGAAAAATTCTTTCACCGTTAGGAAGCTTACTTTTCAGGGAGTGACATAGGCTATATTTTATCCCGGAATTCCCACGGGAACGGGAACTACGCGGGTGAAACCGCGAGGCGATCGTCTAGTCTATACTATATACTATTATAATATTATAAAGAGGAAAGGTTTGATTTTTTGTTTGTTTGTTTGTTTGTATGAATTGAATAGGCTCCGAAACTACTGGACCGATTTGAAAAATTCTTTCACCGTTAGGAAGCTTACTTTTCAGGGAGTGACATAGGCTATGTTTTATCCCGGAATTCCCACGGGAACGGGAACTACGCGGGTGAAACCGCGAGGCGATCGTCTAGTAATATAAATAATTTCTGTTCTACTTGGTCGACAGTGAACAGTTTGTGACCAGGTCAGCATTTGTAATAATAACCCTGTTTAATGAAATATTTTGGTGACCTTCTTTCGAGATTTATTTTTAACGTTAACTTAGCCTGTACTAACAATGTGGGCTAAAAATATGTATTTAAAAAATGTTCGAGATTGAAAAACTTTTAGCACACTTAGTTGTGATTATAAGGGTTCCTAGTAGGAACCCTTATATATAACCCTCGGTTCGAGTATTAGCGTCCAATCAGCGTAGGAACTTCCTACGCTAATTGGACGCTAATACTCGAACCGGAACCAACCCACACTCATGTCAAAATTGAGTTAAGTACACAGAAAGCTTTCAAAATACACCTTATAACAACCCTGTAGAGATCAAAGTGATCTGACAATTTTGACTGAACAAGTCAACAGTTAGCCAACAAAGTTATACAACATACTGAGTTCTATCTTTATGGATATTATTTTGGAGAAAACATTAACAGGTTTTTTTAAAACTAATTTTGTGTGGAACCACACTCATGTGTGGGTTGGTTCCTTATGAACTTATTGAACACTTAGTTAAAATAGAATAATTATATTATATATTTCATGAATTTAATGTACCTATATCGAAAAAGTACCAAATACAAACACAAATTTCACAGGTACTTTTTCGATAGACATTAAATTCATGAAAGATATAATAAAAATTTTCTATTTTAACTACTATATTATAAAAGTGTTCAATTCCTTATGTACCTTCCTTATGGTTCCTTATGAACTTATTGAACACTTTTATAATATAGTAGTAACCAACCCACACCACACATGAGTGTGGGTTGGTTCCACACAAAATTAGTTTAAAAAAAACCTGTTAATGTTAATGTTTTTCTCCAAAACAATATCGATAAAGGTAGAACTCAGTATGTTGTACAATACTGTAAACAAATTTTGTACAAAATAGCAGTCACACGATTTAGACAAAAATGCCTTTATCTCAAAACAATAATTGTGTGGGTTGGTTCCGGTTCGAGTATTAATTAGTGTCCAATTAAGGAGTTTATGGACGGTAGGAAATAGGTAGACTGTTCTTCTACCACCATCTGATGCTGATGGTGGTAGAAGAGCCGTTTACCTACTTTAACCAAACTTACCTTCAGGTCTTACGATGAAAGATAATGCATTGCCCAGGAAGGGCAACGCTGGCGGGCCAGGAAAAGAACTGGCTTTCTTCAGTAGACGTCTGTTCTTCTGCCTCCATCGCAGCCAAAAGACTAGAAGACCAGACAGCAGGAAAAGCACCCAGCTCATTCTGGAAATGGGAAGAATTGTATTTATTTTGCACTCTATGGACTCCCTCTAAACATTTAACGAAACGGAAACGTCACGCTCGGACTGGTGACGCGGCGATCTTTAGTAGAACCATAATAGTAGTAGGACCTATTACTCGGGAGGCTCTGAATCGCCAGAAGAAGAAATTTTCACTTTTATCGTGTGATCATGGCAAAAGCCTTTTTCGTTTTGTATCAAATTCATAAAAAACTTTTTTAAACAAAGAAAATTACAATTTAGGAATATAAACAAATTAGAACTAGCTACGCAACTAGTTTTGTTTTTAGCAAGAATTCAATCTTTTATTTTCTCAACGAATATTGACGCCATACTCATGCCGGGATTTCCACCGCGAAAGGATAATGAGCGGGAAATGAGAGAGGAGTGGGCGGAGTTAAGTGGCTCTCTCACTCCTTTCAGCTCGCTCAGTCTTTCCCGGTCGACTATTTGTTCGTGGGAATACAAGTATGCTGTTTACTCTTTGCGAGTTAAAATGGATCCGCTCCGCGTGTAGGCGTGTCTAAAATTACACGCGCGCAAGTTAAAGCCACAGAGGTCAACCCGAGAAACCGAGATGGAGTGTGGTGTGTGGAGTGATGGAATATATTTTAGTTTCCGAAGCCTGTATTTCCAGGGTGGGCTCCATAGAGTTACAATTGGACAAGTGGGCTCGCATCATACATTCAAGGGCAAGGTACCTATAAAAACTGTTTTGGTGACCATTACAAGCCTTTTTGGTTAACTGTAAAGTATTTAACTTGGATCAAAGAGGTTTTATTGCTTCACGCATAAATCAAATGAAGGTAATAGTCGAACTCACTCCAGATTTCGATTGAATCTGTGATCCAATCAGATAAATGACGAGGTTCTAGGATCCTAGATTTTTTTATATAAATAAGAGTTAACAAAACTAATGCAATATTGGTGGCTGGGATCGGCAGAATTTCGTAATAATTTTTGCTTTTGAAAACTTTCATTCATTATTTTATTCATCTCTTGTCGGTTTTTGAACTCGAATTTGAGCCATTACACCTTTTTACTTTGGTTATTTTCTGATATGATAACCTTATCTCTAAAACCGCTTAAAAAAACTAATATAGATTTTGGCTGAACGCAGAATTATTGAATTTGATTGACAATTCGGATAAAATCAGGTGTATGTTGTAACACTCGCTCAAAATCAAATATTTTTCCCAAGCACACAATACCAAAGACCACAATTTTCCGTAAAGTTGGTTCACCTACCTTACTCTTGACAAGTCCACCTAGTAAGACAGATGGTGACCGACTCGATTAAAAACGATAAGTCTTTGCGGAAAAGAAAAACTAAGCCATGAAAAATTAATTGTGCTCTCGTCTAGGTCGCAGGTTTCAGTCGAGCGAAATACTAAGGTGATACCTACATACATATAATACAAGCCAATCGCCCCGGCTTCAGAGCAGACTCAGAAGTTTATTCGTGTTGGACAAATCTTGTAACTGAATTTAAGACCAGTTATCCTCAACCGATTGAACTGAAATTTGGCAACTTATTTATGTTCAGTGACAACGCAATATTATGGTACCCTCGAGTCGGTCTGATGCTGGAGACAGATGGTTTTTAACATGAGTGGGACTAATCTTGCAACTGAGTTTTAGACCAGTTATCCTCAACCGTATGATCTAAAATTTGACATACCTACTTATATAAGTTCTGTGACAATGCAATGTTATGATACCCTCGAGTTAGTCTGATGATGGAGATAGATGGTTTTTAATATGTGTGGGACAAATCTTGTAACTGAATTTTAGACCAGTTATCCTTAACCGTATGAGCTGAAATTTGACATACTTATATAAGTTCGGTGACAATGTTATGGTACCATAGAGCTGGTATGATGATGGAGACAGAAGGTGGCCATAGGAACTCCTAAACTAAACGACTTATCCCATTCTAGTTTGGTTTTGTTGGATATATGTCTTCCCGAGTACTTTGGTACTAGATGATAGTGTAAAAACTTGTTTTTAAAGCAGTTTAAAAAAAATGTTTATTGTTGAGTAACATTACCTACTCTCATTACTTACTTATTTAATTTATTCTTAATGATAATATATATATTATTTGACTTTATTTAAATAATATTAATTTATATGTGGAAATGAATGTGCGTTTTTCTAACGTTTGTGTGTTTGAGTGAATGAGTGTGTGTGTGTGTGTTTGAAGTCTTACCAAAATATATGTGTTTTATTCCTCAGAAGGTAATTTAATGTTGTTGCATTTAATAGCAACAGGTTGCCATAGGTTTAAAAAGCAAAAGCAGACTAGCACACTCTCTGGTCAAATGATCAGATGAGTTAACTAGTTTGCGACATATTTAAAAAAAAACCTACTCTCATTTGATAGAACAATAGATATAGAAGTTTAGTTTACCTTACCGTAAACTTCATATTTTTATCTAAATATCTAAGAATCCGATATTTAGATTAAAATAGGTACACTTGATGAATATTGTCATTGATTTTCTTAGATATTTAGGAAAAATTGGACGAACCTAACGACGATATTTTTAGGGGCTACCTGTCATCAATAACGGTTCTTCTAGCCGAACTACTAGTAAATGTTATGCAATGTGGCAATGCAGCCAGCGTCTTGGGGACGCTTCCGACTGGTGTTGATATGGATCAGTTGAGCTACCTGTAGACTGTTTGCAACAGTCGGCAGTTAGCTCAATTGTTTCAATTGTAAATAGTAGTATAATTTTCTTTGTGAATAAAGGTGTTTTTTTTTAGTAAATGTTATTTTAACAATATCACTAGATGGCGATACCTGTGCATCGTTAGGTTGCGCTATCGTTGTCGACTGACGCAGGAGCGGTCGCAGCCCAAGACTTTGGGGGGGGGGGGTCACACTTGGTCAGGGCCGTAGCCAATGCCCTATAGGAATTCCTTTCGAGAAAACATTTGGATCATTAAGACAACTTCATCACGATGAAGACATCATATAAAAATCAACTTATTTAAATAAATGTATCGATAAATTAACAAATCACGCACAAGAAAGTACTGATTACAGCCAATTTAAAAAACTGAGGGTAGATCAAAAATTTTACGTAGAAAAAAAAATTAAAAATTTTTGGTGCTGCCAATGCACACCTAATACAAAACTAGTAACAATATCTCGGCACCAAAAAAATTTTTTTTTTGTAGATTTGTGTTATTAGCATCAAAAAAAGTTTTCGTGTCAAATGCCAACATTTTTACTAACTGTACATTTTTTGGAAATCTGAGAATGGGAAAGAAAATTTATCTAAAAAATATGGATAGTCTCCTAAGACCGTTTTCCGGTAGCTGCGCCGGCTAAGGTACCTCCCAGTACACTACCCCTTCCAAAAAATTCACCCTGTGTTGATTTACGCCATGCACGCAAAAGTTCATGTGGGCATAATATTTTTCAACGTCTTCAACAAATACCGTCATTATTACAATATAATACACTAATTGCAGCCTAAGAAAAAATACATTATATCCTAACCTTTTTATGCCACTCAGAGAGATTATAAACTAGCAGGGTACATTATAATAATTTTACAGGTTATCAGAATGCATCAGAATTGTTCAGAAAATAAAAAAATTACCCAGTAAAAGTCTCATGGTTTTCGATTCTTTAGATTTAGAAAATTTTAACTTTTTTACCCTTGTCCATTCTTTTCGATGCCAAGGTTACAAATCAAGGAATTTTCTCTGTTCTGATGCCCCCTAGGTACCCGTAGGTAAAGTAGGTATAAACCACTGTTTTTTTGATTTTGATTTTGATTTTTGTGACCACTAGTTCCAGACTGATTCCCCACACTTACAAACTCTAAAACATCTCTTTTTAATATTAGTTAGAGTATATGTGCTTGGTTTTTAGTGTCGATGTCAGATGCACGTTTATAATTAATACTATAATAACTTAATAACATACACTAACGGTTGGCCACAATGTAGGTACAATATACCTATTCAATTGAAATATCTGCAAGACCTTAGCAGAGAAAATTTTTACTAGTTCTAATTATTTACATGTATTTGATGCTATAAATTTTACTTTACTTTACTTTATCCTCTCTGGTTAAACACTATCCTTAAGGCGGTACCCTACCTCGTTATTGTGTGAAGAGGATAGGCATAGGATTTCGCGTTCACAGGAGCGGGACAGAGCAAAGCGGCGTAAGCCCAAAAATCAAGTTTTTAGTAGTTATTTGCTCCCCACAAACATTAGAATAGTTAATTGAAAAAAAGGCAACATATAAAATGTTCTTTATACTTAGTTCAATTACTATGCTTAATCTCAAGATCGTATCATCTGTATTTATTAAGAAATTAGGGTTTTAGTAAAAAATTAGAGGTAACTTTGCGATTTTTTTCTATCGAGAAAATTTTATGGCATCGTGTTTTCGAAACATATGATCGATAGAATAAGTCCTGAACTTTACCATATATAAATTTCAAAGTTAAATATTCAGTAGTTTGGAAGATATGGAGGTCCGACGGAGTTGAAAATAAGCAATTTGAGGGTAGGTACCCCCTTAAGGCGAATAGTAGGGTGGATAGTGGCGCCACTACATATTTAATTTTATAGTTACCTACGTTAAACAAAGGAATTATCAAAAAATCGGACCGCGCGTAGACGATATCTATCACAAGCCCTTTTTATTTATTTATTTATTTAAATGTATCTTTAATAGTTTTGTACTGTATTATTTAGGCAGATACTTGTTTCAAGAGTTTAGTTCCTATTGGTGGCCACCAAGCTCTCTAAACAAGGTTTTTGATTGAACAACACAAAACAAAACTATTACAGATACGTTTAAAAAAGCTTATGATAGATATAGTCTACGCGCGGTCCGATTTCTTGATAATTCCCTTGTATAACGTAATTATAAAATTAAATATGTAGTGGCGCCACTATCCACCCTACTATTCGCCTTAACTCAATAAAACCATCCATTTCGGCAGACCCTACCTGACGCTAATAGACAAAAACCAATAATAAAGTACCATTCATTGACAGACGGCAATAAGTAGGTATTATATGAGACTCTGCCAGGAAGACGCGCTTCGCGGCGGCGGCGCGGCGGTACAATTTGAAAGCGAGTACAACGCAATTTCTACTTAGGTACAGGCCGCTACCGCAGGCCGCGTTTGTCTGGGAGAACTTTAAGTCCCAGACTCCACCAAAGTGGAGATGTGTGGAGATGTCCGACCGAAGCGTAGACGAGAAGAGACGTTGTTCAGCTAGGGTGTCTCCAAAGCGGAGATGCGTACTGACTAGACTGCAACCTAGTATTATAATATCAGTGCAACTAAGCTGCGTGGGGCGAGCATCGGTTGTTTGTCGAGATGAATGCACTAGCTGCGCCACTCACATCTCTTTTTATCTCCGCTGCGTGATGGAGTGTACAAAAATGTGATGAATTTACTTTGTGACAACAACCCATGAGGCCAGCTTACGTGGCACAGTTCACATCTCCGCTTCGATCTTTCTGTGTTTTCTTATTATACCAATATGATACTTAATAGAAATAATAATGTTCTCTTAGCCGAATTTCGGCCACGGCGGCCAGTCTCATCGGAGACTAGCCAGATGCACAGGACAGCACAAGTGTGTGCGCAAACACAGGTGCACTCTCTATTCCCTCACTCTCATACTCCGATGGGACGGCAGATCGACACGACCGGGGAGAAATCAGGCGCAGGACCAACTTCTTAGCGTGCTTTCCGAGGCACGGGGGTGTCAACTTCCTGACTCCGGGCTGCTACTGTGAATTTTCCTTGCTAGAAAAACCCCAATAACCACCATTGGTCCGACCCCAATAACAACTATTGCCCCGGGTCGGGCCTGATTATGAAAACAGCGGTTGAACAAGCTGACCGCTAGACCAACGAGGCAGACAATTTTTTTATGATACTTGGGTACTTGGGTATCCACTGAAGCTAAGCGGAGACAAGATGTGTGGTGTGAATAACGACGTTCTTTTGGTTGTTTAAAACACAAGTCCGCTCGTCTAGTCTCCGCTTTGGTGGTGGCCCTGAACTAAAGAAAACACAGAAAAAAATACAAAATCTTTATTTTATCATTAAGCGTGTATCCTATAAGAAGAAGTTTGACGCGAGGTATTCCTCGGTTTGGCCTTCACGTAATACCCGTTGGCGCATTTCACAGATATGGCCACTTCTAGCTTCAAGCCGTCCAGCGAGCCCACTCCTTCAAGATGCATCTTTCGGACCACCTTCACCACCAGAGTCTTGATTAGTGCGGTGGCGTATACTCGACCTGATGAATAAACATAATATGTTTATCTTTATTTACTTTATCTTTATAACTTTTTTATTTAAATTTTTTTTTACTAATATTTTTACATATTAAGTAAACATTACAAAGATAATAGTCTTTATTCACAAAGAAAATTATACTAGTCTTTACAATTGAAACAATTGAGCTAACTGCAGACTGTTGCAACAGTCTACAGGTAGCTCAACTGAACCATATCAATACCAGTTGGAAGCGTCCCCAAGACGCTCTGGCTGCATTGCCACGCTGTATGGCAATGCTGATGTGCTGTGCCAGATACTCAGCATTCGGGTCATATTTAATTTACTATGTAACTTAAATTCTTTTCCTTCTTATGAACCCTTTGGCTTATCATTAGCTGCAGACTAACTTTATTATTCTTGTACTTATAAAAAAATGTACATTCAAATTGTGAAATTTAAAGTACCATTAATGGTTTGACACTGTTTATTTATTTGACTAACTTAAAATTCTTTGACATATTCATCTCCTACATAAGTACATTATTTTATTGCATTAATTTAAATTTAAATTCGTAATTCGACATTGTGAAAAAAAAAATAGGTATTGTTTCAAATTATCATATTTATGCATGCTTTATAATAAAATAACTAACTTAGATTGTTAGTTCCAATGTTCTTAAATTATGTATACTGAACGTTTGTACGCCCAAGTGGCAGAATCTAAAATAAGTCTTATGAACTGATTGTAATATTACCTGATTCCCAAACAATAAATGAACTATGAATAGGAAACTTCAGAATTTCATTGCGATATATCCATAGGGGTAGTTTTGTAAAAATAATAAAAATAATATATAAATATCTATGTACGTGATTCATTATTTACCTTGTAGTTTATTTAAACCGTTTACATTTATATAGTTCTTATTGAATCGAACCAAGGAATAATAATAATAATAAACCTTTATTTCAGACACGAGATCCAGTTTACATAGGTACAAAATGTAATAATACAAGTGATTAAATAAACAAATACAAAAAAGCAAAATTTAACTACTTTTTAAACCCTTCAGTGGTTAATTTTTGAATAAAATATCATTTTTTGAAAAATGGTCAAAACGGTGGGAAAAATTTTCATAAAGGGGGACGTCTACCTCACCGACCGAATGGGGTATCAAATAAAACTTACCTACCTACGTAATCTTTCGTAGGTGGTTCAATCAATCAATAAATACCTAAATTATAATGTAGAACCTACAATTACATCTAGATTTCCTGCACAGTAACCGTCATGCTAATTTTACTAATTCCTTCCGCATCCTTGGATTAAGTTACTTTGTCTTAGACAAAGTTACCAATGTTGTCAATTAAAATCTAGTCATCATTATCAACTTATGTTAGTCCTCTGCTGTAAACGGTCTCCCTTAGTGCCCTAGATGTCTTTAGATTGCCAGCATCTTCTGGTAGATCATCTGCTGGTATATGCTGGATATGGCGTGTCTTTTGCAGGTCGTCACCGTCATCCCACCTGGCCAGAGGGCGTCCTACCGTTAGTACTATACAGGGTTTTTGACGTGACAACGTCTTATAATTCGATAGAGCCGGCTGCACGCACGAAAAAACATGACGTCATGCGGCGTTATCTCGCTATGACGTCATGCGGCGTTACCTCGCTCTGAGGCGTTCCATGTAAGGCTTGAAGTGCAAGCGAGAGCGCTCGATATCCGTCTCTCTCTTACTTGAGTGAGCGATGCGTCTGCGTGGACAGCTGCTATACTATAGTACATTTACATGTTTTGATCGAGTATCAAATGATACCATTCCATCAGTATTTTCTTAAGACGTTGTCACGTTCAACTAACGTCAGTAAACCGACTTTACAGACAACCAATTTTTTTGATTTTTTTTTTCAGGGCCACTGAGGGGATATCTGAAACCGTGAGAGTTATCGAAATGTAAGGAGTTACGTGCTCGATTATGACAAAAATGAGTTCTGTGTTAACAATTTTTTTTAGTTTTCTCTGAAAAAAAAAAAGAGTTTTTTAAATTGTTGTGTTCTTTGTTCGATATTCAATAAATAAATGGAAGACGTGCCCAAAGTTGCTGGAACACATTTTTTTTCAAAATCAAGCACGTAACTTCTTGCATGACTTTTCGATAACTCTATCGGTTTCAGACTCAGTGGTCCTGGAAAAAAAATCACCCTGTATAGTTATTGTGTGGTCCTATACTGTGTTCGCCGAGACACGGTCTCCACACAAAAGCACGTTTACACAGTTGTCGGTTCTTCACGATATAAGGCCGGCCCACTCCCAAAACTGCTTGTCAATTTATTGACGTAATTGACCACTTTGGTTCTATGCCGGATAGGTAGTGTCTCACCTAAACAATCCATAGATCCTAAGCTGAATGGGACGAAGGCATTGGTGTCCCGCTTTTTTACGTTCTCTGGCAGAAAACGGCCCGGGTCAACCTGGTAACAAAGAAAATAAATAAGCAGAGCTACCAAATTAAACCAAATCTTTATCGCGTGAAGTATAAGCACACAAATTAATTAAATTTGGTAAAAGTAATAGTAAATTCATGCTGGCAGAGCATCTGCCTGCCAAGCTGCCTGCAAGGCTTAGAATTTGCACCACTCCAACTCTTCCAGCGGGTGTCGTAAGAGGCGACTAAGGGATATCCACCGGGGGCGGGCAGCAGAACAATTCTGCAGAACAATTCTACCACCGAACTGCGATCGCCAACCCGCATACGCAATTGCGCAGCGTGGGGATTATGGGCAATACCCCCCATGTGATAAAAGCCAATAAGGCGCTTATCAGGGGGAGGCCTGCGTCCAGTAGTGGACCAATACAGGCTGTTGAGGTTGAGGTTGAGTAGTAAATTTGACCCAGGTATTAAAATTACAGTCATGAAATGTAAGTAATAAACAGGGTTACTGGTATTTCACTGACACCTGAAGGTTCTCCCCGTCACCCGTGTTCGTGATGATGGGGAGAACCCAATAAAGTAATTTACTGGGTTCCGGGCAAACGTGTTTATTTATTTTTAACCAGGGATGATTCAAAACAAAAATTAAGAATTAAAACCTGGCGTCTTCAGAAGCCTGTTTGTCATGATGAGCAGAACCTGCAGTTTACTCCGTGTCAGTGACAATAACCCTCTATGCGTTTTCCTTTTACCTTATGAGGATTATCCCAGTAACGTTCAGTGCGATGCAGCTCATGAATAGGGATCACCAGCGATGTCCCTTTTGGGAGGGTGATTTTTCCTAAAATTATAATAAAAATTGGTGTTACTAATATTTTATAATATAATATAATATTTTTACCGCTCTAAGTACATAACCAGTAGGTTATATTAACGGACTCTGTGGAGTGCATGAAACTGTCGATTGATTGCAACCTTCTGCGTCACAGTGTAACGGTCCAGTTTATGCTGGTTCGTTTAATTTGCAAATATAGAAATAATTAACGCATTTTGATATAGCTTGTAACACTAAAATTATATTCTGAGCTGTAACTGAGTTCGAACGCCATGCTGAAAAAATAGCAACCTTCTTAAAACTTGTTCGGAAAAACATGATTCATTTGAATTTGAGTATTCTAGAAAAAACAAATGGGGGTTCTTGAGAGTGGTCGGAGAAATGTGAATGGGATGGGTTCGGACGTTTTGAAGTGAAGTGAAATTTGGGGTTTTTTTTAGGTTTTACAGGAATAGTGGGAATTGTGAGGCTACTGACGGGATGCTAGGTCGGCTCAGCCATCGAGAGGGACCAGGGAGGATTTCAAGGGAAGGATTGCAATTTTCTATCAATCAAGAGAGTGAGGATTCAGGTTACGTAAACCCACACTTTCCATTTCTAATCTTTCTCCATATTGTAGACAGATGGTGTTACATCCCAGAGCCAGCTAATCTAAATTATTTTTACATTTATCAAACACACCCTGCCGATGCTGCAATGCTCCTGGGTAGTGTTTTAGAACTCAGCTGCGGTCTTTAGAGATAATAATACGTCTCAAGGTCGCGGAATTGTCCCTTCCGGCTGAGTGGTGATACTCCCAGGTGTTGACCGACCTGGAATTCACTCGAGGGTTTATTAAATCTATTGTTTTGACCTGCGGTTGGCCTGGATTGTGGTTCCAAACGTTTACAGAAGCTGAGGTTTCTTAGGTCTCCCCGCGTGGACTAGGTATAGGATGAGGTAGGTTATGGTTTAGGTGAGGTAGGATGTATTTGGGTCGCTTTAGACCATTCCCCGTAAAACTCTACTGAGTTAGCGATTTACATACGCTTTGCTTTTAAATGTCTGGTTACAAATGAGTACGGGATAGGCAGGAGTCTTCAACTCTTGACTGTCCTCGAGGAGATGAAAAGATAGACATCGTAGAGGGAGCACTTAACCAGATAATTTTGGCTTGAACCTTTTAAGCAAAGTTCTCCGGTGTCCGCACAGTGGAGGCATTTTAACCGACCAACATAAAAATGTCCAAGATATTATGGGTTCTTCGCTTACTACGTAATTTTAGTTGTTTTAGAGACTGGGTGCATGTTGGGTTGAATCGTCCATGACAAAGGGGTGCTATACTACTGTACCAGAATTGAAGAATCGATAATTTAAGTAGTTTTAAGGTTTATTTCGTTTGTCTAAAGCTCCTAAAAGAATCTGAGTTACTACATCACAATGTATGAGTCCTACCGCTATATAACTAGACGATTATTGGCCACTTTAAATCACAATTTTAATACAAAACTTACAGTAAAATACTTATTTTCATTGATAGACAATCACTATTGAACAGGTAGGGTAGGGTACGATCTTTCCGAGCGTTACAACAGGTGGACTTTAGACCACTCAGCTACAGAGCACGTCGATGGCAGGATTTCAAAGCAGGCCTCGTGGTTGATTAAAAAAAACCTCGTGGTCACGTGCTACCTGAAAATGTAGAGGTTTTGCACGAAAAACTCTACATTACTGGTTTCTTACATTTATCCTCTATCGTCCTCTCTATCATGGATAAAATTACATTTTGTTCCAAGCCGCTCGCTACCTTATGCGTCTCGTCTCTACCTTTGCTGTGTATGTCAATAGTTTTTAGTATTTACAAATATTTTCAAATAAATACTAGAAGGTTCCATGGAAGCTTCAAGTAAGTATATTGAAAATTGTTTATTTGATTTATTTGTTCTTCTATTGAAGCAGAGCCGTCAAAGAAATGTTTGAAGAATTGAAGCTAAAAGAAGTGAACAAGATAACAATGTACTCCTGGCTCGATGAAAATCCCTCTCCTCACTAAGAGTAAGAGCCACCAGATAGTAGATCAGAGAGCATACTGATGGCGGAATTTCAAATAAAATGCATAGACAAGAAACAAAAGAGACCTGACAAAAAAGTGAACCTTGCGATGACGTCACAAGTTTTTCTTCTACGTCTTTTTTAACCTCCAGCGCAAAAAGAGAGGGGTGTTATAAGTTTGACGTGTCTGGCTGTGTATCTGTGGATCTGTGCACTGTCTGTGGTATCGTAGGTCCCAAACGGATGAACCGATTTTTGTTTAGTTTTGTTTGAGTCATAGATAATTTTATCCCGAGTGTTCTTAGCCATGTTTCATGAAAAACTGTTCAGCCATAAACGTCTGCGGGTTTTTAAAATTTTTAATTTTGTCTTGCTACGAAGTAAGTAGTAGAGACCCCGGTTCCTTCTCATCATTGATAGAGAACTTCTCCTCTACTGTCCTCTGTATCATGGCTGCGATGGAAAAGTACCGCAGCGTCTCCAAGTAGACCATGTTCAGGAGCTGTTTAGCTGCTCTGATGTCACTGCAGTGTCCAATGAACAAGCGTTTCGGCACAAAGGCTTTGATTATTCAGGTCATTGTGACAATTGAATTTTGTAGGTAGACCGTAAAGCGCAGCGAAGCGATGCTCCTCGCATCACTGAAGTTTGAAGTGGCAGTAAAAGCGTTAATAGGTTAGACATGTTTTCAACTGCAGTCCTGGTTTGAAGACATAACAAGACTCCTTTCAGAGCCAAAGATAGAGAAACGAACACACAACAAAGAAACAAAACAAAAGCGCGTCACGTATTGAAGCTACAACTATCTCATTGTGCTCTACCATCATTGATGGTGATTTCCTCCTCCACCGTCCTTTGTATCATGGCAGCGATGGAGAAGTACCGCAGCGTCTCCAAGTAGACCATGTCCAGGTACTTCAGCTGTTTCAGCTGCTCTGATGTCACAGGTGTGTCCAAAGGACCGAGTGTTTCGATGATCTCGCTGTATACTCGCTCCTGAAACAGTTAATAAGTCATCATCATCAACCCTTGTCGACCCACTGCTGGGAAGAGGGTATGTTAGTTAATAAGTGAAAAAAAAAATATTTTAATTGGTCTTAAAACTAAACTTTCTGACGAAACCTTCCTACCTAAAGAAGTTCCCTCTTTCATATGCCTTAATCTTTTTTTTGCTGTCTGTGTGTTTAAATTAAATAAACGATCTCATCATCATCATCAACGTATATTCGTTCACTGCTGAACATAGGCCTCCCCTAAATGTATAAACGATCTGTCTATTAATTAGTCATTTTTTTAGAGTGACTTAAGCATTTATGCACAAAGAAAATTATACTAGTATTTACAATTGAAACAATTGAGCTAACTGCAGACTGTTGCAAACAGTCTACAGTTTTTTATCGATAAGTAAGTATCACAATGTGAACCCTGTTGGGCGTAACAACAAGTAGAAGGCAGACCGAGGTTGGTTTTTTTCAAATATGTAGGTACTAAGGTGAGTAGTAGGTACTTAATTTATATCACGGCTTCAACAGGTTACTGACTTGAGTATTTGATGTTAATTTCAACGCGATACCTCTACGCGTTCCTGAGAAAAGAGGGTTGACAGACAGACAGACAGACAGACAGACGGACAACAAAGTGATCCTATAACGGTTCCTTTTTTCCTTTTGAGGTACGGAACCCTAAAAATTATAAAGTTGGCAAGTAAAACAGTTAATATTAGTAGGAGTTCGTTCTTATTCTCATCATCATCATCATCAGCCTATATTAGTCCACTGCTGGACATAGGCTTCCCCTAATGAGCGCCATGACGCCCTGTCTTCAGCTTGCCGCATCCAGCATCTGCCTGCAGTCTTTCGCAGATCATCCCACCTGGCCGGAGGGCGTCCTACACTACGTTTGCCGAGTCGTGGTCTCCACTCAAGAACACGTTTACCCCAGCGGTTGTCGGTTCTTCGCGAGAAATGGCCGCCCACTGCCACTTCAGCTTGCTAATTCTTTGAGCTATGTCGGTAACTTTGGTTCTCTGTCGGATGTATTCGTTACGAATCTTATCCTTCAGAGAGAGTCCGAGCATAGCTCTTTCCATAGCTCGCTGTGCGACTTGGAAATGGTGGACCAGCCCTACCGTGAGTGTCCACATCTCAGCTCCGTAGGTTCTTATTCTACTTTCTATCAATTCCAATCTTACCTGCCAATCAGGTAAATGTGCCAAAAACATCAGAACGCCTGATGCTATCTTTGCTGATGCTTCTTGACTCTGAAAAACGATATTTTTGTCATAAAGTATTTGTTGACAAAGAAAATAACAATCTAATATTAGAAATAAATTAGAACTAGTAAATACAATTGAAACAATTGAGCTGACTGCAGACTGTTGTAATACTAGTTCTTATTTATTTCTATTATTTGATTGTAATTTTTTTTTTAATTTTTTTTAGAAGGAAGACTTTATTTACAAAGAAAATTAAACTAGTATTTACAATTGAAACAACTGAGCCAACTGCAGACTGTTGTACAAATAACCTGTCATCGTTTGTGTCCAAGATGGCAGCACATGTGACGTCGTCAGTTGTTTGCCTCAGTGAGGCGAGCCACAGATCTGAGCCGGTCAGTTGATCGCCTCAGTTCGCCACATTGTGGTTTTTAACCTGACACAAATTTGAGTGTACTCAAAAGTTAGGTTATTAAGTAGGTTATTTCATCAGGTTCATAGGAAATGGTTATTTCATCATGTTCATAGGAAGATTAGGCTTCAAATACAAAAATTCAGTGAAATAATGATTTATAAGTTCGCCAAACCCTGTCTGTTGCTAACCACCATGTGGTTACTCAGATGGGCATGTGCCGCCATTTTGGACACAACTGATCATATGACGTCAGAAAGTTGCCTCACTGAGGCAAACAACAGACGACAGGTCTATCAATCAATTACTTTCTTTCTTATATTTGTTTAAAAATATTTTACATTGAATTTGGTTAGAGTAGTACAGGAATGATACTCACAGTGGTAAATAAACTCATGGTTTCCCATTTTATCTCCTGCTCGCTTAGCTCTCCAGATAGGATGTATCTGAAAAAATAATAGTGTTGTTCTTTTAGTATTTTGACGTGACAACGTCTTATAATTCGATAGAGCCGGCTGCACGCACGAAAAAACATGACGTCATGCGGCGTTACCTCGCTATGACGTCATACGGCGTTACCTCGCTCTGAGGCGTTCCATGTAAGGCTTGAAGTGCAAGCGAGAGCGCTCGACATCCGTCTCTCTCCTACTTGAGTGAGCGATGCGTCTGCGTGGACAGCTGCTATACTATAGTACATTTACATGTTTTGATCGAGTATCAAATGCTACCATTCCATCAGTATTTTCTTAAGACGTTGTCACGTTCAACTATCGTCAGTAAACCGACTTTACAGACAACCAATTTTTTTTTAAACTTGCTTTAGAATTCCACCTTTATGAATTCTGGTCAAATTTCCGTTGGACAGCGGGAACGGGAGCGGCTTTTTGAAAGTTTTACAATACAATACAATACAAAATACTTCATTGTACACCAACGAAAATACAATACACGAGACATTACATAAGATACAAGTACAATGGGCGGCCTTGTCGCTTAGAAGCGATCTCTTCCAGGCAACCTTTGGATGGAAAGAATTATGTGAATTTGAGAACGGCAGGGGTGTACCAATTATAAGCAATCTTAAATAAATATCGACAACAATATAAACACCTAAAAATAAAAACAACTTAAATAAATATCCGACTATATACAAGTTTTATGTAACCTTTGCTAGCCACGTGAATACAAGCCTACCTGATGGAACCCACACAAATAAAACGGCGCTTTGTAAATCGCAATGGTACTTTATTGCAAAGTAAAAGACACCTTACCGTTCTAAATGAGCTCACAAACAAAAATTCGGTTCAACCTTATAGCGAGAACCCGCTCGTTCTCGTCAGCGCGATCTAGCCGTCGGTCACTTTTAGTAGCGACATCTAGTTTATTTCCGACGGTACTAAATAGATATTCTACAAAAATCGTCTAAACCACAGATATTATAATACTATACTAGTATCTAAACACTACCTATACCATACCTATACTTTTTAAAAACTGATCCTTGAGTTCCTTTTGACGATACGTCTCATTTTTCTATGGGATTCAGTACAGCGCCTCTATCGTGCAGACATGGAACTACGCAAATAACCTACAAAAATAAACCGAACTCGGGCTCTGAAAGAACTCCTTTCCGCTATTCACCGACAATGCATCAAAGATTAAAACAACGAACGTTCTTACCTTTTCAGAAGAGCAATCGGATCGCGATCTAGAGATCGATTGCTCTTCTCATGTATTTCAATGTATGTGGTATCTTCTAGAACAATACTTACAATACAATTTCCTCGTCCCCGCGCCTCTCTTCCAGCTGTGTGGTGCCGGCTTAGAATTTGCACCACCGCAACTCTTCCCGCGGGTGTCGTAAGAGGCGACTAAGGGATATCCACCGGGGGCGGGCAGCAGCGCCCCCGCAGAAAAATTCTACCACCGAACTGCGATCCCCAACCCGCATGCCCAGCGTGGGGATTATGGGCATTACCCCCATGAGATAAAAGCCAACAAGGCGTTTATCAGGGGGAGGCCTGCGTCCAGCAGTGGACCAATACAGGCTGTTGAGGTGAGGTGAGGAGGCCACTCTCTTCAGCGCCGCCCGCCTCTTGCTAAATAATGTCTAAAGTAAACTCGTCTACTGTGTCTCTTTTTTTTAATATAAAAACTTCCGTAGTATGACGAATTCATTATGAGTGTAAGCGGGTTAACTACGAACCTAGTTTGTGTTGGAAGAACACCAACGTTTCTACTGTGTCTCTGTTCGCTACAAGCCAGTACGCAGAATCTTACAGAATCTTCCAGAACATTCTAGATCTACGCACTTGTCAACAATACCCATAAATTCCTCGTCCCCAGCGCCTCTCTTCAGCGCCGCCGGCCTCTTGCTAAGTATGTCTGAAGTAAACTCGTCTATCATCTTCAACTACTGTGTCTCTGTCCGCTATAAGCCAGGACGCGGAATCTTCCGGAATCTTCTAGAATATTTTAGATCTACGCACCTGTCAACAACACCCATAATTTCCTCGTCCCCCGCACCTCTTTTCAGCGCCGCCCACCTCTTGCTAAGTATGTCTGAAGTAAACTGGTCTATTGTCTTCAAGTACCGCGTTTCGGTCTGTTTACCGCCTACCAGCCAGTAAACTACAGGTATTTGTAGCCACCAGAGAGTCATTTTGTCGAAGATGTGGCGGTAAAAACTGTAATGAAAAGATCTAGCTTTACCTAACACACAAGTTTTGGTGTTCTTCAATTCGTCTGCCGTCGTCGAACAGCAAAACTTAGGTAGTGAGATGAGAGAGACAAACTAAAAGTTCCATCAGTAAAAGAGAAAGAGCAAACAATATTTGAATTGAAAAACCAACCCCTATTCGAAATAATTATGAATGTCCTGCAGAGCTATTCAAACTCTCCGTTACCAAGTCATCAACACGGAATCTAACACAGATTCGCGCGAAATTCGAAAATTTTCGCGGTTTTTGATAGAATAGAATATTTATTTATTTAGAAGGAATACATGTGTTTATCAATGTTGCACCATTAAGGCGGTACCCTACCTCGTTATTGTGTGAAGAGGATAGGCATAGGATTTCGCGTTCACAGGAGCGGGACAGAGCAAAGCGGCGTAAGCCCAAAAATCAAGTTTTTAGTAGTTATTTGCTCCCCACAAACATTAGAATAGTTAATTGAAAAAAAGGCAACATATAAAATGTTCTTTATACTTAGTTCAATTACTATGCTTAATCTCAAGATCGTATCATCTGTATTTATTGAGAAATTAGGGTTTTAGTAAAAAATTAGAGGTAACTTTGCGATTTTTTTCTATCGAGAAAATTTTATGGAATCGTGTTTTCGAAACATATGATCGATAGAATAAGTCCTGAACTTTACCATATATAAATTTCAAAGTTAAATATTCAGTAGTTAGGAAGATATGGAGGTCCGACGGAGTTGAAAATAAGCAATTTGAGGTACTATACCCCCTTAAACCACAGTAGGATTGTGTTGGTGCTCACACTCACATTATACTTACTATAAATAAATGTTAGAATTATTAAATAGAACAATGCATTTGGATAACTTCTGAATTTTCTGAATTCTCAAGGAACTACCAGAAAAGTAGTTTTCCATGTTTAATAAAATATTTTCTATAAACCATTGCTTTAATATTTTTTGATTTAAAGCCACTTTTGGAGCAATTAAAAGCTACATTATAACTTATAATACATTATAATTTAAAATACATTATTGTTACATGGGTTCATTGAAAATGGTCTACCATTTGTGGAAAACTACTTTTTTGGTAGTTTATTTCCTCACAGGAAGCAAAAAATATATATATTCGGTAGCGGAGAGTCTGAATAGCCCTCCTGAATTATCGAAATCAAATATTATTCCTATATTTTTTGCTTCATACGAAACTTGCATGGGAGAAATGAATTTATAAATTAGATCATTTTTATGTGTCTAATGACGTGATTATTCATTCATATTTGAGATCGCAAACGTACGCTTGTGTCATAAACACGACTTCTTCCATCTTAACAACGTTTTGGCTGTCTTCTTTTGAAAGCCCCATCAGCGTTTCTGAAATAAAAACGAATTCATCAACTCCAAAAATCTAAAGAGCAACTAAAACATGAGCCTGAAGAATTGAGTCGTTCGTTGTCATACAATGTTTGCTCGTAGCTATTGCCTACGTCGTAGCTCTTTTCCCAACTTTCAGTGCTACGTATGCTACGCCGTAGCACAAATCGTAGCAGGGAACAAAGTATTACTTAAACTGTTTTACTTTGAGTAAAAATTATATTATTTCTATTATTTTTTCATAAAATCTAATATTTATGTATTCAGCGGTACTTCATTCGGGTTATTCCAGTTTTCCCACTTGAGAATATTTTTTCAAGAGTGAATTCAATGATGATGATTTATTATATTTAATTACAACCATACCATAATTAGCAAAAAAAATTACAATCAAATAATATAAACAAATTAGAACTAGTATTTATTTACAATTTAAACAATTGAGCTAACTGCAGACTGTTGCAAGCAATCTATAGGTAGCTCAACTGATCAGTCGTACGCGTCTGCAAGACGCTGGCTGCAATAAATTTGATATGGTTGAAAATTTTATACTATGGTTGAAAATTTTATACTATTAAATAAAATTTAGGGGAGGCCTATGTCCAGCAGTGGACTAATATAGGCTGATGATGATGATGATGGTGATGGTGAAATAAAAACCGAGTTTCAAATCTTTTCATTTATTCCATCGTATGTACACACTTGATGTACTCGTCTCTAACCTACTCTCTAACTAAATTTACAATATTATAAAACACAGATTAAAACCTACCAAAACAAAATAAAAGTAACTTACGACAAACACATTGCGTGGTAGTCGTCACAACATCCTCGTACACGTCAAACGCGCATTCTTTGCTGCACAGCACCTTCACAAGACTGTCTGCCTCGCGGTTGAAGATGGCCATGAAGTTCTGTACAGCCTTCTTGTTGTACGACGGTGTGGCGATCTTGCGGTGGTTGCGCCATTCAGGACCTGGAATTTAAAATAATAATTTTTAGTCACAACTTTTGTTAGGAAATATTTTGCCACGTTCTAGACAAAAGCGACTCAATATTATGTTTTGTCGTTTATTCTGAAGAACTTGTGTCCAAAAATTTAGCGTAGTTTGACCTCTTTTATTTATTTATTTACTTATTTTTGCTTGCATGTACATTCATTCTTAGTAAGTACCGTACCCGTTCCAAACCAGCGCCACCAAGTAGAATTTTCAAAAATCGATTTTGAAGTTTGTGATACCCATCATAACCATATTTAAAATGCCTCTACCTCAGCCTACAAAAAATTGTAGGTAAGAAAATAAATCATGAAGTTCTAAGCTTTCGAAAACTCCTAGACGACTGTACATATATCGCATTGCATTTGTCAAAACGAGTTTTCTTTTGTTTATTTGGAAAACGTGGAACGATGGGAGTCGTCGGCAAAAATGAATTTGTGGTGAGAACCACTGATGCGAAACAGCGCTACACCCGTTATTCCTAAAATGTAAATGACCCCATAATAACACCAAGATCATATGCAGACAGAGCAGCTACTGCGGCAGCCGGCAACTCGCAACTACAGGTAGTAGTTGCGAGTGGCCGGTTGCCGCAATAGCTGCTAACACATCTTGAACTGTAAAAAATCAAATAATACCCCAAAAATCGAAGTAGACTTGACTTGAACCAGCATCCTTCACTCAGTACGGGAACGTGCTCCAACTACACCACGAGGTCTAGTGACGTAGGAGTCGAAAAACTTTTTGAGATTTCATCTTAAACTGTGCCTTAAGAAAACAACAAGTTAGCTAATTTTGCAACTTTTTTATACTAATTATTTCTAGTTACTACTACTACTATGTGATATGATAATAACTAACTATATATAACTTATTTATACTACTTATTTAACCTATGTGATATGATATTATGTAAATATAAATATACATACAGTTCCTATTTTGAATCAAAGAGTCGATTATCCGCGAAACCTAACAAGGTAATCTTCTCTTTGGAATCTGGACCAAAGCATCAGACAATCGAATATAGTTAGCTATTTAAAAAAGCTAAATTATTGCATTTTTTTTAAAGTCTGCTGGCCTACCTCCTGTAAGGATACCCGGCCCAATGTGGGTCTTCATCAGATCGTACGCTGGGCCTTTCTGGTTCACCTTGTTGCTCGTCAGCAGTAACTGAAATTTAAAGATGAAACAGCATAAGTAGTGGTTTGCATAGGCTTTAAGGCACTACTAACTAACCTATGTAATGATTTATTATGAATAAATGATATATCTATCTATCTATAAGGAAAATTGGGGCATAGGTTGACCAGTCGTGAGCTGGGGCTCGCGTGTTTTACCTGGGGGTATCACTGCATTGATTAAATGGGAGACAATCGCCGTGAACTTGACAAGGTTGCCTGAGAGAAATCGCTCTCAGCGATAAGGCTGCCTTTTGTACTATGTTTATTTCTCATTTAGACTTTTTAACCCCCGACGCAAAAGGAGAGGGGTGTTATAAGTTTAACGTGTCTGTCTATGTATCTGTCTGTGGTATCGTAGCTCATAGATAATTTGATCCCAAGTGTCTTTAGATATGTTTCATGAAAATCTGTTCAACCAATAAATGTCAGCGGTTTTAATTTTTTTAAATTTTGTCTTGTATTTATGTTAATTAGTAGTACAATAATTCAGTCGACTTTACTAGGGAGAGACAGCTTCGAGATGCCTGGAAAAATCTTACAACAGAAGGCTCTGTGATCTAACCTTACTTAGGGAGAGTAAAATAAGAAAATGAAGAGATTATGTTACTAACTCTGATATCAGCCGGGTTCTTCACGACGATATTTAAGTCTGGACCCAGCCAGAACCTCATGTAGTCGCCGTACACATTCGTCAGCTTTTCTATTACGTCCATAATATCTAGAAAAAAAATGTTATAGGTTACCTCGGAAAGTACTGGTTCGATTTGCATTGCTTTGCTACATTATCCTGGAGTAACGTTGGCTACGTTTTATATGACAATCACGTGAGCTGAGCAGAGGCTATGATGGGAGACCTACACAGCAATGGAAAGCGAAGAGCGGTGAAAAGACCATCGAGTTAGGATAACTCGATGGTCAATGGCACGGAATTTAGAATTCCGTGGTCAATGGTATGGAAGAGACATAGTTTTTTTATGGAATTGAAATTCTTATTCTAATGAATCCATTGACCACAGATCACACTCATATTATAAATGCGAAAGTTTGGATGGATGGATGGATGCATGTTTGTTACCTCTTCATGCCAAAGCTACTGAACGGATCAGGCTGAAATTTTGCATACAGGTAAGTCTAACCCTGGAATCAAACATAGGCGACTTTTAATCCCATAAATCAGTTCCCATGGGATAGAAATAACCTCAAAACGTTTCCATAGAAACAACGCGTGCGAAGCCGCGGGCAGAAGCTAGTTTAATCATATTTCCCTTAATTGACCTCAAAGTTCTCATACGCATGTACTAAACCATGTACAAAGGTGAATCACGGAAATAAAAAAATCCCCTGGAACACCCAGTTATCTTGAGGTGAAAACACGGAAAGTAAAAAATGCCCCTGGTACAGCCAGGTGTACTATAATGGTGGACCACGGGCAGGGATCGGCGTATTAGAATTAAGTACACACGTCTTTACTACCACGTATAAATAGTGAAGCACTTATTAAAATGGCAATAAACTATTCTTAAGTCATAAAAATACATAAGAACAACAATTTAATATTATTACATATAACAATTTTTTATATTTCTGGAAAAGCCTACTAAAAACCTTAACCTTTTAACTTGCCATAACCTCTTAAGTACACATACCTTATAATATTATCTTTATGGCCAGTCTTGAAAAGATTAACGAAGGTACAAGGAAGGATATTCTTCAAGCAATGTAGTAAATAACACATGTTTTTGCCCTGAATATGTGTCGCATAAAATATAACAATTTAC
Organism: Eupithecia subfuscata; assembly: GCA_963564075.1. Lineage (NCBI taxonomy): Eukaryota > Metazoa > Arthropoda > Insecta > Lepidoptera > Geometridae > Eupithecia > Eupithecia subfuscata. The sequence goes on from OY751117.1 coordinate 9,773,202, forward strand.
CTAGTAACCTATTCCTAAGGTTATGGCGTGCGTGCCATGAATACGCAGCCTATTCAACACAGGGTTGCCATTATGTCCAAACTTTTTTCTCGTAACGAGGATGTCAAAAATCTCGTACTTTCAGAACATAATCTCGTACAAGTTGTAAGTTTAAAATCTGTGTTCTAATGTTATATTTCAATGTTATATCTGGTTTGGATTCGGTTTTTTCATTTCTTGAGGTTGGGGCTATCAAAAGAAACGAATATTACTGTACATAATTGTGTGTTTCAAATTTTAATAATCTATACTAATATTATAAAGAGGAAAGAATTGATTGTTTGTTTGTTTGTATTGAATAGGCTCCGAAACTACTGAACCGATTTGAAAAATTCTTTCACCATTAGGAAGCTTACTTTTCAGGGAGTAACATAGGTTATATTTTATCCCGGAATTCCCACGGGAACGGGAACTATGCGGGTGAAACCGCGAGGCGATCGTCTAGTCTTTAATAAGGAACTTAAGAACCTGTATTCCCCGAATTGGTAGGCCGGGCAGAGGTGGTAGTTAGTATTCAATGTCTGGAATATTAGTCAAATTATCTTTGTTATTGCTATAACCCCTTAGCAGGCGCCGCCATTTTGTAGTTTTTGACACATCCGGCAAGCATCCGCCAGCACTTGCTGGCGTATTTAGCGCGAAGTTACCGCGCGCTACAAAAATCAATATTTCTACATGGTTTTGTATGAAACTACATAAGAACCTTATTATCTTTGGAATGGTCTTGAATGCAGCTATCAGATTCTAAAACATATTATGCAATTTTGTTGCCATTTATATTGTCAGTCTAAGCTTAAAAGTAGAGAGAGATAATTTTTGGCCGTCACATGACCGTCACACAAATACATCTGAAAGGCCCTATGCCTTTAGCACTATCGGCAGCTAAAACTGTGCCATTCAATGTGTCTGTATGGTGATGGATGAGGTAATAAATAAATAAATAAATAATGCTGGACAATTCACACAGCATTATCTAGCCCCAAGGTAAGCAGAGCTTGTGTTATGGGTACTAGATAACTGATATATATAATAATATACGAGTACATAGATAGATATTTTTTATTATACTGCGTCGCAGGCGGACCTTCGACCACCGCGCCACAGAGGTCGTCAATTAATCCAGTGATGTGCCTATTCAAGTGTTCAATGGCGTCGACCTTATTTTCCTTTTTATAATATTTTTGGCTGGGAAATTGGCACAGGCAGTCAAAATTGTTAAAATCTCGTACAAAACTGTACGAGATTTTTACTTCTCTAGTTTCTCGTACAGGGATTGTAAATCTCGTATATATACGAGACTAGCTTCTGCCCGCGGCTTCGCGCGCGTTGTTTCTATGGAAACGCTTAAAGGTGATTTCTATCCCATGGGAACTGATTTATAGGATAAAAAGTAGCCCTTGTTTTATTCCAGGCCTAGAATTATCTGTATACAAAATTTCAGCCCGATCTGTTCAGAAGTTTTGGCGTGAAGAGGTAACAAACATCCATCCATCTATACATCCATCCAAACTTTCGCATTTAAAATATTAGTGTGATTTCTCGTACGTCTGGAAACCCTGATTTTATTGAATAGGTTTTAAGCTACGCATGTTAAGTGCGCTTAGACCAATTTCTACTTTCCTCCTTAGGCAAGTGAGCTCAGCGAGGCGGACATGTGTAAAAACAAACAATAATGTACTCCTAGCCGAATTTCGACCACGGCGGCCAGTCTCATCAGAGACTGGCCAGATGCGCAGGACATATTATAGTGCACAAGTGTGTGCGCAAACACAGGTGCACTCTCTATTAGGGAATAGAGAGTGCACTCTCATAATCCGATGGGACGGCAGACTGATACGACCGGGGAGTGGTTGAGCGCCGGACCAACGTGCTTTCCGTGGTACGGGGGTGTATGTAACACCGCCAACTTCCTGACTTGGGGCTGTAATTTTTCTTGCTAGAGAAATCCCATTAACAACTATTGGCCCGACCCGGGATTTGAATCCAGGACTTCATAATCAGCGGTTGAACAAGCTGACCGCTAGACCAACGATGCAGTCAATCAAACAATACCCAGGACATAGATCTTACTCTACACATTATTTAGTATGATCGCTTCGACTTGAACACGAGTTGAAATATAATCTAAAGGCCGATTTACACTTCAATAAGTACAGTAGCGAGTTAAGAAATTAGGCAGTTAAGTAGTAATTAGTAAGTAGGAAGTAGCGTCCAAACGGGGTATAGTCCAGTAGTCATAAGTTGCGGTTCCGAGAAGAAGAACGACTATTCTACGCGACTGCGTTAATGGTTGTTTTACTCGAATTCCTCCGAAAAAGTTGTTTTAATCCAGAAAATGGACGTTAAATTGTTTAATAAAATTGTACGTGCATAATAATATAATTATAATAATGTATCTAATAAGAGAAAGAGTGTCTATACTTGTACACAATTTAGAAAATGAAATATTCATAGAAATGAGTAGACCATCATGTTTTAGATATTCTTGTACAAATGCAAAGATAGTATTATTTATCAGACCACTTCATTTTTACACTAAAAACAAGAGTAGGTACGCGGCCGCTGTGTGCAAACCTAATGGACTGTACTAAACTCGCCCGTCTACATGCCGGCCAGTTAAGTTAGCGGGGTGCGGGAGACGCGAGAGGGGGCTACTTCGCACTTGGACTAGCCGGAAAATAGGATGGATCGCTATCTATTCAACTTAACTATTAAACCGTGGGGTACCGAGGCTCTTCGGGTTTTCAAAAAACTATCTGAGCGTCTGGTCGAAGCGACGCGTGACCCGAGAGCTGGTGAACATCTGGCACAGCGTATCAGCATTGCCATACAGCGTGGCAATGCAGCCAGCGTCTTGGGGACGCTTCCGACTGGTGTTGATATGGATCAGTTGAGCTACCTGTAGACCGTTTGCAACAGTCAGTAGTTAGCTCAATTGTTTCAATTGTAAATACTAGTATAATTTTCTTTGTGAATAAAGATGTGTTACTAACTTAATCAACAGCTTACTACATATCTCGCTTTTGCCGTTCAAACGTTATTATCAGCTTAACTCGCCTATTACGCAAGATAACTTGCTACTGTACTTATTGAAGTGTAAATCGGCCTTAAAGCCTAATTCGCTCGAGGCAAGTCAGCATACGCGAAAAACAGTTTTGCGCGAGTGGCAACTTGCGCGAAATAATCACAACTCTAAATATCTAGGCACTAACTTAGTGTTGCGAATGTCATCATTGTTAAGCTGGTTTTGCCCTCCTTCTTCGGATAAATCTCAGTTTTTAATACATTAAAGCCCAGATTCGCAAAACGTCCGCGCGAGCACGTTTTTGTATGCAATTATGAGATATGGGTCACCGACCGGTAAATGAAAATCTTCGTCTTTACTCCCAATTTACTTCGTCATAGTACTGATTTCAGAGATATGTATGTTATGAAAAAGTTTAGTTTGTTGTACAAAAGTTGCGCGTCAAGTCTTTAGTACGCCGCGCCGGTCTCGCGTAGCATCGTAGCACGCGCTACAACGATCAACGACATTATAATGTTAAAGTTTATCTTCATGGAAAAGGAGTGGAAGATAGAGAGATATATCATAGGAAAGAGGACAAACTCACCTATGCAATGGTGAAACTAGGAACTCTCAGTGATCTCTAGTTTCATAGTTATTTAGAGTTAGTGATTTTTCGCGCAAATTACCACTCGCGTTAGTATAGGCTCTAACCAAGGGATGGATGACCTGTGTGTCTTTATAAAGAACTAGCTTCTGCCCGCGGCTTCGCACGCTTATTTTCGGTATAGTAAGTAGCCTATTGCTTAGGCTACGTTCTAAGTGTATGCCAAATTTCATCTTGATCTGTTCAGTAGATTTGGAGATCCTAGGTAACAATAAAACGTCAAGTGTGAGTCAGACTCGCGCACTAATGTTTCCATTAAATTTGTAAGACCTTGTTTCTTGCCAAATATTATGATTCTAGGTCAACATGAAGTAGGTACCTACCCTGAATATTTTGGTCGAGGGAGAGAATCAAAACTTTTTTTTTGGTTGATAAACAACAAATTTACAGTTTTCAGATTTTTATCGTTATTTGTGCTATATGACCTTCTTGCCAAATTTTATTATTCTACGTCAACGGGAAGTACCCTATAGGTTTTGGTCCATGGCGAGAATCAAAAGTATTTTTTTTTGTGAATAAACTACGAGTTTACTATTTTCGGATTTTTTCCTGTATTTGTGCTATAAGGCCTTGCTGCTCACCAAATTTCATGATTCTAGGTCTCCGGGAAGTACTCTATAGGTTTTGGGTGCATGTGATTCCCTTGGAAATTTCAAAATTTTCGGACATAAACGGCTGTAACTTTTGAGTGCGTTGACTTAAAAGTTTAATTTATATCACGGCTTCAAGAGGTTACGGACTTGAGTATTTGACGTTAATTTCAACTCGATACGTCCACGCATTCCTGAGAAAAGAGGGTTGACAGACAGACAGACAGACAGACGGACAACAAAGTGATCCTATAAGGGTTCCTTTTTCCCTTTTGAGGTACGGAACCCTAAAAATTACAAATTTCACAAACTTTCGCATTTATAATATTAGTAGGAAGACACACACAACCTTGGAGGGTGCGCGTTGAAAAAATTAAATAATGAACAGCCTGTGTGTGATGGGTGTGTGTTTCTTTGACCGTCAAACAAAAATACAGTATTTGTTTGACGGTCAAATAAACACACAGACCCATAACACACAGAAAGATACACCATGGGTACACTCTTTTATACGCGTGTTAAAAAATAAGGGGCCCAGGTCAGGTACTACTCTATAAATCCATGAATGGTATAATAATTACTTGTATAATCATAATTATGGTTATGTTATGATGCGATAAGACACAATTAACCTCCCAGAGGCCTAGGCTAGGTTATAAGATGACGTACGTAATCTGTGGCCTAGGGCACTCGTTTTACCATGATGGACACTCCACTTATCGGATAATGATGATTATGTGCACATGGCCGAGTTGAAGTAGCTTGGAGTTATTCCACTACTGTGTGCTACTGTTGTGATTTTTGGGATTTCCCGGCCAGCTGTGCGATTACGCAAAACCACCCATCTTAAATTGACATTTGAAAGCCTTTGAATGGCTTTTGTAATTTACTATTGTATAGAAATGACCATTGAAATGGCTTTCAAGGCCATTCAAAGGGCTTTCAAATGTCAAATTTAGGATGGGTCATTTTTGCGTAATTGCACAGCTGGTAGGTATATTCTAGACACATTATTTGAGATCGGATAGATTGATGGGACGACATTTATTTTTTACTGGCTTCGAAAAAAGGCGAGTCATACGTGACCACAACAGTGTGTAAATAAACCTGTTGAAACTTCGGGAAAAAATAAACGCAATAAATACCCGTTAAATGATACTACGAGTAATAATAAGGAGGAGGCTCATTGGTCATTGTTCAGCTGTAACGTATGTTTTTTTTTAGAATAATATATCCGTGAGGGCGGGTGCGGCGGCAGATTTGGCCGAAGATCTCAAGAGGCGCAAATATGCAGGTCTCGACAGAGCCTATACATTTGCTCCCCTTGGAGTCGAGACCCTAGATCCGTGGGGTACCGAGGCTCTTCGGGTTTTCAAAAAACTATCTGAGCGTCTGGTCGAAGCGACGCGTGACCCGAGAGCTGGTGAATATCTGGCACAGCGTATCAGCATTGCCATACAGCGTGGCAATGCAGCCAGCGTCTTGGGGACGCTTCCGACTGGTGGTGTTGATATGGATCAGTTGAGCTACCTGTAGACTGTTTGCAACAGTCAGCAGCTAGCTCAATTGTTTCAATTGTAAAGACTAGTATAATTTTCTTTGTAGAATAGAATAGAAGATCATTTATTGCCTTAATGCAGAAAATACACAATATATAAATATACATAATACTACTTCATTAAAATAGAAGGCAAGAGGAGTAAATTCAGCAGATGCAAGCAGCGCTGTTTATCAATTTACTCCTCTCGGATAGCTGGTCACCGAGAGGCGAGTAGTGATAGCGGGATTAAATATATAAAAAATAGATCAATTTTTAATGTGTGTTCGTCTTTCGAAAATTCTTTTTTTTTTTCATTATTGTATAGAAAATGATCCCAAAAATAATAAAAAATTTATATCCGTGTAATAATTTTATTTCCGAGGGATTAAAATTTGTCCCGCTAACTTAAAAACAATGTAAAATTTAGGGATTGGAAGTGGGGTTTTAATCTTTTCAAAATTATAAAATTTTCACTTTTTACCCTAGTTTCTTAAACAGATCGTGTTGGTCTGCCGTCCCATCGAATCATAAGAGTGAGGGAAGAGAGAGTGCACAGTTATTTGTGTACACATTAAATGTGTGCACAAAGAAAGGTGCAACAAATTTTGTGCACTGTAATGTATCCGGAGTTTAAGTAGCCTTTGAGACTGACCCCTGTAGCCTAACGAACCACTCTTTTTGTGTCGGGGTAAAAAAAGAGTCACAAAATAAAATAATTCAGTACACCACAAGTCGGTGCGCAAACACAAGTGTACTCTCTATTCGATCGATGGGACGAACGAACCAACAACCTATTCGTTATTGGATTATTCATATTCTATAGTTCTATAGAAGTCAGGCGCAGGACCAACGCGCTTTCCGAGTCACGGGCGGGGGTGCAACACCGGCAATTTCCTGACTCCAAGCTGCTACGGTGACCAATAACAATTGTTCATCTCTTTAGGTAGGTAGGTATGTGATAAACAGATAAACATTTTATTTATAATTTGTCAAATTATACGTCACAATTATTGTTTTAACATAATCTTCTACTATATAAAAATAAGTCGGGTTTTCCTTCCTGACGCTATAACTCCAGAACGCACGAACCGATTTCCACGGTTTTGCATTCGTTGGAAAAGTCGCGGGCTCCGCGAGGTTTATAGCAAATAAATTTTTGAAAGTGGGAAACATAAATTTCCATGCGAGCGAAGCCGCGGCGGGCGCCGGGCGCAGCTAGTCTACTAATAAAATAATAGTATTTTTTTTTTTTTTAATTAACTAGCAAATTGTTCATAATTAAAAAATTCGTCGTAGCTGTGGTATAAAAAGTCTTCTCTACGAGCCATTTTTTAAGTTAGTTTTTAAAAATTTCGAGACTTGGTGCGTCCATAACCTTGTCTGGGAGCTTGTTGTAGGTAGCCGGTCCCATTACGTGTGTCTGTGTGTCTGTACGTATCATTCCCATCGCAACTCCCAAGCGGATCAAGCGATTCTAAATATTCTAATTAGTTTTTACAAGGTTTATAACTTGCCCTGTTCGTATGTGTGGGAAAAATCTTGCAACTGAATTTTAGACCAGTTATCCTCAACTGATTGAGCTGAAATTTGGCATACTTATGTAAGTTCCGTGACGATGCAATGTCATGGTGCCATCGAGCTGGTATGATGATGGAGACAGAAGGTGTTCATAGGAACTCCTTAACGAAACGATGACGTAGCCCCGTCGAGTTTGGGTTCGTTGGATTTGTCTCACAAGCGCTTTGGTCCTTCATGATAAATAAAAGCTTGTTTTTAAGAAGTTATTAGTTTACTGACTGTACTCTACAGTGTATGTAACACGCACACAATCTTATTCAAATGTAGGCAGGCAATACAATTTACAGATAGCTCAACTGATCCATATCAACACCAGTCGGAAGCGTCCCCAAGACGCTGGCTGCATTGCCACGCTGTACGGCAATGCTGATACGCTGTGCCAGATATTCACCAGCTCTCGGGTCACGCGTCGCTTCGACCAGACGCTCAGATAGTTTTTTGAAAACCCGAAGAGCCTCGGTACCCCACGGACCTAGGGTCTCGACTCCAAGGGGAGCAAAGTCTGCAGTTAGCTCAATTGTTTCAATTGTAAATACTAGTATAATTTTCTTTGTGAATAAATTTAATACAATTTACAAACAATCTTATAGATAGATAGATAGAAAATACTTTATTGCACACTTAAAACTAAGAAACAATTTAAACTGATATAATTATAATCTAAGTGACAATTGGCGGTCTTATCGCTCAAGAGCGATCTCTGCCAGACAATCTGGTATGGATAGGATCGTCGGATATGTACATGGGGTGATCTGTGTGCATCTGTTATGGTAGGTACTCTGTTATGCTCTTAGATGGTACTACTTAAAAAAAAATTATTACTAGGTACTTACTCAAAAATAAATAATAACATACTTCAATAAAATTACAAAAATACATACATACCTATTCCTATAAATTTATAAATCACACTAATATTATACACGCGAATGTTTGGATGGATGGATGTATAGATGGATGGATGTTTGTTACGTCTTCACGCCAAAACTACTGAACAGATTGGGCTGAAATTTTGGACCGGTGTAGCTCTATGCCTGGAATCAAACATAGGCTACTTTTAATCCCATAAATCAGTTCCCATGGGATAGACGACCTCTGTGGCGCGGCGGGCGAAGGTCCGCCTGCGACGCAGGAGGTTGCGGGTTCGATTCCCGCCTCGGGACAAATGTTTGTACGATCTGCAAATATTTGTTCAGGGTGTTCTGGATGTTTTTCTATGTATAATAGTTTGATTCCAGGATTAGAATTACCTGTATGCAAAATTTCAGCCCGATCCGTTCTGTAGTTTTGGCGTGAAGAGGTAACAAACATCCATCCATCCATCTATCCATCCAGACATCCATCCAAAGTTTCGCATTTATAATATTAGTGTGATTAGTGTGATGTGATAGTGTGATCTGATAATACAATTTGTATGAAATTACCAAGTCGGTTGCGCTCTACCAAATTACTTTCTAGTAAGGTCTGTGCACTCTACACAAGGGTGCCACAGATGACAGAAGGGTTAAGACCCCCGTTCCTCGGAAAGCATGTTAAGCCGTTGGTCCTGCGCCTGACTTCTACCCAGCTAGTCCGAGACTGGCCGCCGTGGCCGTAATTCTGCTAGGAAGACCACCCAACCCAACATCATAATTCTACTTTAAACTCACTTTCCTCATGTCCAGGTTTTGCCAGGAAGTACAGTGCGTTGCCAATGATGGGCCATGCAGGAGGACCGGGGACCAGCTTTGCCAGTTCCAGCATTCTCCTGTGCGTCCATCTCCAATGTAGCCAGTAGGCCAGGAGAGCGAGGAGCAGCAATGTTAGTAGCAGGTACCAGAACATGCTCTGCAAAAGCAATTTCATGGCTAACTGATATTTTTTGTAAACAAAGGTTTTGCAAGGTTTGTAGGTAAGATAGATAATACCTAATTATCTATCTTACCTACCTACAGTCTTTCCTTTTTAAAGATCTAATGGGCTCGCTCGAGAGATCAACAAAAATAGTAATGGTCGGAAGAATTTGAGGAAGCATTTGGCAAGCAGTGCTTGCCAAATGCTGGACGAAATAGGATGCTAAAATAGGGCTCGCGGTCGCAGCATTTATCAAGGATCCCTGCGGCAGCGGCGGAATCACAAAATTTTCAAAGCACAGATGTACTAGGTACATCTGCGTTTCAAAGTTAAGGCTCGGAAATTTTGCCATTGCCCGTTTCTTCTATAATTTTAGAATAAATAAATAAATAATGCTGGACAATTCACACAGCATTATCTAGCCCCATGGTAAGCAGAGCTTGTGTTATGGGTACTAGATAACTGATATACGTATTACAACACACTACATAGATAGATATTTTTTATTATACATAGAAAACATCCAGATCACCCTGAACAAATATTTGCAGATCGTACAAACATTTGTCCCGAGGCGGGAATCGAACCCGCAACCTCCTGCGTCGCAGGCGAACCTTCGCCCGCTGTGCCACAGAGGCCGTCAGACAGAATAAGTATAACAATTTGGTAGGCTGAAATCTACTCAGCCTGCTGGTAAATCCGCCACTTGGAAACATTAAAAAAATATTATTAAAAGGGATTTGACATTAAAATAACCAATCTTCATACCTAAGTAAATATATTTTTTTTAGTAACTACCATAATAGGTGTATATTTTCTTATACATGATTCTTAAATAAGAATAAAAAAAAAAAAAAAACTGGTATGTGACGTGTGAGGTGTCAGGTACCTACCTTATACGTTGTATAAGTGTCCGAATTATTCGCCTCCAGTGAATATCAAAATCAGAACCAGCCACGTGAATTGGTCCCAAAACACAATGTTAGGCCCTTGCTGTACTCTATGGTAGTCAGATCTCAATTGACTTGAATAAACCGCGCTGCCTCCCCATAAGTAGCTTGTTATCTAGTTACGTAAGTAATAAATTTACGTCGTTGTAGATACCTAACCTAGTGGTCAGGTAAGTAGGTAGTAGGTACCTACTTAAGATGAGGACTGACGTAGGATCGGAAACGTAGGTAAACCTTACCCCTGATGGGATTTAATACAAGGCTGGGCTGGGTGGGTCATAAACTGATGAACAACTGGTTGGTGTGATCTTGATTATTTTGAAGGGGCTCATTCAGAACCGGAAACGTAGCGATGTAGAAAATCAAAACAGATGTGATGATGATGATGATGTTAACTCTTGTGTTAAGTAACCTTCATTTTTTTCATTCCTTGTTCTTCAATATTCGACTCCACGTTGCTCTACGTCGTCAAATGCGGGAAAGAAACGAACTAGAGCTTTTTTTCTGGTTTCAACGTCGAGAAAAATTTTACTCGAGTCATGACATGTGCTCTCTCTTAATGAGCCTTGTAGGCTCATTAGCCTGTTGGCTGCGCTAGTCTTCCTATGAAATGATGCCGGGGCCTCCAAGAACTCCCGGAGAAAGTACACCAGGGAGTTCATGCTTATGGAGCGGTTTTGTGTGATTTTTTTGCAGCCCCGAAAATCTGCGGGTTTGATGGTATCGATCCCGCAGGCTTTTGCGGAGTTGAGATTTTGATACGGGGTTTGATTCTGTAGTAAAAATTGATTCTTAGAAAATTACATAAGGGTAGGTATAAAATTGTAAAAATTATTATAATTTTACAATTTTACCTGATTATTTTATAACCGTAATCGAAACTATGGGATAATCCGAAATGATTTTGTCGCATAAAATCATAAAAATGACTGATAGGTATCGAAGGATTTTAAAGCATAATTCATAGAATTGTACTATAAATCGTCGAGCTTCAAATATAAAAACCTCTTCAGCCTTCAAAAGAGTCGCCTACGACATCGTGACGTGATGGAACCTAAAAAAGAGAAATTAAAACAGATTATTGTTTCTTGCAGAATATAGATAGAAAATACTAAAAACCGCAAAAATATTTGAATTTCTATCGATCGGTACCTACCTAACGAAGTTTCTGAATAGCTCGTTTATAAACTAACCAAACCATAGACCATATCTCGCTGCTGTCTCAGAACGAGCTCAGAACCAAGAACCAAACCTTTTTTTTATGTTCCCGTAGTTCGGCGAAAATGGCGAGAGAGGGACACCGGAGACATTGTAGGTGGGTATTACATCCTTCTCAGGGCGTCGAGTACCACTTAATCCTTATTTCATGAATCTTTACAGTAAACTGAATCGCGCACGAACGTAATTCATTCATTCAAAGTACCCTGTAATTTCATATAATTATGGCTCAGTCATTTTTCTTTGTGACATCTCAATCTCATAGTAGAAAAACGAGCCGAGTGAGAGGGCTTGAAAGTAGTAGTTGGTCTTTGTCTAACACGTTGCAAAAAAGTGTAGGGTGTCCATGAAACAATACGATGTTACAGGGCTTTTGAACAAAGATTCTGATAAACTTACTTCTGAAATATGTACTTACCTACTTTTTAAAAAGCTGTTTAAATTACGCAGCAACAGTAAGAATGTAAAACACATGTTTTCAAATTTTTTGCGCACTAAGAAAGTAGTATAAGCCCCGCAAGTTGATATTGCGATGGAACCTTGTCACAATAACAGCTGCGTGACGTCATCCGTCGCAAAATAGTACAAATAGCAAAAAAAATGTAATAAAAAGTAAATAAGCTAGGATTATGGGATATTTGTATTTAAACCAGGCCACACGTTCCGTGACTTTGGTAGAATTTTGCAAAATATTCAAAATGTCTATTACTAGTTGCTTCGACATTAAAATGTCCTCAGTAGTGTTCGAAGCACTTATTAAGGCACAGTTTATATTTTGGATAATTAACTTAGTCTTCTTTCTCTTTTAAAAAATAATTGTCCACTCTAATTATCATTTCACGAGCACGACTGTTAATTAATTTCTTACTCATTTTAACGGGTAACATGTAACAAAACTAAACAACAAAACTCAAAAATAACAATAAAACAGGATAACAATAACAAAAAGCTATAACAAGTACTCGATGCGCGTAAGCGCGGGCTGACCTTGCGAACGGTACTGACGGTGCGACGTCGACTACGTCACCAAGATGGCCACCAATCGCAATATCAACTTGCGGGGCTTATACTTACTCTACTTACGTTATAGTTATAATGGCTAAAGCAGACAGTGAATACTGCTACAACCTAGTAGAAACTTAATTATCAAGTTATTATGATAATTTATAGTATATTTTTTAAAAGAACAAGTTTCTAATAACAACCTCACAGTTTTATTAGAATTTATAAAAAGTATAGATGTATAGACAATCAAATGGACATCCTACCTAATATGAAAAGATAAGATGAACGACTACTTTGGGGCCTCTCACTCGGCTCGTTTCTATGAAACACTGCACAGTCCAGGTTAGGCATAGGTTCATTCATGAACGAATTTCCTCGCTGAATCTCAGCTGTGTAAAAAAAAATGGTTTGGTTTGTTTATTTTTACATTATTTGACTCGACACGACTGGCAACACTGGCAAGGACTGTCAAGTGTCAAACGAAAATCAAAAAAGTTCAAAACAACGAACGGAAGGACCGGTAAAATGTTTGTGATTGTGTTTTGAATTTTTCAAGCATCTAACAAGTGAAATTTTGAAATTTGTCTAGATTTTCATCGAAAGTGAATCCCGTAGCTATTGTTCTAAGGTTGGTTCACACTCAATAAAAGAAATGTCGGTGTGTTTTTCAATATTGAATGACGCGAAATATCCGCTGTAATTCTAGAAAACGCAAATTCTAGAAATTCCTTGGAATTTCCCCTCTTTCAGAATTAAAGTACAGACTGATTGCACAGGAAGAAACCTCGTTTAAAACACCCTAACCTGTCAGTAATATGAACTCCATTTCAATGTTTTAGATGCCAGCTGTTTATACATTCTCTCTCAGTGACAATGAGATCCTTCAGGAGTTGATGCGCGTCTTCAGCTCCGGCCGTGGCACAGCTCGGGAACAGTGGAGCAACCAGGCTGAGGTGCTAGTGGAGCCTGTGGGCTGGGATGCTCTTTGGAAGCTGTCTAAGGACTTCTGCAAGAGGTTTTGTGAGTGTTTCTGTTACAAGCCTATTGCCGCTAGCTAAGTTTTGCTTGTTAAGTGTTTCACCTTGGCAAGTCCATACAACCAGCAGCTTTGTCTGTCTGTCACATAGGTAATAAACTTAGTTCATGCCTAATCACACCACACTAATATTAAAAATGTAAAAGTTTGGTTGTTTAGATGGATGGTCCACCTAGTCCGGTTCAGTCGTTTTGGTGTGAAGAGTTAACAAACACCTCTTCACGCCAAAACGACTGAACGGATCGGCCTGAAATTTTGCATAGATATAGCTTAGCCTGAAAACAAACATACTATTTATCCCTCAAAACAGTTCCCATGGGATAGAAATAACCTTTAGACATTACCAAAGAAACAATGTGTGCGAAGCTGCGGGCAGAAACTAGTCCTTCATACTTAGAAAAGAATTGAATAGCCCTCTAAATGCAGTGACCATAAGCCGGTTGGAGCAACCAATCAGCAGTGGGTGATCCTAGGCTTACTTAGCCATCAAACACATAAACATCCACTCCGGAACGTGCCTTCCCCAGGGGGGAACCACCTGGGCTTACATGGTGATGATAATCCCTCTTTGTGATTACAGCTGTAAGATACCCCTGCATAGCATTCATAACAGTCACAGCGGTTGACTTTGAAAACCTGTCAGCATGTGTGGACGTGCTCAGCGTGCAACACGAGTCGGTGACATTACCAGAGACAGTGGTGGATGTGCCACTCATCGAGCTCTGGCCAACTACGGAGCAGAGGGAGCAGTGTGTCAATGCAGCTACTACTGCTGAATTTATTGATATACTGAGGTAAAGTACATTTTTCTCACTGTTTTTTGTTTTGGCTTTTGTTGCCAAAAATCTAGATAGCATACTACAATACAATACAAATATTCTTTATTGCACACCAAGAAAAAAAAATCACAGATAACAAAAACACAAATACATATAATGTATGTACAATGGGCGGCCTTATCGCTAAAAGCGATCTCTTCCAGGCAACCAGTACAGGCATACTACTGTCTCTCATTCATCTTTATCTATCCAAATCTACAGCCAAGGAGTCGAGAGGAGATGATAAATAGGTCTAGCCAAAACCTAAATGTGAAAATTCTAAGCTTACATTTTATTTTAAATTTCTTAGCAAAATATTGACAGCATTTTAAGAATTCCTCACTGACCATAACTTTTTTTTTTTTTTTGAAAAAACGACATTTATTCACAAAGAAAATTATACTAGTATTTACAATTGAAACAATTGAGCTAACTGCCGACTGTTGCAAACAGTCTACAGATAGCTCAACTGACCATAACTTAATATTTACTTTATTTTACAGGTTCTACTACAATGACATTTGGATGCCATGGGATGACCAAGATGACAAAATCCTCCTCCCAAACACAATAGAAGAACGTATGACGCTCTGGTCTGAGATGCACAATGGTACTATACCGAGCTGTGTAGCCCGATCTATAGTTCTGCTGAGGAATAGTGCTATTAATGCACATGAGAAGCTGAAGGATTTGGATTTGCTGTGTGAAGGGGAATTGGCTAGTGATGATGGTAAGGTTAATTTTCTGGTTGCTGTGTTCCTTGGCTAATTGTAACTTTAAACTGACAAAAACACACAGTGTATGTTATGATCACTAAGTCTTGTGTTTTTACTGGCCATTGCGAGCAAAGAGGTCTTTGACTGAAACGAAAAGGGTGCATTTGATTGTTTTCTCGAAAAACTAAAACACACTACACTTATTTATTAAAACATTGAGTGTCCATGACGCACATGACCATGTTCATGAAGCAATAGTTATAGATCTGGAATAATTGTTTCTCTAGAAAAAACGCTAACAGCAAAGCCGCGGGCAGAAGCTAGTAATCATACCTACTAATATTATAAAGGCGAAAGTTTGTGTGAATGTTAAGACGTGGTACAACGTCTTAACCGATTTAGATGAAATTTGGTATAAAGATAGCTTAGGTTCTAGAATAACACAGGCTAATCTACTTTCTAAACCTTTGAGGAGGTTAAATAGGGTGGTAAAGTTTCTATGGAAAATAATCCCTTGGTTCGATTTTCTCAAAACTCGGTATAAATAAACTATAAAGTAGATAATGAATCACGTATTTTTTATTTTACTAGGAGGTTTGCAATAAGTTTCTGAAATTTGTATGATTGCCATGCGTACGAAGCCGCAAGGCGCAGCTAGTAAAACATAAAGCTTACTTACGTCTTTCCCAGATTCCCTTCCACCACCGAAATACATATCCCTATGCGCCGAGATGAATGCAAAACTGGACGGTCTGATGTCTAAATGGACGCTGTTTGAGAACCCGTTAATTCGAGAACAGTACATGATAAAGGCCAGGAACAAATATCAGAAGAACAAAGGAAAGAAAAACGTAAGTTAACTGACCTCTTTAGCACATTTCCGTCCACTGATAAACATGCCTCCCCAAAAAACAAAAATTGTTTTCCATGTATAATCAAAGTATGTACGTGATGCGAAGTTGCTTGGGATAAATATAGCCTATGTCACTCCCTGAAAAGTAAGCTTCTTGACGGTGAAAGAATTTTTCAAATCGGTCCAGTAGTTTCGGAGTCTATTCAATACAAACAAATAAACAAACAAACAATCAAATCTTTCCTCTTTTTAATATTAGTATAGAAAACTTGTTGTACACTCATAGAAATATCTATCGGTTCCCTAAAAATAGCGATAAACATAATTTTAATACCAGAAATAAACAAACTCACTGTGCCCACGCCCACAACTAGGCTACCTACACAAAATTTATGGATCTTATAAAGGGCAATGTATACGCTTCTATAACAAAACTCCTAGTGAGTTGCAAAAATTATCAGTAAATAAATTCAAACAAATTGTCAAAAACTTGCTGTGCAAAAAGGATTATCTACAGGATAAAAAATCTTGGGACTGGTTTTACTCCAACTCAAAAAATAACAACTGTCTAAAGGTTTTTTCGTCGCTTATTTACTTTAGTCATACCGAAGCGACAGAAATAAAAAATATCACTTTATTTCCGTGTCAGCGGTTAGTTTTATAATTTTACCTTTAACAGTACACAAAAAATGTACACGGTTGTGTACATTTTTTGTATTTATGGAAATAAAGAGTTTTAATTTTGATTTACGCGACCGCTACGCCAGTTATCCTAGGAACATGTTACTTCTAGTTCTTACAGTTTCTGCAGAAGTTGATATAACACCCACCAGTATTGTGAACGTAGACTGTCGCAAATGGTTGTGAATTTTCTCGATGTTATATTTACATTTCTTGGCTTCCATGTTTTCTCCGTTCACTGCCAGTGTAGTCTCAGATAAGGCAATGTGAACAGTACCTATAAAAGATTTTTAAAAGATTTAACTTGCGCGATCAAAACACATCTAAATAGATAGCTACTGCTGAAACTTCCGGAAGAAAAGGTTTTAGGTTCACCTGTAGTTCTTTTAATCTAAAGGAATACCAAAACGCGTCCATGGTGGTGGTTTAGCGACGATACTTGTCATAATAAAGCTATTAGTTTAGCAAAATAGGGCCGCAGATCGAAAATGAGGCTTTTTGACAGATGTTCATTAAAACTGTCAGATAATCGCGAATTCTGTGGTGATCAACCAGTGCTTCAAAAAATTCGACATATTTTTCAGGTGGTAGCTCTATGGCAAGGCGGTTCCATCTTCGAATTCGACGAAATATCGAAGTTCCTCCGAGCGCGAGTGTCCAACGAGCAGACGTTAACAGTTGTGACGTCATCAGAAGAGGCGCTTTCGCTGGAACCTGAGGAAGTAGTTGTTTGTTCCAAGAGTTATGAACTGCCGGAGATGCCGCTTATGGATATTGCACTCTGCAGCTATAAAGGTAAGGTCTTATTTACTTATGCTTATGACCATTAACGTCACAAGAGGGGGCACTTTTAGGCGCATTGCGCGCATTGCCATAGGTTTTCGCGTCCATAGGAGCAGAACAGAGTCAAACGTTTTAGGAATTAAAATGTTGAATTTTATGTTATGATGTTTTTTGTTATTATAGTGCGTAACCCCACACTAAGGGTAATTTCTAAGAAATCCAATAATATCGCAAAAATTTTAACGGCGCTAGAGACCGTAGGAAGTCGCAGAGATTTTCGACTCCCACGTCACTTGACTTCGTGGTGTAGTTGGTTATCACATCCCCGTACTGAGGGGAGGACGCGGTTTCAAGTCCCGTCGAAGTCGAAAATTTTTGCGATATTATTGGATTTTATGTTATGATGTTTTTTACCACTGGTATCCCTTGAGTACTGAGATCTAGCCCTAGTCTGACAACCAAACCCTTTAAGTTCGCCCCTAAAATAAGTAACTAAAGCACGAATATTGTAGAGTTGCGATTTTAGGACTCTTAACTAACGTATCAACAAGAATGCTGAATAATTAATTGTAGGCAGTTCTCTATTCGTAAGGTACCATTCTTCCTATGACCCAGAGTTTTCTAACAAAGCGGAACGAAGCAGAGATATGTAATAATTACTCAGTGTCAAAATAAGAATTAAACATGAGGTACTAGCTTGGAATTTGCTCCACCCCAACTCTTCCCGCGGGTGTCGTAAGAGGCGACTAAGGGATATCCACCGGGGCGCGGGCAGGAGTGCCACCTGCAGAACAATTTAACCACCGAACTGCGATCCCTAACCCGCATGCCCAGCGGTTATGGGCATTACTTTCAAATGCCAGGCTACCCGCCATGGGTAAAAAACTGGAGTATGATTGCCACGTGCCCGAGAGCTGTGTTTATCATTAAAATGAAATTCCTTGATGTTTCGCTCTCTTTTCATCATTAAAACAATGAGGTAGGATAAAATGAGCTAGCGTTATTATGCTTCACATCTGACGTCATAGCTCTGTCAAAGTCTGATAGCTGAAAGGGATAAAAGCCAATGAAGCGCTTATCAAGGGGAGACCTGCGTCCAGCAGAGGCCCAGTATATAATGATGAGTGTCAAAAAAGCGTCAGCCAACCATCACGGCGAAATGTATTCGCTATTCCGATGGTATACTACTCTCTCCTGTTGGCTAAGCTTTCTTGAAAATCGACTCTGATACATACAAATACTAGGGTAAGATTATCGATAGATAGAAATACTTTATTGCACACTTAAATCGATTGAAACAATACAATAAAACACCTTAAAATACTAATTTAGCATTTTTAACTACATAATTGGTGACATTTGTGAACCAGAAGTTGCACACCACGCCGCAAGAAATGCATTGGTTCTTGAGACGACATAATAAAATAAATAAATAAATAATGCTGGACAATTCACACAGCTCTAGCCCCAAGCTAAGCAGAGCTTGTGTTATGGGTACTAGATAACTGATATACCATTATATTTTATTATACATAGAAAAACATCCAGAACCCCTGAACAAATATCTGCAGATCGTACAAACATTTGTCCCAAGGCGGGAATCGAACCCGCAACCTCCTGCGCCGCAGGCGGACCTTCTCTGCTGCGCCACAGAGGTCGTCATAACAACAAATTATAACAACTGTGTACTATATTTACATGTAGGTACATATTTCAAGCATTAAATTATTACTTTACTTTAAACTAGAGCGATCTCTACCAGACAACCGTGGTTTTTTTAATTACCGCGATTATTATAAATAAGATTATTCATCGTCGTCCCTCCGTGACCACGACAGTGTGTAAACCTGTTGAAACGTCGGGAGAAATCGGTAAATAAACGCGATAAATACCCGTCAAATAATACTTATAATAATGTGTTCAGATCGCGTAAGCTTAAACATATCTAGAAACATTATCTAATTTCATGCTAAAAAATATATAATATACAGACCATCAGTTAATTTCATGTTTGCTATTCTATTTTTTTAGGCGCAACACTAAAAGCGTCAGACATGCGATCCTGCCTTCTACAGCTCAGTTCAACATGCCGACTGCGTGACTTAACACTCCACTGCGCGCTCGTCAACACGGTACTGCTGATGCGAAGCGGGGCGCTACATGCTGTTAACTGCAAGCTGCTGGATGATTCGCAGTGTTCACAGGTGCTTAATTTCTACCTTAATAAGGGTTCCGTACCTCAAGAGAGAAAGGAACCCTCACTTCGCTTTGGTGTCCGTTTGTCTGTCCGTCCGTCTGTCAACCATCTTTTCTCAGGAACGCGTTGAAGTATCGAGTTGAAATTAACATTTAATACCTACTCAAATCCACAATTTCCACAATTATTTTGAATAAATAAATGTTTGCAAAATTTATTTATTTAAGTATATACCTATATATAAAATATGTATAACTTCTAAGTCAACGCAATCAAAAGTTACAGCCGTTTATGTCCAATATTTTGAAATTTCCAAGGGAATCCCATGCACACAAACCGACGACCTCTGTGGCGCGGTGGGCGAAGGTCCGCCTGCGACGCAGGAGGTTGCGGGTTCGATTCCCGCCTCGGGACAAATATTTGTACGATCTGCAGATATTTGTTCAGGGTGTTCTGGTCGTTTTCTATGTATAATAAAAAATATCTATCTATGTACTCGTATATTATTATGTATATCAGTTATCTAGTACCCATAACACAAGCTCTGCTTACCTTGGGGCTAGATAATGCTGTGTGAATTGTCCAGCATTATATATAAAAAAAAATATTCTCGCCATGGATAATCATAGGTTAGTTCCCGTTGACCTAGAATCATGATATTTGGCAAGAAACAAAAGTAAGACCTTTTACAATTATGAAAGAAAAGAAAGAAAGAAAGAAAATTAATTTATTAGTTCACTAGAAAGCTTGCAACTATTACAATACTTAAACTTACATAATAATATTACAATAACAATAATAAAATAATAGTACCTAACAGTAGCAAGCAATGCAGCGAACCAAAAGGTCCTATCTCAGCATAATATTGCTCCACAAGAAGTAGAGTAACACTGGTTTTCTGACAGGACCTTTG
The DNA here is from genome assembly GCA_963564075.1 of Eupithecia subfuscata. Taxonomy (NCBI): domain Eukaryota; kingdom Metazoa; phylum Arthropoda; class Insecta; order Lepidoptera; family Geometridae; genus Eupithecia; species Eupithecia subfuscata. The sequence goes on from OY751117.1 coordinate 9,793,623, forward strand.
GCTCGTGTCAACACGGGTGGCAGACCACAGACAAAAAATAACACTACACTACTAAAAATATAAAAAATTACTTGTCTAACAATGATATGAAGTGTATGAATAAACTATTTGCCTGTTCAACACGGGACCCCCATCTCAACACAGAACTATCAAACAAGTCCACACATACAGACTGTGATTTCTTTCGTCCAAGCAGCTTTTAGATTATGCTTTTTTTTAATTATGCGGAAACCCTTAGGGCTCCAACTCGCACTTGACGTTTTATTTTTAATTATATTTGGCTTTCCCCTGCGGCTCGACCCGAACGTGACACGAAAGTAATATTGGCTTCCTATTTCCATAAGCTTAGCTTATATTAAGGATTTAGCCACAAGCTAAGAGCTTGTCTTATGGGTAAACTGTCAGCTTCTAAGTATTAAGTTTTTAACAAATAAATGTCTAGATGTCCATTCTAAATCTCGATCTCAATTTCAACAGCCTGTATTGCTCTTCTTATAAACGCTCCATCTTGTCCACCTCAACAGCCTATAGTATATGGTCCACTGCTGGACGTAAGCCTCCCCTTGATAAGCGCTTTATAGGCATTTTATCGCATGGGGGTAATGCCCATAATCCCCACGCTGGGCATGCGGGTTGGGGATCGCAGTTCAGTGGTAGAATTGTTCTGCAGGGGGCGCTGCTACACGCCCCCATTGGATATCCCTTAGTCGCCTCTTACGACACCCGCGGGAAGAGTTGGGTAGATGTCCATTGTTTAACTGAAATTTGTTTTGCAGGGCGATTTCGCACAAGGCATAGTGGCGATGGCGGGGGCGAAGATTCTTCTGGAAGACTGCACTTTTGATAACTTCTACTCCGGAATAGTCGTACATAAGGGGGCTCAGGTAACAGTCATATTTGCTTGCTAGCTTCTGTCCGCGGCTTCGCACGCGTATTTTCGGTACAATAAGTAGCCTAATATCTAAGTTAGGCTTTGCTCTAAACGTACGCCAAATTTCATCTTGATCTGTTCAGTAGTTTTAGAGATCCTAGGTAACAAAAATTTTGATTTCACAAACTTTCGGCTTCATAATATTAGTAGGATAGTAGGATAAATCTGATAAAAACAAGCTTTTACTTAACAAATTTCTTTCCATACCCGATACACGACGACTAGTAGTAAGATCTTATGGCTGGTACATACCTACTTAAAACGAAATAAACCATTATGTAGACCAAAAAATATTATGAAAATATAGAACAAATACTTACAACCTCTCGGGGTCCAGAATTACCCCACACACGCGGTCGGGAGGCATTTCGTAGAGGCGTTAAACTTTCTAAAGCAGATGGACGAATAAAAAAGTACCCAGAGCTATTAATTTCCAAATAAGACCATACTATACATTACCTTACATACCGTACATTACCTTGAATCTAATGTTCTTACATTTATGTAGCTAATAAATGTTCTAATGTAAGTATTATAATTTTAAGTAGGTACTAGATGCCAGTAAAAATTCTCGTAGAGGCGCACGATTCCTTAATTCAACAATAAATTTAAAACCGATGACTTAAATTCAGTAGATATTCTATCTTCTACCTACGTAACGTACCTATTAAGGCGCAACCCCGACCCAAATCAGCGCCACCACCTATTTTATTTAATTATTATGTTAAACGAAGGAATTTCAAAAAATCGATTGGCCAGTTTGTGCTTCCTATCATAAGCTTATTTTTAATGCCTCTGTAAAAGTTTTATTTTGTATACTTTAAGCAGAGATGCGAAGTTGCTCTTTTTGGCCACCATGGTGGAAAAAAAGAGCAACTTCGCATCTCTTCCTACACTACAAACTAAAACATTTATTGAGGTATTAAAAAAAGCTTATGATAGGAAGCGCAAACTGGCCAATCGATTTTTTAAAAGGCATCTTGGACTCACGTACGCCGCCACGTGCAAAAAAATTATAGAGACTCAGCTGAAGGCTGTGTGGTCCCGGCATAGAATTTACTATTTATTTATTTTACAATTTTAGGGAAACTAACAGCTAGGTAACTATAATTTACCTGGCCTTAAGGTAAGTACCTCCCCTTACTGTCCCATTCAAAAAATCCACCCTGTATACAACAGCAGATCAGGTTTTGGCTGAAAATCTGTGTTTTGCTATTAAGCAAAATTTCACTGAGTCATGGCCTATTTGTCGTGCTGCAGCACACACAAACTTACCGAATATTCTGATATATTCTAAGTACTCGCTTACTTTTTAAAGTGCTCGTTTGACTAATTAAACCTATTGTACTTGTTTTTAAATTGTAAATTATCTTTGTTAATTGTATCAAATCTGTAGTACCAAATAATTTTTGACGTGACAACGTCTTATAATTCGATAGAGCCGGCTGCACGCACGAAAAAACACGACGTCATGCGGCGTTACCTCGCTCTGAGGCGTTCCATGTAAGGCTTGAAGTGCAAGCGAGAGCGCTCGACATCCGTCTCATAATTCGATCGTCGACTTCGTCGAACGTCTTATAATTCGATAGAGCCGGCTGCACGCACGAAAAAACATGACGTCATGCGGCGTTACCTCATGCGACGTTACCTCATGCGGCGTTACCTCGCTCTTTTCTTAAGACGTTGTCACGTTCAGCTATCGTCAGTAAACCGACTTTACAGACAACCAATTTTTTTTTATCTATCTATCTATAACAGCATTCTAGCTTTATGATGTTGGCTTACTTACGGAAATCTAACGAGGCAGAGTTATCGACTCTGAGATAAATAATATACGAGATAAAAGGTAAACTCGGGGCTAACTACTCTAACTATTCGGGCTGCTAGTGCTAAACGCAGATAAACGTCTTCTAAGAGTCTAAAAACGCGTATTTATCAAAAGTTAGTTTGCTAGTCATTTTAGCGTGAAGTAGTTAAATAAAAAAGTAATGTTGGACAAACGAGTTACGTACGGATTATCGTGCACTAGGGCCGCTGGTCGGATATCTCGCCACGCTAGCCTTAACGACATCATCCGGCGGGCCTTTGTCACCGTTAACGTACCAGCTATTCTCGAACCGAATGGTCTGTTGCGTGACGATGGTAAGAGGCCCGACGGTATGACACTAGTCCCATGGGAGTTGGGGAGGCCCATTGTGTGGGACGCTACATGCGTCGACACACTTGCGCCTTCCCATCTTCCGAGGACATCCGTGAGGGCGGGTGCGGCGGCAGATTTCTTTTTATAAAAAAAAAAAAAACAAACGAGTAGTAATTGAAATATTGAAATTCAGAACAATGCAAACTTCATAAAAAAAATCGTCCGTTCATGGTTTGAAAGAGGTTTGTAGCATTTTTACCCTCCAAGGTTGTTGACCAAAAATGAGTTACTGACATTCGACCTCTTTTATAAATTACAAAATATTTTCTCGCTAGTCGTGGTGAAAAGTTCTATGTTTAACTCGAGGGCAAATATTTTTCGTTTCGTGCCTTCTAAATACCTCGTTACCTCAGCAGTCTACTTTAGAGCCACTCGATACGCTTGTGACTCTAATCTAGGCTGCTTCGCTAGCTCGGGATTTAATATCATATCGGCACGTTCATCAAAAAATGGTTTTGCCCACTAACTATTATCCCACATGTGAGCAAAACCCGATTTTGCTCACTCTTTTTGAGTAGCAAAGTCACCGTTTTCGTTTCGAGTGGTGAAAAAGTTATTTTTATCCCAGGTGGAGCTACGAAACTGCACGATAAAGCGATGCGGCGTCGGCATCCAGCTGTGCGCCGGCTCCACGGTCGAGCTGAACGGCACGACCATCCGCGACTGCAGCGAACAGCCCATACGGTGCGAGGTCGACACCATAGTTGACAACGTTACTGAGTAAGTAGACTTATCTAGTACATATCACACTAATATTATAAAAGCGAAAGTTTGGATGTATGGATGGATGGATGTTTGTTACCTCTTTACGCCAAAACTACTGAACGGATCGGGCTGAAAATTTGCATGCAGGTAATCCTAATCCAGGAATCAAACATAGGCTACTTTTTATCCCATAAATCAGTTCCCGTGGGATAGAAATCACCTTTAAACGTTTCTATAGAAACCACGCGTGCGAAGCCGCGGGCATTAACTAGTGATAATAATAAAAGGACAAGGAAGTAAGAAACTGCAATATTATAAACGAAAGTTTGTATGTTTAGATCCCCCATCTAAACATACAAATATTAAACAGGGAGGGAGGGGTCGGCCTATTCTTATTTTTTCTTATACCCCTATTATAAGAGGGGGGAGGGGTTCAAAAACTAGCGAAAATCGTCTTACGTAATGAATGAATATTATGGATAGAAATAACCTTTAAACATTTCCATAGAAACGCAGAGACAGAAACTAGTAATGTTGTAAATTCGAAAGTAACTCTGTCTTTCTGTTTCCTTTTCAAGCATAAACGGCTGTACGGTTCTTAATGAAATTTGCCAAAGAGGTAAACAGATATGGACATAGGCTACTTGAAAAGCGCGTGCGAAGCAACGGGCAACGGCTAGTAATTGCATACTTACTTAAATCCTTTACAAAAATGTACGTGTGCACATTTCTGCATCAATAAATGCGTTTTATTACTTTATCAGAACAGCAGGGGTATTTTCCATTCAATTCGTTTCCGAATCGAAAACGTCGGATTCGAATTCGATTCCGATGGATCTGTAAAACGCTATTTTGATTTCGCCTCGGATTGATGATCGAAAATCCAAAGCGAACCTGCTGACTCATGGCCATTTCAATGAGGAGGAGCCCCTTATTTCGATCATCAACCCAAGGCGAAATCAGAATAGCTTTTTATAGATCCGTCGTATCGAATTCGAATCCGATACGGAAACGAATCGAATGAATTAAAATACCGAACCGTTTATTAGAAAATATTTTGTTTCAGGGTTGAAGCTTTAAAAATCATGCCAAACTGCACAATCGGCTCGGGCAACCTACAAAAGGAAGTACTAATAGTTCGACAGGATTCCATTTGATCTAGCTTTACATTAAAGACTATCTATACGCGCGAATGTTCTGCGGAGTCAATAGAAATACTGCCACGAGAATATATATATAAACGCTCACAAAGTTGTAGAAGAAAGTCATATAGTTAAAGAACTAAGGTTAGTTAATATCTTCGCGGTATTTGGTACCCAGCAGCGGTAAATTTCCGCTAAAAGCTGTGAAATCGCGCCTAGTTTATCGCATTCGCTCTGGGTAGCAAGTACCGCGTTGTTCTGAGGAGTCCCTTATGTGGCAAGATGACTGTCGCCCGCGCTACGTAGCCGTGGAGGTGGAATTTTATATTTACAGTTAGCGACAAAAAATCGCTTAACAGGGTCAAATTTCGTAGTGTTTTAGGTTCATAAGAGTATACTTAATAGTTTTTAAATGAGGATCAGTTATAGCAATTTCAATAGAACTAGTATCCACGTTATTCTTTGAGACATAAGAATGATTTACATATCTTTTTGAATTATCCAAATCGGACCATTACTTACGAAGATATTAAGTAATAAACATTACGCCGTTACTGCTGGACGCGGGTGCGTGTGACGTCACTGACTCGGCCGAGCGAACCGAGCGGAGCGCAGCCGGCACTCTTGCTTTACGATTCGACGGTTAAAAAGGTGAATTAGACACAAATCGGACACTTAATTTGTTTCAAAGTCACAAACAACCGAACAAACGGCTACGGCTAACTGGCGGCGACCGAGGCAGTGACGTCACAGCCACCGCGGCGGTCTTAACTTATTAATTTGAGCTAATAATTTGGTCATAACTTAAATTTTTGTCGTCGAACAACAATTTTTGCACTGTGTGTTAAGGATTTCTTAGCTCTATAAATCTGCATTCTCAACTAAAAACGTCACGGATGTTGAGCAATTTTGGTCGTTGACTTGTATACCTCGTGTAATTTACGTATGTTATGTTTTTCCATGCAATGGACTATATATCTGTTAAATATATATGAAATACCATAATTCTGTATGTTATGTATGCAATAAGTATTTTTAACTTAGAATAATTTTGCGGGTATTCGATGAAATATTGCATTATTTTTAGTAGCACGAATTATGTATAACTTAATGTGCTATAAATACTATTAATAAATACTCGAATATTTTCTAAAATGTTGTTTAAATTTTTAAGTACCATCTACCATTATTTCATATTTAACTAAACATAGGATTAATGCCATTTAGATTAAAATAGATCAGTTGTTAAAAATGGCACTTTTCGGGACCCCAATAGCTCAAGAAACTTATAAATATTTATTTATAACATTTGGTATTCCTTACTCTTCTTATGGATCTTACTAGACATGCAAAATTGCAAGCCTGTAGGTTTGATAATAACCGAGATACAGGCGGGGCCAAAAGCGTGCCCAATGGTTCGTCTAAAGATACTCACTGCCGGCACCGAACAATCTACTGACAAGTGCGTCCATCATCATCATCATCAGCCTATATTAGTCCACTGCTGGACATAGGCCTCCCCTAATGAGCGCCATAGCGCCCTGTCTTCAGCTTGTCGCATCCAGCATCTGCCTGCAGTCATTCGCAGATCGTCATCCCACCCGGCCGGAGGGCGTCCTACACTACGTTTGCTGAGTCGTGGTCTCCACTCAGGAACACGTTTACCCCAGCCACAGATATTATAATTTTTAAGAAATAGATATACTTACTTGTATATACTAGTTGTTATTGTTTTATAATACTATACTAGTACCCCAGCGGTTGTCGGACAAGCGTCCACTGATCGGCAATCCGAGTGACGTCATTCGCACTAATCGAGAAAGGTGTTTTCAATAATCCTCGCCGGCATTGCCGACAGTCCGCTCCGTGCGGTGCGGATCTTCTATGGCAAACCATTGATGAAGCCCCAGTGCGGGTTGTCCGATGCCGGCCTGTAAACGCATACCCTAACGTTTCAACTGCTAACGCTTGAGCCGTAATACCAATAGGTAACTACACCGTGATTGCGGCCCCCTGAAGGTAGCGGTGCGGGTCTGCGTTACCGCGCCGCTCCCCGTCCCGCCGCCGCCCCCGCCCCGCAATCGCTGACTTCGAGATCGAGGCCGAGAGTTCGAGGAACGTCGTGTAAAGTCAATTCAATATGAGTCATGCATGATGTACTCACGTTTTGAAAAAACAAAAACTACATAGGGCAGTCCTTTTTTACAGATTTTTCAATAGTATTTACAAAATTCATATGTACCAAATAGATGTTTTATCTGCTTAGTTGTGTGGTGCCGGCTTAAAATCTATACCACCACAATTTTTCCCGCGGGTGTCGTAAGAGGCGACTAATGGATATCCACTGAGAGCGGGCAGCAGCGACCCTGCCGAACAATTGTAGGTACCGCCGAACGGCGATCCCAACCCGCATGCCCAGCGTGCGGATTATGGGCACTACCCCCCATGAGATAAAAGTCAATAAGGCGCTTATCAGGAGGAGGCCTGCGTCCAGCAGTGGACCAATAAAGGGAGGTGAGGTGAGATGTTTTATAGAGGATGGACCCTATTAGAATCCAGGCGTTTTTTTCCTTGCTAGGTACAGGATCTAGGTTTGAAAGCTTTGAAGGAAGCAAATAGGAAGCAATTATTGGTATAAGTATATAAATTTCAGCGATTCCACACCGCACATAGTCGACGGGCCAGGTGACCAGCCAGGTGGCCATCCTGACGCCAAAACGGTCACCTTGAAATGTTGAATTTTAAAGGAAGCTATTCTCTTATTGTAGGAAGCAAATGGGAAGCAATTTTTGGATAGCATTGCAACGTTAAATACGACAGGTGACTTATCATCCTGGCGGTAACGAATGGCACCGGCTCAAATTTAGCACACAAAGATTTAGACCTGTAATGACATAGGTACTCGTAATAGGCTACTTTTTATTCCAAAAAATGCGTGCGAAGCCGCGGGCAAGAAGTTTGTACTTATAATGGGTGGATTATTTCGACGACGCAGTAAGGGGAAGTACCATCTAGTGTAGAGTAACAGAAAATGGTTTTATTTATTTAGAGAAATTTTCATCTTTCACAGATTTGCAAAAAATGTTAGCAAGAAAATTTTTGCATTTCACACAAAAACTTACTTCCTACACTTACTACAAAAACTAACTTAACTTCTTTAGTGATCAAAAACTTATCGGACCAACTGAGGTCAGCGGTCAGAGTAGAAAAGTCATCGCAAAGAAACTTTTCTCATACATTTTCTATGGAATCCACGAGTAATTCAATTTTTTTACTGAACAAACTTTGACTTTAACGAGTAAAAACATAAAATTAATCTTGGACTCCTTATGAAATGTATGGGACCTCCCCTTACTGTCTCGTCCAAAAAAACTCACCCTGTATTTACCTATTTTATGTTTCAATCACCTACTTGTTACGTTTTGCGTAAAAAGAAAATTAGTAAGTAACTAGCTGCGCCCCGCGGCTTCGCACCCGTGGAAATTTATGTTTCCAACTTTCTTAATTTTTTCTTTCATAAGAACCTTCTCCTGACAATAACAAACACAACAAAGAAAGAATTAGCGAAATCGGTCCAGGCGTTGTTGAGTTATGCGCTTACCAACACATTTTGCGATTCATTTTTATATTATAGATGATCATCGATCAAAAATTTCCGGCCGGCCCCCCTTACTTGATCGATAGTAATGTAATGATACATAATGGTGGTATCTTGCGCAATAACGATATAACGTTAAGTCATGCTTGTAATTCAAATAGATTGTGATTTTTATCGTTGCTAATCTGATGAAAGGTCAAATGCACCGGCAAGGGCGTGTCGGGCCATCCACAACAACGGTTCCATAAATATTGTTCCGAGACTTCGCTTTAAATCTTCCAATACCTACATAAAAACTTATAGTCTGATGATGATGAAGTTCAGAAATTTTGTCTCTTAATCTCCTGTTTTGAAATGAAAGATGATAAACAAGCAAAGAAATTGTACCCAATTGTTCCGTTTTCCTATTTGGCACCGGAACCCTAAAACAGGCTCAGTTCGCACTTTACTCGGATCAAAGTCCAAAAAACAGGTAAATATCAATTTAACCTTGATAATAATATCGAAGGTATTATAATATTCTGTGAAACAGGTAGACTTACCTCATTCGTCATTCATAACTAAATCAAACTCAGTTTTTTTCCGATCTAAACCTGCGCGTCGCGTGCGAGAGAGATAACAGATGTTATTGAATGAGTTTTTGCAGTTCAAAGTCCAAATTAATTATTTATCTATTTGGAGTTTGGACGAGTTTTTGCAGTTCAAAGTCCTAATTAATTATTTATCTATTTGGACTTCGCTCTTTTTGCTATACTTTTTCTGTCCCTACTTTTCTGCACTTCACATAAGGACTCACCCATAGAGTAAAAACTCGCTGCTGGACTCACCAAACACGTTAATACTTTCATTGCCTACGATATTATGCCCAAGTGCCACTACGTGCACCCTACTGCCTGCGGCTTGGCAGTGAATGCATTAAACGCGATCCAGGTTCTTAGACCCAGTTTAAATATTTAAGTGTTTTTGCACCTTCACTTTAGTAAAAAACTTAGATAGGCAAACTGCCAAAGAGCCACCAGGAAATTAAATAAATAAATAAACAAATTCCTAAATAATAATGACAATCCACACAGCATCATCCAGCCCCCAAAGCAAGCATAACTTGTGCTATGGGTACTTAATAGATAACTGAGAAATCGAATACATTACTTACCTACATCTACAGAATTTTTTTATTTTACATATAAAACACCCAGAGCAAATATCTGCAGATCGTACAAACATTGTCCCGAGTCGGGAATCGAGCCCGCAACCTCTTGCGTCGCGGACGCCCGCTGCGCCACTGAGTTCGCTGATAAGGATAGAGCAAAATATTATCAAGGACAGACAGATATAACTAGAAATAAAACCAGTCCAGACCGCCAGTCTTCTTGTAGATTTTGTCAGTCGTACAGTTCAAAGAATACCTATAGATATTAGATAGCCACTTCGTTTAATTTAGCTCAGTATTCGTTTGACTCGACGCTAGACGGTTGTAAGTAAAAATAAACTTGTGTGTTGTCGCGTAAAAAGTGGTGCAATGTTTGAACACAATGTTAATATGGGTCAGATGTTTCTGGATTTTATGAAGAAGAGACCGGATGCTGTGTGCCAGGTTATTATAGTCCTTATTTCTTAATAATAAGCATTACCTAGGTTTCGTAATTTTCATCTGTTTTTCTTTAAAAACATAGGTACTTACGTTATTCATTTATTTAAACTTCAATTAAATTTATGTTAATGTACCAATGCACTGTTTTCTTACATTTGACAAAAGATTTATTATTTACTGAATTTTTGAGAACACACTTCTGTAGATTCATTCATTGTATTTGTACCTAGGTATCCTTTTCCTAATTAAAACATTTTAGATGATTCCCTATCTAACCTTACTGGTGTGGTGTGTAGTTTTCAAAAAAGCACGTTTCACGTTCAAAAATATCGTAAAAGTTAGGTACTGCAAAATAATATTTTTAATTTCAACTTTAAAATACTGTAAGTGCTACAATAATAATAATAATAATGCTGGACAATTCACACAGCATTATCTAGCCCCATGGTAAGCAGAGCTTGTGTTATGGGTACTAGATAACTGATATACATAATAATATACGAGTACCTACATAGATAGATATTTTTTATTATACATAGAAAACGACCAGAACGCAACAATCTGTACCTTTGTTGTATTTTTTGCGCCCACAGATAGACGCAGACACAGGCCATAAAGAAACGAACTCCTCGGTCCTACGTCGGTCCATCCGTCTCGCGAGATGTTTCAGAAACCTGGGCCTAGGTCTCGGCGACGTGGTGGCGATAGGAGGGAAGAACCATCTAGACCTGCATATACCGTACTATGCCGCGCTTATGAATGGCATGGTTATTGCTGGGGTGGACCCGCTGTATAAACTAGGTGAGTTCCTGAAGATACCTACTTATTAATCGTATGGGACTCTTAAAAATCTGTACCACGAGATGACCTCCTTTAACCGTACTATGCCGCGCTTAGAATGGCATGGTTATTGCTGGAGTGGACCCGCTGTATAAATAAACTAGGTGAGTTCCTGAAGGTTACTTATTATTATTTTTTTAAATATAATTTCTTTCTGTAACAGTTTTACAATAATAATTGTTACCGTAAGGTTTACATACATTTTATGTACATAGTTTATTGCGTATCCTTTTTGTTCACTTATCCTCATTGTCGTTTGAGCTGTTTCCTATTATTAGTTAAATTGTCACTATACGTGAAAATCTTTAATTGGCTCTCTGTTGTTAGTAGGTACGTAATTTGATCAAGTTACTTTAAGCCGTTGGTTTTCCAATAAATTAAATAAATAAATAAGGGAGACCTTCATTTCAGTAAAATATTTTTCTATAACAGAAATTACAGATTATTTATTTGATCTTGAACGGAAACATACCTAGAAGGAAAAAGATAGTTATGAATGTACTTCTTGTGTAGCTTAAAATCTAATTAACACGATGCGGACTGCATTAGCAGTATAGTTTTCGACGTTTGAAAATGACAGTATACATTTATCTACTGTGGTACGGGTAAAAGTAAGTGAAAATGACCGTAAAAGTTTAAACTCTTTTGAACTGAGTTACGGTCAATGCAGTGAAATTTCGTATAGAGCAACTAGGAAAACCGTTTTTATTGTCGTATTACATCAGTCTCTCTAATGTATAGAAGCATTTGAACATGAAAATGATGACAGTACGGGCACCACCGTAAAAGCTTAAACTCTTTTGTACTACGGTCAATGCAGTGAAATTTCGTACAGAGCAACTAGGAAAACCGTTTTTACTGTCGTATTACATCAGTCTCTCTAATGTATAGAAGCATTTGAACATTTTAAACACTGTGCGTTCAAAATGTACCTATAGGGGTAAGAGTAGGTAGTTATCTATTGGCATTACGGCTCAAACGTTAGCAGTTGAAACGTTAGGGTGCACGTTCACAGGCCGGCATCGGACAATCCGCTGACAAGTGCGTCCACTGATCCGCAATCCGAATGACGTCATTCGCACTAAACGGAAAACTTACCTTCAAGAATCCTTGCCGGCATTTCCGACAGTCCGCTCCGTGCGGTGCGGATCTTCTATGGCAAACCATGAGGCCCCAGTGCGGATTGTCCGATGCCGGGCTGTGAACGCGCACCCTAGCGTTTCAACTGCTAACGCTTGAGCCGTAATGCAAAACCATATACTCTGTAAGTGAATTTTTAGACAATGACTATAAACAATTCGTAATTCCTCAACGACGAACCTTTTCCTGATCTCTACATCGAAGTGTTCTTAATAATATAATAGGTTATATATTGATTATTTATTATTTATTATAGGTTAAATAATGGTTATATATTGACACTAACAGGCATTGCCGATGTTGGGGAAAAGACCGCCAGGTTAAAGTGGGATTTAGTGGGGAGTGGGGAGGCCTTTGCCCAGCAGTGGGACGAAATAGGCTGAATAAAAAAAAAATATATATTGATTAATTATAAGATGTTAAGTATAACCTAGTCACACAAATTTATAAAAAGTAAACTATTTTATTAAAAAGTGTTATTGTACTTAAGTAAATTTATATTATTCTAAACTACACAAATGTTATTTATTGTTCATAAAAGATCTCCTAATTTTGTATAAAATACAGAATACTTAATTTAGTCCTTAAGTCCTATATTAAGATATATTGCCATACCCTATCTGACAGGGTACCTACATAAATACTTACTATAATGTAATATTTTTGTTTCGCAATAAAAATACTGAATACTGAATATATGCCTAATTCAAACAAATTTATGTACTTAATTTAATAATAAATATCTAATTTTACTTGATGAGAAACTGATAACACCTAGCTTTATTTCTTTTTCAATAAATGTTTTCATTTCATTTCAATAGGTAGGTAACTACACTTTCTACACCGTGCACCGTGATCGCGGCCGAGGTTTGTTTCAAACATTCCACATTGAGTTTAGCTAGTGTATGTATAGGTTTAGGTACCTAGGTACAACTGTAACAGCATACAGCATCACATCCGGTTGAAGATAATAACATCCTACTCAGTGACCAACTTGATCTTGAACAATAGACACGGACTATACAATATGGGCATGATAACATTGATGAAAATTGTTCGTTTTGCTTACGCTGTCTGTGAGGATCATCGTTTGTATGTGTCCTTCTAATATTATAGACGCAGGAGGTTGCGGGTTCGATTCCCGCCTCGGGACAAATGTTTGTACGATCTGCAGACATCTGTCCAGGGCGTTCTGGATGTTTTCTATGTATAATAAAAAAATATCTATCTATGTAGTGTATTGTATTAAGTATATCAGTTATCTAGTACCCATAACACAAGCTCTGCTTAGCTTGGGGCTAGATAATGCTGTGTGAATTGTCCAGCATTATTTATTTATTTATTTAATTTTATTATAGAGCCGAAAGTTTATGAAATCTGAATTTTTGTTACCTAGGACTAGTATTAGAATATCTGTGCCTAGGATATCTAAAACTACTCAACAGATCAAGATGAAATTTGGCATATACTTTGAACGTAGCCTAACTTAAACAATAGGATACTTATCATACCGAAAATACGCGTGCGAATCCGCGGGCAGAAGCTAGTATCTACATAAAAGTTGCTGCTCTTCTGGTACGACACCCACGGGCTGAGTTAGAGGGGTCAATTCTTACGTCACAACCGACACGATTGTTACTTATTGCTGCGTGAATTGTCCGATAATGTTTATCTACTATTTTAACAGGTGAAATCCGAACATTCTTCAAGCTGACGCAGCCAAAGATAGCCTTCTGCGAGGCAGACCAGCGCAGTGTGTATATGGAAGCAGCTGAATCACTGGCTTTGGATACCAAGGTGTTCAGCTTCACGGGAGACGAGTCTATGCAACAGCTGATTGAGGGGGTGCGGGAGGAGCCGATTGAAGATTTTCAGTAAGTTTTCATCTTTATAGGAAGTGGTTTTAATCAGTTGACAAGGGTAGTTATTCGTTTGGCACCAAATAAATAAATAATGCTGGACAATTATTCACACAGCATTATCTAGCCCCAAGCTAAGCAGAGCTTGAGTTATGGGTACTAGATAACTGATAGACAAAATACAATACACTACATAGATAGATATTTTTTATTATACATAGAAAACATCCAGTACACCCTGGACAAATATCTGCAGATCGTACAAACATTTGTCCCGAGGCGGGAATCGAACCCGCAACCTCCTGCGTCGCAGGCGGACCTTTGCCCGCTGCGCCACAGAGCCCAGAGGTCGTCAAATCCGACGACCAAAACCTAAACTCTAGCCTAAAACTGTTGCTGTCCTGGTTTTATCGATGGTAAAAAAGAGACGGTAGCATTTTTACGATCGCAATAAAATAAATACGAAATTTTGTACCTTCCGATATCAGCCGTTTAAATCATGGTGAGGTTGTTCTGTGACTGCAAAGATGAACAGAATAAAAATTACTGTTCAAAAAATTTCACAAAATATGACAGGTTTTTACTTATAATTGGTGTCCAAGCGTTTTAGAAATGAAGGTTTTAATATATTTCGAAATACCCCTTGGAGTCGAGACCCTAGGTCCGTGGGGGGAGCTGGTGAGTGCAGCACATCAGTATTGCCATACAGCGGGGCAATGCAGCCAGCGTTTTGGGGACGCTTCCGACTGGTATTTATATGGATCAGTTGAGCTACCTGTAGATTGCTTGCAACAGTCTCCAGTTAGCTCAATTGTTTCAATTGTAAATACTAGTTCTAATTTATTTCCATTATTTGATTGTAATTTTCTTTGTCAATGAAGATCTTATCTCCAAATATAATATGTACAATATATATTTCTATTATACTCGTTTCAGGGCGACAGTACTAGACCAAGACAGTGCCTACCTATGGTTGGTCAGCACAGGCGGTACGTCAGGCGTAATTAAGGTAGCAGCCATCAAGCACAGTGCCGTCATGGCTAAGATCAAGTCTTTTGTCATGGAGATGTTCAAAAGAACTACAATTGATGTGTATGTATGACGTTATTTAACTAACTGGTGCTTGCAGATCTTGAGAGGGAGCCGTTTTGTAAAATGAATAGGCATAGGAACAGCTGACTGAACATACGGTTTTGGAACGGCGTAAGTGCAAAAATCTAGGTTTTGCAGAAAAGTACACAACTGATGAAACTGCTTCAAGGAACCAAATACCTAATTATTAGTAATAAATAACCTATTAATCAAAACATAAGTCATTTGAATAGACCGCAGGGTCCTGAGATCTCGACCAAGTTATGTGCGAAACAGCGCACTTTAGCGACTAACTTCAGTGAACGCAGTTTTAACTTTGAAACTTTACTTTATATATAGTATTTAGAACAGTGAAAATATTGTTTACTAGCGGCCCATTCCGGCTTCGCACCGGTGGACATTTATTTTTAGGGTTTCGCGATCGGTTTCGAAACCCTTAGGTCCCGCTTTGTCTGTCCTTTTTTCCCTCTTGAATATCTCAGCAACTACTATCAACTTGAAATTTAAAATAATAAAACATTTCGTGCGCTTGTACAGATTTCAAGCAAAAAAATGATGAAAATGAAAATTTGTCATACAAATTGTGATGTCGAAATTTTAACAGATAGTCTGACCAAAAGATAATCTGACAATTCGTCGGTCAACTTTGACGTTAAATGTATGAAAACTTGAGTCAAAACATCAAAACAACTGTTTAAAATTTAACCATCTGTTGGTCAACTTCAACTTCTTTTATTAATGGCGCCGCTTGCTACGACTCTGCCAGTGTCTGTGTAGGAGTGTCATAAACTTCGAGAACAGAATATGATCGGTATAGCGAACCTAGATCTTAAAACAACTCGGGTCTTAGTCATGACAAAGGAAATCTTAACATCAACTTGAGGATTTTGATAAATGAATCAAGAGTCATCAGCAAACTATTCACTGTCAGATAAGAAAGTACTTACCTATTTTAAGACGTTGTTGTTGATTAGATTTATAAGGGTAATATTTACCTCACCTACACCACATAATGTGATAAATGATAATGATAAGAAATTGATAATTGTAAAGTAGTTTGGTACCTTTATTGTGTAAAGTCACACCAGTTAATTATGCTGTATTTACTATTAATTTAACAGCCTTATTGTGAAATTGGTAGTTCTTAGGGTTCCGTACCTTAAAAGGAAAAAAGGAACCCTTATAGGATCACTTTGTTGTCCGTCTGTCTGTCTGTCACCTGTCCGTCGGTCAACCTTCTTTTCTCAGGAACGCGTGGACGTATCGAGTTGAAATTAAAGTCAAATACTCAAGTCCGTAACCTCTTGAAAACGCGATATACCTAAATAAAACTTCTAAGTCAAGGCTTTTGAATTCTACAAACTGATTAGGTACCTTTCATTTGATACCCCATGTACCCTCGTAGGTCTCTTTTAAAATTTCGACATCACAATAGGCTGCTCGCGCTATTGACTCTCATTTAAAGTAGGAGAGAGGGAAAAAAATAAAACTATATTTTTTTAGGACCTAGAAAACCGCAAGACATTATTTTAAGTCTACTTTTCGTAAACCAGCATAAACGAAAATTGATTGAATTTTTTTTTAAATGGCGCACGAAATGTATTTATCATTTTAAATTTCAAGTTAAGGCGCTACCCCGACCCAAATCAGCGCCACCACCTATTTTATTTAATAATTCTGTTAAACGAAGGAAATTTATAAAATCGATTGGCCAGTTTGTGCTTCCTATCATAAGTTTTTTTTTAATGCCTCTATAGATGTTTTAGTTTGTATCGTGTATGAAGAGATGCGAAGTTGCTCTTTTCTCCCACCATGGTGGCCAAAAAGAGCAACTTCGCATCTCTGCTTAAAGTATTCAAAATAGAACTTTTACAGGGACATTAAAAAAAAGCCTATGATAGGAAGCACAAACTGGCCAATCAATTTTTTAAAATTCCTTCGTTTAACAGAATAATTAAATATAATAGGTGGTGGCGCTGATTTGGGTCGGGGTAGCGCCTTAATAGCTGCGGTAGTTGCTGAGATATTGAAGAGGGAATAAAACGTCAAGTGCGAGTCGGACTCGCACACTAAGGGTTCCGTTTAATGGTAGGACCTTGTTTCTTGCCAAATATTATGATTCTAGGTCAACATGAAGTAGGTAGGTACCTTGTATATTTTGGTCGAGGGAGAGAATCAAAACTAATATTTTTTTAGTTATTTAACTACAAATTTACGGTTTTAGGATTTTTTTTAAATTTGAAATTTCAAAATTTTCGGACATAAACGGCTGTAACTTTTGAGTGCGTTGACTTAGAAGCTTAATTTATATCACGGCTTCGGAATTGAGTATATAATGTTAATTTCAACTCGAGACCTCCACGCGTTCCTGAGAAAAGAGGGTTGACAGACGGACAGACAGACAAATAGACAGACGGACAACAAAGTGATCCTATAAGTTCCTTTTTCCTTTTGAGTTACGGAACCCTAAAAAAGGACAGACAAAGCGAGACCATAAGAGTTTCGAAACCGATCTCGATACCCTAAAAACAATTGATTTTAATCAAGATCTTCTTAAATATTTTTTTTTATCGTGATCTAAACGATTTAAATCATCTCAACCCTGATAAGTAATAATAATCAATCACTACTACTTTCCAATCCTATGACTCAGCGACCCGAAGTGTGTCAATCCAATCAATCACGCTATAAGATTTATTTATTAAGAATACATAAATAATTTTATTTATTTTATTTTGTTGTTTTCGGAGAACAAACAGTTTTACACACTTTATAAATAAACTTACATTATTATAACTGATAAGTGATAACCATTTAGGTATGTATATGTTGTAGTTATAAGACTGCTTTCTTGCGAGAGAGGAATGGAAAGACAGTTCTGTCCTGTTAACAACTAGGTACCTACAACGAAGTAAACACAGAGTAAAGTAACAAATAACAAAACTTATAAAATTACTATAACAAATTTCCCAAAAAATTATACACACAAAACAGGAACTGATAGATAAGGGAAAAAAACTTAAGTTTCAAACAAGGAGATACAAATACCTAAATACTATTCACTGACAGGTTGATGCTAAAACATCAAACCAGCGCTTTATCAACCTCTGTGGCGCAGCGGGCGAAGGTTTGCCTGCGACGCAGGAGGTTGCGGGTTCGATTCCCGCCTCGGGACAAATGTTTGTACGATCTGCAGACATTTGTCCAGGGCGTTCTGGATGTTTTCTATGCATAATAAAAAATATCTATCTATGTAGTGTATTTTATTAAGTATATCAGTTATCTGGTACCCATAACACAAGCTCTGCTTACCTTGGGGCTAGATAATGCTGTGTGAATTGTCCAGCATTATTTATTTATTATTATTTATTTATCAGCACTTTCTGATTTTGAGCCTAATAAATCGAGTTCTTTATCCTTTGACTATCAAGATTATATCCGTCTTCATGACACGAAAAAGTTCAATTCAAATAAGACTCAAGTGCCAGTAAATATTACGTAATGTACTGGCTCGAGTTCTATTTGAACAAAACTTCGTTGATTTCCAGACGATTTAAATATTCTAAACTCAGATAATATTGAGCCTTAACCTCATTATCATCTTATACGACCTTACCTTATTACCTCTCTTACCTTTACATCGATAAATCTTCTACAGATATTTGTTCCGGGTGTTCTGGTTTTTTCCTACGCGTAGTAAAAAGTATATCTAGTACTTAACACCAGCTCTGCTTAGCTTAGGGCTAGATGATGTTGTGTGATTTGTCCAGCATTATTTATTTATTATGAAGTGTTCGTTAGGCGACGTTTACATAAATTGCCAGAAACCTATACGGGTACGACAGCTGCAAAACCGAAACCTACAAACCTAAACCTCATGTTTCCCTATGGTAAGTGAAAACAGCCCTTTCAATTACAGATCCAACCAGCCCAACAAAATATCACTGAATCTATCGCCCATCCAGTGGATATCCGGGCTAATCAGTGCGATATCCTTTCCCTTAGTTTGTGAGACCAAATTGATGACTTCCGCGCCTGTTACTGTAGACCATGTTATTGATATTATCAACGAATATCGGGTAAGAAGGAATATTCTAATAACTCTTTCATGCTAGTTTTAAATCTAAGAAATCAAATAATATCGCAAAAATTTTGGACTTAGATGGGACTTGAACCCGCATCCTTCCTTCAGTACAGGAATGTGCTAACCAACTACACCACGAGGTCAAGTGACGTGGGAGTCGAAAATCTTTGTAACTTCCTACGGTCTCCAGCGGGTGGCTTAAGAGAAATAAACAATAGTGCATTTACACCAAGGCGAGAAAGTGATCAATTCCTACCGAGTGTGTCGTTTTGGCCTTAAAACACACGAGGTAGGAATCGCACTTTTTGCCGAGTGATAAATAGTGCTCTATACTATACACCTTCGAGGAAATAAAAAGCAGAATTAATTATTAATTGAAATTTATATTAAAATTTAGAAGAACTTACCGCGCCCAATGATGTTGGTAAAACCTCATTGACCGCGCCAGCCTTTGGGTTCTTTTTTCAAAATATTGTTCGGAAATCGGAGGAGGCCTAATGGACTTGGAGTAAAAACTTTTTGTCGTTTGATCGAACGAAAATAACCATAGCTACCGGCCGATCTTTTAGGAAATTAAAAGAAAATAACACGTTAGAAATGGATTTCCATACACTTTTTCCTCCCGCTAAAACACGTGAGAAATGAAATTCCATAGAGTTTTTCCTCCCGGTTTCCTATAGGCCTGAAAAGACATACTTTCTATTCTATAAATGGAAAAGGAATAGGCAACTTTCCGAGCACGTGTAGTATAAATTTCATTTCATTTCATGTTGTTCTCTTTTCTTTCAGCCAATATCGTGTATGATGGGACCCTCTCTCGGGTCGGGAATAGTCAAGAGTCCCAAACATTGCGACTTGACGTGTTTCCACAGTATTATTTTCATCGGAGGGAAGATTTACTCAGACATGATTGAGGATCTCAAGGTAACTTTTGTCTGACTACTAACTAAATATGTCATGGGACGAATAGAGTGTGGAGGGGGGATATAAGGGGAGAGGAAGACTGAAGAAAAGATGGATGAATTGTGTGACTACCTTTACAGGGTGTCACGGAAAGGGTGTACCTATACTAAGCCGAAAGGGGTAATTCTGGATCCCGACTTGTAAATAACGATTATTTGAATATCGGACCTTTTTTTTGCAAAAAGTACCTATAGGTTTTTTCTCTTCCTATTAGTGTTATTTTACATGCACTCTTGCATTATTTTACAAATGTGTTTTGCTTGTTTTTTCAGCAAAACTAGTGTTATGAAATTATTACAAAAAATGATGATTATGTTTTTTCAGCAGAACCAGTGTTTTTATGAAATTATCACAAAAAAATTATGATTTTATCTTCCGAATTTAACTTTTTTTTTTAAACAAAATAGACGGTGGCACTGAATAAATCTTTACTTACTTTAAGAAACCAAATACTTGCACTACATAGGTACTATAATACCTACATAACCTACAAACATTTTAATAAATTAAAAGCTAATTAAAATAAAGTAAAAATAAAATAAAATCAGCCTACTTCTTATGTAACTAGGTACTTATATAACTAACTATTTACCAAGTTTGACCAAGTTAGTAGTGGCCTTTTTTGGCGTAGGCCTACCCCAGGTCTTTCCAAACTTTTCTAACTCTGGCCTTTGTCATCCAGTTAGGACCAGCTCTCTTCGTAAAGATGTCTTGCCATCTCTTCTCCGGTCGAGCTCTAGATCTCTTCTTATTCCTTGGGATCCACTCTGTGATATTTTTGGCCCAACGTTGAGCCAGGGGATTAATTAGTGTGGTTTAATTGCAGAAAAGAGTGAGCGAACACACACTGCTAATACAAGCCTATGGGCAAACAGAGAACCTAGGCCCAGTCCTAGCACCCAATCCTTTCGGGCCGCTTGGGAACTGTGGCTACGCAACTCTCACAACAAAAATCAAGGTAAGTAGGTGCTGTAGTGTCATAGCTGTCAATCAGCCGCCAGTCAAGCTGTCTGGTGCCGGCTTAGAATTTACACCACCCCGATTCTTCCCACGGGTGTCGTATGAGGCGAGGGATATGAACCGGGGGCGGGCAGCAGCGCCTCCTGTAGATCGAAAAAATAAAATGTTAAATTTTTAACAGAAAAATAGATGTATTCCCGTTGTCCCCATTGAGGGTATCCCCATTCAATGGGGACAACGGAACTTAATAAAAATAATTAAAATTTATTCCCGTTGTCCCCATTGACTGTGACCTGGTAATGGGGACAGCGGAACGCAATAAAATAATTAAAATTTATTCCTGTTGTCCCCATTGACGGTGTCTCTGTAGTTATTAAAAAGAACATGCCGTACCTAATGGAATGTCTCCACGCGTAAACAAGACAATGGCCGCTTGGCTTCTACGTCCAACTAATTATTCACGATCCTGAATCAGTTAGACGCAAGTAGGGAAAAGGTAGCCTTTGCATAACAGAGAGGCGTGCATAATTGTCTGTAAAAATGTTAACGCCACCATTTTGATATCTGTTTTGTTGGCAGCTCGTTGATCCAGAAACCGGGAAGGAAATAACGGAACCGAACGTACCTGGCGAGATGTGGACCAAGGGTATAAGCTTTTCAGTAAGTTCATAGCTTATACAGACCTGAAAATGTAATTTTTGAACCAGATAGAAATAAGAAAGCGATTACTGATTCTGGGCGACATTCATCTGGACCTTTTATCTAATGATACAGATTGTAAGCGCTATTTAGATCTATTCTATGAAACAGGTTTCAAAATACTAAATAAAATAGATCAATATTAACGACCGACATACCATTGTATAAGTACGCAGGTTAAACGTAGGTACCAACACGTTGATTGAACCAAAGTAGGTATCTATTATTATGATCAAAGGTCAAAGAAGACTGTGTCAAACTATCACCGTGAAACCGTGATCCTAAAAATCTTATAAAAAGTTCAATTTAAAGTTTAGATTTGAAAATTGTTTTGCATTGCAACGCCGCCATCTAATTTATTTTATTACAGGAATATTACAATAACCCCGAAGAAACAGCAAAAGCGTTTTCAGAGGATGGCTGGTTCAAAACAGGAGATATGCTGTACCGAGATGAACAAGGCAATTATTACTTCGTGGAAAGACTGAATATGCTCATCAAGTATAGGAGCTATCATGTAAGTTTCACCTTTAAAGTTTCCTGGAGTTAGACTACACATTTGAAGTGTTTTACTTACGTCTACAATTTAAGGTGGTTAAAATGTCTTTGCGAGAAATGTAACGAGTACCGGGTACCTCCCACGCATTAATAATCAATGGTATATGGTTTGATCTGCGAAAGACTGCAGGCAGATGCTGGATGCGACAAGCTGAAGACAGGGCGCTATGGCGCTCATTAGGGGAGGCCTATGTCAAGCAGTGGACTAATATAGGCTGATGATGATGATGATATGGTTTGATAGTATTAGATAGCTGTTTAGTGTGTTTATGGGAAGTAGGTATTTAGGTACTTACCGTTTTCGTTCAATACATGTCTAGTATCTATGGGTGGGTATATAAAAATTCGATAAATTTTGAGTCCTCAAGGTTTACTGAGACCTGTCTGTGGCTGGTTATAATAATCGTCAAACTTCCTGTCCTCTGGTGAACCACGTGACAGAACACAATTCTTTGGCCAAATTGGTGGGCGGTTACTTTCTGGACAGTCGCGTCGATTAGGTATTCACACAACGAAGCTGTACCATCTCTTTCACCTGCTGGGTTGCGGCATAGATAGATAGGTAGGTAGATAGAAAACACTTTATTAAACCACACAAATACAGGAAACAATACAGAGAAAATGCTTAGAAAAAAAAAGGAAGTATAAAGGGCGGCCTTATCGCTGAAAGCGATCTCTTCCAGGCAACCTTGGGATGGACTGGAAATTAAAGAACATGAATTACCGCGGCATATGAATTACCTTTAAGCGTGAGTGTAGGTACCTGCGCAAACTTCCCACTCTCGCTGCCCGTCACCAGACAAGTTCTTTGGCGGCCATTAAACTCGATACATCGAGACGTTCCATTTTTATTGGATTTACTTAGTTCATGTCCGCACGAAAGAGGCGCTACTGTACCAAATACTATACAAAAACGGAACGTCTACAAGCTTAATACTTTTTACAGGTGGTACCACCCGAGTTGGAAGAGGTGATCCGGTCCCACCCTGGCGTGTTGGAAGTAAGCGTGACGAGCATTCCTCACAGCGAGGACGGCGAGCATGCGGTGGCCTGCGTGGTGAGGCGACTGGGCTGTGACGTCACCGCCGAAGAGGTCAAGGACCTTGTCGCAGGTATTATTAGTTTTCTGCCTACCTATATAGCCTAGGAACTGTATGATGACGAGAGCTGTGTGAGCCTAGAGCTGTGTGGTGCCGGCTTAGAATTTGCACCACCCCAACTCTTCCCGCGGGTGTTGTAAGAGGCGACTAAGGGATATCCATCGGGGGCGGGCAGCAGCGCCCCCTGCAGAACAATTCTACCACCGAACTGCGATCCCCTACCCGCTTGCCCAACGTGGGGATTATGGGCATTACCCCCACGAGATAAAACATTAGGGTGTGTGTTCACAGGCCGGCATCGGACAATCCACTGACAAGTGCGTCCACTGATCGGCAATTCGAATGACGTCATTCGCACTTAACGGAAAATTTGCCTTCAATAATCCTCGCATTGCCGACAGTCCGCTCCGTGCGGTGCGGATCATTTATGGCAAACCATTGATGTGGCCCCAGTGCGGATTGTCCGATGCCGGGCTGTGAACGCGCACCCTAGCGTTTCAACTGCTAACGCTTGAGCCGTAATGCAAAAACTACACTTACTACACCGTGATCGAACCGCTGGCCGTTGTGGTCGTAACGTAAGAATGGACCCCTCTAGCTCAATCAGCCCGATGATGTCGTAAGAGGCTGAGGGAACCAGAAGAAGGGTGACAGCTTGCCGAACATTTTTAACACCGCTACTGCGATCACCAATTCGCCTGCCAAATGTGGTGATTATGACAAAACTATGGGGATTTTTGGGGAGGACGTTCAGCAGTAATAAGCACTGATGCAAATTGTGACATTTCCATTATGTATTATTTTATATAATTTTAAGTACCTACCTACTCTAGATTTTATTATAATGTTTGACCTTTTGGAATGTATTCTGTAAGTCAAGTTTGAGTAATTAAATAAATAAAATAAATAAATAAAATAAATGAACTAAGTGCCTGCGGTTTCGCCTATTGATCTTAGGGATGATGAAGCTAACTCTAAGCTGAAGTAGTTTTTAAAATCAGATTAGAAGTTACGGTTTGTACCAGGACGTATGAAAGAAGAAAGAAAGAAAAATAATTTATTGGCAAAATCACATTATCAGAAAAACCTTAAATACAAAAAGGTGTCTTCACCGTGTGAATCAAAAAGGTTCTGCTTCAGCTTAATGTTGCTCAACAGAAAATTGAGCGACGCTGGTTTTCTGCAGGACCTTTGGTGCGTGCGTGTCTACACAGACCAGTGAGATATGGGTGCTAATTTAGCACCCATATAGCATTTTAAGATTTTTGACGTCGTGAACGTAGTGAATGAAAGTCTTCGTTTCAGGTCTGGCCAAAATAGCGTTTTTGTCAGTATGTCCGTACTCCTCTACAGGTCGTATTTTACAACCGATCGGTACGAAACTTTGTGTACAGATTCTTTGATTTTATAGAATTTTACTGTCGTCGGGATTTTTTGATTAAAGGCGTACTTCTTCCACAATAAGGCAAAAAGGCGGATTTGGAATATCTCTGCTATAAGAGATCTGATTTTGATGATTGTATTTTTAATTGAAAGGTAATAACTTTAAACTGTTCTTATAAAGATTTGGTAAAGATCGGATCAGGTATTCGGCATGACGAGCAGAATAGCTCCGCAAAATGCAGTAATATGCAAGAGAGCATTTAGCAGCGCCACCTATTAGAGCATCTTTGTAACACTTCTAGAGTTATATGAAATAGCGCGGCCGCATACACCGTCGTCGTCGTCGGTTAAATAATAACAACAACTTTGCGCTGATGGATCAACGCCATCTATTGATACCTAGGTACAGAATTTCGAGCTTTGCTGAGGAACGTAACTTACTTTGTATGGACAATTGGTATAATGGTTGATGTGTTTGTGCAACATTTCGTTCAAAAATTCAATGCACACCACACTTTAGTGCATTAATAAATAAATTAATTGTTGAAAAAAGTTAGTGTTCGCGACGTCTACTGTTCGTAGAACTACTAGTTTAGTTGGCTTACAAAGTCAAACTTTATCTATATTACTAGCGTTATTTTATTACTTAGTACCTAATACATATCTTGCTGTGCCCTAGCAGGGTCCATATTTGAGATTGATTAACTTTAATAACTTGTTATGGTCGCAATAAAAAAATTGAATTTGAAATTATGATCATAGGATGTACTTGCTAAACTGTCTACAGTACTGACCGAAATACGGGTCACGTGGTCGCCTGTTGTTCTTAGTTATCATAGAGAGTAATGAGATTAGTTACTTAATAATATAACTAACTATTGTAACCTTTAGTAGTGCTAAAGGTTAAGATGCTTGAGAAACAGGTTTAACGGAATTCAGGGCCTGAACTCGGTTAAACATGTTTCTCAGGCCTGATCATCAGGCACATGAATTTTTGCATACCTAAAGATATAAATGTTATTTACACCTCATTTATTTTGAATAAACTATTATTATTATTAAAGAAGTGAATGCTGAGATGACGACTGCTTGAAGCGAATGGAAGATGAAAGCAGTTGTGCCGACCACACCGAAGTGAAGTGCAATAGAATGATGATTATTTTGTAGGTGAAGTAAAATCGGCGAAGGTTTAATTTTTGTGTCAAATGTTGATGATTTGTTTCAGAAAATCTATCTGAAAGTAAACAACTACGAGGCGGAGTGATCTTCATGGACCAGCTACCTATGACATCCGTGGGAAAGGTGGCGCGAGGGAAACTAAGGGAGATCGCACGAAATACTCCAAGAGAATAAAAATAGGGGTGGAAAGAAAACTGTGTCAGCGCGGACGGATGATGCCGTTCTTTTGCTCACTCGCCAACTCGGGCTGTGGTAAAAGATAAAAGAAAACCCTGTGCAATATGAGTACCTATACATTGTATTAAGTATTATTAGGTAGGTACATTGTCTGCATAGAACGGCTTGTTATCATATATGAGTACAACAAAGCGGGCTATAATTGTTACTAAATTTATTTTGTAACTCTTATTCCTTTATTCACAAAGAAAATTATACTTGTATTTACAATTGAAATAATTGAGCTAACTGCAGACTGTTGCAAACAGTCTACAACTGATCCATATCAATATCAGTCGGAAGCGTCCCCAAGACGCTGGCTGCATTGCCACGTATGGCAATGCTGATGCGCTGTGCCAGATACTTACCAGCTCTCGGGTCACGCGTAGCTCTTATTCCTAAGTTTAAAATGAAGTCGTTTGTTGTGCTTGTATCTAAAAAATAAATAGCGTATTCATTGAGCAATTTGCAGTTTCCGCGCAGGTTGGTTCTAAAATATGGCGTTCGCAACTGGATTTACTCGGTTGATTCTACAAGGCTTTCACCAATATAACAATGGGATCTCGGAATATCGAGTCGATAAATAAAACTACACAAGATTTTATTAAAAGCATGTTGTATTCCTAAGTATTATTTTTGTCTCGTATTATAAGATTAATCTAAGTAGGTAATTGTGTTAATAAAATAATGTTACATCTGTACCTAAGTGGTTTCTTTTTAACCCCCGACGCAAAAAGAGGGGTGTTATAAGTTTGACGTGTCTGTCTGTGGTATCGTAGCTCCCAAACGGATGAATCGATTTTCGTTTAGTTTTTTTTTGTGTCATAGATAATTTTATCCCGAGTGTTCTGTAACCATTTTTTATGATAATCTGTTCAGCCAATAAACGTCGGCGGGTTTTTTAAAATTTTAATGTTGTCTTGTTATGTTACGGTCACACCGATGATCATGGTTTAATAATATAATGCCAATGATGAGCTGGAAACTCCGTACCTATGGCAGAACGTGCAGTTCACGCAGTCAGCGAATGAGGATCCGTAACGTTTTTAGTTGAGAATGCAGATGTATAGAACTAAAAAAACCAAAACACACAGTGCCAAAATTATTGTTCTACGACAAAAATTGACGAAGTTACGACCAAATTAATAGCGAGGTTCACTGAGTGACCGCCGCGGGCGCGTGTGACGTCACTGGGTCGCTCGCCGCCCGTTAACCGTAGGCAGATATCAGTTTTTAGTTATTTACTCCGAAACTATAAGTTTGGGAAAAAAAATGTCATAACCAAAAAGTCTCAGTTTTGAGAGACCCATCGAATGGATTTTTTTTATTTTTTTTTATTATTATTTGATGGGTATTACTATTTCTATTGAAATAGCTATAACGTTACGGATCCTCATTGCCATCCCTGTATTTTAAACAGGCTGGGGCTAATTTTTGGCCCCGTAAGAAAAGGTAGCTTCTCACCTTTTCTTTTGTAGTTAGAAGGTTTTGTTCTTAGGAACTTTCTGTTTTATTTTGAAGAAAAATATATTGCCATTTATCGATAATTGAAAAAAAGTACGGTTCAGCCAAAAAATGACATTTGTCAAAAAAACAAGTTGGTCATTCATAATATAATCGACTCTATTTCCAACCAGGAACACTTTTTCTAAAGTATCTTACCAAATCAAATCGTAAGTTTTGGCAATAATTAAAAAAAAACCATTCCCATACATATATCTATTGTGGTTTAGTGGAGGGGGCGTGCATTTTTAGAATGGTTTATCTCTAGTCAGGGGCGTAGCTTCCGCCGTATCTGCCGTATCAATTATACGGGGCCCCCGACGCGCGAGGTGCGTAAGCAAAAATTTATAAAACTTCCCAATTTTTTTTTCAGGAATGACAAAAGTAAAAAAGCAATTTCTTTTTTTCCCGCGTAAAGCGTGTGTTCAAAAGTTGGCAACACCCTATATTACCGTGACCCTACATCGGCTATCGCGGGCTGCGGGATTTCCCCGTTTAAGTCATTTACTTTTTCATAGAATTTATTTTTCATACAACCGCAACTGCTGAAAGAAGTTTTTCAAAATTACGAGTAAAACTGATAAAAAATTACCTAAGAACTTCGATGGGACATGAACGCCTGTCAGACCTGTCACTATTGTCCATACAGGCAGAAACTTTAGAAAAACTAAAGTCATCATCAGCTATAAATGATTTAATAAATCAGTTTGCCGAAAAAAGGCAAGTAGAGTGTATATTTAATTTGAATTGTTTGTAAAAATTTTGAAAAGTGACAGATTATTACGATGAATAAATATTTATTTTAATTTAATGCAAACATTTTTTTTCTTTAGTGAAAAATCTTTACCCTTCATAAGGGCCCCCAAACAAATTTTTATACGGGGCCCCGCTAAGGCACGCTACGCCGCCGCCACTGTCTCTAGTATAGGTACCTAGTAGGTACCTATCGCCTTTGAAAATTTACGAGGGTAGGTAAAGTACGTAAATCAAAGGCGATATGTAAGTACCTTTCGTATGCATAAACTGGTCTGGGAGGGCCAGAATTATTTGGGACTCGACTAGGACTCGACGTACTGAGAAGGCCGTAATACCACCATGGTACAAAGTACAAATAAACAAGGTATGCTACTCCGAGAAATAGCGGTCACGTGGGTTTTCCCAAATTTACGTCATATCCGCTACGGTGGTTCTCAAACTTTTTAGTTTTGGGAGATTCGTGATCTAGATTTAGGTTCTACGTTTTCCGTGTAATTTTTCAAAGTTAGCTTCCATAAGTTTGAGTGACGCTAAAATGAGCTCTGCACATGGATAAATAATTTTTTCCCTTGAAATGAAATTTATCTAATCGCAGGAACATTTTTCAGCCACAGATTCTCTTTTCGGGAATTTAAAGAACCTTATTTTATCGCCCTTCACACTTATTGTCTATTGTGCACTTACAGTTACGGATAGAGTAACCGCCCATTTTATTTTAAAGATTTAGGTATCCGATCAAAAACGCGAGTGATTCACCGGGCGGTGTCAATAAAAGTTTGATAGTCACCGGCAAATGATGGGAAGATCACGGAGTAGCATACAAGGGTATGCTTTATTTGTACCATCATGATACCACTACAAACCTCTCCGTCCGGTGTCCCTCTTTCGCCATTTTCGCCGAACCACGGTAACATTTAAAACCTACCGCGGCCAGTACAAATAACCTAGCCAGCAGTTTTGCGGTGCGAATTTGTATCGTATGCATATCCTATACCCAAAGTAAAGTACCTACTAACTTTAAGCGAGCCATTAGAACTAGAAACTATCCTGCGGCTAGCAGCGCTTTGTGTAGGGAAACTCCATGAACCTATAGTTTACCTAGAGTTTACCTACATAGGTAATTCATTTACTTAAGGCGGTACCCTACCTCGTTATTGTGTGAAGAGGATAGGCATAGGATTTCGCGTTCACAGGAGCGGGACAGAGCAAAGCGGCGTAAGCCCAAAAATCAAGTTTTTAGTAGTTATTTGCTCCCCACAAACATTAGAATAGTTAATTGAAAAAAAGGCAACATATAAAATGTTCTTTATACATACTTAGCTCAATTACTATGCTTAGTCTCAAGATCGTATCATCTGTATTTATTGAGAAATTAGGGTTTTAGTAAAAAATTAGAGGTAACTTTGCGATTTTTTTCTATCGAGAAAATTTTATGGAATCGTGTTTTCGAAACATATGATCGATAGAATAAGTCCTGAACTTTACCATATATAAATTTTAAAGTTAAATATTCAGTAGTTTGGAAGATATGGAGGTCCGACGGAGTTGAAAATAAGCAATTTGAGGGTAGGTACCCCCTTAATGTACGACAGATTCATGGGAAACTCAGATTGGTGCTACTGAGATTGGTTCGGTTATTGGTGAGTGTCTGTCACTGAAAATGTCATCACAAATGTCAATGTCAGCACGACAGCTAGCTATAGCTAGCCAGCAGTTTTGCGATCGCGAAATCGAAGTGAAGTGATTTGATTTTGGTTCTCGTCGAATAATTAGTAGAAAATGTTATTTTTCAAAACAATTTGAACCTAGCAATGGATGAACACGAGTTCTTCAAGCAAACAGTTCAGCATTTGGCCCGTTGTTTGTCTAATTTGAACCCTACACCATGGGAAAAGGTCAGTCAAAATTACGACACTATACGATCATTATTTTGCATTGTTTTCCTTTGATGATATCAACAGCTATATTTACTTTTATTTGCAACAGAGCTTTATTGTTTCTCAGTCTATCACCTTGGTATTTTTCAATAAGAGCCAAGTTGCGAGACCTTGAGAAAATCATAAACAAAAAATGACCTCACCCTAATCTTAAGAAATTATGTAGGCAACTTATCTAATTATGAAGGTAATTACTCATCTACTTCCTATTATTATCTCTTTTATGCCATATGGGTTGTACCTATACCGCTATATACCGATACTATTCACCTTTAAGTACAAACTTACTGAGTTTTGCATGTTAGGGTTTTTAAATGTTTAAATTTGCAAGTATTGTAGTGATACTACACGTATTGGCGGTAACTAACAGAAAAATATTGAACTTCCAGGTCAATACCCTCTTCATGTTATGTCCGCAAGCAGGAAGCTCGCTTGCGATCACATCCCGGAGTCAAGAGGCTTCAATAGCCCTTGGCCTATACTTCCTACAGAGTGGTTTACAGCATCAGGATAAACTCCTGCCATATTTCCTGAAGGTGCTGAAGTGTTTGCCACATGCACAGTTTGAAGAAACACTGTACAGGGTCCGGAATGCTGACCGTGAGTGTTTTAGATCTTGGTTACATACTTGGTACTATACGTTGGTCTAGCGGTCAGCTTGTTCAACCGCTGATTATGAGGTCGTGGGTTCAAATACCTGCAGGGCAGCCCAGACTCAGGATGTTGTAGGTGTTACACCCTGTGCCCTGGAAAGCGTGTTAATCCAGGTCCTGCACTTGACCTCTCCCCGGTCTTGTCATCGGATTATGAGAGTGAAGGACTAGAGAGTGCACCTGTGTCTGCTCTGCGCATACACTTGTGCAATATGTCCTAACCACAGTTTCTCTCATATTATGAAACGCCGCCGTGCACAGAATTGGACCTGTTACACTTTTAATAGGTAAAAGTATCTATATTTAGGTACCTAGTGTGTATAAATCTACAGGGGATAGCATGTTGTCTTCTTCAATCCCATTCCTTATCTACACGACTTTCAGCTACGACTCGGCCAGCGTCAGTGTCAAGAAGTGTCATACTTGTTTCACTTCTTACTCATGGTTCCGTTCAGATGGGGCCCTATTCTGCTAAACGAATCGCTTCACTATGACAGTGGTATCATCACAGAATGACACGTTTTGGTATTCTACCTTAGATTAAAGAAATTATGATGAATGCAGATGGAAAGACGCGTGTCAAAGTGTCAAGTTTGAAACTATTAATTTATCTCACATGCAGTATCTGGAGTTTTATTAATCTAAGGATTCTACGTGATGATTCTGCGACGATTGCATTGTCATAGTGAAATAATTGTATTGCAGGATTGGGCTCCTGATCCAGTTAACTGTACCACCGAAGTTTGGAGTAAGTGGTCCAATTAAACTAACTGGACCACAGAATAATATTTTTTACTGTGGTACACAGTCAACTGTACCTACGTCCGTAGTTCCGTCGTGATGCGCTATTAAAGAATTTTAATTTCAGCCTCTCTCCCAGGGGAACCTTACTGAATTCCAGGATAAAATGTATCCCATGTCTTTCCTTGTAGTATGAACTCAAATCGTGCCAAGTTTCATTCTAATCATTCAGCAGTTGCGGCGTGATGCGCAGTGAACAAATTTTACTTTCATGCCCTGTGTTCATCCTCTCTCCCAGGGTAACCTTACTGAATTCCGGGATAAAATGTATCTTTCCTCGTAGTATGAACTCAAATCGTGCCGGTACTTTCTAGCCATCGGTACAAACTAGTCCTACTATCCTACCAATATTATAAAGCGGAAAGTTTGTGCTACTGAACTACTGAACAGATCGAGATGAAATTTGGCGTACATTTAGAACATAGCTTTACTTAGATAATAATAGGCTACTTATTATTCGAAAAATACGCGTGCGAAGCCGCGGGTAGAAGCTATTTCTTTATAAATAAAATAGTAGTTATAACAGTGGGACTCATACCTTTTGTGAACTAGAAAGGTTACTCAAAAGAAATGGCTGACACATACCTATACACTAGCCAAACTCGATATCAAATGTTTATAAATAAACTATGACACAAAAACGAAAACTCACTTGCTTGGCGTCTAGTTTCAGTTATATTTCTAAGCAATATTTATTGAAGGAAAGATCTCTCCATTGATTGTATCGACAAGTAATGTAAATTGTTTTTATGAAGACGCGGCAACAGTAAATTTTGGGTTAAATTTGAGTGGTTCGTTTACAATTGTACATCCACTTTGGCTGGAATATACCTTACAATAATCCTATAAAGGTATTCCTATAAGATAATAAAAAAACCCAGTAGGTTGTAAAACATTTATTATGTTAATATGACATTATTGTCACGATAGAGAAGAAAACCAATAATGTTACATATTCAGCATTTTTCTAAGTCCGGTGTTGTTTAATCTGCACTTTAATTCCATGTTGGTGCTGAAAAAATGAAATATGAACTCGAATTAATACCTAACCAAACATCAAGCTGCACTGAAGTTCTACTAGCTAAAATGTTGGTAGACTTGCTAGAAATACTAAAGACATTTTGACGACCTCGGTGGCGTGGCGGGCGAAGGTCCGCCTGCGGCGCAGGAGGTTGCGGGTTCGATTCCTGCCTTGGGACAAAAGTTTGTACGATCTACAAATATTTGTTCCGGGGGTTCTGGTCGTTTCTATGTATAATAAAAAAAAATATCTATCTATGTAATGTGTTATATTATGTATATCAGTCATCTAGTACCCATAACACAAGCTCTGCTTAGCTTGGGGCTAGATGATGCTGTGTGGATTGTCCAGCATTATTTTTTTATTTATTTATTATTATTTACAACGGGATATTTACCAAGTTTTGTGTTATGAGCAGTGATCGGAAATTCGGGCGCTTATTTACCTAAAGTTGGTGAAAAGACACAACATGGAGCAGTTACAACCACCTCTTCCGGGAATCGAGCCTCCGGGAATTGGGAAGAATTCCCGGAAATTTTGGAATTTTCTAGAATGTTGATGTATTTTCGCTGGAATCTAATCAATAGACGAATTATAAGAATCTTTTATTCATATGCGTTTTTCACTAAAGTCAATATTTCCGGAGAAAAAAGTATTTATTTACATGATTCCAAATTTTCTCAAATGCATGTTTTGTTTTGCCGTAAATAATCTTATGCCTAGACGAAAAATAAGACAAACTTTTATTCTTACACATTTTATTAAAGTGAGTAGGTACCTACTTTCCGAGAATATTTTTTTCTAATATATTGACTATTGAAAAACGTGTAAGAACACAAGCAGTGCTCCGTCACTCGCACTCTGTTTTGAGTTTTTTACCTGCGGTCTTCTTACCCTCCCCCCTCCCTCAAAAATCAAGGTACCGATGATTCCGTAGCGTGAGCCAAGGTAATTGCTGAGGAAGGTGGCAGAGCATTAGGAACATTATTTCCACCTATGTAAGGCTCAAAATAGATTGGTGAAAACGAGTAAGTAAGGTTTACAACACCACGCAACCCGGGTTGCTTTGTTTTATTCGTTGATTGTCTCATTCGTCGCTTGACTGACTGTCTTTTCGTCTACTCATGCGTTCGGGTGTTCTATTAAGTGATACTGTCGGCGACAGACGGCGGCGGTTTGGAAAGTTGTAGAATAATCTAGAATAGTTGAGAACATTCGGGAACTTTTTAGAAACTTCTGGAAGCCTGTGGAACGTTATGGAAGTCTCTAGAACATTCTAGAAATCCATGGAAAGATTTAGAACCTTGTGGAATATTCTAGAATCCAAACCCACGGCTAGGTATATGTATGTCAAAGTTCTAGAACAAATCGAAAGAAAAGACAAGGACAGCGAAACGTTCTCGAGTTAAGAACGAGATAGATATATCTTCCAGAAAACCGTGGAAATGTTAGACAAGGACGGCTGACAATACGTAGTATGAGTGAGTGGGACAGAGCTAGTTCACTAGATATTACGAGAATATTCTAGTATGTTTTCAAAGGCCGACGGAGGTATAAAAACCTGAGCTTGTCCGTCGGTCAGTCAGTTCTATTTTAGCAGTCAGTCTGAAGTGATCTAAGACGAAAAAGTGAACAAGTTCTGATCTGCTCTCAAGGCCCGAGCCTGAGGAAAAGTGTTCCTAGTCTTGTGTGAATTTCTGAAAGTTTCAGTAGTGTTTCAGTGCTTATTAGTGTTTAGTGTTTGTAACTGTGTTAAGTGCTGTAAAAATAAGTCCGATAGACTAAAAGCTTTAGTGCTAAGTGTCTGTGTGTGCGGAAATAAACGCATATCATTGGAAGGTCGGACTTTCACTGGATTATCAGGGATTCCTTCTAGTATACGCCGGTAGCTAGGTTTCCATTCCACTACAGCGTTGGGTGGCTGGTTAAACAGCTGTTTGTAAGTCATCTACTTCACGCCCCTCAACCTCGTCACCGGACAGCAGACGCAGACCGGGTTTGCCGAGTGCCACGTGTAGAGCACCGAGTTGAAGCTTTGAGCACACCGCGAAGCTTGGCATTGACCCTGTTGCAAAGTTACAATGGCTGATTCAATTAGGAAAGAAGACATTGCGCAAACATGGCTACGGAATAATCCTGAGATGATTTACGACCCGGCCAGTAATACTATATATTGTTCGAAGTGTGAATCCACAATTAACGCGAAGAAGACCAATTTTGACCGGCATGTCAAGTCGAAAAAACATCAAGGCGTTCAGTCAGCAGGAACAGATTTCTTTTTAGATCTTATAAATTTCCTTATAATGTGTAACATACCTTGGTCACAGGTAGAAAACCCCGCTTTTAAATTATTTTTTGACAAATATATTTGTAATTGCAAGCAGGTCCGTACCATTCCAAGTGAATCGATTTTAAGAAAATATTTGGACCACGTTTACAAAGATAAAATGAAAAAGATTTACCAAGATTTAGATAACTGTCCCGTGTGGATTTCTCTAGATGAAACTACTGACTTCATGGGTCGAAATGTGGTGCACTTTTTAATGAAACCTTTGAATGAGTTGTATCAAAACCAATTTATATGTTAGCTTGTCAGACTTTAGACTCGGTAAATGGGCAATCAATATCACAGTTTGTCATTGAGTCCTTAAAAAAAATATGGGGAGAGCTATTTGATTCCAAAGTACACAATGTGTTAATCATGTGTACCGACAGTGTAGCATATATGCTACTGGCTGGCAGAATATTAAAAGAGAAGTTCCCCAACCTAAAACATTTTACATGTTTAGCTCACACGCTGCACAGGTTGACAGAAAAAATACGTCTAGACTTTGGAGATGTTGATACCCTAATATCAAATGTAAAAAAAGTGTTTTTGAAATCTCCAAATCGTGTAAATGTTTTAAGGGAAAGGTATCCGAATTTGCCGCTGCCTCCTCAACCAGTTATTACCAGATGGGGTACTTGGTTGGAGGCGGCATTTTATTATGCAAGATATTTTAATGAAATCTCGGACGTTATATCTTCGTTAAATAGCAATGAAGCTATTTCGATCAGAAAGGCTAAAGCGGTTTTAACCAAACCAAATTTAAAAAATGAACTTGATTATATATTAGAACATTTTAAGGCTATTCAGGAAGCAATAAAGAAGTTGGAGAAACAAAATCTGTCCATTACTCAGTCATTTGAAATATTCGACCATGTAAGAGCAGCAATTCAGTTGACATCTAAGAATGAATTAATAAACAAATTAGAAAAACTTATGGACAGAAATCCCGATTATGACGTAATCCGAAATATATGTGAAAACAACACGGAAGTAAGTGACGCTAATCTATACAAGTTTGCCCCACTTACTTCCGTAGACGTTGAAAGGACGTTTTCAACATATAAATGGGTTTTAAATGTCAAGAGAAATAGATTAAAAATTGAAAATATGGAAAAAATCATGATTATTTATTGTAATTCAAAGAGTGAAATGTTAACAAGTACTTCAGAGTTAGTAGACCTTGATGACGATAACGCTTCTGCATCGAGCTCACGACAGCCTGACACAGGAACGTTAACGTCCTCAAATGTAATGGCTATCGATTCTGACAATTAGTGTAGGTTATTAAATTTTATACCTACATGGTTTTTTTAGTTCTGTAACAGTGATTTTGTTGTAGATTATGTATTTTTTTTGGAAATATTTCACTCATATTTTTCTATTGTTTCATTTCCACATCTTGGACTTTTACGGAAAATATGGAATTAAATAAGTTTTGTCTTATCTCAGAAAACATCGACTTATATTATATTTTTTTTAAATAATAACTATTTCTATTATTCGTACGCAATCATCAAATTAATGATAAATGCGTACAAAGAAAAGTGTTTTATATTTCACCTAGAAAAAGATTTCGCCAAAAAATCATCAATATTAAAAAATCAAAATTTCTCCGGAAAATATCAAGTTTAGTAAAAAAAGCGTCGGAATAAAAGTGTCTTATAATTCGTCTTTATGTAAGATTCCGGTGAAAATAAACCAACATTGTAGAAAATTCCGACATCCCGGGAATTCCCGGGAAAGAATTCCAGAGAAAGAGGTGGTTTCAACCGCTCTATGTCATGTCTTCTCTCCAACTTTAGGTAAATAAGCGCCCGAATTTCCGATCACTGGTTATGAGCTTTCCAATATTTCTCAGTGCATTCAGTTATTCCGTGATCATAGCGCATGAAACTGTGTCGAAATATTGGAATGCTCGAAACTTAAATCATTGTAAATATTAATAAATAATGCTGCACAGTTCACACAGCATTATCTAGCCCCAAGCTAAGCAGAGCTTGTGTCATGGGTACTAGATAACTGATATACTTAATTTTACACTACATAGATATATATTTTTTTATTATACATAGTAAACATCCAGAAAACCCTGAACAAATATCTGCAGATCGTACAAACATTTGTCCCGAGGCGGGAATCGAACCCGCAACCTCCTGCGTCGCAGGCGGACCTTCGCCCGCTGCGCCACAGAGATTGTCAAAAGTAGTTAGGTGATAGAAAATACATAATATCCCACTTAACTTAGAACACAGAAATAGAATACCCCGACACTGGCACAAATATTTGTAGATCAGTGACTTTAGCCTTTATTCACAAAGAAAATTATACAAGTATTTACAATTGAGCTAACTGCAGACTGTTGCAAACACTCTACAGATAGCTCAACTGATCCATATCAATACCAGTCGGAAGCGTCCCCAAGACACTGGCTGCGTTGCCGCGCTGTATGGCAATGCTGATGGCTGTGCCAGATACTCACCAGCTCTCGGGTCACGCGTCGCTTCGACCAGACGATAATTTTTTAATAACCCGAAGAGCCTCTGTACCCGGACCTAGGGTCTCGACTCCAAGGGGAGCAGATGTGTAGGCTCTGTCGAGACCTGCATATTTGCGCCTCTTGAGATCTTCGGCCAAATCTGCCGCCGCACCCGCCCTCACGGACGGATGTAGATCATAGTACAAACATTGTCTCGCGGCGGGAATCGAACCCACACACCTGTCTTCGTCACTGGACCTCCGCCATCTCCTCATGACGACCTCTGTGGCGCGGTGGGCGAAGGTCCGCCTGCGACGCAGGAGGTTGCGGGTTCGATTCCCGCCTCGGGACAAATATTTGTACGATCTGCAGATATTTGTTCAGGGTGTTCTGGTCGTTTTCTATACATAATAAAAAATATCTATCTATGTACTCGTATATAATTATTATGTATATCAGTTATCTAGTACCCAT
The DNA here is from genome assembly GCA_963564075.1 of Eupithecia subfuscata. Classification (NCBI taxonomy): domain Eukaryota; kingdom Metazoa; phylum Arthropoda; class Insecta; order Lepidoptera; family Geometridae; genus Eupithecia; species Eupithecia subfuscata. The sequence goes on from OY751117.1 coordinate 9,831,813, forward strand.
AACACAAGCTCTGCTTACCTTGGGGCTAGATAATGCTGTGTGAATTGTCCAGCATTATTTATTTATTTATCTCCGCTACTGAGGTAGTACTAACCTTATACGACTCCCGCTGCTGCTTAGAGTACAGGTACTGGTGGTACGAATCCACCTGCTTCTGAAGCTCCTGCACCTGCTGCTGAACCTCCTACACCCGCGACTGACGATGCTGCAGCTGTCGCTCCTGCAACTTCAGAAATAACGTCTTATTAATAATAATAATAATGCTGGACAATTCACACAGCATTATCTAGCCCCAAGCTAAGCTGAGCTTGTGTTATGGGTACTAGATAACTGATATACTTAATACAATACACTAAATAGATAGATATTTTTTATTATAGGTACATAGAAAACATCCAGAACGCCCTGGACAAATGTCTGCAGATCGTACGAAAATTTGTCCCGAGGCGGGAATCGAACCCGCAACCTCCTGCGTCGCAGGCAGACCTTCGCCCGCTGCGCCACAGGGGTCGTCAAATATTATTACCTAAGTTTTAAATTTTACTAGCTTCTGCCCGCGGCCACAGATTAGATAACGTTACTTCGTAACAGATACCTCACTTACTCGATTTAACCAATCTTTGAGTCTTAAGGGAGAAGAAATAAAGTTCGTAACGCTCTACTCGCTGTTAGCGAGGCGGCTCGATCAAAGCCACCCGCGCCCCCCTACCTCTACAGTTCCCTCGCCGGCCCTTGGCTTGACGGTAGGGTTGACCATCGATAGTTTTTGTCCAAGTGCGGATATTATACTTTAAGTGCCTTAACTCTCTCATACAATATAACTAGGTATCCCACCTACTTATTATGTAAGTCCGTGAACAAAAACAAACGTAGAATAAAAAATACATTTTAATTATTAGAGAAGCTAGATAAAAGGTATTAATATTGCTAGGTAGGTTTAAATATTTTTGTGTCAAGACATTATTTTCTCTACGTAGTAGGTATGTACAGATGTGTCATACGTATGTACAGAAAAAATTGTACACTCAAATCACAAAAGATAGGTAGATGTAGCTGACATATTAGAAATTATAGGTAGTAGACAAAACTTATCGTTCGGTTTACGGCTCGCGCGAGCCGCACGCTCGCGCGCGGCGGCGGCAACCTTTGACAGTACCACCCCGGGGCGGTAAGAAAACTGTAGGTATATACCTAACTCAAAACTGAGCGCGAGTGACGGAGCACTGCCGCGGCTTCGTACTCGTTTCTATGGAAACGCTTAACCCGTCGCGTGCTTAGCGAACACCCGGGTGTTCACTAACTTTTAAGGCCCCGCGTGCCTAAGGAACACACGGGTGTACACTAACTTTTCACTCCGATTGGCGGTTGTATCGTTCAAATAATGCGCTTAGCGCGCCACGGGTTAAAGGTGATTTCTATCCCATGGAAACTGATTTATGGGATAAAAAGTAGCCTATGTTTGATTCCAGGGTTAGACTTACCTGTATGCAAAATTTTAGCCTGATCCGTTCAGTACTTTTGGCGTGAAGAGGTAACAAACATCCATCCATACATCCAAACTTTCGCATTTATAATATTAGTGTGATTGTGAAGTGTGATTGTATTATTGTATGTAATTTCGTCGATTACTCCGTCAATTGTGGACTGATTAGGATGATTCTTTTGCTTTTGTATAGAACTAGTTTATGCCCGCGGCTTCGCACGATTTGTTTCTATGGAAACGTTTAAGGCGAGGATTCCCGGATTTCGGGATTTTTAACTGTCCGTACCTCAATAACTAAAAGGCCTATAGTTTTGAAATTCATACATAATTATAGTTGAGGATATTTTCTAGTGCATCACTAGACAAAAACACGATATATTTCACCCGATAGAAAAAAATTACAAAGTTACCTCTAAATGAAACTTTGAATGATCAGTGTGAATAGAAAAATGAATAAAATGACACAAAATGTATAACAAAACATTGCAAACGTTATTACGCAGTGCATCACTAGAAAATATTTTTATATGCCATACAAATATTTTTCAAAACACCTAAATACCTACAAAATCGTGCTCGGCTGCCTGCGCACTGTCTTGCTCACTTACTCGCAATCATCGCATCTCGGGAATCCTCGCCTTAAAGGGGATTTAAATCAGTTCCGATAGGATAGAAATTACCTTTGAACGTTTCCATAGAAAGGACGCGTGCGAAGCCGCAGTCAGAAGTTAGTGTAATATAATAATGCAATCTGATTTCTTACCGGGTGCCATGCCGCCGCCGCCGCCGAGGGCGCCGCCCGCGTCGCCGAGGGCGCCGCTCGCGCCGCCAGGGGCGCCGCCGGCCAAGTCGATACCTTGGCTCTTAAATAAACAAGCAAATTTTACAAAACTTCCAAATCCCCGATTATTTTACCGTCGTGCTTCTTATCATTAAGGCGCATACCCGATCAAAAACATTTTCAAAGATCGGTTTTGCAGTTGGTGTTACTTATCTTATGCTTATTTTTAATGCCTCTGTTAAAGTTTTATTTTGTATAGTGTAGTCAGAGATGCGAAGTTGCTCATTTTGGCCACGATGTTGAGCAAAAAGAGCAGAAAGATAATAAGATAAAATAGGTAGGTGGTGTCGCGGATTGGTGTTGGGTATGCGCCTTGAAACGGATGCTCCAATTTCCATCAAACGTAGTGAAGAACAGTCGCGATTAAGTCATATCTATAAATTAAAAACTACTACATAGAAATCTGAATACAATCTACATTGAAATATGAACTGTTGGACAATTTAAAAGTAGTTCTTAAGAGCAACTATGTACACAGTTTGAACAATAAATGTTTCTTATTCTTATCGTATTCTCCGTTTGCAAGTTAAGATGCCACAAAAAGACATAGACATTATAGGTACACCAAGTGAAAGTTCAAACTTGCAATACCGTAAGTGTATTGTTTTAGACGTCATCGTCATGTTAATTATTGTGTCCTACCCTCAACTGATTTGTACTTCTCTTACTTTATCACTAATATTGTATTGTTTAGCTATGTTTTTATAAGTGTAACGCCTTCAAAACGATAAGTACAAAATTTAAAATCAAAAGTTTTTTTTTTAAGTAAGTATTTAGGAGTTTTCATCTATGAATAAGACTATGTCTTTTTTTTACTGAATAAAACATTATTATTATTATTAAATTGGTAGATAATTTTAATTTACCAGACAAAGACAGAACAATACAGAAATAAATGCTAAGAATAGTAAAAGTACTAAGGGCGGCCTTACCGGTATGAACAATCTCTTTCATTCAACCTTGGAACCTTCAATGAATTACAATTTACATACGTAAAACAAAATTATTCAACTCACCATTACATTACAAATCATCATCAGCACCACAGAAAGGATCATCATTTTCTTAAACATTTTGTTGCGTTGCTTCTTTCTTACTTCTCCAGATAAACAGTCACAGACAACTGATTTCTACTGAAAATCCTCAGTCTTTTATACTAGCTGTGTTGTAGGGAAATTAACTCATGTTCTATTAATAAAACAAATGTGTACAAACAGTCCAAACCTTGTATAATATTGATACAATTGTGAAAACTAATAAGCGTATATGTTTTCCGCGCCTAAATTTCTTTTCAAATCTTAGCGCGGAACTAATTATGCAAATAGCCAAATGTTTTTCTACGATGGTGTACAAAATATTGATGACTAGCTGCGTCCCGCGGCTTCGCACGCGTTGTTTCTAAGGAAACGTTTAAAGGTGATTTCTATCCCATGGGAACTGATTTATGGAGTAAAAAGTATCCCTATGTTTGATTCCAGGATTACGTAAGCAAACTTTCAGATCCGTTCAGTAGTTTTTACGTGAAAGAGTAATAAACATCCATCCATACTTACAAACTTTCGCGTTTATAATATTAGTAGGTTGATTTCCTTCTAGCCGAATTTCGACCACGGCAACAGTCTCGACCTAGACTATAGCCATGTGCGCAGGACATATTATAGTGCACAAGTGTGTGCTCAAACACAGGTGCACTCTCTATTCCCTCACTCTCATAATCCGATGGGAAGGCAGACCGACGCGACTGGGGAGAGGTCAGGCGCAGGACCAACGGCTTCACAAAGTTTCGTACTTTTCGTACGTATCACCGAATTATTCCTCTTAAAAAAATCTATTTAACAGCTCCGACGAATTGCGGGGCGAAATAAAAAAAAAAGGTCGTTTTAACACATCCATCACCTGTCCCCTGAGTAAATAATAATAAATTTGAGTTTTTTTAAAACAAGCTTTTATTTTTTATTCTAGGTGTTCTGGTCGTTTCTTTGTTTAATAAAAAATATCTATCTATGTACTCGTATAATTGACGTCGTGAAAGAATTGAACGAAAGTCTTCGTTTCAGGTCTGGCCAAAATAGCGTTTTTGTCAGTATGTCCGTACTCCTCTACAGGTCGTATTTTACAACCGATCGGTACGAAACTTTGTGTACAGATTCTATGATTTTATAGAATTTTATTGTCGTCGGGATTTATTGATTAAAGGCGTACTTCTTCCACAATAAGGCAAAAAGGCGGATTTGGAATATCTCCGCTATAAGAGATCAGATTTTGATGATTGTATTTTTAATTGAAAGGTAATAACTTTAAACTGTTCTTATAAAAATTTGGTAAAGATCGGATGAGGATTTTCGGCATGACGAGCAGAATAGCTCCGCAAAATGCAGTAATATGCAAGAGAGCATTAACAGTACAGCGCCACCTATTAGAACATCTTTGTAACACTTCGAGAGTTATATGAAATAGCGCGGCCGCATACACCGTCGTCGTCGGTTAAATAATAACAACAACTTTGCGCTGATGGATCAACGCCACCTATTGATACCTAGGTACAGAATTTCGAGCTTTGCTGAGGAACGTAACTTAGGTACTTTGTATGGACAATTGGTATAATGGTTGATGTGTTTGTGCAACATTTCGTTCAAAAATTCAATGCACACCACACTAGCGTAAACCAATATTTAGGTACCTACCTACTTATAAGGGTTTTTCTGATTTTTGGATATACCTACCTGGGTATCTACATAGGTAGGTAAAGTGTAGATACACTATCTACCTACCCATAGGATTTTTCTTACAACGCGTCAAAAAGTAAGAGGCACCGATAATTACATAGAAATTAGGTACTTACCTATAATACTTATGACAAGATTAGCACCATTATAGGAAGGCTGGTGCCTACCTATGCTGGTGCTTATTCTGATAAGTAAGCACTTTTGCTCCGTGATACATAAGATGCTTTCATACTGGCATGGCGATTTGCAAGGAGTCACCGCCGAAAAACATGGTTGAAAGGGTAACCATTTCGACTATTTTCAAAATATACCTACCGAACCTACCTACCAAAATATCCCGTTTTAAATTACTTTAGTGCAATAATAAATAAATTAATTGTTGAAAAAAGTTAGTGTTCGCGACGTCTACTGTTCGTAGAACTACTAGTTATTATTAAGTACCTATATCAGTTATCTAGTACCCATAACACAAGCTCTGCTTAGCTTGGGGCTAGATAATGCTGCGTGAATTGTCCAGCATTATTTATTTATTAGTCTATAATTCTATACTTCTTGGGAAAAAAATCCAACGAACCCAAACTCGACGGAGTTACGTCGTTTCGTTTATGGTCACCTTCTGTCGCCATTATTAGACCAGCTGCTCTATGTTAGTAAGCAAAAAGTATTTATTCTGTGTCACAAAAATTACATGTAGGTAAAGTTGGTACAAATAAATAAAAGTTACAAAAGTGACATCAAAAAAGGTCGTCGCTCAGCATGATGCACGCACAGTAACGATGGCGCTGCTGTGCGCTTGTTGTATGCGACACCTAGAGGGCGCAGCGGCAGCAGCTGACACACGCGTAAAACAATAAACAAAGACAAAAGGTATACAAAATTTTTTAACTATGGTACCTACCACAATGCAATGTGCATTGCCACCGAACTAACTTAAGTATGCCAAATTTCACCTCAATCAGTTCAGGTTCAGGATAACTGGTCTAAATAAAATTCAATTACAAGATTTGTTCCACACATACGAACAGGGCAAATTAAATAAAAGATTATAAAATAAAATATCCGCAATGTCCACGTGCAAATAATTTTATTCGAAACAACGAATGGTGGGTAAAGACCAAGCGAGCGAAAGTGAGCGAATGCAAACGAGTGGGATTCGACGATCGGTACGGTCGTTCCCGCGACTGTCGCTACATCAAAGAATGTAGCGACAGCCGCCGTAGCACGTCCGAAGGCGAACAAAGGCCTTCGTTTGGGCTCGCTTGTTTTCGCATTCGTCCACAATGGTTCTATTGGGTTCGTTCGTTAGCCTTCGCTTGCTCTCGCTCGCTTGGCCTGTACCCGGCATAATAGGTAGTGATTATTATTATCATTCATGATTACTTATGTTTCGATTGATTTTATTTTTTAATAGGTAAATAGTTTTACAATCAGTAATTTAAGTTTAGCATAAGGCGTGTTAAAATTAACCTTAATGTTCACATTTTAAAGGCTATTTTCCACTGGAACCCTGGCCTGCTCCCTGTGCTCCCCCACCCCCTTGTGCTCCTAACTGGCCACTGGCGCCGACGTTCATTCCCATTCCGAAATCTGCGCTGCCGCTAGCACCACCTGAAATATTCATTGCCTGTTATTCTAATGCAGTAATGTTTTTCCAAATTTTTCAAAAAACTGGCGCAGGATCGTGATGCGGAAAGGGATCAGGCGAAAAAACGTTTTATTATTGGGCCTTTGACAAATAAAAAGTGGCTGTAGAGTAGAACCTTTTTTCGACGTATTCAAACCGAAACCCTAGCTACAGTTAATAGACCCAGCAGAAGCACAGCAATGCTTGCTTGGTGGCACACTAGGCTTGTTGGTAGTTCTTCCCCTCCTCACGAGCTGATTTGAGAATTTTTCTAATATTTCGTTCTCATACTAAATCATTATCATAAACCCTTTAAATTAAACCCCACTGTCAGATGGCCGTATTTTAACCGTATTATATTCGTCGGTTCTTTTCGAGCTACATCCAGTGTTTTCCATCCTTAAGCTAATAAGTTGGGAAGATTATATAAAGTTAGTAGTTATTTTACCTCCTGCACCGCCTGAACCGCCAGCGGTTCCTGAAACAAAAACCGGAATTGTAATGCTTTAAAAAATGCACTTTTTATATGTTTAAGAGAGTAACTGTGTTGATTGCACTTAAAGAATAAGTCTTAGAATAAGTATCTATTTAATTGGGCTAAGAGTGTAATGTTTGTTAGCCCGAATAAATAAAAACGAAAACTAAAATTCGCTGATCCGTACAATTATGATAAAAAAAGAACACAAAGGATCTTTCAATTTAAATTTTATAAGTTTTATATTATTATTATCATGTAGTATTATTATTTTTTATATTTAATAAGTACATATTTATGTTCGTCGATTACTCCGTCAATGGTAGTCCGATTTTAATGATTCTTTTGCTGTTATGTAGAGAATGATGCCGAGATGGTTCCATAAATATGTTCTCGAGGGACTAGACAGTCTAGTCCCGAAAAACATAAAAAAACAGTGTAAATTTTGAAAGGTTTGAAGTAGATTTTTAGTTTTTTCAAAAAAATCAAAATTATTGATTACACCATTGTACCTTTTCCTAAAATATGTATTAGTTTTGCACACAGCAAAGTAGGCAGAATTTTTTTTTTAGTCGATTTTTTCGGTCATTATCGAATTTTTAAATTTTTTATCATTAAAAATGGCACAGCCCTCTTTGATCTATCTGACCTACCTAAAATTATAATATGGAAAAGGCTAGAATAATAAACTTACCGCCGCCGCCGCCGCCGGCTTGTTCACTTTGATAACTCTGAAACAAATAGGCAAATGTCAATAGGGTATAGAAGTCCCCTTAGGGTTTGAATAAGGTCTAAAAAGGTGTTATTAACGATATTTTTTTTGAAAATGATGTTTCATTTTAAATAGATAAGTAAGAACCTGCTCAGCGAAAGGTTTTGGGATGACCTATGCCCAGCAAAGGGATACTGTGTCATCATCCGCAGCCGGATTTTAATCACTGCCTTTATAGGGAACAGTAGACTCTCCAATAATTGGATACTTTTTTATTTATTTACTACGCCCCAACAAACGATTTCAAAAACACGCAGTAAAACACTTCTCGAAATCAGCTGAAACTCTATTGTAAGGGGTTGTCCTAATTGGCGAAGATCGCACGATGACACGATGCGTTCTCGTCGTGCGATGAGTTTAAACATACAGATTTCATCAGAGTGTCCTATTTGAACCTCGCAAGGAATCGTGCGAGCACATGAAATGTAATATGAAACTTTGATCGTGCGATGAAAAACGCATCGCGCCATCGTACGATCGTTCCCAATTAGGACGCCGCCTAAGAGTCAGAAATTCCTGAAATCGGTTTTCAATGAATAAAAATCCTGTTTAATCTCGTTTTAAGGGATGTTTTTAAAAATTATGAAACCTTTTCCCGTAACTTTATTTCTTTGTTTTTTACATTTAGTTTGAAGTTAATCCGTGTCATACGTTACTAACAGCCATTTCAATACAATACCAAACTACGAATCTCATACTTTAATTATCCCGATTTACCCAATTTTCAGGAATATGTTCAGAAATCCTGAAATACGTCTCTAAAAGTCCAGCAGTTAGAGAGTTACACAAAACGCCAAAAAACTTCAGCCCCCTTTTTACCCCCTTAGGTGTGTAATTTCCAAAAATCACTTCTTAGCGGGAGATAATAAAAGGTACCTCCTTTCCAATTTTCAGCTTCAGCGGTTTGAGCTGGGTGTGGTTACCAGAAAATCACTTGTTATTTTATCCCAGTTGTTCCACTACTCCTTTGATTTCAAAATATTACATTGTCAAAATATTATATTCCTAAAAGTGCAGAAACTTAAACAATCTTTTAATCTAATAGTAAAGAAAAAAATGTTTTCTTACTTGCCCAATCAGCAAAACCACCACGAAAAGGATCATCACGTTTTTGAACATGGTTGCTTGCTGCCAACTCGGACAAGAGTTCAAATAAAATGTACTAAATTGTTTAGAAAATCGCACGCTTTTATGTTGATTTTCAACTACTACATTTATCAACAACTCTAACTACATATAAAAGTCGTGTCAACCAGTCATTTATTATTATGAACAAACAACTACTTAAAACTTTTGGAGTGACTTCAATAGATGTGACAATATAAATATTTATTTTTTAAAACTTTATTGCACTAAGGTACAAAGGGTGGGCTTAATGCCGAGGCATTTTCTACCTGCCGACCAAAAGCACATGTTTTTACAGGGTTTTATTATAAGTAAGTTACAAGAAGTGGGTTACGTGTAGCTCTAAAACCCGTAATTGTTTACTTATTGATCTTTTAAACGGCTTTTAACTTCGTCTACGCCACGCATGCCTTCCAAAGGACTATTAAAACAGCTCCTATCGAGTTGAAAAAATAATCAGTAAATAAATTCAAACAAAGTGTCAAAACCTTCCTAAACAAAAAGGCTTACTATAAAATATCAGAGTATCTAGAGGATAAAAAAGCTTGGGACTGGTTTTTCTACAGCTCAAAAAATAACAACTAACAGGCTAAAGGTTTCTTCGTCGCTTCTTTACTTTAGTCTATATACCTAAGCGACAGAAATAAAAAATATCACTTTATTTCCCGTGTCAGTGTTTAATTTTATAATTTGACTTTTTCTTAGTGTATTATATTTATGGAAATAAGAGTTTTGGATTTGATTTAAACACACTCACTACACTCACTATCCTGGCGCATCAACCCCGAAGTGGGTCTTGGCCTCCGACACAATAGATCGCCACCGGCTTCTGTCCTGCGCCGCCTCCGTCCAGTCCGGTTCGAAGATTTGAAGTGAGCGAAGGTCCTTCTCCACTTCATCCTTCCACCTGTATCTGGGCCGACCGACTGGCTCCAAGAAAAGCCCGTTTTGCAGCCCGATCTTCCTCCATTCGTAGCACGTGGCCGAGCCAGCGCAGCCTGTGTGATTTTGTTTCGCCAATAATGTTGGGCTCGGCCACTAGTTCCGCGATCTCACGGTTCTTCCGTACCCTCCAGGATCCGTCTTCTCGTCGGACAGGACCTAGGATCTTCCTGAGCACTTTTCTCTCCGTCACCAGAAGCTTGTGTTCTTCTTTCTGGGTTAGTGTCCAGGCTTCACATCCATACATCAAGACTACTATAACGGATACTAACACCAGAACCGATGAAATAGACATAAGAGCCCAGAACACGCTCCGATGCAGTGCAGCGCTACATAAAGTATTGGTGTCCAGGCTCCTTTCCCGAAGAACCAAGATTCGCATTTACAAGACGATCATTCGCCCGATCTTGATTTGATTTAAAAGAGAAACCAAATATTAAGCCTTTAGATTAAGTTTACATTAACTCTCTTAGAAGGCCTCTGCCCTGATGGCTTTGGCCCCACACCAGGCCACTGTATGGCCCGAGATCATGGAAATGAGAAACAATAAAAATAATGCTGAATATTTCACACAAATGTTAAAGCAAAATATGCAGATATTAAAGTTTATGATCTAACTAACCGTAATATTATGTATTTAAAAATGATGTAAAGTACAGAGGGGTAAAATAAAACACATGCAAATTCCGTTATTCAAATACTCAATATACCTAAACCTATAACAATATATTTAATATTTTAAAGCCCAAGCAAACCCGCAAGCGATCACTACTTAAATTGTGATTGTCAAATAATTATTATGTGAACGTTTTTCGCCCTAAGTACAGTGTTTATTTTGAGGTTAACAGAAATTTTCCATAATTTTGCCTAGTGGTAGTAACGTAGTTATTATCATTATCACATATGCACGCACCTATATATTTATTGCTATCCATAGTTATATGTTTCTATACAAACAGTGCTCTCGATTTCATTCGCGTGGACTTTAGGGTAAAAAACTTCTCGAAATCAGGTGAAACGTAGGGTTGCAGCAGATTTCGAGAAGTTTTAGGGGTTTTGAGAATTTCTGACTCTTACAATAAATAGGTTAAGAGTAGGAAATTCCAGAAATCCGCTTTCAATAAAAAATATCTCATTTAAGCCCGTTTTATGGGTTGCTTTGAAAAATCCCGTTATTTTATTGGTTAATTTTTTCTTTACACGCTTGCCGTACGAATGCCACACTAAGGATCTGAAAGTCTAACACCCTACTTTAGCCCATTTTAAGAGAAGTTTTGAAAATTCCTGTAATACATATTTCATTATTTTGTATTATTTTATTTTAGTATATTGAACAAATATACAAAGTTTCAAACCATATGGAGTCACATGAAACATCGGAAACTTTGAGCACCCTAGCATCCTCCTCAACCTCAACCTCAACAGCCTGTATTGGTCCACTGCTAGACGAAGGCCTCCCCTGATAAGCGCCTTATTGGCTTTTATCTCATGGGGGTAATGCCCATAATCCGCACGCTGGGCATGCGGGTTAGGGATCGCAGTACCATTGTTCTGCAGGGGCGCTGCTGCCCGTTCCCGGTGGATATCCCTTAGTCGCCTCTTACGACACCCGCGGGAAGAGTTGGGGTGGTGCAAATTCTAAGCCGGCACCACACAGCTATCTTTTTTAATTATTTTTCGGAAATTTTATGGAGAATCCAAATATATACTTTAGATTTTTAGATGTTACTTGGTATTACTAGATAATAATTAAGAAATCTACGAAATAATGCATCGTATCCCATACCTATCCGCGCCGACATCTGGCACCAGTCGTGCCAATCGTCGGCTGCTGCAGGCCTGCCAGTTAAGAGGGTAAAATATGTCATCGCCGCCAGATCATAGAATTAGCCCGTTTGCAGAGCAGCTAGGCCGCTTATAAAACGAACGCTGATTTGTTGGGAATACCTAATTAATTTCATTCGACGAGATGGCTAATGGAAGTCTGGCCATAATTTTGAACGTTGATCGTTTAAAAATCGGCATAGGCTATTAACTGAATAGCGCCGCGTTTTGCTAACCTCCTAGCCTTTCTACAAACAGACGGATTCTACGGCACGGCGGCGACGACAATAGATAAGCCAATAACCTGCGTGGTGTTTCAAGGCTTTTTGCGTATTCGACGCTGTTAAATTTTCGTTTGAACAAATAAAGTATTGTTATGAAAATTTGGCGGTCAAATCATGCGTAAGTTTAGACAGCTATATGTTCTTAAGTACATTACAAATATAAATGCGCAATTTTTTTTTAACAATAATTATCATCAGCCGCAAGTTTGATGCTTTTTATATACTTCGGACAACTATTTTGATAAAGATTCGTCACTAAATTTATTGGTTAGTACAAAACAGAAATGTGTGTAATTTTTTAATGTGGTTATAAATAATAGTTTTAGGCGTTACTTTGCGGAAATCCATTATATAATACTAGCTTCTGCCCGCGTTCTTTCTATGGAAACGTTCAAAGGTAATTTCTATCCCATGGGAAATGATTTATGGGATAAAAAGTAGCCTATGTTTGATTCCAGGCTTAGAGCTACTCCAATGCAAAATTTTAGCTCAATCTGTTCAGTAGTTTTGGTGTGAAGACGTAACAAACATTCATCCGTCTATCCATCCAAACTTTCGCATTTATAATATTAGTGTGATTAGGATAAAACAATATTTAGTAACAATTCCGCGCAAAATGATGTGTAATGTGGTTATACTAATAACCTCAAATTTTCAGTATGCACAGAAACAACAATAAATTAAAATACAGGATTGTTAGTTGCAGGATTTTTAATAAAAATCTCTAAGGAATAGGTACCTAACTAATGAGGTTCATGTAAATGTAGATGTGTAGGTGCAGGGAGAGGATACATGAAGCTATATACAAATCTTTTGATCAAAATATTTACATTGTAACTACAAAAATAGATATAAAATACCCACTACTTAAAATCTATTTTTGTCGTCTACCATTAACACCATAGCGCGTCATTATGTTGAATAACCATAGGCCTTGAACAGTAGAATTAAAATGTGTATACTTGTTTCAGGGATACCAATGGCAGAGAAATACAGCTTCTGCCTCAACACCCTTCTATCAGACGTTGCTTCCAAACAACCATCACTACGGGAAGAGATAATCACAGCCCAAATAGAACTTATGTCCAACCTAACAAAGACCATACTCGATTGTCACGAAAACAAAGACAGTAATGTCACGAAACTACAGCTCTGTAAGAGTACTATCCCAACTCTGATAGGCTTAGCTCGATCTATGGGCCGATATTCGACTGTAGATCCCCCTTTACTATGTAGGTTATTCCCCCAACCGCCGAGTCCGGTCAAAACAAAAGAACCCGAACCAAGTTTCGAATACGCAACGATAGACAAGAAACGAAAATTCAACCAATTCCGTCCTATCATACCTAGATCTCTATCCGGGAATCTTAACCCTAACAACGAACATTTGCTAGAAAACGGTACAGATACCATAGACAGCAATGGTACACTAAAACGTGGTTCCCTAAATAGTTACCATTCTGTGCCATACGATCCTACGACGTATTTCTTTAGTAAATTCGGATCTAGTTTTAACCAGTTTCCTTATATGAGGTTTTCTGAATCTCCTGAGAAGAGGGTGAACGTTCAGTTTTACGTGACGTATCTTCAGTCCATTCTATCTTTGGCTAAGAAGCTGCTGACTAAAGATTTGCTGGCGTTCTTGGATGAGGAGGCTGAGGATATTTATGCTTCTGGACAAATCCAGGTAAAAATAGTAACAGTAAAATACACACTAGCTGCATTCTTTATTACCCGTTTTCCCGTAGGAATGAAGCATTTTCCCGCGGTAAAAAGTAGCCTACGTTCATCAGGAATAATGTGGGCTTCTAATGGTAAAAGATTTTTTCAAATCGGTCCAGTAGTTTCGGAGCCTATTCAATACAAACAAATAAACAATCAAATCTTTCCTCATTATAATATTAGTATAGACTAGTTTCTGCCCGCGGCTTCGTACGCGTTGTTTCTATAGAAACGTTTTATGGTTATTTTTATCCCATGGAAACTGATTTAAGGCGTAAAAAGAAGCCTATGTTCTATTCCAGGCCTAAAACTACCTGCAAAATTTCAGCTCGATCCGTTCAGCAGTTTTAGCGTGAAGAGGTAACAAACATCCATGCAAACATCCATACATCCAAACCTTCGCATTTATAATATTAGTGTGTATTGATATCTAAACCTTTATTCACAAAGAAAATTATACTAGTATTTACAATTGAAACAATTGAGCTAACTGCAGACTGTCGCAAACAGTCTACAGGTAGCTCAACTGATCCATATTGATATCTTAAATTTTCCTCTGATCTTGTCAAACTTGGTCTTAAACAAGTGGAAAACATTCTGAAAAAGATACTTAGGTTAGTCTTTTTTTTCAGGTGTTCCCATACAAATCCTTCTCGGAAACATTAAATTTGGTAATGGTCACTCTTCTTCGGGAAATTCTACAGCATCAGAAAGATTTACCAGGACCTTTCACCAAAGATGTTCAGGTAAGTGCTACTTAGTTAACATTTTTTATCATACATTTTCGACTGGCTTCTGCTCGCTGCTTCGGACGGGTGTTTGAGATTACAAAGTAGTATACTATATAACTAATTAGTACAAAGTAGTATACTATATAATATTATTACTAGGTACCTACAAAAATATCTTTATTAGGAACAGAATAAAATTATAAAGAGTACAATTGTGGGCTTACAACCGCAAAAGTTAAAACTGTGTAGCAGAGTCAGCGCTCTCCTCCGTTAACAAATAATTAATAAAAAAATAACTAATCTATTAATATACATAACAAGGTTACCCATTTGTGTGTGAGGGTGTGTGTGTGTGTGTGTGTATGTGGTGTTTAATAATAAATAAATAATGCTGGACAATTCACACAGCATTATCTAGCCCCAAGCTAAGCAGAGCTTGTGTTATACCTATGTACTAGATAACTGATATACTTAATACAATACACTACATAGATAGATATTTTTTATTATACATAGAAAACATCCAGAACGCCCTGGACAAATATCTGCAGATCGTACAAACATTTGTCCCGAGGCGGGAATCGAACCCGCAACCTCCTGCGTCGCAGGCGGACCTTCGCCCGCTGCGCCACTGAGGTCGTCAAATGTGTGTCAATGGTGTGTGGAGGTAGGTATGTGGGAGTGTGGTGCTCCTGAGGACACCGGTCTCATAAGAGTCCGGGCAACAGGACCTAAAGAACTAGGTACTATATCTAGATATGCAAAATTTCGGCCATTGATATTTCAAACATACGCATTTGTTTTATAAGTGTGATGTCCTGATAGACAGTAGAAAAATTTCTTTAGCTTTTAAAATGAATTTGCTCACGGTGGGAAAAAGCTCCATTGAAAACTGTAAGCATTACCATCCTTCTCAAGAATAGAGTGAAGAATCCACTCGCTCTTCCGCTGGAAATTCCGCCGAAAATTCGCACTTATGATGGTTTCTTTATTTATTCTAGCTTTTTGTGCTAGTAAATAATTTCCTTCAAGCCGAATTTTCGGCCACGGTGACAGCGACCAGTCTCAACGGAGATACCTCAACCTCAACAGCCTGTATTGGTCCACTACTGGACGCAGGCCTCCCCCTGATAAGCGCTTTACTGGCTTTTATGTCATGGGGAGGTAGCGCCCATTATCCCCACGCTGGGCATGCGGTTTGGGGATCGCAGTTCGGTGGTAGATTTGTTCTGCAAGGGGCGCTGCTGCCCGCCCCCCGATGGATATCCCTTAGTCGCCTCTTACGACACCCGCGGGAAGAGTTGGGGTGGTGCAAATTCTAAGCTGGCTCCACACAGCTAATAAATACGTGAGAAATAACCAGTATAATTATTCCAGGAATTCGTAAAATGCCTGTTCCTAAGCGGTCAGACAGAGCTACAAAGCAGGCACCACGACGCGTCGGAACGCGAAGACAGAGAAAGCAACTACGCTACCGTGAACAAGTTCAAAGTGAACGTAATGGCTAACTCGGCTTGCGTGGATTTACTGGTCTGGGCGATTGGTGATGAAACTGGTAACTATAGTACTTGACACTAAGTTCGGCTCGCTTTGCTCACGTGGCACGTGGCTCGCTCTGCTCACGTGGCGATATTATTTGATTTCTTAGAAATTACCCTGAGTGTGGGGTTACGCACTATAATAACAAAAAACCCTAGATTTTAAAGACATTGTCTTGCAGCCATTCCTGGTGCTTACGACTTTTTTCAAATTTATTATTATTTGGGTTCTAGGTTCAAATCCACAAAGTCATTTACACTTACTTAATATATACCCTAATTTTGATGCATAATATTTTATCCATTTCATCAGGAAATAAAACAGCAAACTTAATATTTACCCTAATTTTTAGGCTTAATATAATATCTATTTCATTAGGAACTAAAACAGCAAAAATAAATACTTAAAATTATTGTAACACCATTGTAAATTATAAATATTAAAACAATTTTTCATAAGTATTCTATAATATTTCGCTTACGCATACCGTGTAGCATACAGTTATACATGAAATTTACTATTTAAATCGTAGTAACCTTCAAGCGAGTATGGTCTTTAAGTTATGTCTCCAATTATGACCGCAACTGTACATAAGTAAAATTCGGGAGATCTGGTACTAGCTTCTCGAAAGTGGAACGCTCAAATTTGGTCCAATTAGGTCCAACCACCTCAGTCATAGTCGGACCGGCGCGGCGGCGCGGCTCCGCCGGCGTTCGTGTTTCGCGTATTGTTGTCTCGTTTGCATTTCGATCTAGAGTACGTCTTTCTATCTATGTTGTTCATTAGGTAGGTTAGGTACCTATATTGCAAAAGATTGGAAATAGCGTGTCTTTGCGTTTAGTTGTATGATATATAACACAACGCAGGCCATTTGTTGAGTTAGCGCTGGGAGAACGTACCATATCTACAGAATTTTACTTATATGTGTGGCCCTCAGGGACAATGGGAATTTAGATGTCGCCAAGGCTTACTTGATGCCATCCTATTTATTTCGATCGATAAGAAAAGGACAGCAACATTTTGAATTTAGTTTAGTTCTGGAGACATTTAAATTAACACCTATGAATTTTCCGAACGTTATTATTTACTTTTTCTCTATTATTCCCTAATTTGTATTTCTTTTATCAATAATACAATAGATAATTACTTCATGTATTATGTTTTTACGTAACGTTTTATGTTGTAACTAGTTTTATAAAATCAATCACAATGTTAAAGCAATATCCAAAACGCTTTCTAAGTTAAGGCATGTTATAAAGGTAGAAACTATATTTATTTTCACAAATATGTGTATTTATATAAATTCTGGTTCCACAGTTGATGAAGAATTTGACCTGCCAACACTTATAAACGCTTTAACAATATTAATAGGTATTTCTATGGGTTTGAGTGCCCCCTCCCATATCGTGCAACTAACTGAAACCACTCCATCAATAATTTTCTTGTTTCGAAACAAACAATTTGAAAGAAAGAAATATAATTAGGCACTATGCAGACCGAGCTACTTTAGTTGAAGAAACTGCTCTCCTTAATTTTTTTCAATTAACTTCTTAAACTGTGCTTTAAGGTTAAACGAGTCTGAGAGCTCATCTTTCCATACAAACGTGGTAGGGTAACTTGCGCTGTTTGAGGTAGACCGTCCAAAACTAAGGATAATATTAATTTATTTCGTCATTATCTATGTTTGTATACACCCTAAACCTTAAAAAAAGTATACAGGGTGGAATTTTGTAATGCCACCTGGAGGGAAAGTACTCTTAATACTGTAGATAGAACATTTTACTCAAAGAAAACATTCCTTTAATTTTGAAAGGAAAGAAAACTGCATTCAAAGATTTTCGAAAATTCGCTTGCCACACCCGGGAATCGAACCGACTAAAATCTGTAAAAATTACACCCTGTATTTTTATTGCATAGATCGGTCGGGTCAATTATAAGGATGAAATCTCTCTAACAAACTTAATAAATTAAATGAAAGGAAAACCATGAAATCTTAAATTATTTTAATTATTTACAATAAAAAGTCAACTAACTACTAATTAGTTGCTCAAAATGGGCTCCACTTTCTTGGATACACAAATTTATTCTTCTAAAGAATTCATTTCTAGTAACTTTTAATAACGTGTTGTGGTGAATATTATAAATCGTATTCTGAACTTCAACTCTCAAATCGTTTACATTCGCATAAGATTTCATGTAAATTAGATTTTTTTACAAATCCCCACAAAAAAAATCTAAAGGGGTGAGATCTGGTGATCTCGCAGGCCATCTGATTGTGCCGTTGGTACCAATAATCCAGGTATTAAAATGGTTGTTAATGTAGGCAGTAGTGATTCTGCTGTTATGGGCTGGAGCACCATCTTGCTGTATAATTATTTGGTTTCGCTCTGCCTCGGGAAAACCATTTAACTCATTTCTTAAGAGATCCAGTATTTTAAGATAGAAGAGTCTGCATTAGGTACAAACACGTACAAATTTCAATCGTCTTATCTAAATATCAATTCGTCATTTTAATGGATAAATGACGTCAATGATAATTATTAATTACTGACACAAGTAAACAGATGGATCTTTATGTTAAAGTGCTTAACTTGACCCATTCAATTTATAATTTAAGATTTCATGGTTTTCCTTTCATTTAATTTATTAAGTTTGTTAGAGAGATTTCATCCTTATTATTGACCCTAACGATCTATGCAATAAAAGTACAGGGTGTAATTTTTACAGATTTCAGTCGGCTCGATTCCCGGGTGTGGCAAGCGAATTTTCGAAAATCTTTGAATGCAGTTTTCTTTCTTTTCAAAAATAAAGGAATGTTTTCTTTTAGTACAATTTTCTATCTACAGTATTAAGAGTACTTTCCATCCAGGTGGCATTACAAAATTCCACCCTGTATAGTTGAAAAATACAAGCTTCTACATAAACTTTTGTAACTGTATTTCAACACTGATTTTGCCCAACTTTGGGCGAAAATAAATAATATACGGAAAAGACTACTTACTCTAAAATAAAGCCCGTTCCGACATAGTTCAGTTATTCATAAGTTAAAATAAATTTATCTAAACAAGATACACTTAATAGTTTTTCTTGAAAAACCCTTGTGATGAAATTCTGTTACCATTTTTTTACGCGGCCGTTTTACGAAATAATCATTATGCATTTCATCCTAGCACGCGGGTATGTATACTATGTCAGGTGAGATAGCATACATATAGGCCGCGCCCACCGACGAGTTCACGCCGATGACTTGTGTAACCTTAAAGGCACAGTTTAAGAAGTTTATAATGTTTACAGCTAGTTGCGAGTTGCCTGTTGCCGCCATAGTTACTCTGCCTGCATAGCTCCTTTCTCATTCTCCAATGACATGAAATAATGGTGTTTTGTTGAATAAAAAAGTAGAAAGAGTGTTTTTATATTGGCTGCTTGAATATAAATATCATTATGCAAACAAATATTTTTTGATATTCACTAACAAACAATTCATAATTTGTTTTGGATTTAATTGTAATGATTGACATGTTAATTCATGACGTAAGTAAATAATATTTATGTGTGTAAGTGAAAAAATATTGTGTTTTAGGTGCAGATTCGCTATGCGGCCGTTTGACGGAAAAAATCAACTCTAATCATAATCATAAGTTGATTCTAGCTCACATGCCGTTACTGATGGTCTGTTTAGAAGTAAGTATTACCACATCACTAAAAATTTCATCATCGTTAGCCTATGTTAGTTCATACATACACAATACAATAATACTTTATTGTACGCCACTAAAACAACTTAACAATGAGACATTACTTAAGACAAGTACAATTGGCGGCCTTATCGCTTAGAAGCAAGTGGTCCAGGCAAATTTTCCAGCAAACTTTTTTTTGGACATAGGCTTCCTCAACAGCTTGTGTTGGTCCACTGCTGGACGCAGGCCTCCCCCTGATGGGCGCCTTATTGGCTTTTATCTCATGAGGAGTAATGCCCATAATCCCCACGCTGGGCATGCGGGTTGGGGATCGCAGTTCGGTGGTAGAATGTTCTGCAGGGGGCGCTGCTGCCCGCCCCCGGTGGATATCCCTTAGTCGCTTCTTACGACACCCGCGGGAAGAGTTGGGTTGGTGCTAATTCAAATCCGGCACCACGCAGCTTTATAATTTATATTTTCAAAGTTAACTTGTCCTAGTACTTATTTTGACGCGGATTATTTTCCAATCCAGTCAAAAATCAAACCAATTACTACCGCTACAAAATTCTCTTTCGCAGGGTCTAGGTAAGCTAGCGACCAAGTTCCCGCCTATCGCAAACACCTCAATATACTGCCTGAGGGATTTCCTCGTTACTCCTTCACCGATATTATTTAAACTGCACAAGTTGGAGCTTGAGAAAACTGGGAAGGAACATATGAAAGTAACACGTGAGTTTTTAGTATCACTCCAAATATTTAAACATACTCCTTCATCAGTCTGTAGTTAGCTCAATTGTTTCAATTGTAAATACTAGTACTAAGTAATTTATTTATATTATTTAATTGTAATTTTCTTTGTGAATAAAGGATAGTACATATTCTTGTAGATATATTGTATTGTCCGATAGACGATTGAAGGAACAAGAAATATTTTAAGGAAAATTGCAAACACTCGTCAAGTTTTTTAAACTCCGATACTGAATAAAACCATCATACAATCAACGAATCGATTGTGTTAGCAGAATCGGCCCCAGAAGAGCTGATCCGATTTGTATCAAACACAGTTCCCTCTCGGTCAAGTAAATCTTTAACCAAAAAATCTTATAAAAATCGGTTCATCCGTTTGCTTCAAAGACAAAGATACAAAAAACTTAAAACATCCCCTTTTCTGTCTAGGGTTAAAATATAAAATTGCTGTACTTGCACCAAAAGTGTAAATTCACTTTTGGTAACCGTTTGGAACGGCTATTCGTGGCGTTATTGGGGGAGGCCTATGTTCTGCAATGGACGTATACGGGTTGATGGTGATGATGATGACGAACCTTGAGCATTTTGCTACTTAACTGTCATTTAACTCTTATTTCAGTGCAAGGCAAAGAGCTTAAAGGCCTCACAGAAACGGGCGTTCCAGTAAAATCTACACCGTTCGAGAAGCTTCGAGACGCGGCTATAGAAAACCTATGCGTGGCGTTGGAAGCAGCTTTGACAGTAGACCCTTACTGTGTTCCTGCTTTAGTCGGGTCTGTGAGCAATAGACTGTTTACAGCTGAGACTAGTGACAGGTGAGTTCCTTCTAGAATCGTCTTGAAGAACATTTCAGTGCCGTTTCGTTGCTGAAGGTGTACAGAGACGTCTAGAACATTCCAAAAGATGAGAAACTGAATCAATGCCGAAGATTAAAGTCACGGTCCTATTTCTAAAATTCTTTGGATGTTCTTTTAGACTTGTGCTAAAAAAAAACATTCCAGAAGAAGATGAACTTCGTATCGCTGTAAAACAGTTCTATTTAATCTTTAGCGAATTGTTGTCGGCTTGTGCGATATGCGACATTATTTCTAAAGTTTATAGGATCATTTTCTGTTTGTTACAGTGAATCATCTCTAATCAGCACTAATATTGTGATAATGCTGGGCCACGTCGCCGTAGCTCTAAAAGACACACCAAAGACAACTGATACGATACTACAATTCTTCCAGCAGAGGTAACTCTTCTTACTCTGATTTTAGGATAGATTTTCTCAATGTACGGCTAAAGCTGTCTTAAAATGGTCAAAATTATCAACAAAAGCAGCTCTGCCTTCTGAACAAAAAATAAAAAGCTTAACATACATGGGAGTTCATGCGCATTTGATGCATATTAAAGTCCTCCGATATAGCTCATTGAATTTGCAAGCTAAAGTGGTCGGTAAAGGTTTGGTTTTGAGCTTTTTGTACCGGGTTTGAGGATCTTGAGTGGAGACTTTCCGCGCACCCTTTGGCCAGGTGATAAACGAACAGAAAGCGCTATGATGTTCTTCTGATACAAAAATGTAATTTATTATTCCTTACATAGTTGTTAGTCACACTAATATTATTAATGCGAAAGTTTGAATGTTTAGATGTTTGTTACTTCTTCACACCAAAACTACTGAACGGATTAGGCTGAAATGGAATAACATCAAGGCTACTTTTTATACTGTAAAAAAAACGCGTGCGAAGCCGTGGGTAGAATTTTGTTTGTATTACCTAAAATCTTTCTTACAGGTTATGCCGCTCCCCCTCCTCCCTCGACACGTTAATAGTGGACCAGCTCGGCTGCATGGCGCTCGCGAGCCCCGAAGGCCCCGCGCACGACGAGATCATGCGCATGTTCACTGTCATCACTGTGGAGGCTGCCAGCGCTGCCTACCATCACACTGATGATAGGAAACAGTACAGGTGAGCGTCTAATGTCTATAGTGGTCGCTGATGAATAGAGTAGTTTCCTTCTTTACAAGATGGTGGCAGCGGTGGGATACGGAATCAGAGGACAAGTTGATGAGGACATCTAGCAATTTTGGTGCCCATGGTTCATGTGTCACTATCCAGCTCCGTGCTGCTGGGGCGCGCCCCTTATTTAATATTATATTAATAGTATAGTAACATCTGTATACACGTTGATAGTGAACGAGATAGGATGCAAGAATGACGAAAATCGAAATGGCACTGCTGAGCTATAGTGTCCCCTTAAAAATTGGTTCTACTCACGTTTCACTCGATCCAATGGCGGCGGCGGTTAGTTTATAAGCGATACCACCTAAAGATTTCAATTGCAAGTTTTTCTGCTTCGATAAGATTAAGTATATCTTAATATACCAAAAAAATACTACAATACTCTTCCTTCCCCAGACACGTATCAGGTGCAGTCCTGAACGCGTTAGCCAACATCGCTGCAAACGTCCGTGGCGTATCAGCTCGACTCGAGCTGGTGACTCGACTGCTGGAGTTATTTGTCCAGCTCGGTCTTGGCGGTGAGAGGGCCACGGACCGATCGCCTGCGCCCGTGCTCAAGGCGTCTGCCAGTGCTGGCAACCTCGGCGTACTGATACCTGTCATAGCGGTGAGTTATAGAACAATACAGAGAAGTCTGCAACATTCTAGAGAAATCCATTGTTCAGCTCGGCCTGGGCGGTGTGAGGGTATCTTCGTCAGCCGAATTCACCATCGTAGTTTCCACTAAAATCCTAAAATAACCTGGTTTCTGGGAAGCGGAGGTGTTCATAAATGAACCTTGTTTCAGGTACTAGTCAAGCGACTACCACCAATCAAGAACCCAAAACCCCGCCTCCACAAACTGTTCAAAGACTTCTGGCTATACTGCGTAGTCATGGGATTCACGGCGGCAGATTCAGGTAAATAGTTCACCGTGCTTAGCTAACGATAAGCTAATCTATGAATAACTCTATGCACTTTCTTCTTTAATGTTTAGTCTGGAAAGATGGGCGAAAATATGATAATTGTAAAAAGTTAGCAATTTTAGGTATTGGGATAATAATTGTCAGTATCAGTAAATATACATAAATCAGTCGTGTTACACATAACACAAGTTGATGTACTATGAAATTTTCAAGATGATGTACTATGAAATTTTTCAGCATTCTAGTCCTTAATTAATTTTGGACTAGGTACGGTATGTATAAGCATACTCTAACCCTAACTTGTAGGTGGTCAAATAAGTCCATGTTCAAGTCATAGTACTGTAAACGCTTGATTATAGCGAAGAAGAAAGGATTAGTTTCTCTAACCCAAAAAAGGCTTGGTTGCTATAATAATAAAAGAAAAACTTGATATCCTTACTTTGGCTAAGTCATAGTTCTACTTTACACAACTTTTAACTATTCTCTTTAGGGGTTTACTACAAACTAAACCGAGTAACTTTCTCTGGTTTGGTCATTTTAAGTCCTTGCCTTGTCCCCAAAATCCATTTTCGCCCATCACTCCAGACAATCACTGACCTGTATCAAATACTGAAATGTTTTATTGTTCTATAGATCTGTATAAATTCATTGTATTCTCTTCTTCTATGGCCTCGCCTGTAGCTATGCGAAAGCGTGAGTACTGGCTTCTAGAGTTAGATTGTGTGTGGTTTGGTGGTTTTAGTTGTGCTGTATTGACCGGAAAAGGTTCTTAAACCTACAATTTATAGAGTTACATAATTATATATGTTATATACTGTCTCATAGACAGTTTTTATTTTTATTTTCAGTTATCCTTTGTCTAAGTTAAGTAAAATCATAACATTTCCAGATTTTAATTTCTCAAAGTAGGATGATAAAGGACATTTTGAATACATTTTCCTTGTTAGTGGTTCATTTCATTTCATAGACTTTAAATTAAAACATAGAAACCAAATAATGTCTCAAAATCAGAAAGTAGACTAAATGTAATTTGGAGGCACCACCAAAATTTGAATTGATATTTTGAAATGTATGTCTAAGAACAGTAGATTTAAATATCTCTGGTCGATACAGCACAGTGGTTAGTACAGAGTAAATTATTTCCAACTATTTTAATCTGAATATTAGATTGTTTTTATTTTCAGAAGTGTGTTTAATTAGTACGCATCTTTAGATATTTATTTGTAGGAAAATGTTAGAGTTTCGCTTGTTGAGTGATTTCTTTTTTACTAACCGCATATGATTTAGTATGTTGGACTTAAATTTATTTCAACAACGAATTAATAACAATATATTTAATTTATCCTAGTCAATTCAGTGTACAGACCTACCAATATTTAATGGTCTTTAACACAGAATTTTTGATTTTGACCCTTCCTTTCATAAACATAAAGTTTAACAAAGTAAGCTACGTTCATCCAGTAAGCCCTTTACTTTTTAATATTCATTGTTTTTCCAAAATTCCAAGATCTACAAAATTCAGTGCAATAGTCAGTCATTTACTAAAAAACTCAATTCCCACTTCTTAATTTCTTAGAAACACTGACAAATTAAAGGCTTGGAAATCAAAGCATCACTAAGTACTACAAATATTATTTTTCCACAATTTTCAATATCAAAATCTATTTTCCAGGTCTATGGCCGCAAGAATGGTACGCGGGTGTAAAAGAGATAGCAGTAAAATCCCCCTACCTTGTCTCGCAAACGTCCTTACGATCTGAAATGCGAGAGCTTCAATACACATCAGCTGTTCGAAACGACTCTGTATCTATGAATGAGCTGCAAGAGCTAAAAACCCAGATTTTGAACCTTCTGGACCACCAGCCGGATATAACTGTGATTGTTAACAAGTTGACGTTTGCACCGTGTATGTATATCCTGAGCGTTTATTGGCTGGAGACTTTGAGGTTAGTGTTTACGTTCCATTCTAAAATACCTATGTTTTCATTGTTGGTCAATTCACACCATGAATCTTTAGAGTAAAGAACTGCGCTGTCGTTCTAATGTAACAATGTTTAATAAAGAATCCAATGTTTTATCTTTGTGCTTACCTGAGTGAATTGAGTAAAATCGTTGGCGACACCATAGCAAGACTATGGTGGTTGTGCTGTAAATATTTTGTGTAAGAAATAACATCTAAATCTATTCCACTTCAATGTTTCAGAGTAACAAATTCTCCAGAGCCAAGTCTACAGCCGATCATAGAGTATTTGAGTGATACGGCCTTACAGAAAGACAAGGCTGGGATGTGGCAGTGTGTCGCAAGGTAACACTTTTGTTCCACTTTTATTGATTGTGATGTTGCCAACCTAGCCGACTTTCACGGCAGCGGCAAGTCTTATCGAAGACTAGC
Source organism: Eupithecia subfuscata (assembly GCA_963564075.1). Classification (NCBI taxonomy): domain Eukaryota; kingdom Metazoa; phylum Arthropoda; class Insecta; order Lepidoptera; family Geometridae; genus Eupithecia; species Eupithecia subfuscata. Next base: position 9,857,625 of record OY751117.1, read on the forward strand.
CAGGTGCGCATATTATAATGCGCAAGTGTGCGCGCAAACACGGGTGCACTCTCTAAATCTGATGGGACGGCAGATCAATACGACCGGGGAGAGATTAGGAGCAGGACCAACAGCTTATGTAAAAAAAAAACAATAATACCTAATGTTCAGAAAAGCTGTTTGTTTTCCAAAAAAATAACATTGAAATGAAATTAAGTATGTATAAAATTTTACCGTGTCATTTCAAAATGTCAATCAAATTATCTGAGCGTCTGGTCGAAGCGACGCGTGACCCGAGAGCTGGTGAGTATCTGGCGCAGCGCATCAGCATTGCCATACAGCGGGGCAATGCAGCCAGCGTCTTGGACGCTTCCGACTGGTATTAAAAAAAAAAAAAAATGCTGGACAGTATTGATGTGGATCAGTTGAGCTACCTGTAAATTGTTTGCAACAATTGAATCAATTAAGCTAACTGTAGACTATTCAGTAGTTTTGGAGATCCTAGATAACTAAAATTTCACATTTCACAAACTTTCGCATTTATAATATTAGTAGGATAGATTCGTTTTATTTCTATTGAATTTGCTTCAACCAAAATTGAATAAACTTGTTACAGCGTCGGCGACAAAGTATTTCAGAAATTCCTAGACGTCATGTCCAACAAAGTGAAAGACGAATCTCGCGAAAGGGAATTAGAGGGGCACGCCCAGTTCCTACTAGTGAACTTCAACCATATCCACAAGCAAATCAGACGAGTGGCCGACAAATGGCTTGCTGGTTTGGTGGACAGGTTCCCTCATTTGCTATGGAATTGTCAGGTGAGGTGAAACTTTCTGCGTGTAGAATATGTCATTTAGGGCTTTGTTCCCCATACTCACAGTATTATGAATAGATTTTTTTTTGTCAAAATTGTATCATCCGCAAACATGATTGTGAATTGGTTAGTGGCGTTTGGCAAGTCATTTATGTAAATAATCAATAATATAGGACCAAGAACATTCCCCTGTGGCACACCGTCTGTTTTCCCGGTAGATTACAATCACGGCATCTTGAAATCCCGAGTGAATAAGTTCCTTCTGGGAAAGCGTGCTCCATCGTAGGCCTGATCTTCACTTTCTTATGTGGTTTGGTTGTCACTTTCTTAAGTGCTTTGACGGTGGTGAAATTGCCATTTTCAATAAAAAGAGATAGAGAATGGGCCTTATTTGCAGAAGACCGAAAATATTGGCAGGAGGGGAGGAAGGCTTTTGCCCAACAGAATAAGTTCGTTCTGGGAAAGCGTGCTCCATCTTAGGCCTCATCTACGCTTTCTAATGTAGTTTTGTTGTCACTTTCTTAAGTGCTTTGGCGATGGTGAAATTACCATTTTTTATAAAAAAAATAAATAAAGAGTGGGCCCTATTTGCAGAAGACTGAAATGACGATGAAATTGACCTGGAAAAAACCCATACGCGAGCTAAAATATATTCAGTTACGGTAAAAGACTTTACTAACTCATATTTCCCCTCTCAGGTGTTATGGTCAATGCTGGACATACTACAAGTGCTGAGCTTCAGTTTAGAACTCGATGCGAATCAAGAAACGCCGTTGCTGAAAGTACCAGGAACTGATATGACTCTACAACTGCAAGACACTTTGGAAGGGAGAGAGGTAAAGTTGTCGATTCTAAACTTTATAATCAAGCTTTTAGAGTTGAAATCTATCGTCGTGCATGTGCAATACTGCTGCGACGAACGACATTAGATAGAGGTGTCGTTCCTTCCCTCGTATGCTCTTAAGATTTCATTTGCTACCTTACGATAATCGTGGTGTAGGTTTGGTGTTGCTAAAACGAACTCTAAACTCACACAGTTTAGTAAAGAGTTCGCTTTTGCTAGCTTTAAATTAGCTTTGACAAGTTAATTTGAACCTTCTCTCCATAGACATACAATTCGCAATACTCATGGAATTCTTGTTTCAGAGCATAGTAAAAGATTTCGCCGACCGCTGCCACGGAATTGTCCAAGAAGCCATGAAATGGGCGCCTCAGTCCACACGGTCGCATTTACAAGAATATCTCAACCAGGTAAACTTACATTAATAACTTGTGATTAGGAAAAGATCTCTTGCAAAATAATCCCTAAGCCGCTGTTACAAAAATGAACAGTGTGGCCTAGATTTTAGAGAGCATATTCTTATAGTTCCCTATTTGTGTCTTACTTTGGTGTCTTGTTTGTGAAAATGTTCTAATTGAGTCAGACTTTTAACATTCTGCTATAAATAGAAGTGCCTTACTTAGTGTGGCGCGTCGACTAATAATTTTTGTTAAAGCTGTTTTCGTTTTAAGTCTGTATGGTTTTTATTATTTTATCACTGGTTAGAAACGTAGTAGAAACCTAGTTAATTTTACAATTTATGACTGCATGCGATTTCAAATCAAATTATAAATTTTTGAACGCTCGAAAGAGTAGATTGTGTAGACCGAAAACTATATTTAAGACCTCAAGTATAACTTACCACAACCACAATGAATAAATGGTTTCAATGGCTTATTGACTTCCGACACTAGAGTCCTAAGTGCCTTTTACAATTTCAGGTGCCAAACTCAACCCTATGGCATCACTGCGGCCTAGCCTTAGCAACAGGTGCCTTGCTTGGCGCAGCCGGACTGAACAGATTGTCAGCACCGTTACCCAGAGCAGCGTTGGACAAGCGACCGCTGTGTGTGACCCATGACTCAGCTGCGTTACTTGCTGTAGTCTCGCAGAGGAGTCGATATGCTGGAGAGGTATGTTAAAATGAGACAGTCGATAGAGAAGTTCCTTGGCGCAGCCGGACTGAACAGATTGTCAGCGCCGTTAAGAGATTGGTTAGAATGACTAAACGTATGAAGGATAACCTTCTGCATGCGGCCTTCCAGTTGTTTTTCCTGGATTAAAAGTAGACTTCATGATATTTTAAGGCTAGAACTATACCATGTTTATAGTTTTCGCATTGCCTCAACCCAACATCTTCATAACTTTCACCTCAATAAAATTATTAAAATAATAGCTTGACCCAGTCGGTTTAGATAACAAATTCACTGCACACTACAATGTTGATCAACTCATTCTCTTAATCGACGATCTAAATATTGAAATTGTCATATTTCCAGATCGCTGGCGCAGTTATGGCGGAAGGTGGCGGCGAAGCGGCCCTCTGGCGAGTGGGAGCGAAACTTCACACGGCACTACGCGAGGCATGCGTGAGTGGGAGCGAGACAGCGCATCGAGCCGCGCTATGGCGGGCCACGGCGTTGTTGGTCCACGCGAGACTTCACTCGCAGTCGCAGCAGACTTCACCCGTCGCCAGAACACTGCTGCATTCTGTAGGTACGTGCTACTAGTGCGAGCGAGACAGATATAGTTGCATCGGTGTTTGCTGTAGATGTTGTATCGACTTCACTAGGAGTCGCGGCAGATATTGCCCTTCTGCATACTATAGTGTCTATCCTACTTGCTACTAGTGCGAGCGAGACGATACAATACAAAAAATCGGTTAACTGTATCAGGGACGTAGCCGTTCGTAAAACCTGTTGTGTGGATGCTAGAGAGCAGCACACGGTGCGGCTTGCTTCGCTCGCCACGCTGCTGGGACAATATTGAGCTCTGTCAAACGCAATTACTCCGGATCGAATCGATCTATGTACTGCAGAGTAATTATTAAACAAACATAGCGCGCGATGGTCAATTTAGATCTAAATCCATCGTGCAGCGTGCAATCGCAAGGCTAAATTGCCCTTTAGTGATTTTATGCATACCGAGTGATGGCTTATATCCTCTAAAATACTCTAAATTATGGTAACAAAATAATGCAGGTAGCTGCAAAACTTTCTGAGTAAAAGCGATCTTGCCATAACATATTCGCGTTACATTCTATTGAAAGAGATATTCGTAGTTTTTTTGCAAGTAACCTACTACTTACCGATCGGAAAGACGTGTCACGTCTAAAGAAATCCTTTTAAAAACCTACATAACTAAAAGCAGCTCTAAATTTTAATAAAATCAAAGAAAGTTACAGAACATACATGGGGGTATATTTTTTCTAGACCACATCCCACTGTAGAAAATATAGTCTTTATTATGATAAGCTGAAGATATAGAATTTTATTTATCCCTTTGGTTCTTTCCAGCCTGGTCTCAAGTCGAAATTTTCACGGAAGACGCAGTGACCAGCGCCGTAGAATGCTGGCAATGGCTCAGCACGGCGCGTCCTGAGTTGGAGCTAAGACTATTGCAAGAGATATTCGCAGCCTGGCTGTGCACTGTAGACCGGAAGATGGGGCTATTCGCACCCGCGGAGGAGGAAATCAGCCCTCTAGCTGCTTATGAAGGTAACATTCACTTCTGAACTAGACTTACTATTGCAAGAGATATTCGCAGCCTGGCTGTGCACTGTAGACCGGAAGATGGGGCTATTCGCACCCGCGGAGGAGGAAATCAGCCCTCTAGCTGCTTATGAAGGTAACATTCACTTCTGAACTAGACTTACTATTGCAAGAGATATTCGCAGCCTGGTTGTGCACTGTAGACCGGCAGATTGGGGCTATTCCCACCCACGGAGGAGGAAATCAGCCCTCTAGCGGCTTATGAAGGTAACATTCACTTCTGAGCTAGAGTTACTATAGCAAGAGATATTCGCAGCCTGGTTGTGCTCTGTAGACCGGAAGATGGGGCTATTCCCACCCACGGAGGAGGAAATCAGCCCTCTAGCGGCTTATGAAGGTAACATTCACTTCTGAGTTAGAGTTACTATTGCAAGAGATATTCGCAGTCTGGTTGTGCACTGTAGACCGGAAGATGGGGCAATTCCCACCCGCGGAGAAGGATATCAGCCCTCTAGCGGCTTATGAAGGTAATTGACTCATTGTTGGTTGTCTTTTGATTAATGGCTTTTGGTCTCCTTGTAATCCCATCCAATAGTGCATTGAATATTGATTCTTTAACTCATTTGCATCAGCTTAAAAAAGAAATGAGCCTCTGATCGATTTATGAACGCTGACTTACGAATCACTCACACGTTGAAGTTATCCTCGCTCGAAGTTTTTCCGTAAGTCAACTCTCCTAAGAAACCTCTTGATTAAGCTCGCTCGCTTTTCTATGGTTTCGTGTATACATTGTCTGATCAAAAATAATTTAATTGCTGACTGAGTATTGCTAGTGGTTTATATTTTACAGCGGCCCAAAACATATTATGTTGTCCAAATAGTTTTTCCGCTGATTTATCCAACCGACTGAATATTTAAAATAAATATGTACCAATTTTACTTCCCTTTATTTTGTACGACAGCCTATATTGGTCCACTGCTGGACGCAGGGCTTTTATCTCGTACAAATGCCCATAATCCCCACGCTGGGCATGCGGTTTGGGGATCGCAGTTCGGTGGTACAAGTATTCTGCAGGGGCGCTGCTGCCCGCCTCCGGTGGATATCCCTTAGACGCCTCTTACGACACCCGCAGGAAGAGCTGGGGTGGTGCAAATTCTAAGCCAGCACCACACAGCGTTTAGTATAATGCGAGTTATTTTATCAAAACTTTCGTTTTTACAGGTGCGAAACTAGAACCAAAGCCGCCGTTCGTTGCGCCCCACGCAGTTTGGATTCGACATTTATCTGAAGTAGCGGAAACAGCCAAATACAACAGCTTAGAGAAAGTTGAAATGCTGGCTAGTCTTCTTCACAGGTAAGTTCCCTTGACTTGACTTAAGTCTTCCTGTCAGAAGTATTTGAACGCTAACTTCCGTCCCCGGGCTAGCTCACAGGTACCTAGATAAAGAATTGGTTGTCTGTAAAGTCGGTTTACTGACGATAGTTGAACGTGACAACGTCTTAAGAAAATACTGATGGAATGGTAGCATTTGATACTCGATCAAAACATGTAAATGTACTATAGTATAGCAGCTGTCCACGCAGACGCATCGCTCACTCAAGTAGGAGAGAGACGGATGTCGAGCGCTCTCGCTTGCACTTCAAGCCTTACATGGAACGCCTCAGAGCGAGGTAACGCCGCATGACGTCATAGCGAGGTAACGCCGCATGACGTCATGTTTTTTCGTGCGTGCAGCCGGCTCTATCGAATTATAAGACGTTGTCACGTCAAAAGTAGCTTTAAGCTCATAGTTCATTTATTTATAACAATTATGTTACAGGTCACAATATATAAATTACATAATGTAAAGGTACATCTACAGTGGAATCTCCAAAATACTTCATTAATAACATAAAATTGAATAATTAGGTACATTTTAAGGTCATAAATTCTTTAATGTCATATATCGATTGTTCTATCAGCCACTTTTTCAACCTAAACTTAAAGGTGTTATGGGTTGTGCGCTGGTGATAGGAGTCGGAATACGGTTATAGACAGCCGTCTCCATTACGCGCAGCAACCTCGACGTCTTCGCTGGTCGTCGCTCTTACATAAGTATCTGCCAATCAGTAAAATAACTTTCAGAATTGTATGGGTAGTTTCGGTAAAATTTTCGTTCTCTATAGTTAAACTAGCTTCTGCCCGCGGCTTCGCACGTGTTGTTTCTATGGAAACGTTTTGATGTTATTTCTATCCCATGGGAACTGACTTATGGGATAAAAAGCCGCCTATGTTTGATTCCAGGGTTAGACTTACCTGTATGCAAAATTTCAGCCTTATCCGTTCAGTAGTTTTGGCGTGAAGAGGTAACAAACATCCATCCATCCATCCATCTGTCCATCCATCCAAACTTTCGCATATAAAATATTAGTGTGATGGTTTATACATTTAGGGCTTATACCTAGCAATAGATATAACGCGTTTGCATGATGATCATGGTTTAAAGTTGGGCTGCCTTTTCTATCCGAGTTTTGCCTTAAGGGGCGAACCTAGCCGGCTTGGTTGTCAAACTAGGCCTGGATCTCAGTACTCACCCGTGGTACTAGTATAGTATTATAATATCTGTGACCGTGGTAAAAAAACGATTGCGAAAAAAAAATACGGTAAAAACATGAAAGTGCACTGTTTTGCACCTAATTTGGTCATCATCTCAGAAACCCTGCAGTCTATAGAAAAGATTTATGTTTTGATTCGTAGGCTGTTACTAATTATTTGGTTCCTCAATACAGTTTCTTTATAAGTTGTATAGTTTTCTTGTAAATAGCAAAAACATCATTTACGCTTACGCCATTCCAAACACGTATGCTTCCGTCCCGCTCCTTTTCAAAAAATGGCGTGCAATGCGCCTTCTTAAATATTGTACTTCATTTGCAGATCTTTGCCAATAACAGTGGGAGATGTAAGAGATCACATAAATAGACACGTCGAAGCAGTAGGCGTGAGGTTTAGGTGAGTAATCTTCCATTTACGCCTTATTTATTTTAGTCGTTCATTATTATTTATTATTCATTATTTTTAGAGAGCGTAGTCCATCTTCTTTTACCTTAGTGAGATGGTGGTTAAACGCTAAACCGTTTTCAATAATATAATAAAACGTCAAGTGCGAGTTGGACTCGCGCACCGAGGGTTCCGTATAATTAATTAACCTGGCTTCTTATCACATTAGGTCAACGGGAAGTACCCTGGCGAGACATTTTTTTGTGTATAAACTACGATTTTTTCCTTTACTTGTGCGAGACCTGGGTCCTTGCTAATTTTCATGATTATAACTTTCAAAATATCATCAATATCACGGCTCCAAGAGGTAATGGACTTGGGTATGGGATGTTAATTTCAATTCGATACCTCCTTGCGTTCCTGAGAAAAAAAGGTTGACAGGCGACAACAAAGTGATCCTATAAGGGTTCCTTTTTTGCTTTTGAGGTACGGAACTCTAAAAAAAGTAATACATAAGTGGATCGCGAAATAAATTTCCAACCGGATATTTTAAAGTACCTTGAGCTACGATCATTCAACCAAATACCAACCCAACCCCTCTTACATTACAGATTACTTTCTTGCGGCCTATCTCTCCTACAAGGTGACATCCTACCTCGTTCTCTGGCCCGCAACATACTAAGGGACAGGGTGTACAGTGTATGCCTAGATTACTTCTGCCGAGGCCTGCAGTGCCCTGCGAAAGGCTCAGGGGCTTTGAGAGAAGATATCATGTCGCTGATAAAGTTCTGGCAGCTAATGCATTCTGATAAGAAGTATTTGAAGAGCAGTGATATGGGTGGTAAGTATAATTTTTGACACATCGACTCATTGATAGGTTGACCCATTTGTGTGGACTTATTGGTATAGACAGTGACTCAAATTTTAACATAGAAACACATCAACTCGGTGATTTTATTGGCTAATTAAATTGACATGGTGACTATGTTTTAATATAAATAAATAATGCTGTACAATTGACACAGCATTATCTAGCCCCAAGCTAAGCAGAGCTGGTGTTATGGGTACTAGATAACTAGGTAATATACCCTACTTAATACAATACACTACACTGATAGATATTTTTTATTATACATAGAAAACATCCAGAACGCCCTGGACAAATGTCTGCAGATCGTACAAACATTTGTCCCGAGGCGGGAATCGAACCCGCTACCTCCTGCGTTGCAGGCAGACCATCGTCCGCTGCCACACACCACACATAATATCTAATAGAAATATCAACTTTCTGATAGATTGACTCATTTTTAAATTGTCTTAAAGACATGTCGACTCAATGATAAATTGACTCATCGGCATAATCAACTATGTTTAATTCACTAAAGAGACAGCGTATACAGCGTATGCCTAGATTACTTCTGCCGAGGTCTGCAGTGCCCTGCCAAAGGCGCTAATAAAGTTCTGGCAACTAATGCATTCTGAAAAGAAGTATTTGAAGAGCAGTGATATGGGGGGTGAGCATTAAGTTATTGACACGTTGACTCATTTATAAGAACATCAGGGGCCTACTCGGAAAAGGAATATCGAAGTTTCGTTTACGTTGCCGTGCAAAACAACTCTTATGACGCTTGCATAAGATTAGTGTTTGCACGAAAGCGAATTAGAAACTTGGATTTCGTTTTTGAGAGTACGGGCCCTCGTCTACTTTGAAAAACGAACAAAGTTGACGGATGACGTCGATCACACGAAACGAATAACCTTACCACCAAGTTGCTTCGAGCGCCTCACCAACTGACATCTTTCGTTTCGGATCTCTAAGAAACAAATGTTGAAATCATTTTCATACTAAGGTCATCAAAAGAACGGATCGGCCGTTATTCGTTTTGTGCGATCCGACGTCATCCGTCAACTTCGTTCGTTTTTCAAAGTAGAGCTCCAGGGCACAGTGACTTGTCTTCATTAACTTAGAATTGTTTTAATAGGTTGACTCTCTGGTATAACATAATCTCATGTTTTCATTGATTTATTGACACATCGACTCATTGATAGATTGACTTATAGCTAAAGTTACCTTGGTTTTCAAGGATTTCCAGTGATGTCCATTGATATATTGGTTTGTTCTTTAATAATTATATCTGAAATTCTTGTCTTTGTTTAATTTTACTACGTTTTTTATTTAATTTTAATATGTCCGAACGTACATTTTAGGAGAATACGAGCTAATGTGCGGTCCAAGCTCTCACAGCATCTACACATCAATATCTCCATCAGACACGAGAGTATCTGTCAACAGCAGCGAAATCGGCAGTCGACAGACCACGGGCTGGATCAATACGGTACGAATTTCAACCTTATTTAGTAGAGCATAAGAACTATAGCTACACCTCAATATCTCACTCTGACACCAGAGTATCTGTCAACCTAATCAATATCCGTTCAGCCGTGAAAATGTAACAGACAGACAGATTTTCGGATTTATAATATTGGTATGGATCGACAAAAATCTCCTGGCCACAATCAAAATTTTCACCTTAATTTATCTCAAAATAATACTAATAGGCCGCCCTATGTACATTATCTCACCTCACCTCAAAAGCCTATATTGGTCCACTGCTGAACGCAGGCCTCCCCCTTATAAGCGCCTTATTAGCTGTTATCTCTTGGGGGGGGGGGGGGGGGGGGGGGACAGTGCCGGGGGGGGGGGGGTAGTGCCCGTTGTCCCCACGCTGGGCATGCGGGTTGGGGATCGCATTTCGGTGTCAGAATTGTTATGTAGGGGGTGCTGCTGCCCGAGCAAAACCCGTCCCAAGCTTTTTTATCCTACACGTTACTACAATTAGAGACAGACTAGCTTGGTATATATAAGTTTTGTTCGTTTTATTATTACAGGTTATTTTCTACACTAAGTCATAACTAAGTCTACACTAAGTCAGAACTAAGTCTACACTAAGTCAGAAACATCTATAATACTGACTAGAATATTATAATGTAAAAAATCTACACTAAGTCAGAAACTTGTGCTGTTGATACCACGTCTCAATCTGTATTTGTTTTTTATCTTCTATATTTTTTGTTTCTTGGTGTGCAATCAAGAATAGCTGGTATTGTATAATTATATGTAAATCAGTTATCTAGTACCCATAACACAAGCTCTGCTTAGCTTGGGGCTAGATGATGCTGTGTGGATTGTCCAGCGTTATTTATTTATTTATATTGTATCAATTCCAGGTCCCAATGTCTACAACAACGCTGAGCAGCGGCGCGGGCAGTATCACCGGCAAACGTTCAAATAGAAGCGTCAAACCGCCCATCAAGCCGCAGGATACGTTTGTGAAGGATTATGTCAAGAAGAGGAACCTTATTTTGGAGCTTATGGTGAGGATATATGGTTTATTTTAAATCAGCTTCTGTATGTTGAAATTACTTTTATACTACACCTGCTCAGAAAGTTGCTTATTTCATTTCATAAGGTAGAAAGTACGTCATTGCAGGCGTACTAAAATGCGGCACGGAAAACTCTATGGAAATCCATTTCTAACGTGTTATTTTTGAAATTTTCTGATAAATCAGCCGGTAGCTATGGTTATTTTCATAAGAGGTCAAACGACAAAATGTTTTTAATCCGAATCCGCCATATTATATCGGCCTCTTCCGTATTCGGAACAATAATTCTAAAAAGAACCATGTGAAAGTCGCACGTGCACGTTTTTCTTGCCACATTTGAGTTTACAATTTGAAATTACGCGTGATTTTGAAGATTCTAGAACGATGATTTTTCTCAAAGGTGAAGGAAAGCACTATGAATCACTCGGCAGAAAGTGCGATTCCTATCTCGTGTGTTTTAAGGCTCAACTGACACACTCGAGGGAATAGGAATTGGGCACCATCTCGTCTAGATGTACAATGTACTGTACTCTTTAAACCCCGACGAAAGAGGAGAAAAAACTATATGTGGGACTGTCTTTAGCATCGCAGCTGACACAGGGATGATCCGATTTTGATTTAGTTTTTCTTCGTTTGAAAGGTTTTCATCGAGATTGCTCGTATTGTATGTAAATCGGGTACAACCCGACTTTCAAATTAGAAGTGTAGTCGTCGGGGGTTTAGAACTATGTTACGCCTGAATTATAAAATAACTTATTATTATTATAATTTAGGTTTAGAATTCTAGAATGACTATATAAGAAAAATTCAATCTATTCCATTCAGTATTTTGACGCGAAGAAGTGATAAACATCCGCACATATGGCCAATCTTTCGCATCTTAGTGTTATGTGATTAGCTTGTCTAATGAATCCATTTTAAACCCACAGGCAGTAGAAATAGAGTTCCTAGTGACATGGCACAACCCACACAGTAGACCTGAACAAGCAGTCCCTGGAGAAGACAACATTAACACTTGGAGGTCAAAACCCAACACTGACAGGACTTGGCGCGAATACGCTAAGTTAGCCTGGGATATCAGCCCGGCTTTGGCTGTTTTTCTACCTGAAAGGTATGTATTCTACTGTAAAACACTGTAAATAATCATGCGATTTATAACTTTGCATTTTTGCTATATTTCTGCTTAAAAGGTGCGTATTCTGAACCCAAGGGCATTATACTTAAAGTTTAAAGTATATATAAAGTAGGATGAAGACAACTTATACACTTCGATCCAAACCGAACACTAACAGAACTGGTCGCGAATACCCGAAACTAGCCGAAAGATATGTATTCGGAATCATGAGGCACTTACTTCTATATATATATGTCGTGGCCATATCCTAGAATTGATCACTTCATGATGTGACCGACCATTTCATGAAATGGTAGAATTTCTATCAATGAATCAATGAAGTTCACCGAGTGACACTAAAATCTGATATCTGCCTACGGTTAAAGCAGCGACCGACCCAGTGACGTCACACGCACCCGCGGCGGTCACTCTGTGAACTTCGCTAGTAATTTGTTCATAACTTCGTCAATTATTGTCTTAGAGCAATTATTTTTGCACTGTGAGTTATGGATTTCTTAGCGCTAAAAATCTGCATTCTCAACTAAAAACGTTACTTATTTAATTATTTATAAATTATTAAAGGTATACATAGGTTTTGCTAAAATAATAAATTGTATAAATATAAATGTGGGAATAATAATCAATTGATTCATAATTAAATTAAAGAAAATTACATAATGTCTAACAGTTAATTGAATTTATAGTGACATGAACAATAAAGAATTCAGAAATGTGATATCAACTGAAGCTTTTAAACATCACACCACAGCTAACTTAATTTTAAAATAGCAAAATGAAACGTAAACTGACTAAGATAAATTGGTTTTTCTTTATTTCAGGTTAAAACACGACGGTATAATATCGGAAATGAAACGTAAAGTCCAAGCGCAGCCGACGGCGGTCTCACATATACCGCAAGCGATGAAATATCTAGTCACTACGGAGAACCTGTTGAACGACGCTCATGAAGTAAGATTTATCCTTAAAGTATGTCTCCTGGGTGAACGTCCACGTCTCGGCGCCACAACTACTGATTGGTGGCCAATAATGGGCAAAAGAAACGTCGGACGCCCGGTTGCGAGGTGGGTCGACGACATAATACGCGTCGGAGGGCGTCAATGTAGGCGATTAGCACAGGACCGTAGTGGATGGCACAAACTTCGGGAGGCCTATACCCAGCAGTGGGTAAAATCCGGCTGTGGATGATGATGATGAAGTATGTACAAAACTAACATGCAATAATGGACACTCCTCGTGTTGAATTCATGCCTCAGATTTTCTACACTTAATTTATGTACAAAACTAACATGCAATAATGGACACTCCTCGCGTTAAATTCGCCTCAGATTTTCTACACTTAAATTATGTACATGCAATAATGGACACTCCTCGCGTTAAATTCAAGCCTCAGATTTTCTACACTTAAATTATGTACAAAATCAATATGCAATAATGGACACTCCTCGCGTTAAATTCAAGCCTCAGATTTTCTACACTTAAATTATGTACAAAATCAATATGCTATAATGGACACTCCTCGCGTTAAATTCAAGCCTCAGATTTTCTACACTTAAATTATGTACAAAACCAACATGCTATAATGGACACTCCTCGCGTTAAATTCAAGCCTCAGATTTTCTACACTTAAATTATGTACAAAATCAACATGCTATAATGGACACTCCTCGCGTTAAATTCAAGCCTCAGATTTTCTACACTTAAATTATGTACAAAATCAACATGCTATAATGGACACTCCTCGCGTTAAATTCAAGCCTCAGATTTTCTACACTTAAATTATGTACAAAACCAACATGCTTTATTGGACACTCCTCGCGTTAAATTCAAGTCTCACATTTTCTACACTTAAATTATGTACAAAACCAACATGCTTTATTGGACACTCCTCGCGTTAAATTCAAGTCTCACATTTTCTACACTTAAATTATGTACAAAACCAACATGCTTTATTGGACACTCCTCGCGTTAAATTCAAGCCTCAGATTTTCTACATTTAAATTATGTACAATACCAACATGCTTTATTGGACACTCCTCGCGTTAAATTCAAGTCTCACATTTTCTACACTTAAATTATGTACAAAACACACATGCAATAATGGCCACACCTCTCGTTAAATTCAAGCCTCAGATTTTCTACACTTAAATTATGTACAAAATTAACGTGCAATAATTGACACTCCTCGCATTGATGCCAATAGATTCTACACCGTAATCGGCCCAGGGTAGAGTAAATCATAGATCGATGGCGCGCGATGAGCACGCTTTTATAACACGGGTCATAAAGTACAACATTCGGTGGTTTTAGATTATTTGTTAAATTTCCAGCTCGTCCACATGATAACCTGGGCCCGAGTGACGCCAGTGGAAGCCCTGGCTTACTTCAGTCGTCAATACCCCCCGCACCCCCTCTCAGCGCAAGCAGCCGTGGCCACACTTACTTCATATCCATCGTCTGCTGTACTGCTGTACATTCCACAGCTGGTCCAGGCTTTGCGACATGATACCGTAAGTATTACATGGTCGAGGTCAACTTTCAGGCTGCGCCAAACCTTTTCTGGTGTAACCTAACCGGCTGCGCCAAGTATAATACAATGCCAAATACAATCACGTCAATACTGATGGCAGTAGGATTTCCACATCTGATTTTGGCGTTGTGGCATGATACTGTAAGTATTACCTAAGTTATATACGAATCAATTGTAGCGAAGAGTTACATAATGCGGCCGTGGCTACACTAACGTCATATCTATCGTCTGCTGTACTATAGTATCTACATGATACCGTAAGTATATGACGATAGGGATCTATTTTGAGTGGGTAGTTACAGACTGCGTCGAAAGTTCTACGCTGTGATCCTACCGGCTGCGCCAAATCTATAGTTGTAAAGTTCGAGCTTATGAAAAATGCAGCGTTAGATCTAGTGAGTGATTATCTGCCCGTATTATTATGAAGGAGTACCTTTTTTTTTATTCGGCGAGGAAATTCGTTTACGAATAAACTGGTCTGTGGGGACCAGAATTATGTGGAACTCGACGCCCTGAGAAGGACGTTATACCCACTAAAATCTCTCCTCTATTGCATTCATGTCCATTATAAGGTGTTACAATTTTTAGATATTATCTACATAAGGGTGTTGCAACATACTTAGAGTTCTTAATTATAAAAAAATGTTATAATATAATTCATTTATTGTATCTTAACTTACAAATTTATATTATGAGAACCATATTATAAATTTGTTATAAAGTTATATACAAAAAAATACACAATTCGTCACCTCAAGCAAGTTTATCTTTCGTCAATACCAACCTGAGAGACTTGTGCCACTTAAGAATGGTCACCGTTGGTTATGATGACTAACGAAGTGATGATTTATGTTTCACAGATGGGCTACGTAGCGGAACTTATCAAATCACTAGCTAAAAAGTCGCAAGTGGTCGCGCATCAGCTGATATGGAACATGCATACAAACATGTATACGGACGAAGAAAGGCATAACAAAGATGGTAAGTGGTAGAAATGAAAACGGAGATTAATCTCTCTACTCTTGTAAGGCCCGATCAGCTCATTTTCCGTCGTTATTTTCCGCGCATGCGCCTTCGAGTGGGAGGAGTTTCGCCTATTTATGCTCAGGTGTCAGGGGTTGGAAAACATTGGATAAATAGACACTCAAGTTGTATAGTTCAAAGTAAAATGGATGAATAAAAATGAATTAGTGAGGTTAGAAAGTTACATTCAGAAAATTCGCACCCCTAAATCAAATATGGGGGTGAGCCGCTGCGATGCGAACTGCGATTTCCAACCCGCATGCACCGTCACCTTCCATCAGGTGATATTTTGGTCAAGCTAAAGTCTATTTACGATAAAAATTATAAGAGCCAATGAGGCTCTTATCAGGGGAGGCCTATATCCAGCTGTGAACTGGCATAGGCTGTAGATGATGATGAAATCGAATATTTGTTACAAAAATCTGGATTCCACTAGACCATACATATTCTTTGAAGAAGGCATAAAGTCATGTCAAAACCAGCTCTGATCTGACATTTAAGGTTAAGTGAGTCCCAAAACCCACGTTTTGACTGTACGGAAAATCTAAGGCAAGAAAACATTTGTATTTGTATTTGTATTTATTCCATCGTAGGTACACTTGATGTTACACTTGATGTCGTTACATTCTATGTTTATGTACTATTTTAATAAATTAATTTAATAAATTAATAACATGTATAGGTATTTCGTTACAGGAAACACCATAAGGTAAAAAGCTAAAAAAACAGACAGACATGACAGAAAATTAAATGAAATAAATAATAAATAAATTAATTAAGGGTATGTCAAAGTACCTATGCTGCTGTATAAGGGCATTGTCAAACTAAACTAAAATAATGTAAGTACAATATTACAGTGATAATAAACTGACAAAATAATGGTGTTTACAATGTCAGAAATAGAATAATTACTAACTACTACATTACTTAACTTGTTTATAATTTTTTGATAAACATCAAAAGTTTAGGATTCTAGTTAGTAAGTTATGGAAGTCGAAACACGATTGACAAAACTTGACTCGATACAAAAAAATCGCAAAGTTTCCTCTAAAACTTCATTTTTGCACAAATACTTCTACGGAAAAAGCAGTTTCATTTGCTAGTTACTTATCATAATTCAATTAAATTTCGTCTATGTGTTCCCTAATAAATACTTTAGATGATTATGGTTTTACTTTTTTGCGAAAGAATATTATTTTAGAGCAAAAACAAATTTATAAAAAACGACAAGTGAAATTGCGTGCGGGCTGGCCATTCCGCGGCTCTCGCCTTTCTTTTTCGCCTTTCCCGCGCGACGTTCGCTCGTCCTTGTCTCGCAAAACCGATCCCACTTCGTCCTAAATAAAAAAATCTCTAGATATACATGGGAGTCATATCGATGTAGATTGATGATGATGACCCAGCCTCCCCACATCGTTTGATCGTGTATGAATGGAACATTAATCCATTTCCTCAACCTCAACAGCCTATATTGGTCCACTGCTGGACGCAGCCCCCCCCCCCCTGATAAGCGCCTTATTGGCTGTTATGTCTTGGGGGGTAATTGCCATAATCCCCACGCATGCGGGTTGGGAAACGCAGTTCGGTGGTAGACCGCGGATAGAGTTGTTTCGTTTACAAATTCGTTAATCCATTTACTACGAAGCAATTATGCAAAGCCCAGGCAGAACCTAGCTGATAATAAAACAATGATTTTCTCTTTCCAGTTGCCCTTTACGACGTCCTAGAATCCCTAACAAAGAGCATAGTCGATGGCCTATCGGGTCCTGCGCAAGCGTTCCACGAGCGAGAATTTGAGTTCTTCAAGCAAATCACTGATATCAGCGGAATCATCCGACCGTTCCCGAAGGGCGCCGAGCGGAAACGGGCTTGTTTGGAGGCGCTGAAGAAAGTTGTCGTAAGTAGAGTTTACATTTAGTAATCGATTCAGGAGAGAGAGAGAGAGAGTGAGAGAGAAAGAAACTGAGAATTCAAGCGAATAACTGTCATTAGCGAAATCATCCGATCAAGAAGCAGAAAGCTGGCTTCAGCCTACACTCCAGCATTTAAGATTCTATTGGTAGATTTTCACATCGGCGTTTTGTGCGCTTTGTGTGACAATGACCTTTATCTCCAAGCTAATCAAAAATAGTTCTAAAATATATCCTCTCTTCTTCATTCTCAAGGTTCAACCGGGATGCTACCTTCCATCGAATCCTGACTCAATGGTCGTGGATATAGACTACAAGAGTGGTAAGTTTTCGCTATTTTATTTATTTATTTAGGGGAAAACCAAAGGCTTAAATTAATAAATACCAAAAAGCTTATTGAAGGTTTTCACGGATAGGTGGTGGAAAACTACTATGAAATAGACTACGGGCAACAGCACTGATAAGAACAGCGTATTTATGGCACAAAAGAAATGCATAAGAGCGATCTGTGGAATCCCCCCTGATGAGTCATGCAAACCCTTGTTTAAGGAACTTGGTCTGTTACCTCTACCGTCGCTCTATATTTATGAAGTATCAAATTTTGTTAGAAATCATATAAACTTCTCATTATTTTGTCTATTGGATAGGTACTTTGTCTACATTAAACAACCTTTTTATAGTCTACCTTTAAAGTATAGGAAAAGTGGATTAAAAACAGGTAAACATTAAAATTGTTTATTTGTTACAATAAATAATAAATACGTCAATAATGCTGGACAGTCCACACCACAACATCTAGCTCCAAGATTAAAAATAATTGTGATTGTGAGCTCTGCTTAGAGCTCACAATTATTTTTATGTTCATCGACATCCATTACAATTTCTTCATTCTGATCTTTCTCTATACAATTAAAATAAATAACCATAAGTTTCTCAATATTTTCTATTTTTAGCCTATTTCTTTTGACGTCTAAAATCCATTTATAAATGGAAAATGATCGTTCTACATCTACTGACGTCAACGGAGATAATTTAAAATATGAAACTATATCATTTGCCTCATTTTTTTCAATCTTTTCACTATATCCACACATGCGGAGGCCTATACCCAGCAGTGGGTGAAGTTAGGCTGCGGATGATGATGATGATGATATTGATACGTTTCTCACTTTACGCCGCCACGTAATAACTATGAAATTACGGAAAAAATGGCTTGAGAATTATAAAATACCGGAGTTCTGGAGGCATATCCATACTAACTTAGCATTTGAGGTCATTGGTCCCAAATCGTTCTACCTACTCCGATCTCTGCTAATTAGTTATAAATATTGCATGCTAAGATATAGTGAGGCATGAGTGCATTATTTATACTTACCACCTTTATACCATGTTTGACGCAATAAATATCTTTGAATTTTTACGAACATGATCTGACTAGTCTACGTGCATCATCTTTAAAACAAATTCTATTCATCATTCTATATATCATTTATTTTATGATTTTTTTGCTGGTGACATTCATCGGCTCTGAAGGTATTTTTGTAAATTCGTCTGCTTCGTTACCTTAAGGCGAATAGTAGGGTGGATAGTGGCGCCACTACATATTTAATTTTATAATTACGTTATACAAAGGAATTATCAAGAAATCGGACCGCGCGTAGACGACATCTATCATAAGCTTTTTTTAAATGTATCTTTAATAGTTTTGTACTGTATTATTTAGGCAGATACTTGTTTCAAGAGTTTAGTTCCTATTGGTGGCCACCAAGCTCTCCAAACAAGGTTTTTGATTGAATAACACAAAACAAAACTATTACAGATACTTACATTAAATAAAAGCTTGTGATAAGTATCGTCTACCAGCGGTCCGATTTTTTGATAATTCCTTTGTATAACTTAATGATTAAATTAAATATGTAGTGGCGCCACTATCACCCCTACTTTTCGCCTTAATTAATTTCCTTATTATTTGAACAAATTTGTGTCTAGGAACGCCAATGCAGAGTGCCGCCAAGGCCCCCTACCTAGCGCGGTTCCGAGTCAAGAAATACGGCATCGCTGAGATGGAATCCGTCGCCATGGCGATAGCTTCAGGAGAAGACCCGCCCTTGGTTTGTATTATTATTTGAATACACAAGATGGTGAAGATGAAATCGTAATGATTGGTGTCGTCATCATAAATAAATAAATAATACTGGACAATCCACACAACATCATCTAGCCCCAAGCTAAGCAGAGCTTGTGTTATGGGTACTAGATGACTGATATACATAATATAATACATTACATAAATAGATAAATTTTTTTATTATAAAAACGACCAGAACACCCGAAACAAATATTTGTAGATCGTACAAATATTTGTCCCAAGGCGGGAATCGAACCCGCAACCTCCTGCGCCGCAGGCGGACCTTCGCCCGCCGCGCCACCGAGGTCGTCATGATTCGGGAGTTTACGCGAGCTTTCACTTTTTAATCTTAAAACTTTATAGAATAGAATAGAAAAGCATTTATTTCGACACACATAATATAAAACATACAAAACCAAACAAAGAATAAGGAGCTAAATTAAAAACAAATTTTGACCGTCAAATCCAGCTTTGCCCCTATGACCCTGTGCCGAAATAGGCTTTGGCTCAGCATGTGCCAAAGCCTGTTTATCTAAAGCTACTGTAGTTCAATTGGCAAGAGTATACATACTGCTGGCTGTAGGCGGCAGTAGGTACTAAAATCCATGTCAGGATATTCTTTTGATTACCATATTTGACAAAGCTAATGAGGATCCGTAACGTTATAGAAATTTCAATAGAACTGGTATCCACGTTATTCTTTATGACATTAGAATGATAATATCTTTCCCATCAAATAATAATAAAAAAATAAAGAAATTTCCATTTCTTTAAAAACTGAGTCTATTTAGTTCTGTCATTTTTTTCCAATCTTAGGGTCTGTTTCACAATGTCCTGATAGAGTATTGATTAACTATCTAACACATAAATTATTTGGAGGATAAAAGTGAATAAGTTATGGACGACTTTATACGATAGTTAGCGCTATTCGGTAGTCGTGAAACGTAACAATGATGTTTATCCAACGGATAAGTAACAAATAGCTTATTTGGAACTTATGCAGAACTTATCCGGACATTGTGAAATAGACCATTATAGTTTTGGAGTAAATCACTAAAAACTGATATCTGCCTACGGTTAATGGGCGGCGAGCGACCCAGTGACGTCACACGCGCCCACGGCGGTCACTCAGTGAACCTCGCTAGTAATTTGGTCAATATCGTAAATTTTTGTCGTAGAACAATAATTTTTGCACTGTGTGTTATGGATTTCTTAGTTCTATAAATCTGCATTCTCAACTAAAAACGTTACGGATCCTCATTGACAAAATTAGTGAAGGGGACTGATATAATCCGTCCAGTTTCCACCTATCTTTTTAGAGTTCATAGCTGATTGCATCGATCTAAGTAAAAAAGGGGAGATGAGGACTAGCTTCTCGAAAGTAGAAGACTGAAGGTGCAAATAGCTCAGTCATAGTCGGACCGGCGGCGTTCGTGTTACGCGTGCTTGCTACGACGTACTTTAGTGTTACGCATACTTGCTACGACGTACTTTAGTGTTACGCATACTTGCTACGACGTACTTTAGTGTTATGCGTACTTGCTAGGACGTACTTTAGTGTTACGCGTACTTGCTACGTACTTTAGTGTGATTTATTGACTAAAAGACTACAGCAAGCCCTCGTGTTTGTTCATTATAATGATTGCAGAAGATTGGAAATGTAACTGAAAGCGATAGTCTTTGCGTTTTGTTGTAACACAGGCCAGTTGTTGAGTATGAGCTGGGAGCACGTACCATATCTACAGATTTTACTTAGATCTATGGCTGATTCTGACTGCGTTTTTTATGCCACTGCTCACGGCATAACCAAGTAACATTCGAAATCCATATTCTGCGAAACAGAAAGTAGCCCAAATCTCGAATACCGCTACGCATACGCTTGTTAAATATTCCACAATTATATTCTTTCCAGGAGGATGGCAAAGACCGCTACTCAATGGCGCAAGAGGTCTGGCAGGCCGCCATTTTCAAAGTGGGCGATGACGTCAGACAAGACATGTTGGCGCTCCAAGTGATATCTCTGTTCAAGAACGTGTTCCAACAAGTCGGCTTGGATCTGTATCTGTTCCCGTATAAGGTGGTCGCCACTGCACCTGGGGTAAGCTTTAGTCCTTATTTAGGTTACAATAGAGTTGAAAACACGGGTTTAAAAAAAAAACTGAGCGTCTGGTCGAAGCAACGCGTGACCCGAGAGCTGGTGAGTATCTGGCGCAGCGCATCAGCATTGCCATACAGCGTGGCAATGCAGCCAGCGTCTTGGGGACGCTTTCGACTGGTATTGATATGGATCAATTGTGATCTCAATTGTTTCGTTCATCGTTCTTATAAACATATTCCTTTATATAGTGACACTTTTTTATTACTTACCTAGACATAGATTAAATTGATATAACCAAAATACCTACCTAATTGTAGCGCCCTGACAGGGTTTTTATGCATTGTGTACCCACTAACACTACCTACACCTAAGAACAACATCTGTATGCATAAAATTACAATAAATTATATGAATATCAATATCCAATGTTCATCTCGATCTTGAAAGACGATCAAACGAAATCTAATAATACTCACCGGGCTAAAGATTTGTTTTACAAGTTTATTCAAAATATTGTTTTACAAGTTTATTCAAAACTAGCTTCTGCCCGCGGCTTAGGCACGCGTTGTTTCTATGGAAAAGTTCAAAGGTAATTTCTATCCCATAGGAACTGATTTATAGGATAAAAAGTAGTGCTTAGTGCTACACCAATACCAAATTTCAACTCAATCTGCTCAGTAGTTTTGGCGTGAAGACGTAACAAACAATCCATCCAAACTTTCGCATTTATAATATTAGTGTGATATTGTTTACAGTGTCATATAAGTGTGATATTGTTTACAGTGTGGTGTAATAGAATGCGTGCCGAATGCTAAATCCAGAGACCAACTCGGCAGGCAAACGGACATTGGAATGTACGAGTATTTCATCAAGAAATATGGCGATGAAACAACCAGGGAGTTTCAGGTATGGCCTTTTACAATAAACTGAAACTGATCTGAATTTGTACGATTAACAAGTCATTCAAATCAAAGATAGAAAACCTGACATGTTAAAAATGCGATCAAGTGTGCCAAAATTCGTTGTGTAAATGGTTTCATAACAAACCTAACATATACCATTTGATATCTGTGTAAAAATAGTAAATTGCTATACCCACCCAAAAGGGTGTATATACTAACTCTAGCTGTAATTAGAACTGAAGCTATGTACCTACATATCTGCAATTAATAAATGAATTTGAATTTATACAATTTTTGCAATTAGATTCAATTCATTCGAAAGGTGTAGGTACAGTCAGCTGCACAGACATGTATACAGTTCCAAGGTTTAACTTTAATTTTACTCGGAACTTTTCAAATAAAAGGACTTGCAAACGTGTTTCGTACAAAGTAGTCATCGTACTTCGCCAGAATGCGGTACATAAATTATCACAATTACTATACACTTACTATTTAGTCAAATTGAAAACTTGGGAGTGTGTACATTTTTTTGCAGCCGACTGTACCTAATATATAATGAACATAGTGTAATCGATAAAACCAAGTTTTGAATTTTCGCAAACGTTTTGTTATTCAATCCGAAACTGTTATATATTATTACAATTATATTCTCTGCCTAAACTTTTTTGCTAAGTTTGCTTCTTGCTTGCTCCAACAGGCTGCTCGTCGTTGCTTCGTAACCTCGATGGCTGCGTACAGCGTGATAGGATTTCTGCTGCAAATCAAGGATCGGCACAACGGCAATATCATGCTGGATACAGATGGACATATTATACATATCGGTAAGAATTAACATTTTACAACTGTTAAATATAGTCGACGACCGATGTGGCGCGGCGGACGGGCTTCGAATCCCCCCTCGGGATAAATGTTTGTACGATCTGCTGATATTTGTTCAGGGTGTTATGTGTGTTTTCTTCGTATAAAAAAAATCTATCTATTTAGTGTAATGTATTAAATATATCAGTTATCTAGAACCAATAACACAAGCTCTGCTTAGCTTGACACAGCATTATTTATTTAAACTGTTAAACATGGGCAAAAACTATCTTATTTGATTTTTTATTTTTTGCTATTCTCCATAAATGGGCTAATAGATGACATTGACATATAAATGTAAAGTGAAAAGTAAAGTAAAAATGCGTTTATTTTGTAACCAATACATACATAGCACATACAAAATATAAAGTTTAATAGAAAAGTAACAAGCTAAAGGTAACAAAAATGACCAACACTCAGCAGATGCATGGCAGGATGTATCCTGCCATAGCGCTGGTCTTCCGTCGAGGCCAGAATAAAACGTGTGAGTCACGACGTAACTCACACATAAATAGGAGAAAATTAAAAGAAAACACAACAAAAACAAATTGAAATAAACACATGAAAAATAAAAAAGAGTGTACACAAATGTGCTTTCTCACTCTTGGTTAAACTGTAACTAAGAAGCAAAATAAGTTAAACACAAATAAAACGATCTTATACCTATAAAAGGCGAGTGAACCTATGATTGGGTTTTTCACATTCCATGGCTTAGGTACATAGGATAGCTTTGGCTTTGAAAACAGCCTAAATTCACTACCTACCTGCAGGCAACTTTAATAAATAGTGTATCGCTGGTGTCGTTTTCCTGACTATAATTTTTCCCAGATTTCGGCTTCATGTTCGAATCTTCCCCCGGCGGTAATCTCGGCTTCGAACCGGACATCAAGCTGACAGATGAGATGGTGATGGTAATGGGAGGCAAGATGGAGGCGCCGCCCTTCCGATGGTTCTGCGAGCTGTGTGTGCAAGCCTTCTTAGCTGTCAGGTGAGCTGTCAAACTATACTATCAACAAGACATCAAGCTGACAGATGATATAGTTATGGGAGGCCAGATGGAAGCGCCGCCCTTCCGGTGGATGTGCGAGCTGTGTGTACAAGCCTTCTTAGCTCCTTCACCTCAACAGCCTAAATTGGTCCACTGCTGGATGCAGGCCTCTCCCGCAGGGCTTCTT
Organism: Eupithecia subfuscata; assembly: GCA_963564075.1. Taxonomy (NCBI): domain Eukaryota; kingdom Metazoa; phylum Arthropoda; class Insecta; order Lepidoptera; family Geometridae; genus Eupithecia; species Eupithecia subfuscata. The sequence continues at coordinate 9,882,067 of OY751117.1, forward strand.
AGCCGTCAAACGATACTATTGTGGTCTTTTCTTTGTTAGATGTTATCATTGCCTTTCAAATCTCAATTTTGTTTTTATTATGTTATTCTGTGAATGCGCTGGAACTACTGATTCTTTTTTTTGCCGAAATGTATGTAGGTACCTTCAACAATGGCGCAGCCTGTTGGATTTATCTTGGCTACTTTGATTACGATTGAGACTCTCAATCGTGCCCCAATGGTGTAACGACACGTTCATAAAATAAATACTACAGAATACATACAAGTAAATATTTGTTCAGGGTGTTGTGGATGTTTTCTATGTTTAATAAAAAATATCTATCTAAGTAGTGTATTGTATTAAGTATATCAGTTATCTAGTACCCATAACACAAGCACTGCTTAGCTTGGGGTTGGTGATGCTGAGTGAATTGTCCAGCATATATTTATTATTTATACTATTTTTCTTTGTTTCAGACCATATCAAGAAGCAATTATATCAATGGTATCGCTAATGCTGGACACAGGATTACCTTGCTTCAGAGGACAAACGATCCGTCTGCTAAGATCACGGTTCGCACCGAACTCCACGGAAAAAGAAGCGGCTGCCTACATGCTGTCTGTCATTAGAAACTCTTTCTTGAACTTTAGAACGAGAACGTACGACATGATTCAGTATTATCAGAATCAGATACCCTATTAACTTATTACTGTACTTATAGGCTTCTGTCCGTGGCTTTGTTCACGCGAAACACTGATTTAAAGTACGTAGACAATTTTCTACATAATTAAACAGGATGCCTATTTTAATTCTCCAAAATACACGTTGTTTCTGTGCAATTATTGATACTCTAATTCAGTGCATTAGAGTACACTAATTGATACTCTAATTCGGTGCATTAGAGTACTCTAATTGATGATTCGGTGCATTAGAGTACTCTAATTAATACTCTAATTCGGTGCATTAGAGTACACTAATTGATACTCTAATTCGGTGCATTAGAGTACTCTAATTCGGTGCATTAGAATACACTTATTGATACTCTAATTCGGTGCATTAGAATACACTTATTGATACTCTAATTCGGTGCATTAGAGTACACTAATTGATACTCTAATTCGGTGCATTAGAGTACTCTAATTGATACTCTAATTCAGTGCATAAGAGTACACTAATTGATACTCTAATTCGGTGCATTAGAGTACTCTAATTCGGTGCATTAGAATACACTTATTGATACTCTAATTCGGTGCATTAGAATACACTTATTGATACTCTAATTCAGTGCATAAGAGTACACTTATTGATACTCTAATTCGGTGCATTAGAGTACACTAATTAATACTCTAATTCGGTGCATTAGAGTACACTAATTGATACTCTAATTCGGTGCATTAGAGTACTCTAATTCGGTGCATTAGAATACACTTATTGATACTCTAATTCGTTGCATTAGAGTACTCTAATTGATACTCTAATTCGGTGCATAAGAGTACACTTATTGATACTCTAATTCGGTGCATTAGAGTACACTAATTAATACTCTAATTCGGTGCATTAGAGTACACTAATTGATACTCTAATTCGGTGCATTAGAGTACACTAATTGATACTCTAATTCGGTGCATTAGAGTACTCTAATTGATACTCTAATTCAGTGCATTAGAGTACACGTACACTTATTGATTCTCTAATTCGGTGCATTAGAGTACACTAATTGATTCTCTAATTCGGTGCATTAGAGTACACGTGTACTCATTGATTCTCTAATTCGGTGCATTAGAGTACACTAATTGACTGAAACGAAAGACGCGATTTCGTGTTGGGGATTTAAAATAGTCCTGAGCCCTGCGTTCGGTTTTACGATGGTATCGAGTCATCGTGGCGTCTCATTTTTGGTACGAGATTGCATAGTTTTCTTCCCGCACGATAGAGAAGCTGTACCTACCTACCAATTCCCGTGGAAAAATGGGACGAATATAACATAATTATGACGCCTCGATCTATCGTAAGTGACTTACTCAAGGCGCTGTTCAGTAGTTTTCGCGTTTTGTGTGTTTCCATACAATATGTCTCTTTACTGATACGAACGAAGCCCCGAGCAGATGCTAGTTCAATCATAATCGTGTATTCCATTTGTCATTTAATATTAAAGTTTTAGAACTTTTACTTAAAAATTATACATACTCGAATTCGGTACTTAGTGACTTGTTACCTAATGTTGTTACCTATTTGGTATTTTGTAATAAACTTTTCAAAGATCTCTGATAGCATGACCTATACAGGGCCATGAAACATGTGTACTAAGCTGAAAGGTGGTCATTTTGGACCCCGAGGGGATCAAATTTTGTTTTACGATTTTTTGATTTATTTTTTTTACCTATTTTGTAAATAAAAATTTAGACTTTTTTTCTTCAGTTTCGAGTTTTTTATCCACAAGTTTATTCCCATCCCCTCGGGTGGGGTCTAGAATCGCACCTTTTGACTGTTCGTTTTTTTAACTTAAAAAAAAATACTTAGACATTTTTCATCAAGTTTATGTATTTTATCCACAAGTTGATCCCCCCGGGAGGGGTCCAGAACCACCCCCTTTTGGCTAAGTACACATGTTACGTGGCACCCTGTAGTTTCCACTTAAAATTTTACCCATTCCCAGCTGTAAAGCACGTGCAATACAGTTGAATTTGGTTTGGCACTATCTATAATTTACTTTACTATGAGTAGACAGATAGGTCATGTTATCAGATCTGTTATTTTATTTGAATGTGGGTGGAATTGTCTTGTGGTAGATGGTGGAGGCTGTAACTGTGGTTAAGTACATAATTATGTTACCTTATTTATTATTCTTAGAACTTTTCGAAAGGGTACCTTATGTAAAGGTACGGTTTACGGATAGCCTGTATAACTATTGTATTAAAAGCTATTTTATCGCGAGTAGCGTGTACCCATGTGATTCTAGCCTCAATCCCTTGAATGTATAAGAATAAAATATTTATTACAAGGTATTGTATTGTATGTTCCGTGACGCAGGTACTTAGAGAATATTACGCCTATTTCTTATTTTTGTTACTTTTTTGTGACCTGAGTACTAAGAAATGTTTATCCGTGCATAAATCACCCGAATAGTTAAAATTTATCTTTAACCAGCCAGACCCGCCATGTGATTACGCTAAAATCTCCCATTCCCATTGAATAGGCCATTTGGGGAGACTGGGCATAAACGATTTCAGTTTCTAATATGGTACTAAAAAAATACATACTACTTTCTGGCCACGGAAATTTTAACGTCAAAGTCAAGATATAACCTAAGTAAAAGTCAATTCTCGTATTACTCAATCAACACAAGTACTAAAAAATAAATAAAATAAAACATTACAATTGAGTAGGTATTGGAAGTAGGTAGGTACTTATGACGTTGACAGCTTCGTCATCGGTCGGCTCAATCCAGCCAGAAAATAGTATGTATTCGTTTTTGGACCATGTGATACAAACCGAAATTGTTTATACCCAGCCTCCCCGAGTGGCGGTCCATTGAATGGGATATTTTACCGTAAACGCACAGCAGGACCAGACAAATGCTTAACATACGGGTCATAATTTGATGATGTCAGCAGACAGTAAAAAAACGCTAGATAATTACATAAGTAAAACAATTTGTTGTGTTGAATGTGTATAATTCTATTGTAAATAGAGAATTATTATTGCTGTTATGGTATTTGGACATTCCTGTGTATTCTTGTTGGATCAAATAAATTATGTGGTAAAAGCCGTCTTTCTTTTGAATAAGGTAACAATGTTACCCTATTACTTTTTACTAGGTAACTATCCTTGTAATCTCATGTCATATTTAGTTTAAAAAACGCCACTTGGGCCTGGATATACAGGGTGGAAGGGTAAACAGTCTTATCCTTGAAACCACGTATGTACACCCCTAAAATAAGACGATACAAGTTATTTTTAAAAATAAAAGTCAATTAGTTTCGATGGAATTTCATAATTCATTTCTCTCTCTGCTATCCTACGTGATTTCATGGACACCCTAGTGACCTTATCACGCCGCGCCGCCCGCTCTCGCCTGTAGCCGGCCGGTGGTGTAGGTATCGAATCGTAGGTACCTACAACTTGTGATGGAACTTTCCCTTCATACTTTTCGCGCTTAGGACAGGCAAAAATAGCTACTCTAACACATTTGCCAGTAAATAGACTAAAGTAGGTAGGTACTTTTGGCGTATTTAAAAAGTTCATCATCAATCAAGTTTTATGTACAATTCAATTAAAATTTACAGCTTTATGTACAGTTTGATTTACTCACATTAGGCATAAAATGTTTTCATGACTTGTGCATGACAAGGCACGGTGAACTGGCCGTAGGCACGTAGCCTTTGTGTAGCCGCTAGGATCGTTTGCCGGCTTGGCACACGTTGTTCTGGGAACCGCTCTGCGTACATCCGTACATCGTACGAGCCAAGTTCATGTTGTCACCAGCGATGGCATAAAGTCGCACCATTTCAGTACACTGTTCATTTGTGAACGACATCGTCACTTCTCTACTTAACACAATACGCGAACAAATCGGCACATCACAAATTAGCACGGAACGCGTCGTGACGTGCTCACTACCTAGCAGACGGGCCGCGACTGACGAGCGCGCGAGCGGCGTCTTTGTTCGAAACCGACAAAGCAGGCGAGCGGCGCGGACGCGGCGTAGGTATGTAGGCGGCGCCTTTATGTCGGCGCGCGAGCGGGTCTTTGTTTAACGCCGCCTGCTTTGTCGGTTAAAGCAGGCGGCGTAGGTATAAATGTAGGGTGAAATGCTTTTATGATGTATGGTATGAGGATATTTTTTTCAAAATTCTGTTTAAAAAAAAGTTTAGTTTTTTCATCGGTTTTGGACTCTGCTCATGATTCTGAACTTCTGGTTTCAAGGATAAGACTGTTTACCCTTCCACCCTGTATAATAGATATCCCATATTTAAATGCACATCGACGACCTCTGTGGCGCAGCGGGCGAAAGTCCGCCTGCGACGCGGGTTCGATTTCCGCCTCCAAACAAATGTTTGTACCGTTTACTCTCTGTAGGATTCTGGTGTTCTGGATGTTTTCTATGTATAATAAAAAATATCTATCTATGTAGTGTACCTACTGTGTTACATAAGTATATCATTTATCTAGTACCCATAACACAAGCTCTGCTGCGCTTGGGGCTAGATAATGCTGTGTGAATTGTCCAGCATTATTTATATTTAAATTTTTGTGCTGTGCGGTGTTGGATTAATCTGCGCAGCTTTATAGTTACTACAGCCTAGGACAATAGACTATTTTTACCATGAATTTAGGAAGTAGGTAGGTACCTACTAAACCTGCGTCAAACCGCATAACGCACGCATTACACTGTAACGTCTAGGCACAGATATTATAATACTATAGTCTAGGGCACTGAAGTCTAGTCTCTTCTTGAAAGTGTTTGTGCGAATAGGACAGTTTAGAAATAACACAAAGATATGATATTTAGATATCCTTTATTTTCCATTTACAAAAGGTTATAATAGTAGACTAGACAGATAATATACCTAAAAGATTATTATAACGTATGGCTATGCTCAAAACATCGACGTCATAAAACGCGCGTCTCTTTCCGTTCTCTCCGCGATAGTCGCGAGGAGTCAGCGGGGTGAGGAAATTCCGTCAGGTGGGGGGTGAAAAGAGTCCATTCCATATGATGAAGTATTACAGTTACTAATTATATTCTCAATATTATATAAGGTACATGCGGGTAATAAGGCCTAGCTAAAGAATATCTGTGAAAAATGAAAACTAACTTCAAGTTTAAATGTTACCTAATCAACATTTACGGGCATTTTCTATAAAACAAACAAAAAATGGTCAATTTTTCCATGAACAAAGATAAAATTAAGAATTTAATGTGTAGCAGGGTAATAAGGCCTACGGGCTCGGCATACATACTTAATAGTTAAGCCATAGTACTCAATATATTTGGGATTTGAGATAAAAAATCATGCAACAACAATACTGTAAGTAATTATTGATCTTCAGTAACTAAAGATATTTAATATATAATAAATATTGTCCTAAAATAGTAAAATAAAGACCTTTGTAGTACCGTTTTTTTATTGGGTAATTTTGTTTTCGTTTATGGTAAAAGCTAGCAGTTTTTGTTTATACTATGTGTCCGGTCACCGGTGTCGGAGACTTTGGGGGGGTGAAGTACGGTAAATTTTATCGACAAATCACTATCCCTATATTTTTTTCTCTCTCCATGATAAAATGGCAGCCATTTTGTTTTCTGTTGCCTCGAAGCACGGGTGCTTGTACTGATTAAGATAGCTATATCTTACCCATGTAGAGGTCTTAGGAAGACGATAGAGGACTCATTTGATAGCCAATAATGTAGACAATAAAGCAATGTTAACATTGTTGCAATTTCTATTTTATAATAGAAGAAAAGAGAATTTATAAAACAAAAAAAAAAATTCTTAACATTTTTTTTGAAATTATTAGCTTTTTCATAAAATCCAAACTGTCAAGCTACATGTTTTTTGTTACTGAACGATAGTACAGAATGTGTGCTTCAAAATAAGTCTTGGATCTTAGCCCTAAGTAAGATAGTTTAGAAGTTATATATATATCCCTTAGCTAGGCCTTATTACCCGCAGGTACCTTAATTTTAAATATCCTACATGTACATAATGTATGTAATAGCTAGTACTAGCTAAGTAGAGATTATATTATATTGAAATTTAGAAGCTATACAATTGATATGCTACATACTACAACACAGATAATATAATACAATTGCAGTTCATTCTGAGATAGGAGTCAGCGGGGTGAGGAAACTCCATCAGGTGGGTTAAAAGAGTCCATTCCATACGATGAAGTATTATAGTTACTAATTCTATTATTCATCATCCAACTCATACTCCATAGTGTAACTTTCCAGATAAGACAAATAGTACTCTACTTTCTTCAAGCACCTTTTGAGTTTGTCTACATCTAACTTCACCATATTCTTTACTTGGTGTTCTGGAAACTTCTTTGAAAACATCTTAGCTTTGGAGCTTTCCGGTGTAGGGACATTTGGGCTTTCTGTTATAGGGATGTTTGGTTGTTTTTTCGCGGTAGCTCTGGAGTGGGCCAGTATTGTATGTGTGTGAGATAGTGCAGACTTGCAAAAGTGCTTTGGGTTATCGTCATTAGGCCCTTGTAGAATCAGGTATGTGTCGCGTCTCATTACATCCAAGCTATTCTTGTCAGTTTTTATCAGTTGACTCTGGAACAGACAATGTCAAAATAAGAATTAACATTCATTGTAATTTTGTTGGTGAACATAAAGCAATTTTGTTGGTGAAAAAGTATTTTTGTATTGTTTGACTGACCTCTGTGGCGCAGAGGATGAAGGTCCGGCTGCAACACAGGAGGTTGCGGGTTCAATTCCCGCCTTAGGTCAAATGTTTGTATGATCTGCAGATATTATGTGTTCCAGGTATTCTGGGTGATGTCAATGCAAGATGCTTTGTGAATTATCCAGCATTTATTTATTTATTATTATAGAATAATAATTATCTGACTAGCTTCTGCTTGCTCCTTCGCATGCATTAGAGATACATACATTAATTAGCTTTCTCCTAATAACCAACCCCCTTAGAAGTCTCCGTTAGTGGGATTAAAATATTATGGTATAGATAAAATATAAAATAACAGTCAAAATAAATACCAACCTGGAGGCAATTCTGTACTACAGATTCCACGGCCATAGCAGGATCTTCGTAGTTAGTATTTTTGTCCAGATTATTACAAATGTTGAGGAAGACAATGGTCCATTCTACAGGATCCACTTCTCCATGGAAGTACCTCAGAGTAAATGCATAGGAGGCTAGAACATTGGTGATGTTGTATCGGATTGCTTTTGAAGGTTCCACTTTCTGAAAAAGGAGATATAATTTACAGGTTAATTATTGTAGTTATAGATCAATTTCTGAAGGGTTTAGAAGGATTTTTTTAAATCCTTAACTAGAAAGAAAGAGAGATGAATAGAATTTTATAAAATAAACTTACAGTCAGTGCTCTCATTTCTGGAACCTTCTTATGCTCAGGGCATCGATGCATATTATGAATCTCCTTCATCTCCTTTTTTATATGTTCTACCAACAACTTCTCCGTTCTAAACAACCACCATGGTTCCCAATTAGGCATTAAATACCCAATATCCCCATGATTGATCATAGCTTCAAACCCATTCCGTTCATCCATCGTCAGGGCGCCCCAAACAGCATCTGCGTTATCTATATTCACGCCTCTGATCCTTTCGTAAAGGGATATCACTTCTTCATCGTCGGAATCAATGTCGCCATCCTCTGTAGCGTCAGTCAGCTCGCCGACATCTCCGCCGGCGCCTTCGGCTTGCATTTTCTTGAGAATTTCCATCATTTTCTCCTGGGACCCTGGACCTGCATGGAGAGACTCAAAGGCCTCGTAAACCACGTCACGGTAGAATCCTTCTGAACATACTTTGTGATTTTGCGACTTGTAGCAATCGAGGGAGCAGAAGAGAATGCTGCAGCGGGGGCAGGAGTATTTGCTGTTGTTTTCGAAGCAGCTGAAAGGCGGTTTACAACATAGTTAAAGGCGTAAAAATAGTATGAGATGGGGATTATTTGTGTTAATTTGTTTAACCACCAACGATACACCATAAATTACAAAAAAGCATAAGTAATTGTTTACTTACAGTTCACATATCTTCGGAGCGGGGTTATCAGGATCATTTTCCGCCATAGTGTTGCGTTGCTAATTGCAGTTGCGTTGCTAATCAATGGAAATTTGGAGAAAAATTATAGAAATACAAATTCCAATGGACCCCCTTTATCGATCCGGTTTGTTGCAATTTGGGGTGCACTCAGCAGTGCACAGGACATTATAGTATTATTCTCAGTGTTGCCAGAGCCTACTCAGCCCAGGTTGCCATTTGTAGGTTCAAATGTTGCCATCTGAAACCAAAGGTTGCCATTAGAAAAAATCTGTAAAAAAAACTATGTTTTTAAATATGCAGTGTTAGGTAAGTAACTGAAAAATAACACAACCCACTCACCTAGGTTTTTCGAAGTTTTTTGAGTCACTCATACACACATTGGATTGGTGAATTCCAACTCAATGAAAAATATAATCTGAAAAAAACCAGCCGTAAGTAATAAATAAATAATAACCTTTACATATCCTCTAATGGATGAAATGAACCTCTATCTAATAAATAATAAGATGGAAAATCTTTCCTTTCATTTTTTTGATATTGACAAAGAAGGACGGACAAATCAACCAATTTGTTTGATCCAACTGAATGCAAGTATAGGTACCTACCTACCATTTGCCTAGTTTTATGTTTTATTAGAGCATTTTTGTTTTACAAAATATATAAAAAGTAAAACTGAAATGGAGCCGTTCTCGAACCTACTGTGGTGTAGACGTGACGTGACGAATATTCAGAAATGTTACTGAATTTCATTAAAATTTATTTAGTAAGTACCTAGTTGTCTTCAAAAAAAGTATAGGCTAAAATTTACATTATTTGAGACAAAATCTGAAACTCGAAGACAAACAAAAAACTCTGCAGCCCTAATTACCTACTTAGGTACCTACCTTTCGTCGATTTCATGCACTAAGTAATTATGAGTAACGTCTTAATCCTATCCTAGATACCTACCCAAAAGGTTGGAAGGATGGGCTGATGATGAATAATGAATGAATCATGATTCAATCAGTCAAATTGTTTTTTCAGTTAGGTCTTTAGGTAGCTTCTTCGATTAAAACAATAAAAAAAGAGAACTTACCAGTAGATTTAAAAACAGGAGTATTAGAAAACCATGAAAAATACTTCCTTTTGTGCAGTTTACTTGTGTGCAGTGCCACAGACACACACATCCATTTTTGTTTTAGAGTTTACGTATAATTACTTGTATCTCTAGCTTCACCAAAATAGACCTTTTGATTGTAGAAATACTGGTACAATTTGTTTGTCTACTAATGTATTATTAGTATTATTACCTATGTATTGTTTTAATTTTTGGGAATAAAATGCATTCAATATTTTGATTTTGTTCAATTCAATGCGTTCAATTCATCGGCAAAAGTTTTTCCATATTTTCTTACTGATGATCGCGCGACAAGTCGAAAAGTTGCCAAAAAGTTGCCATTTGAGCTTGGTTGCCATTTGGTTGCCACGAAGGGTCAAATGTTGCCAAAATGGCAACCAAAGTTGCCAAATGGCAACGCTGATTATTCTATGAATTCTACTCTACGAGCAGCAGTGCAGTGCAGGCAGCAGTGTTGTGTTGTGTTTGTGTTAGGGATGGGTAAAAAATATCGATATATCAAAATATCGATATTTTTTCAGAAAAATATCGATACTAATTAGCGATATTTTTTTCCCGCGATATATCAATTTTCGATATTTATTTTCAGATATCAAAATCGATATATTTTTAAAGCTCTGCTATCTGCTCATGCGTCACATCATGATTTTGACCAATACGATTTCTTAAATTTAGAAAATATTTACACTTTTAGAAAGAAAATCTGATCCAATAAAGTTCTGGGTAAATTGTCAACATTTCAACCGAGAGAACGCCGGTTCTCTCGGATATCGCTCTAAAATATTTGATTTGTCAAGCATCTTCAGTGTCATCTGAAAGGGCTTCAGTAGTAAATTTGGCTGTGCCAAATGATAGGACAGTTTGCTGTGAGCATTGGTACGAGACACACACGTATCTCTTTGTTTGTCGCGCGCGCTCAAACCGGTTTTAGGCGGTTTTTCGCTGACGACGTGTTTTAACGTGCACTCGATTGTGCACGCTATGCACTATGGCGGAAGACGCGATCGTTGAGGATGTGATTACTGTGTTGAATGAGGAATGCAGTGAAGAGATGAGGGCACCTTTACCTTCCGAGCCGGAGGAGCTGGTTGAAATTACGGAAGAGATTTTGATGCAAGCGGAGGAAATTGTTGTAAAAAAAAATGTACCAGGTAAAAGAGGACATGAAGAGGTCGAAGAACGATGGACTACAGTTGTAGCTAGAAAGAATGCAAAACTAGAACACAAGATCGATGTTTACGTCAGTAGTTCAGAAAATTTGCCTAAACAATTCGCCATGGCTAAGTTATTGAATACGCACAACATTCAAAACATTTGTCGTGTAAAATACCTAAACCCGTTCAAGGTTTTTATACAATTTGATAACTCAGAGAGCGCCGAAAAATTGATAGGGTGCAAGGCTTTGCAGGAATTAGGATGGAGAATTCAAAAACCACTCGAAGTGATGACCTCTTATGGCGTAATTAAGAATATAGAAACAGATTTAGAAGAAAAAGATATGATGGAGATTATTAAAAGTGAGTCCGAATTAATGGCGGTGAAAAGACTGAGGCGTAGAACTCAGGACGGCTCGGGATGGGAGGCAAGCGAATCGGTTCGATTGGCCTTTCGGGGTACGACGCTGCCTGATGCGGTATACATATATGGCATGAAGATCAACGTAAAACCGTACGTATTTCCTGTCACTCAATGTTCAAGGTGTTGGAGATTCGGGCACTTACTGCGGATGTGTCCGACGATAAAGATAACATGCCCCAAATGCGGAAAGGGACACGATAACTGTGAATCTACTATATATAAATGTATCAACTGCGCCGGTAGTCACACGGCGCTAGACAGATCGTGCCCCGTGTTCCAAAAAGAAAAATGTTTGCGGGATTTGATGGCGGAAAACAATTATTCTTATCGAAAAGCCTTGCAGATGTATGTTCCTCCAGAACCCCCTGTTTCATACGAAGAACCTTTAACCATGCACACATATGATTTGCCTGAGTCCGTCCCTGCCCCTACGACACAAACAAGCTCGTATAATTTCTCGTACGCGAGTGCAGTCAAGACAAAGCCGATAAGAGATAACTCTCAGCGCAATATTGACGTGGACGTGGTCCCGAAACCGCTCCCTATGAATGTGTCTGAACCTAAAGAGAAGGCTAAGAAAAAGAAAAAGAAAAACAGACAGCTGGATAATGATCAAGTGTTTAATTGGGATGTTTCGTCGGAGTCTGAATGCGAGAAAGATATATTATCAGATAAATCAGACACTGAAAAGAGGCCTAGACGACAGAGAATAGAGAAGACTGAGAATCGTACATCTACCATGAGTTTCGCACAGCTCATAGCCAAGTTGAGTGCAATTATTTTTTCAGACTGTGAGGATGGCATGAGGGGTAAGATTAATATAATAGTGTCCTTATTTATTGAGTGGCTGACATCGGCGGCAAGGCAGTACCTAAGTGATCTGCCTTTTAAAAACTTTTTCGGTTTATAATGGATTTAGTGAAAATTAACATTTTACAGTGGAACTCACAAAGTGCTAAGCCTAAACAAGTGGAACTTGAACAGTTTTTGTGTAGTGAGACAATACACATTGCCGCTTTAAGTGAGACTTGGTTAAATTGTGAGATTGATTTTAAGATTACCGGTTATAATATCTTTCGTCAAGATCGATTAGATTCTTATGGAGGAGTGGCAATTTTAGTTCATAAGTCAGTAAAAGCCCAACTTGTACCATTTAACTTAGCTAATCCTGGAATAGAAATTGTTTGTATCAAAATTTATAACTGTTCACACATTCAATATTTAATGTCTATCTATTGTCCGCCATCAATCCGAACTTCACTTGGCGATTGGAATGAACTGTTCTCTTTTAAAACTAGGAAGACATTAATTTTGGGCGATTTCAATGGGCATCACCCCAGTTGGTCTTATAAGACTGACCTGACAGGGAATAATATCTTTGACTCTCTAGTTGAAAATAATTTTATTTCTCTAAACGATGGCCGAGTTACACGTTTTAAGTATGTAAATGGAATTCTACAGGAATCTTCCCCAGATATTTCTACAGCATCGTCCGACATAGCTGTATGTTTTGATTGGAATGTTACTAATGAAACATTAGGTAGCGACCATTTGATAATTAAAATTAAAACATCTTATACTAATGATATTCCTCAATGTAGTAAGAAGCGCAATTTCAAAAAAGCTAATTGGGTCGATTTTAGTAATTCCGTCAAGCTTAGTTTATCTAATAATTATCCTATTTATGATGACTTGCAAAAAAGCTATGATTCGTTCCTTAATGTAATTAATGAGGCTGCTGATGTCAATATTCCTTTATACAAAATAAGTCACGATCCATCTCAACATTTTAAACCCAAAAATTATTGGAATGCCGAACTTTCTAGGGCAGTTGCAGAAAGACGTCTATCCCTTACTATTTTTCGAAGGAATCCTACCCCCGATAATTTAGATAGATTAAAGGACAAAATAAGAAATTCTCAACTACTAATAAGAAGGGCTAAACGTGAGAGTTTTACTAATTTTTGTTCTTCTATTGACGAATCCACTACTGTTTCTGAAATGTGGCGTAAGATGAAGTGGTTGAACGGATATAAATCTCCTACTTCACATACTGACGAATCAATGACAAATAGATTATTACGTAATTTGACTCCAGACTTTGTTTGCCCAAACTACCCAGTCTTTTCATCATGTGGTTCCCATAATAAATTAGAGTCTCCATTCTTATTGTGTGAACTAAAAAGATGCATAAAGTCAAAAGATACGTCACCGGGAGTGGACTCCATTTCATATTCAATGATCAAGAATTTACCAGAGATTGCATTTAACATCCTACTTAGATTATATAACCAGTTCTATTCGTGTGGTTTTGTACCTTACCAATGGCGCGAAATACGAATTATACCAATTCCCAAACCCGGACGCGACCCCTCCTCTGTATCGGCTTTACGACCCATTTCACTTATGTCTTGCCTTTGCAAAATTTTTCATTCTATGATAACTAAAAGGTTGGAATGGTTTATGGAAAACGGAGATCTTTTCCATGAGGAAACTACAGGATTCAGGAAAACCAAGTCATGCTTAGATAATCTTACCAATTTAATAACAAGAGTTCAGTTAGGATTTTCGAATGACCAGATTACCTTGGGTTGTTTTGTTGATATACAAGATGCATATAATAATGTTGACGTTACGGTGTTGCTTTCTATTTTGGACGAACTGGGTGTTGGTTCAAAGATATGTACATATTTGTGGTCGTTTTTAAAGGAAAGGTACCTAAGTATAGAAATTGATAATAATGTAATTTCTAGAAGTACAGGCAGAGGTTTAGCTCAAGGCGACCCTCTGTCTCCTTTATTATTTAACATTGTGACTTATAAAATTTGTAGGAAAATTAATAATGTTAACATTTCACAGTACGCAGATGATTATGCATTGTATGTAACTCATAAAAACCCTGATGACGCATCAAATGAGTTACAAATCGCTCTGACTGACCTATGTAAGATGCTTAACGATTTAGGATTAACAATATCACCTTCGAAATCGAAGATTTGTATTTTTAAGAAAGGTATAAATAGACATCCAATAGCTCTTAACTTGCATGATAACCCGATAGAATTAGTCGGTGCTGTGAAATATTTGGGGATGTGGTTGGACCGTTCTTTGAAATGGAATAAGCACATTGCTGAATTATTAGACAAGATTTCTAAATATTTAAACATTTTCAAAATTTTAGCAGGTTCGGGTTGGGGGGTACATCCCAAACATCTAAGAAGATTATATATTGCAATTATTAGAAGTCGCCTCGATTACGGAAGTTTTTTATTTAACAATTGCAGTAAAAATTTAACTTATAAACTAGACAAAATACAAAATCAATCATTGAGAGTAATTGGAGGCTTTATCAAAACTACTCCCATACATGCTATGGAGAGTGAGCTCTGTCTCCCTCCATTGCATGTACGAAGAGCGTACTTATCGGGTAAATTCATGTTGAAAGCTAAATCTCGTGAAAATAGTATTACCAATAATTTGTTAGGTCAGTTGTATCAATGTCAAGATAGTAGGTACTGGCGAAACAAAAGAAAGCCATTAATTTTATTGTCGTACGCATATCTTGCTGACACACGCGTTTACGCGTGTCGCCAGCTGGAGGTGTTTGCGATGAATACTTGGGTGAGTAGTGTAGATCTAGATAACGTAATCTGCTGCAACATACCAAACCTCGATAAACCTAAACGGGATTTTACTAATTATAACTTAAGGTCAATTTGTCAAGATTTCATTGATCAACAATATAGTATTTTTTACAAAATATTTACTGACGGTTCTAAGGATACAGTTGGAATCGGCGCAGCTTTCTTGGACCCGCAAAGTAACCTTAGTCAGAAATTCAAAATTACTTCTTTGAATATGTGTATCATGGAGGCTGAACTTATTGCCATTAGTGAGGCTTTGTCATATGCGATGTCACTAGATGTGAACAACATAGTCATATTTACGGATTCCCGAAGTGCGCTGCAACATGTGGTTCGTTGTACCACGGGTATCCGAGGTACACCTACCGCCTACACTGTACTTAATAGTATTGTTGATTTAATATCTACATCGAAATCTGTCATTCTGCAATGGATTCCCTCCCATTGTGGAATTGAATATAACGAGCGTGTTGATCTATTGGCTAGACAGGCTACCAGCGAGGGGATAGACTATCACATACTTCCATTTTATACTGATTGTATATATTCAATAAGGAGACAGTGTTATAATTTGTGGAAAGAGTATTTTGATGTACGCTCGAAAGAAATAGGGATTTGGTACAAAACTGTCCAGCCACAACCTCTTCGAATTCCATGGCTTAATAATAATGAGATGTCTAGAAAAGATATTGTTGTGATTTTGAGGCTTCGTACTGGACACATTCCATCGAAGAAATTCGCATTCCTTATGGGAAAAGTTCCTTCTCCTAACTGCGATTTGTGCGGTGTATTGGAGGACGTATTGCATGTTCTCATGGAGTGTGTCCAGAATGACACCTTCCGGACAGAGAAGTGTAAATATTTCTTAAAAGAATTTTCTGATTGTAACATAACCCTATCAAACCCCGATTCGGAAGAAGTTAAAAATCTAGTGAAATTGTACAACATTAAGTTCAGCTCCGATCAGACCGATCGGAGCTGACCATAATGTTCTTTCTTATTTATTATATAGTTTAGTAGATGTTACTTTAATCTGTTTAGTTTCTTTTTAAGTGTCCTACAAGTATTTGTTATTCTTTTTTGTTAATTAGTAAGAGCGACATAATCGCAGTGTGATTAAGCTCTCTAAATAAAGATTTAAAAAAAAAAAAAAAAAATGATAGGAGCAGATTAACAGGGGAACACATCAAACAAAGAGTGCTCCTGATGTCATTATCAGACAAATACTGGTTTGAGTAATGTTTTTTTTTGTTTCTTTTTTTTATGTCAAGCAATTCTATTTTTTTTTTAAATAATAAAACTTATGTTGAAACAGCCAGATGTGTATTTGCTTTAAAATTTCGATAATTTAGGCAATTTTTATAAATAATTGCAAATTGGGCAAAAAATATCGATATATCGAAATATCGATATTTCTTGGGTGATATATATCGATATGTTTGAAAAATATCGATACGATAAATATCGATATTTTTTTTCCATTTGCCCATCCCTAGTTTGTGTTATTTTGTGTTGTGTTTTCATTTCAAATTCAATGTTTTCAATGAAAACTTTTCATTTCAACCAACTGTCTGTGTTGTCTTTCAAAATGCTAGAACAGGGTGCAAAAATTAGTAGAAATTGGTAGAATTTGGACAAAAAAAATAGGTAGTTCTACCGATTTTTACTAATCAGGTACATTTTTAATGATTAAAAATGCGTATAAAAATGACTGCAAACAGCACACAACTTCTTAAACTTATGAAACAAAAATCATCAACACGAAGTTTTTTACAGTTTTATTTACCAAAGAAAATTACCGCGGGCGGGCGCGTAATGCAATTTGTACCGTGACCGTGACGGGAAAGCGCGACTGTCAGTGTCAAGTGTCAATAGACACGGGTCCGGTTAATTTGCAGCCGAGCAATGAACAGCCCAGGAAATTACGACCATGGATTTTACAGGTTGTACTACGCAGCTTGGCAATTTGTTTACAGATGGTTAAGGTTTCTGGGGCTGTATTTAGCTGGGTCGTAACGTTTCCTTACAACCTGTATCACACAGCCCGATTTCTTACAGCCGTGGAAAGTGTGTACAAACTATTCTGATATCCATGTACAGAAATTCCACTGCTGTAAGTTCTTGTCACGTGTCAACATTGTTCAGCCAGGCAAATTACAACCCAGGCAAACTCTGACATGCTGCTGATTGGTCGGAAGTCGGAACCGGAAGCTCAAGCCTCGTTTATATGCAAATACAGATAATAAATGATACTGTCCCGTTCGTGATGTCACAAAAACCACAGATTCAATAAATAAAGCCAGAAACACACCGGTCCTGTCCCGTTCCCGATCTCACAAAAACCACAGATTCAATAAATAAAGCCAGAAACACACCGGTCGAGTTCACTTTGTCTGTTTGATGAGTAAGTCATGCCATGATATACGTATATAAATAAATGGGCTAATTATTGTTATAAGTGTATTTGTTGCTCAACTATTATACTATACCTATAATAATCATTATAAAATTTAAAAAAAATGGTTGTCTGTAAAGTCGGTTTACTGACGATAATTGAACGTGACAACGTCTCAGAGCGAGGTAACGCCGCATGACGAGGTAACGCCGCATGACGTCCTCCGTTGTCCGTTGTGTGAAAACCTCTTGTCAATGGCCTCATAATAGAACATTACACACAAAATTTTTTTTTGACGTGACAACGTCTTATAATTCGATAGAGCCGGCTGCACGCACGAAAAAACATGACGTCATGTTTCGGCGTTACCTCATGCGGCGTTACCTCGCTCTGAGGCGTTCCATGTAAGGCTTGAAGTGCAAGCGAGAGCGCTCGACATCCGTCTCTCTCCTACTTGAGTGAGCGATGCGTCTGCGTGGACAGCTGCTATACTATAGTACATTTACATGTTTTGATCGAGTATCAAATGCTACCATTCCATCAGTATTTTCTTAAGACGTTGTCACGTTCAACTATCGTCAGTAAACCGACTTTACAGACAACCAATTTTTTGGTAAGATATAGGTATCAAGCAATAGGTATTTAGCAAGAGAGCAAGTTATTGTATGAACCACATTTTCAAGTACATTATGTATTATTATATTAATAAAATAATAATGCTGGAGGACTCACACAGCGTTATCTAGCCCCAAGCTAAGCAGAGCTTGTGTTATGGGTACTAGATAACTGATATACTTAAATAAATAAATAAATAATACAGGACAATTCACACAGCATTATGTTACAATAAACTACATAAATAAATATTTTTTATTATAAGTACATAGAAAACATTCAGATCACATTGAACAAATATTTGCAGATCGTACAAACATTTGTCCCGAGGCGGGAATCGAACCCGCAACCCGTCGCAGGCGTACCTTCGCCCGCTGCGCCACAGAGTTCGTCGTCGTATAATAATGTCGGGGGAGCTTTAATAGGAATTGTTATTGACGAGAGGAGCGAATCGCGAAAATATCTCGATCTCTCCATATACACGACACAAACCCAATAAAGTTTATTGGCGAGCGGAGCTAAAAATAACGGGATACGGATATTGGACGGGCGAGCTGCAAAAATTTTAACTTATGTTTTCGATAGACTTATTTTTTGTGCAGTGGTAAAAGATTTCATCTTATGCAAAGTAACCTCAAACAATGGTGACAATATTTAAACCATAGCCAGAAGAAGCAATGAATGTTTAATTGCTACTGTTGCTGTAGTGTTTGTAGATCTAAAGATATTTGCTCCGGTTGTTTCTATGTGTTATTTAACAAAAACATCTCTTATTAATATTAATTATCTAGTACCCACTTACCTACCCATAACACAAAAATCAGAGAAATCGAAAATTTTATAACTTCAATTTCCTTATGCTTACATATACTTATTAAGCACTTAGATGGAGGAATAGGGAGGGGGGGTCGCGGGTTCACACCTAGGGCAGTAAAGGCATGGGCGAAGAAGTAGAGTGGACAGGTACTTGAAGCATGAGGGTTTCAGAAGAGCGCAGAGAAAGAGCGCGAGAATGGTGGAGAAAGGTTAAAACTTCTTTGAGATAAAGGGGTGCAGAGGCGTGAAATAAGACAGAAGGTTGTAATTCAGCAAGAAGACAGAGAATAAAGCCATCCGCTTTAATTCTCAAATAAAAAATCTAAATGATTTCCCTGAGGATGACCTCATATCACCAAAACACATTAAATAATCCCTTTGACTAGGGTGTCCATTCGATTCTCGAGTAACACAGCCGCGATTTGCGGTGCGTCCTGCGTTTCGCGACTGCGAGTGCAGTACATTTTATCGTGTGGTTGCATCGATCAAGGTTTTCACCGGTCTCGGCTGTGCGCGGCCGGTTTTAAATAGATTGTTCAAAAATCAGGTATCACTGCTTTATCGGTAGACCTGGCAACACTGCACAACACGCTATTTACACGCATGCGCAATGTAAGTCCGCGAGTCACAGCTACAAGTAGGTATACTTTTTTGAGCTTTTATTAGATTTTTTAATAAACCTATCTGGAAAACAGAACCGAGAAATAATTTAATCAATGTAACGGAAGTTACCAGGCCAATTATAATCATCAAGCTGTGGGTTGCAATTTTTTAAGTACCTAAACTAAGATTTTGGGGTTTTGGGGGGGGTCATGACCCCCGTGACCCCCCCCCCCCCCCCCCCTGGAACCGCGCCTGGCTATACCTTAATCAGTACAAGCACCCGTGCTTCGAGGCAACAGAAAACAAAATGGCTGCCATTTTATCATGGAGAGAGAAAAAAAAATAGGGATAGTGATTTGTCTATAAAATTTACCGTATTTCACCCCTCCAAAGTCTCCGACACCGGTGACCGGTCACATTGTAGGTATATGAGAACATTCCCCGAAGATTGGTGTTTGTGTGCAAACAGATTTTCGCGCTTAGCAACTTATCATCAAGCATAAGAGTAAATTACGGAGGCCACAGACGACGGTTTAAAAAAAAACCAAAAACTTTTAAACTATTTATTAGCTTTAAACTTTTACAAAGATCGTAAAGCAAAATTATTCTAAGTTAAAATTAACGAAGCTACTCTCGGTCGATGCAAGTACCAAGCGTAGAATGACGTGATCGCGGTCGCGGCAGGCCACGCTGAGGGAAAGACGTCATCGCTGAGTCGGCAGAGTATGTACTTGGCAAATGACGATTATACCGGACGAACCACAATGAAAATGCAATGCTGCAGTCCATGGCTTCAGATTAGGTGCATAGTTTCTATGTAACAAGTATATAAATAAAATAAAATAAATAAATAATGCTGGACAAATAAATAATGTTGGCCGGAGACAATGTAAAATCTACTGAATGGATTGGGCTGTTACACAAAGATTTGGATCGGGAATAACATTCAGCTACCTTCTTTTTATTTCAAAAAACGCGTGCGAAGCCGCGGGCAGAAGCTATTAAATAATATATGAGGGACTAGTTTCTGCCCGCGCCTAAATAAATACACGCAATTAAATAAATACGGAATTTTCACTATCAGCACAAATTGGCACAAATCAGCACATATCGGCCTGTTAGTGCTCGGGATTGAATTTCTGTTAGTAGTAGAGGTGTGTAGATCCGGAGTCAAACGGCTCCTGGAGTCGTGTCCGCTCCTGGAGCCGTATGGTTCCGCTCCGGATTAGCGTTCGTGGCGTGTCCGCGGACACGTTGGACTCGTCGGTCTCGATCCATCAAGTCGAATGAATGTAACAGCGAGCGATTGGAACTGTGTGGATCTGGGCTTCGATTCGGGTTCGGACGTGTTCGATCGACAGATCCGGGTCCATTGACGAGTAACTACTACAGTCAAATTATACTTACTATATTATAATTTGCTAAACAAATCGAAATATACCCACTTATTTGTACTTTTGTATCAAAAAATAAGTAATTAGGTATAGGTACTTATTATTATTATTATGATTATACTTATACCTACCTTAAAAAACTTAGGCTAGTATTTGTCACAGATAAGATCCCACTAACGAACATGTCATCCCCTAAGGAAAAGCATGCTATGTTTTTATTAGTCATTGATTCATTAGATCCACCGAAACAAACGTGTCCAACAAACAGACAGATCCAATGGACATGTAGGAACTGTTAATAAAAGCGGATCCTACCCGATCCGCTAGATCCACTGATCTAATGGACATGTAGGAAGTGAAACTGCACGCGGATCCAAACAGATCCACGGACACGACTCCTGGACACGTGTCCGGACCCAACTGGAGTCGGACCAGATCCGCTCCAGTCGTGGACACGTTTAGCGCATGCCTAGTTAGTAGCACCATGTATTTGATAACCATGTCGATAATGTAATGTAATTCGTTGCATACATAGATAATAATTATTATACCTAATTTCGTATTTGTAACTAAATCTCTAGTCGCTTAGTGGATAATTCAACTAATAGCTATCTGTGAAATAACTGTAATTTATGATGATAGAGCTTAAATAATTATATTAATTATGTCCTATGGTTCTAGCCAGTCTGACGGTCCGACCGCTGCGCAGAAGACCATCCGACGCCATTTTAATTTGTCACATCTTTGCTTTTATTTTAAAATACAAATATTTTCGCGGTTTTTAATATTTTCTGCAATTTACAAGGAATATAAATAGCGGAAAAGTAATTTTCCATAAATAGTCAATCATTTTTTAACAGATTTCGATTTATTGCTAATTTTGGAGTAATTAATAATTTAAGAGATTTATTACTAAAAATCAACAAATTACAAATTAAAAGAAGAGAAAGTTTACACGTGTTTGCTGTTCCTCCTGACTTGTAGTAAGATATCAATTGTAACATGGCCTCATAGAAAATAGTCTACGATTAGTAGAAAACTACTTTTCTGGAAGTTTAGTTTGCTTGCAGACCGCAGAAAATGTTAAAAACCGCAAAAATATTTGAATTTCGCGGGAATCTGTGCCAGATTCCGAGTCGATGACTCGGTAGCGGAGTTTCTGAATAGCCCTGCAGATGAAGAAGCCATCCAGATAAGAAGTTGAAGTTGAACTTTAGTTGCTTTGTTTGTTTTGTATATATCAACGTTTGTGCTTGTTTTTTGCTGAAAAAGATTCGTTTCAGAAGAAGTTATATTACAAGTAACTACCGATTTTATGCGTTACAAAAGTTATCAAGTGTGTACTATCATATCACACAACAGTGTGATAGTATGGCTATTTCAAAATGCCTGCACGAAAAGTTGTCTCAGGCAATTATAAGATGCTTGTTTCGCAGTGGGCCGCCTGGCTAATAAAATAACGGCCCACTAACGAAACAACAAGCTGCACAAGTAAATTGAATGTTTGTCACTAATACTAAATAACCATCCACCATTAGCAAATTTTAGTACTTTTCAAGCTAGTATTTTAATCAAAAGAAGTGTGGGGTGCGAAGGAAGAGGACGGGGCTGATAACTGGCTGCCTGCCTAACGTCTACTGCCTCCGTCGGAATGCCTATTGTTACATAAAATTTGTTGTTTACTTCCTAAAATTCTATACATTCAATTCTCATAAAATCTCATCTACTGGGATGATAAAATCTTGTCTTTTGTATTGAATAGTATGAATATTCCTTTTCAGAGTCAACGTGGGCTGCCACTGCTCCAGCAGATGTCCCAACACCACCACCACAATTGGGCCCAACTCCCAGGTGAATGTAATAATTTGTTCATGTCTAATTTACTTTTGATTTAAGCATCACATAAACAGCCAATTACTACTGCTGGACAGAGCCTCCTCCAAAGCTGTATTTTTGTAAATTGTTACAGATACACCACAAGCTGCGGATGCGCCTCAGCAGTAAATGCAAGATCGAGGAGCGGCACCTAGCGAGAGCGGAGAAAGTCTGGCTAGAGGTAATGGCTGCCACCTTGCCAGCAATACAGAGCTCCATAGCACGCATTGAGGAGAAACTGCTATTATGCATGTGTCCTAAAACATTTTAGTCCTTTGATCAAAGTATTATGATGTGCTAAAATAAGGATTGAATAGAACCATTTTCTGGCAACGGCACTACCAGCCGCACTACCAGTAGTGTCGTTGCCAAATGAACGACACTACCGCGCCTATTTGGATCAAATTGTACAGTCAACAACGACACTTTAATGACTTTAATGGCTTTAATGACGGATAATAAGACGTCTAGTTATTTAATTTTATTTAGCTTAATCAAATCACAGCTACCGGAGTTTACGCCCACAAAAGTGCATTGCGATTATGAAATAGCACCAATAAATGCTTTGACGGAAATTTACAAAGACATTCTAGTTAAAGGCTGTTTTTATCACTGGTCGAAAAGTGTCTGGAAGAGGGCAAAACTCTTGGGCTACACAAAATGTAAGGCAGAAAAAAGAATTATCTCGCTTACGGCTGCACTGCCATTGATTCCACAGCCACTTATTAAAGAAGGATGGGAGTACATTAAGTTGGAAAGTATCAATATGGATATGTCAAAATTCATAAATTATATTGAGAGGTTTTGGATGAAACCATATTTCAGTACCGTGCTATGTGTATTTGGAGAACATCATCGTACTAACAACATCTCCGAAGGCTGGAATTCTAAATTGAATAAGTATCTAAACAAAAATACTGTAAATCTGTTATGCTTACTTAACATTTTACAAAAGTTTCAGAAAACCACAGACATAAAACTTCAAAATAGTAAAACTAGAAGAACTAAAAGAGTTATCTCTAGCGACACGATTTTATCTTACATGTGCAAATGCAACTGTTAAACAATGAGATAACCTTAGGCCATGCACTTGATAAACTCAGATAAGGAGATACAGTTACAGTCGGTCACTTATAATTTAAGGTAGTACAATTTTTTTTATCGAAGTATGATTTAATTTTTTTCCTCATTGTGGTTCGTCATAAGTTTGCTTTTATTTAGTTATAAAAATAAAGAGTTACATTTCTTAAGATAGCTGTTGCTATTTACTTGTGTTGACTGTACAATTTGATCCAAATAGGCGCGGTAGTGTCGTTCATTTGGCAACGACACTACTGGTAGTGCGGCTGGTAGTGCCGTTGCCAGAAAATGACTTTGAGTTAATCTCTTTGGTCTCAGTACTAACGAAAGACATAATGAGATCTCTATGCGTAAGGTATAATTACTTACTTTACTTAATATTACTAAACTTCAATCCAATCCTGGTAGTACGGCTGATAGTGTCGTTGTTGACTGAACAATTTGATCCAAATAGGCGCGGTAGTGTCGTTCATTTGGCAACGACACTACTGGTAGTGCGGCTGGTAGTGTCGTTGCCAGAAAATCAATAGAACCTGCATGTTTCTGTCATAGAGAATAAAAGTAGAGTACTCTTGTCTGATATGACTGACTCAAGTTGTCTGTCGTCAATAGAAATAAAACAAAGATGTATTTCAGAATTACCATAATTATAATAAATGTTAGTGCAATATTAACATTATGAACCTTTGATCAAAGTAGTAGAAAAAATATGTGTCGAATATCTTTTACTTTACTCAGGAGACTACCCTGTTTTAGCTTTACTTTTGTACGTATTAGTAGTAAGATAAAAAGAAATAAGGATTTTTTTTAAATTTGTGTTATTAAAACGCCAATTCACTCCAATAGGTACAGTATTTATTCGTTATTCAGATATTTATCATATTTATCAAAAACAAATCAAGTCCAGCCACTTCTTTTCTTTCCCGCCATTCGCCTCATCCTTATTGTCTATTTTTTTCCAACCAAATCAGTCTTCTTCGCGCCGCTCGATTAATCCACCAATCCTGTCAAGGCTCCGTGCCGCCAATGGTCTGTGATTGGTAAACTAATCCATACGGCTATAATACCACCAGATTTGATGACAGAACGTCAGTGTTGACAGCTGTTAATCTACTATTTCCAACTATATGTATGACAATAGATTGTAAATTGTTTTAAAAACTTTGAAATCATGACATTCGGCCATCAGACCTCGTGCTACCTCCTGGTGCACACACACCGAACCCAGTGTAACTTATTTAGGCTATACTATATTATATCTCTATTTATAATTATGAGATCGTTTAGTATTCAACCTCAAATTATTAGTTTTATATTATAACTTTATATATTATAATATTATTTATCTTAAGTATCGATAACACAACTTAGATGTAAGTAGTTATATAAAAAAAAAACTTAACAGCTTAAATTATTATAGCCGAGTAATAAAATATAAACCTTAAATCAGGAGTATACACTAACGAGAGATATGAGTACCTAACTCTAATTAGAACATCAATTCAAACAATTATAGTATTGTCGATCTTACTGTCTACGTATACATTCTAAATAACAAGTTCTACAAAATAAAATAAAAACTGAATACTTAAAATTATTACAACCGAGTAATTAAGTGTGAACAGTTAATTAAGAATAAATATTAACGAGATATAAAATTATAATTAGAATATAAACTCAAACAATTTTCCCCTAACTTTAGTATTATCTATCTTACAGTCTAAATATTCTGCTAACGCTAAATATTATTGCTTTAACGAATTTTTGGTATCATAAGTATGACATACAGTTTTAAAATCATGACATCCGATCCACTAAGCTAGATTTAACATAAAGTAATTATTTCATGTACGACCAGTATTAATATTTCAATATTTCACTGTCACTAGAGGAACATTCATCGGATTCGTGAACTTCCAGTGATTTAATGTGAATCCATGGTCTGATTCTGTCTGCAGAAATTACAGAATTGTAGGGTTTACCCCTCTTTTGAAAACCAGGTACATCTACTATTTTGTAGCGGTAATTTCCTATACTTTCTGAAATTTTATATGGTCCTATAAACTTTGACAAAAGTTTTGTGCTTTTTCCATTATTGTCGTAATTATTTCGTAATATTTTGACTAGGTCTACTACATATTTGGTCGCGGGAACTCTCTTTGAATCGTAGCGTTCTTTGTCTTTAATTAGTTTATTTTCGATAGTGTTGCTTATTTTATGTCTAAGTTCCTGTATGTCAACATTTTTAATGCTTTCGTTAACAATGGGGTCGAGTTTATTTAATAAAGGGTCTCTCATTTTAAATCCAAACATAGCCTCTGTTGCAGTCTTTTTTTTGTTGAGGCGTTTAAGGTATTATTAATGCCCCACTGAACTTTTCCCAAACACTTGTCCCAGTCGCGTTCGTGACCCGAGGAGTTTCGTGAAGCTAACGAGTTCAAAATAGTTTGGTTAAACCTCTCGGCTTGGCCGTTTGCCCTGGGGCAAGCAACTGCATTAAGTATATGTTTAATACCCATTTTAACACAAAATTGCTTGAATTCTGAAGACGTAATATAGTACCACGATCAGATATAATCCTAGCCGGTACCCCAAAGTCATAAAATATTTTTTCGAGAACCCTAATAGTGGATTTAGTTTTTAAGTCTCTAACTGGTCTTACAAATACGTATTTCGTAAATGCCTCAACTATTGTTAAAATGTGCGTATTTCCATCTTTACTCTTGACAAATGGTCCCAGGTGATCCATGTGCACAGTATGGAAAGGTATACTTATCTTTTCGATAGGATACAGATACCCTGACTTTTGCTTTGCTGAATTATCTTTGTTGAAGGAGCATTCTAAGCATACTGCAACATATTTTTTTTTTTTAAATTTTCTAAGCTTTGGAAACCAATATTGACTCTGTATTCTTTCAAGTGTCTTAGTATAGCCTAGGTGTCCAATTTCGTCGTGGTTGGCCCTACATATTTACCTTCCTGTAAACTGTATGATTTTTAACGGTAAAGTTCTGTCGGATGTCTTTAGATTCTTGACTATCTTCAGGTCTAAGAATTTGATGAATGCGGGATATATCTGGGTCTGCTATTTGTAAGGTCAACAACCAGTTCTCTTTCTCTATAGTGTAAACGTTAACTGACGGATTGTCTTCGGGTTCTTGAAGTTGAGTATTACGGCTTAAAGCGTCGACATGGCACATTTGTACACCTGGTCGATATTCTATTTCAAATGTATACTCGCTAATTTGAAGCCACCATCTTGCGATTCGTGGAATTAAGTCCCTTTTAGTGAGGGTCGTTCGAAGCGCAGCACAGTCAGTATACACTTTGAACTGTATACCTAGCAGGTATATTCGAAATTTCTTTAATGAGCACACAACTGCTAATGTCTCTAGTTCGTAAGAGTGTAGATGTCTTTCTTCCGGAGTAGTTTGGCGACTGAAATAAGCGACAGGCTTCAAGACCCGTTCGTGCCTCTGCCATTGCATAAGTATGCCTCCTATGCCCAGAGAACTGGCATCTGTATGCAACTCCGTTTCTAGAGCAGAGTCATAAAGGGCTAACAGGGGTCTACTGACTAATCTTTCTTGTAGAATTATGAATGCTTGCTCTTCGTTTCCAGACCACTGCCAAACGGCCTCCTTTCTTAGCAACGATGTTAGAAGACGAGCAATTTCACCGTACCCTTTTATAAATTTCCGAAAATAACCTGTTAGGCCAAGAAATTGACGAACTTCGTGAACATTTTTGGGTTTAGTCTTTGACTGCTAATACTTTTGTTTGCCCCGGCTGTATACCCTGAGCAGAAATATCATACCCTAAATAATTTACATTTAAATCGAAGAATCTACATTTTGACAATTTCAATGTTAAACCATTTTCACGCAGGAGTTCCAGCACATCTCTTAGTCGTTGAAACATATCTTCGCTGCTTTTGGACGGGATTAGAATATCATCTAGATACGCCAAAGCGTATTCAAATCGCCTATTTCCGAGTATTTTATTTATTATCCTTTGGAAAACAGCTGGGGCATTAGCCAGACCAGGTTCCATCTTACTGTGAC
The DNA here is from genome assembly GCA_963564075.1 of Eupithecia subfuscata. Taxonomy (NCBI): domain Eukaryota; kingdom Metazoa; phylum Arthropoda; class Insecta; order Lepidoptera; family Geometridae; genus Eupithecia; species Eupithecia subfuscata. The sequence goes on from OY751117.1 coordinate 9,909,991, forward strand.
TCTCAATAAATATATCTCCGGTGTACTTCGAGTCTGCATGGACGGAGACCACGCTTATTTTTGATACTGTTACTGTATCTGTTACGTACAGCTCTAACCCGTTCATGGCCCAAGACGCAGACACGAGTCTGGACCCTCGTGTGGCGGCGGCGCACCCCTGCGGGTCGCACCGCCGAGACTGGGCAGTGAATGCGTTAATGTATCATTGACTCCAAATAGATCTTGGCTGGGAGTTCGATAGAATGTTAGACGATCACTATCTTTTAGAACCGTTACTGAAGGGGATTCTGTGAAGTTTTGTCCAATGATAAGTGAGGTTTGCATGTTCTTATCCTCAACAACTAAAATCTCTATCGTGAGTTCAACTTCATCAACTTTAACACATGCATGGGACTTATAAAGTGGTATAACCGTTGACAAACCAAATCCTTTTACAAATGGCACGCCCTCGTGTTTTTGAACGAGGTAGAGGGTTTCTGCGTCCGTCCTGCGCATTAGAGTGCACTCACTTCCAAAGTCTATATAATGCTTCGAAGGGTTGGTCATTTACATTGACCATTTTAAAGAATTTTTCGTTTCCTTTATTATTTGAATTAATTTTCAAAGTTTTCTTTTCGATGCTGTTACCAACTTGTTCGGTTCTATTCCTAGTAGATTTATTAAGGTCGTATCTGCATTTGTCAACTTCGTGTCCTAACATATTACAACGTTTGCATCTAATTAAGGGCTTATCGCAGTTTTGGTAAACGTGGCCTTTAGCACGGCAATTAAAGCATATCAGAGTCCTATTTTCTTTTGATTTCTGACTAACTGTAGGTATTTGATGTTGATTACTACGGTCTCGGAATTTGTTATTGAATGGCTGTGGTTTTTGTGAACCAAGAAAGTGCAGCAGTTCCTCAGGTTCTTTGGCGCCAAGTGCTTGCGCCCCGGTCCTAATTGACCGGTCACTAATACCATGTATAATACAGTCAACCGCCTTTTTACCTACTATCTGACACCGGTTCAACAAACATTGTTTATCATAAAAATATTCGCGTAAACTCTCATCATTCCGCGTGGTACGTGCTAACATATCCTGTAAAATTTGTCCATAATTTTCCTCGGATGGGAATGCTTTCCTGAGCTTACTCTGCCACTCTTCCCAGCTGTATACTACTGATGGTAAGGCCTCAAACCATTTTTTTTTTTTTTTTTTTTTTGCTAGGTCGACTAGTTTTTGGAGCGAAAAGTGTACGGTTTGCCTTTCATCCCAATCATAAATTAATGCACATTCATTTACCTTTCGCAGCCAGCAATCAATGGTTTGAGTCCTATTTGATGGGTTAAATTCAGGTATTACATTATTAAGGCTACTATTGCTGAAATTATTGTTTTCACTTTTTGAGTTCTTCCTTTACTGTTTGATTAGTTTTAGTACCGCGCTCGCAGAGATCCTGCTAGAGGTCTTACCCCCTTTCTTACTACGAGACCTCTCATCATCGGTGTTAGACGAAGATTGTCGCTTCCTCCTAGATCTCTTCTTTTGGCGGGATCTGGGTGGTGTCCCAGGCGGAGTACTAGCTGACTCACCTGTGCGCACCAGCATACTACCATTATCGTCGTCGTCGGAGCTAGAAGTCGATCGCTTTCTTTTATATCTTTTTCGCTTGCGTGATGCTCGTGACGATTTGGAGTTCGCCCCGCCTTCATTTTCGGACGACATTGCTGAAAAATATTGTTCCGCCATAATTAATCGATTCGAGACACCTTTATAATCTGACGTTATAGTTACCAACTGCATGATGAAGGACGTCAAATAAAAATTTCGGTATAATCGTGGTCCCCAATGACCTCCAGTGGTACGTGAATTTTCGTACTCAAACTGGTTTAGCATTCAGTACTAACTATCAAAGGTCCACAATGACCGCCAGTAGTACGCGCATTTCCGTACTCAAACTGGGTTAGTACAAATTATCGATGGTCCCCAATGACCAACAGGAGTACGCGCTTTTCCTTACTCAAACCGGTTTAGTTAGTTTAGTACAATCTATCAAAGGTCCGCAATGACCACCAGGAGTACGCGCATTTCCGTGCTCAAACTGGGATACTTAGTACAAACTATCGAAGGTCCACAATGACCACCAGGAGTAGGAGCATTTTCGTACTCAAACTGTTTGATAAGTACTAACTGTTGAAGGTCCCCAATGACCACCAGGAGTAAGCCCATGACTGTAGTAGGTAACTCAAACTGGTTCAGTTAGTACAAACTATCGAAGGTCCACAATGACCACCAGGAGTAGGAGCATTTTCGTACTCAAACTGTTTGATAAGTACTAACTGTTGAAGGTCCCCAATGACCACCAGGAGTAAGCCCATGACTGTAGTAGGTAACTCAAACTGGTTCAGTTAGTACAAACTATCGTAGGTCCGCAATGACCCTGAGGAATACACATTAAATATTCAATCTACATAATATGTAAATTTATTTAACTTTTAGCTGTAATAATTAATTATGTAAGTACATGTGTATTAGTCAATCTATAAAATCATCGAGAAGAAACTAAGGAAAATTTAGAACTCGATTTTAAGTTCATGCTCCTTAGAATTCGATTTTACGTTCATGCTCCTTATTTCACCAACAATTAGCAATCTTTGTATAATGCACATAACTTAAACATGTGTTATGTGATGAAGGGGGTACATACGTCATGGTCACCTTATCACACTCTTAGCAAATTAATAGCAAACCCTAGCAGGTTCTGTTAATCAAGCTACATAAATCTATAACTTAGTACTCCTGAACACGGAGGTAAATAAAAACTTGAATTACATAAAATTCAACATTATTTCCTTGGTTATATTAGAGTGAAAACACGATTAGAAAATAATTAAATTGTGGTGAAAAAAAATAAGAGAATCATGAAAATGGTCTGTTTCGCACCTGTATTGGTTGATATCTCTGGAGCCCTACGGTCTATCGAAATGACCTATGTTTTGATTCGTAGGTAATTACAAAATATTTGCAAACAATTATTTGATTTGCCTTCGCTCTTGGGATATTGATTTTATGGCACTGAATAGTGCCCTCATATGAGTTCTGTTTTGCGCTTTTTATACTTAGTTGTATTTTTGCTAAGACAAAACTACCAGTGCGGATGCTGGATGCCGCAAGCTGAAGACAGGGCGCTATAGCGCTCATTAGGGGAGGTCTATGTCCAGCAGTGGACTAATATAGGCTGATGATGATGATGATGATGAACTACCAGTGCCTTTTATTCAGTGTCACAAACTTTCATATATTAAAATTGGTAATTATTATTAAATATTATAATCTCAAATTAAAGTTGAATTTTGCTTCAATTAAGTTTTATTAATTGTACTTCCTAAACAATATCAAAAGAATATTTGTCACCACTTGTGTATCTGTAAGATAGACTTTAATGTTCTTATCGAACAATAAAATGTTACTTAGTTTTGAATCACTTGATAAAAATACTAATTTTATTACCTTTTAGTTGTTTAATCATTGTTGGACTTTTTATGTTTCAGTTTTGAGTTCATTTGCATATAATCATAGCCATCAAATCAAACATAGTTGTCTCTTGCTGAATGAACACAACGGGGTTCAAACTTGCTCGGTGAATCATTCATATGAAAAAAACAAAAGACTATTTTGCTACATGAAGAAAACATTAAAATTTAAAAATTATGTTGATGTAGGTACTATTTATACTACAGCTAATACCCAAGTGCTACCAAATATTCCATAAATAGATTTACTTTAATACATAATATCTTGGTTCATCAGTTCTATGTTTGATTTAAGTTGACCGGAGTTTATATCCAGGTACATTGTTTTATCACCTGTATCATGCCACCTCTACATTAAACAGCGATATTATGAAGTTACCTATATACTTAACTGAGATTTTATTGGAGCAAGCAACCCAAGGTTTTTATTACAGGAATAAACTCTAGTGAATTCAGTGGTTATCACTAGTAGAATCACAAGCTTCTGAACTTATTATGTAGGAATGAAAGTTTATACCAAGAATGCTTCTTCTCGCCAAGTCTATAGCCGAGATCATGACTAAAAATCTGTGTTATTTTTGTTTTGTTTCTGCAAGTAAGTAGGTAAATGTTCTATCGAATTTCGGCTAGGGCCGTCAGTCTCAGCGGAGATTAGCCGTGTGCGTAGAACATTACTACAGTGTACCTACAGGTGTCTGCGCAAGCCCGTGTTTGCGTAGGTGTATACATAAGTACTTACCATGGTATAATAATATACTTCGCCGTTTAAAGGAAGGTTCTAGTTCTTTACTTCTTTCATAGAAAGTTTGCTTGAGCTTTTGGTTAGTTAGATGTAAACCTTGAGTTTTATCGTTTCACATGCATAGTAAACAAAACAACATACCTTTTGTAGGTCCTTGTCACTTCTGAAATGTTATTAAAACGCCAATTCACTCCAATAGGTACAGTATTTATTCGTTATTCAGATATTTATCATATTTATCAAAAACAAATCAAGTCCAGCCACTTCTTTTCTTTCCCGCCATTCGCCTCATCCTTATTGTCTATTTTTTTCCAACCAAATCAGTCTTCTTCGCGCCGCTCGATTAATCCACCAATCCTGTCAAGGCTCCGTGCCGCCAATGGTCTGTGATTGGTAAACTAATCCATACGGCTATAATACCACCAGATTTGATGACAGAACGTCAGTGTTGACAGCTGTTAATCTACTATTTCCAACTATATGTATGACAATAGATTGTAAATTGTTTTAAAAACTTTGAAATCATGACATTTGTTTTTTTTAAGTTAGACTCCTCCACAAATCCGTCTAAGCATATAGCAAAAATTTGACGACTGATGTGGCGCGGCGGGCGAAGGTCCGCCTGCGGCGCAGGAGGTTGCGGGTTCGATTCACGCCTTGGGACAAATGTTTGTACGATCTACAAATATTTGTTTAGGGTGTTCTGGTTGTTTCTATGTATAATAAAAAATATCTATCTATGTAATGTACTATATGTATTATGTATGTATATCAGTCATCCCTTTATTTTCACAAGGTCAGATTTTCAAATAGTCGCTTTTTCTAATCGTCACCCTTTCAAATGGTCAGAGTAGGTACAGTCAAGTGTAATGTAGTTAATATAGCTAATATTTAAATCAGAAAATAGCTATTCTAGTACCCATATCACAAGCTCTGCTTAGGTTGGGGCTAGATGATTCTGTGTGGATTGTCCAGCATTATAAAAAAAAATGAATCGACTCTGACTCTGTCACCAACAGCTTGCCTTCCTTCAATTATTTATGTGTTACAGAACTAGTGTGTGTGCTCTCAATATACACAGTCATGTAGCACCTACTTAGGTGATATTTCTTGAGGCATGGCTCTTTCCCACTGTGAAAGAAGAAATTTGATTGAGAGAATGCTTTATATTTCCTTTGACGAAATGAATGTATTTTACTAAAGTATGGGACATCAAATAATTATAACTTCAGAGATATTAAGTACTTATCTAGATGCTTCAAACATAATTTTCTTACCTAGGTATTTAGATATCTGTAGACAGGCACATTAATCATTTCGAAGGCCCAATTCACGTTTGCAGCAATACATAGAGAGCAGCTTGCTTGCGAGAGATATCTTGCTTGTGAGGCGTTTTCCAGAAAGGATTTGTCTTGCCGGAGGCGCGGCCTATTAAATTATACCTAGGTATAATTCACTTAATAAAATATGGCTCTGCATCGGGTCCGCGGTCCGATACAATTCTCCATCTTCCTGCCAATGTCCATACCTAATTCGCGTAGGTAGATGGCCTCCTCCTTCTACGCTAATTTCTTAGTTTTACTTTCACTTTATTTGCAGAACAAAGAATTAGATCATAACATAACATGCTTTACATAAATAAACTAGGTACCTAACTGTGTAATTAGTAGATCTGTGAATGAATTAAAATTTGTAGTTGGCTTACAAAGCCAAACTTTATCTATAGAACCTAGCGTTATTACTTAGTACCTAGTACTTATCTTGCTGTGCCCTAGCTGGGTAGAGACTGATTAACTTTAATAACTTTTGTACAATATGGTCTCGATAAAAATTTTGAATTTGAATTAAGTACCCCTGCAGAAATTAATCTCTGAATGGAGTGGTCCCAGATCACAACAAATCAACTAAGTAGTCAGGGAGTGGTAGAGAAGATATGAGAATAAATAAATTATTTATTGAAAATTATACTAGTATTTACAATTGAAACAATTGAGCTATCTGCTGACTGCTGCAAACAGACTACAGGTAGCTCAACTGATCCATATCAACACCAGTCGGAAGCGTCCCCAAGACGCTGGCTGCATTGCCACGCTGTATGGCAATGCTGATGCGCTGTGCCAGATACTCACCAGCTCTCGGGTCACGCGTCGCTTCGACCAGACGCTCAGATAATTTTTTGAAAACCCGAAGAGCCTTGGTACCCCACGGACCTAGGGTCTCGACTCCAAGGGGAGCAAATGTGTAGGCTCTGTCGAGACCTGCATATTTGCGCCTCTTGAGATCTTCGGCCAAATCTGCCGCCGCACCCGCCCTCACGGATGTCCTCGGAAGATGGGAAGGCGCAAGTGTAAGATAAGATAAGTTCCTTGTGTTGTTTTGTGTGTGGCATAATGTCTTGCTTGATTGAATCCAAGGAACAAAAACTCTATCTAGAATCGCTTTGCCTTGTGCAGTAGGTAGGTAGGTAACAGTGTTGCCGTTCAACTAAATTAGAAGTCCCTAGCCAGTATTAGAAATTCCTCTAGATATGGAAAAAATCATTCCATAAAAATCCGCTAGAAGTCGCTAACCTACCTCATCTATTGTGACCTCAGTAACGCTCAAACCGAAATGCTTTAGGTAGTGTAGTTGTGGTTCTATTCCTCCGTAGTTGTTTGTTCTATTCCTACTCTTTGACGACCTCTGTGGCGCAGCGGGCGAAGGTCCGCATGCGACGAAGGATGGGTAAGTACTTGATAACGATATCCATAAAAGGGACATTATACTACCTACATAGATAAACATTTATGTTTTTTCTAAGGGTTTTCTATGTGTATTTTTATTACACATAGATAACACACGGAACAAATATCTTCAGATCGTACAAACATTTGTCCCAAGGAATTCGATATGTGTAATAAATAAAACGTCAAGTGCGAGTCGGACTCGCGTACTAAGGGTTTCGTTTAATTGTAAGACCTTGTTTCTTGCCAAATTTTATGATTCTACGTCAACGGGAAGTTTTTTGTCCAATTTATTCACTAAAAAATTACTTTTAATGCTCGAAAGTAATTTTGACGTGACAACGTCTTATAAATTGGTTTGCCGGGTGACACTTCAAGAAACTGCGTTACGCTCCGCTCACTTCAAGAAACTGCGTTACGGTCGTTGTCACGTAAAACTTTCGCCCGTATACCGACTTTACAGGCAACCAATTTTTTTTAGTGAATAAATTAGAAATGTATATTTTTCAGATTTTTCCCTTTACTTGTGCTATAAGACTTTGCTGCTCACCAAATTTCATGATTCTAGGTCTACGGGAAGTACCCTATAGGTTATGTGCATGTGATTCCCTTGGAAATTTCAAAATATTCGAACTTAAACGGCTGTAACTTTTGAGTGCGTTGACTTAGAAGTTTAATTTATATCGCGGCTTCAAGAGGTTACGGACTTGAGTATTTGACGTTAATTTTAACTCGATACGTCCACGCGTTTCTGAGGAAAGAGGGTTGACAGACGGACAGACAGACAGACAGACAGACGGACAACAAAGTGATCCAATAAGGGTTCCTTTTTTCGTTTTGAGGTACGGAACCCTAAAAATATAATTATCTTGTATATGTAGTATATATGTATTATATGTAGTATAATGTACCTATTAAGTATATCAGTCATCTAGTACCCATAACACAAGCTCTGCTTAGCTTCGGGCTAGATGATGCTGTGATCCATGTGTGATGGATGTCCAACCTTATTTATTGCTAGATGGTGATGTACCCCAAGCTACTTTTTCTATGAATAGAATATACGTCTAGAAATTGTAAAAAAACGTTATTGACCTTTCTATTTCGTAAATAGGGAGCCACACCGACCAAATGCAAGACAATTATTCACACATTTTTGTTGTAATCAACAATTGGGTCATCAGCAGCTGGTGATCAGATCCCGATTGAACTAAAAAAGCGCCCGCTCGTCACTCTCAGTTTCTGTTCGTACCTAATGAAAAAGGCAAAATAAAAAGGAAATACAGGGTGCCAATATAAACTACCGACGATAAACTTTGTTCTACCTAATTTTTTTTTAATTTCGAATAGAAACTGACGATAAAATGAATGAACTCCTTCGAAACTGTCCAATACCTACGTACGTAATTATCGGTTTCACTCATTCTTGATACCAGTGAGCGAGATAAACAGAACAAACCTTACGCAGAATGCTCATAATTTGGGAAATCCCGAGTGCCCTGCTTCTTTAAATATATAATATTAATATAATTAATTCGATTCATTATGTTTATCAATTCAGTAGGTATCTTTAGTTTTGAAATAAAGACGGTTGCCCTTCTAGCGTCATATTGACCCGCCTAAAAGTCGTTAGAAGTCGCCAAAAACTTTTTTCTCGCTAAATTTAGAATTTTGCCCGCTAAACACCCACAAAATCCCCTAGTTCCAGCGACAAAATCGCTAGAACGGCAACACTGGTAGGTAAGTATAAGTATGTAATGTACTATTTATCATCAGTGTTGCCAACAGCTAAACTAGCTGTCCACTAGATTCAATCTCTAAAACCACCAGAAAACCACTAACAATAAACGTCTTACTGTAAAAATCGCTAAGATTTCCACTAAACCATATTTTTAAAATTTTAAGAATGAAAACAGTATGTATTTTGGTAAGTAACCTTTATTATTACATAATAAAATACTAACAATTAATAAATCAATATGAACATCATTCAAATTACTTACCAAACGACTTACTATTTTATACTAATTAGTCTTCAGGTGAATCATTTTGATCTGCACCATCGTGAACGGTTTTTTACTTCCAACGGGCTCCGGTTTAAGAAATCTTAGGCTGCTTAGTTATAACCGGTAACTATACAATAAATACCTAGGTAGGTATTGTAACAGAAATGTTTAACTAACCAATCAATTAACAATAATAACATTAAAAAAAACTTAACAATGACGAAGATTGTTCATTCGTGTCAATAACACGAAACTTTTGTTCATTCATTCATTTACTAACCTTGTCTTCCATCTTCAATAATCCATACTTACAAAAAAAGAGAGCAACCGTTATCAGAATAAACCGTCAACACAACAGCAGGGCTATTCAGAAACTTCGTTTCTGAGTCTTCGACACGGAATCTGATACACATTCGCGAGAAATTCAAATATTTTAATATTTTTTGCGTTCTACAAAGAGGTACAATACGTCGCACTCAACGAAATTTTACTACCTGCCAGTCGGCACTTGAGGGGACATAATTTACATTTCGCTATTTGACGAGTGATACTTTCAATGAAGCCAGTCTTTTAAACGTGGGTCCTGAAGCCAAGATTCTTAAAACATTTACGTACCTACTTTATTGTAGTTTTAGCATAATTACCCATCGAATAAATTCGCCATAATATTGTAAGACGTACTGAGCAGTCTGAGACGAGACACGAGACAGAGTTCATTCGGTCAGTTTTTTTGTGGTAAGCTAACAACTACCAAAAATATTCTACCTACAAGGAATCCCTGTGCACAGTGTATTCTTGAGCTCAGTTATTCTGTTGATCAGTCACTGTGGCCTACAAAGATGTAAAAACTCCCAAAAATAAAATTAAGTACATAGAAATAATAACATTTCAACGCGTATCACTCAGCTATTAGTGATTGAGTTATAGTATTTTCAGTAAATAATTGAAAGTACAAGTAAAAAAAAAAGTAAGAATAGTTTACTGGATTAGAAGTGAGTGAAGTGAAAGTGAATTTCACTTAACCACTAGAAAAATTCACTAGCCACTAAAAGCAATATTTCACAACTAAAGTGGGGGTCGAAACGGGGTAAAGTCGGGGTTTACCAGTTCTTGTGGAAAATCCACTAAGGTGGCAACACTGTTTATCATTCAAATAGATGTCAAAGTTTGACATTGACAGTGACATTATCGTGCGATACTCTCCAATTGACAGCTTGTACTAAGCTAGTAATTGTAAACGCAGCATAGGATATGACGCCATCTTGGCATTATTTTCCAAGGCTGTAACTTCTGTGGCTGTGAAAGCTCGGTACGTTCAAATATTATACAGCGTTCTAAAACACAACCGAGGTTTTTACAACCGTGGAAAGTTCTGCCAGGATGGCAGAACTTTCCACGGCTGTATTTTCATAGGCTGTTTAATATTTTTACAGCTCGTAAGTCACAGCCACAGAAATTACAGCCGTGGAAATTTCTACCATCCATGTACAGATTTTCCTGGGCTGTAACGTGCTTGGTTGTATTTTGATTGGCTGTAAGATGTTGGCACCCAATAGACACTACCCCGTTGAAATAGGTAGGTAAGGTACAACAAATACAAAACACAAACTTTATAGGGATACTATACTAACGGTACAAAATCTCGAAAAGCAACATCATGGCTCAGCCAGAACTTGTGGAAGATTTCTTCGGCGTCTACTTGCTTTGCTGCGAAAACCCTAAATACAAAGGACGCTGCTACATCGGCTACACACGAGACCCCAAACGGCGAATAACTCAGCACAACAAGGGATCTTGGGCTGGAGGGGCTCACAGAACCAGCAATAGGGGGCCTTGGTAACTTCCATAAAAACTCTAGGTGTATCTTTGGTAGAAAATGTCTCTTGAATCTCTATTCAGACCTACTAACATTCACCAATTTAATTCGTTTTTTACACCATTTGCTAAAATGAACTGACATTTTGCTTTTCTTCCAAGTTTTATAATTTACTTGGTAGTGATAAAGTTTTTCTCAAATAAAGAAATATTTTTAGGAAGATGGTTTTGATAGTGCACGGATTCCCAAACAATATCTCAGCCCTCCGAGTAAGTATGTTTTTTCATATACCTGGCAATGAAAGGAATAAGTCGCATTATTTGATTAGCTTTTAGGGAAAAGCAATTTTGACGATGCGGACACATACACATGACACTAAACCTTTTACTGCCAAGGCTTTTGTTATTATAGTGCATAAGCCCTCATACTCAGGGTACTAAGCGCCAAAGTTTGAAGGAAGTCCCAAAGTTTTTCGACTCCTATATAATAAATAATAAATAAATAATAAATAATGCTGGACAATTCACACAACATTATCTAGCCCCAAGCTAAGCAGAGCTTGTGTTATGGGTACTAGATAACTGATATACTTAATAATATATGAGTACATAGATAGATATTTTTTATTATACATAGAAAACGACCAGAACACCCTGAACAAATATCTGCAGATCGTACAAAATTATTTGTCCCGAGGCGGGAATCGAACCCGCAACCTCCTGCTTCGCAGGCGGACCTTCGCCCACCGCACCACAGAGGTCGTCAATCACTTATCATATTATTTGATTTACTGTGTGATATAGACACATCAGCCACTGCTGCTTACTGTTATCGAATAAATTAATCAATTTTAAACCTGTTATTTAAAAAGTATGAAATAGTGATAGTTTTAGACATGACATGTTATTTTGGGTCTGTAATATGGGTTACCCCCCTGATGCATTTTATAGAACACAAATTACCTAGTGTGCGTTACCCCAGCAGGATTTTTTCTTCTAGAATGAAGTTTGTTTTACAAATAATTAGAGCGTTCTACACTGTAAATGTGCGTCAGGAAAAAAAATTTGTGCGTGTCCCCGTTTCGGAATAAAACGCAAAATACGTTTCCTGCTGGGGTAACGTTCTTCCAGCAGGAAGATTCTAAACGAATGGTCCTAGACAAATTTAACTTATATGGGCAGATAGCTTATATTTGTGCATAAATGTGCGACTAAAAATAAAATTTGTGCGTCTTAAGGTTTTTGAGATATTCGATTTCCTGCTGGGGTAACGTTTTGCAAAATCTTATTTCTCGGAAAGCATTGAATGTGCATCTACAAAATATACATACACTAGTAGCCCTTGATTAGTGCTTACATATAACATAGAAAAAATTACGTAAATACATACAGTTTTCATGTAATCAGGCTTCTTTTTATAACCTAAAAAAAATTCTAGCTCTTCAATGGACAGATATACAGGTTCATAATAAACGGTATTCGGTTTTTGTTGTCATTCTTCGTATCCATAAAAAGTTTCAAGAAGCTACTTAGACGCGTTTTTGAATAATATCGATTAAGACACATCGGGTGATGTCATAATTTTGACGTCAAAATGCAAGAAACCTTTTCAACTCAAGATCGTCGGTATAAACTAAAAAACTAGAGTGTTTAATGATTATTATATCCTGAAAATTTCAGCTCTCTACGTCTCGTATTAAGCTAGTTATAAATGATTGACTGAATTAAGACCCACACTTCATAATCAGTCTTAGCCTACCTGGTAGTCCGACAAAATTCGAACGACCACTAAAAAGCGACTGTTTCATACATACTGATGACCATCTTAATTTGGCTAACGAGACGCATTGGGCCTGGGTACACTCGAGTACAAAAGTTATGGATTACTTTTGCCAACTATTTCAGGTTATTAAGAAATCAAGTCAGTTGGTATCCTACCTACCTATCTCTTTAAACGACTCCCTCGGAAGGTGGGTTATGTTTTTCGAGAATTGTATACCTACTTACCTTAATGATTTTTTACGTAGGTAGGTAGGTAGTTTGCTACACCTAGCTAGACAGATATTTTCTCGAGTGAGGCTAGTCAAAATTTACCGACCAGTGACCCTGGTTGGAAAAAACCGTAGGTAGTTAAATACCTAGTAATAATAATAGATGGCACAACTACGTTTGTTAATATTTTGTATTCGGGTACCTATTACTGTTTTTCAACATAAACTTATCTAGTTTCACTTAGTAAATAAGTAGGTAGTAGTCAGGTAGGACCTATGTCTAGTACTAACTACCTATGTAGTTTACTAGGGCAGATCTCACACCGGAATCAGACAACAAAAACAACACTGCACAGTACAGCCCGGCTTCGCACACTTCACTCTACCTACCTACCTAGCTACAACACACTAAGAAGTCTGAAGTCTCGCTCAGTTTGTTTAGCTTAGAAAGAGATGCCCGCTACTGTGCCCGCTATTTCAACGCTGATCTATAGAAGTACCTACCTATGTACAAGCTGAAATTACCTTTTAAATTTTGTTGTTGTTAGAATCTAAAAATATAATTATATCAAGGTCAACCGCATTGACACGACGTTCATGTTGTCAGTAATTTTTCTTGCACTCATTTATAAAATATATTTTGTCCGATCTGGATTGTAAATCGTGTGGGGAATCCCAGCGTACATTGTCTGTGTTGCACGTACGTACGTACAGAAGTTTCCGATATTGTACGGTTGAAATATTGAAGTAAAAGGAACAATATTAAAAGTAAGTAGGTACATTAAGGTTCAACTAAGGCAAAAGTCCGGTTACGGTGTCATGGCCATCTGCAATGAGCTGACCCTTACTACGATACACGATTGATTCATGACATGACAATAGACTAAATAATAATAATATGCTGTTTACCATTGGCGGATACGGGGGGGGCATGGGGGCTATGCCCCTCTCCACTTGAGACTTTGAAATGAACATAAATCCTTAAAATTGCAAATTTTTATATTCATGCAGGTTTTTGTTTTAATTACTATCGATTTATAAAAAACTGAATAATCAGACAAGTAGGTTATGGTTTAATTATGTTATTTAAATGTTTAAGTTCTTAGGTATGAGATCTGCCCTAGTAAACTCTAAAGGCGACGACATAGATTCCTACATAACTATGTAATATCTACTTAGTGTAACCACAGATGATTGTTGTTGTGTGTTGCGTGCACAATGTTTCCTTGTAACATCTTACTTACTCGACCTCACCATTAAACGGCAGCTCGATCAACGCGCACTCGCGCCCAGCAACCCCTGCAGTTTTCTCGCCGGTGCGGCGCGGCGCGGGGCGGTGGCCCTTGGCTTGACGGTAGGTTTGACCATGCAAAAGCGTGCATTATGTAGGTACCTAACTCGTAGTAATTTGTACCTAACTCTCTCATGCAATTCACTGATTTATTAAGTAGGTAGCTACATAATAATGAGTACCTAGGTGTAGAAAAACAAACGTAGATGAAATATTATAAATACTTATGGCCTGTTTGATTTCAGGCTTATAGGTACCTTGCTTTGCTAAATCTATGCAAAATTTCAGCACCATCCGTTCGTAGTTATATTAGTATTGATATATCTATAGGTAGCTATCTATTTTTGGCGTGAAGAAGTAACAAACATCCATTTAAAATTTCTCATTTATAATTATAATACTTTTTAGTGTGTTGTAGCTAGGTAGGTAGGTAGAGTGAAGTGTGCGAAGCCGGGCTGTACTGTGCAGTGTTGTTTTTGTTGTCTGATTCCGGTGTGAGATCTGCCCTAGTAAACTACATAGGTAGCTAGTACTAGACATAGGTCCTACCTGACTACTACCTACTTATTTACTAAGTGAAACTAGATAAGTTTATGTTGAAAAACAGTAATAGGTACCCGAATACAAAATATTAACAAACGTAGTTGTGCCATCTATTATTATTACTAGGTATTTAACTACCTACGGTTTTTTCGAACCAGGGTCACTGGTAGGTAAATTTTGACTAGCCTTACTCGAGAAAATATCTGTCTAGCTAGGTGTAGCAAACTACCTACCTACCTACGTAAAAAATCATTAAGGTAAGTAGGTATACAATTCTCGAAAAACATAACCCACCTTCCGAGGGAGTCGTTTAAAAAGATAGGTAGGTAGGATACCAACTGACTTGATTTCTTAATAACCTGAAATAGTTAGCAAAAGTAATCTATAACTTTTGTACTCGAGTGTACCCAGGCCCAATGCGTCTCGTTAGCCAAATTAAGATGGTCATCAGTATGTATGAAACAGTCGCTTTTTAGTGGTCGTTCGAATTTTGTCGGACTACCAGGTAGGCTAAGACTGATTATGAAGTGTGGGTCTTAATTCAGTCAATCATTTATAACTAGCTTAATACGAGACGTAGAGAGCTGAAATTTTCAGGATATAATAATCATTAAACACTCTAGTTTTTTAGTTTATACCGACGATCTTGAGTTGAAAAGGTTTCTTGCATTTTGACGTCAAAATTATGACATCACCCGATGTGTCTTAATCGATATTATTCAAAAACGCGTCTAAGTAGCTTCTTGAAACTTTTTATGGATACGAAGAATGACAACAAAAACCGAATACCGTTTATTATGAACCTGTATATCTGTCCATTGAAGAGCTAGAATTTTTTTTAGGTTATAAAAAGAAGCCTGATTACATGAAAACTGTATGTATTTACGTAATTTTTTTTATGTTATATGTAAGCACTAATCAAGGGCTACTAGTGTATGTATATTTTGTAGATGCACATTCAATGGTTTCCGAGAAATAAGATTTTGCAAAACGTTACCCCAGCAGGAAATCGAATATCTCAAAAACCTTAAGACGCACAAATTTTATTTTTAGTCGCACATTTATGCACAAATATAAGCTATCTGCCCATATAAGTTAAATTTGTCTAGGACCATTCGTTTAGAATCTTCCTGCTGGAAGAACGTTACCCCAGCAGGAAACGTATTTTGCGTTTTATTCCGAAACGGGGACACGCACAAATTTTTTTTCCTGACGCACATTTACAGTGTAGAACGCTCTAATTATTTGTAAAACAAACTTCATTCTAGAAGAAAAAATCCTGCTGGGGTAACGCACACAACTACTTAATCTAGAAGAAGTAGGCACCTATCGAAGTAAAGTTTGTTTTTCTTTTAGTTTGAATGGGCCTGGCAGAACCCGACCAAAACAAAGCGACTACAACACCTGAACCTCCGCAAGATACCGAGAAAAGAGACAGTCTATAAGTTCAACCTGAGAGTGCTGAGCGAGATGCTCCGAATCGGACCCTGGTGCCGGCTGCCGCTGCTGATACGATGGCTAGAGACAGATTATGAAGAAGACTTTCCGGTAACTTATGTTATCACTAACTCGCTTTCTGCAGGCGGCTTCGCACGCGTTTTACATGGAAACGCGTTTAGAAATAAGCTTTAAAAGGTTATTTCTATTCCATGGGATGATTTATGAGATAAAAAGCTGTGTTACTCCGGGTCTAGACCTACATCTATGTAAAATTTCAGCCCAATCCGATTTTGTCATTTTGGTGTAAAAATTTAAGAAACATCCATGTCTCCTAACTTTCGCGTTTATAATTAGTACGACTTACTCTTAGCAATACAAAGTAGATCTTAGCTTCCACTACAACCCGACGACGGCCTCTGTGGCGCAGCGGGCAAAGGTCTGCCTGCGACGCAGGAGGTTGCGGGTTCGATTCCCGCCTTGGGACAAATGTTTGTACGATCTGCAGATATTTGTGCAGGGCGTTCTGGATGTTTTCTATGTATAATAAAAAATATCTTTCTATGTAGTGTATTGTATTAAGTATATCAGTTATCTAGTACCCATAACACAAGCCCTGCTTAGCTTGGGGCTAGATGATGCTGTGTGAATTATCCAGCATTACTTAAAAAAAAAAAAACTCCATCCAGGTTTTTTTTTTTCACAGTACCAATTTTTTTTGCATAATTTTAATGCTTTATTAACCATAGTTGGTTACTGTCACCATGGTAGGTATCCAAATGGTTTGAGGCTAACGAGCTGAAGTATAAAACTCAAGATGGCCAGTGGGAATGCCAACTAAGCAGAGCTTGTGTTTTTGCTACTAGATGATACTAAATACAAATTTACTTCAAACTAATCAGGGACTAAGGCTAAGGGGTAACCTATTGATAAATGTCACCTACCTACTTACTATTTTGTACGAAGCTATTCCTATGTCGTTATTTTTATCAAGACTCAATTATATCCCTAGGTTTTCAATATCTTATTAATTCTTCTTTTCACATTTCAGGTTGAAAGAACACCACCAAACCACATGCCAATCTGCTATGGTCCAGTCAAGAGCCGAAACCTTAAGAAAAACATACTACCCACCACACCATCTAACACAGAATGTCTTCTATGCTCCCGATACATAACTAACCATCTTAAAATTTCCTGTCTTAATACCAACTGTGAACTAATCTGTCATATAACCTGCTTAGCAGAACTAATACTATCCCCAGGGGAATATGTCCCTATTGAAGGGGATTGCCCTTTTTGTGGGGTTAAACTTAAGTGGGGAGACCTGATCAGGAAAATGAAAGGGTGTAAAATGGGAGATGATAAAAATGATGTCAGTATGGATGATGTTAGTGATGATGATGATGTTGGGTTTAATGATGTTGATGATGTGAGAAGTGATGTTCGAAGTGATGATAGTGATGATGATGATGTAGTTTGTGTAGAATCTAATCAAGTTAAAACTCCTACTAAAGTCGTGGATTATCCTGCTTGGTTTAATGATTGATTTTTTGCTATTCATAAATTTTAGGCACTATTTATTTAGGTAGGTACTTACTTAAGCTATTTGATTAATTTTTGATTAAATATATTGTTATGAATACAAAGTTTGTTTTATTAACAGTTCAAAGAGTTTAAGTACATCAGCTCAAACGTCCGTTACAAATTAAATTAAATATTAAGTATGTAGATTGTAATCTACATCGGTAAAATTCTAGGTAGGTAGGTACTTTACCTTACCTACATAAGCTAAGCATTGCATTCAACTCAAAAATCATGGTGTAAGTACTTAAGAAAATTAGGTAGGTAATGTTTATCAACTAAGTTGCTACTTTAAATAAATAAATAAATAATAAAGTACATAACTATCTACCTACATACAAACTTTCTAAAACTATACAGTGTCAGTCAATTTTACTTAAGAGCCACATTTTAACAAGAAACTTACCTATTAAAAAAACGTTAACAAAATCATAATAATGCAAATAAATATTTGCATATCGTCGACAGCATGTACGAAAAGGGTGTCACTTGATAAAAGTAGGACGTTCTCTTTAGAAAATTATAACGTCATACATAAACGTAGTAATAAAGCTAAATTATTGGTTGAGTCGTGCGACCGTGAATAAACTAACCGTTACACTAACCCGATTTAACATAAACAGTAGGTAATAAATAGGCGTAATCTACTTACAAAGTATTGATAGTCCGACAAATAAATGCATTTCATTTGGTAAATAATCAATCACTTAGAATCAATAATCATCGAAAAAGCCGCCTTCGTCATCATCATCACCACCGAACAAATCATCGTCCTCTTCTGCTCCCGGTGGGACAAATGCACCATTCAACACTTCACTGATAGGCTCTTGGAACCCCAGCACCTTCGCGAAACCATACACCAGCCGCATCACCACCAATCTTGTAAAGTCCACTGGAGTCGTCTCCTTCCTCTGCAAAGTCAGCTGCTTCTCCGTAGGGTAAGTCAACCTTCTTTTCATTTCGCAAGGAGTTAGCATTCCCGCGAAAAGTATCAAAACTGTCAATGTCAAATAACGCGCCATTTTTTCCGCCAAATGTAATGTAGTTTTTTTTTAATTCACTGCATAATAAGCGTGGTTCGAGGTGGAAAGTGAAGAGACAAATGTGAGGCTAACGGTAAGCGGCGTGAATGAAGTCGCATGCCGCAGGGGCTGTGACAACTATTGTATGCGTGTGCGACGGTTTGTTTGCACTGGGAAAGTTGTTGACCAGTCATCGCTCTGCTCGCATAAGACACGCTTACTTACCAGCAGGGCTATTCAGACTTACCGCTACCGAGACATCGACTCGGAATCTGACACAGATTCGCGCGAAATTAAAATATTTTAGCGGTTTTTAATATTTTTTTGAATTAAACTGTCAGAAACGTAGTTTCCCACAAATCGTGGACCATTTTCCATGAACCCATGTTACAATAAAGTATGATATAATGTAGCTTTGGGTAATATGTTTAGTACTTAATAAAGCTGTATTATTAATAATTCCAAAAGTAGCACTAAATCGAAATTTGTATAAACTAGGGTTCATAGGAAATGTTTTATTATTTATGGGAAATTACTAGACTGGTAGTTCCATTTCTCGTAGAACGCAGAAAATATTAAAAACCGCTAAAAGATTTGAATTTCGCGCGAATCTGTGTCAGATTCCGAGTCGATGACTCAGGAGCGGAGAGGTTGAATATCCCTGCAGGTAAATATGTGGTCGGTTTGCGAGCTTTCGCTTTCTACGCTAACCCGGGGCAAGACACAAATGTAGCCCTTGTTATTAGGGGTTCTGTTTCCTGATTCGAGGTGTTCAAGTCACATAAATGAATGAACTTGTAATTAACGGAATAAAATATCTACTCGCAAAACACCTGCCCAGTTACTATGTAGGTACCTTCTTAGGTACGCTGTTACCACCTTATTTAATATAAATAAATAAATAATGCTGGACAATTCACACAGCATTATCTAGCCCCAAGGTAAGTAGAGCTTGTGTTATGGGTAGGTACTAGATAACTGATATACTTAATACAATACACTACATGGATAGATATTTTTTATTATACATAGAAAACATCCAGAACGCCCTGGACAAATGTCTGCAGATCATACAAACATTTGTCCCGAGACGGGAATCGAACCCGCAACCTCCTGCGTCGCAGGCAGACCTTCGCCCGCTGCGCCACAGAGGTCGTCAACTTTGACGGAATTGAACGATAGTTACGTGAAGACTGCTGACCGCGTCCTCTTATTTCAGAAATAGTCCCATCAAGTTATTAAAGTCTTTGGGAGCTTTTCCTTCTTAAAACTTTACATCTTATCAACTTGCCCAATGCAAAAAAACCTCTGTGGTCTCTTTTAGTTCGGTAAAGAAACAGTTACCGATCATATTGGACCGGGCACTCGGGTGAAAAGGAATTTCTTTTTTATAGTTTTCTTGCGACTAAAGACGAATCATTACTGGCAAGTTTCTTTTTTTAGTTTTGTTAGCGTGATGTCACAATGCACACAAAACTTGGAGATAATGATTTTTTTCCTTATCGTCCGAAAAAACGTGAGTTTTTTGCACTGGTGTTTTTGGTTGTGAGATTTCGACCTTTGCTCTATTTGGACTGTGTCTGTGCCGCCCAAGACAAAGCAATTATTTGAAAAGATATGTAATCAATCATATACCTAGGTACTAATATAAAAGCAATTTATATAGAAGCCTAATTTTAAGACATTTTGCATGCCAATGTGTTTTGATGAAGTATGTGACACTACTCTAATGTTTAAGACCTTGTATTATGACCATATTTCGTGCAATAAATGAAATGAAATGAAATCTGTGGACCTTTCAAACATTTCATTGAATAAGTAGGTACACAAATGTAATTTCTTTCAAAAATACATAAGGTAGCTACATATTAGCTGCATAATTTTTAAGAACTTTTTGGTAGGTCCCTATCTCATTATAAGTGAACATTTTTTGATTTGAGAAATAAACATCTTTAAAATAAAAAAATTGGTTATTGCATAAAAAGTACCTACATGGCACTAATTTAGGGCTCTCATTACCAATATAAGCTATTCTGAAAATAGCTTGTGGTTTGGTAGTGAGTGCTTCCCCTTAAAATAATTACGTATGGTTATTGTACAAAACTTAGGTGTACGTCTTAAATAATAAAGTAAAAATGGATAAGTACAGCATTAAAATATTAATATATAGAAATCACGTGTCACGTTGTTTGTCCGCGATGGACTCCTAAACTACTTAACCGATTTTAAATTAAATTTGTACACTGTGTGCAGTCTGATCCAACTTGAAAGATAGGATAGCTTATTCAGGGAAGGTTTAAAAGGTGAGAGCGGTACGAAGTTCGCCGAGTCAGCTAGTTAATTATAAAACACTAGCTGCGCCCCGCGGCTTCGCTCGCGTGGAAATTTATGTTTCCCACTTTCTTAATTTTTTCTTTGCTATAAACCTCACGGAGCCCGAGACCTTTCCAACGAATGCAAAACCGTGGAAATCGGTTCGTGCGTTCTGGAGTTATAGCGTCAGGAAGGAAAACCCGACTTATTTTTATATACACTTGCGAGCTCTAAACTGGAATCGCTTCAAGGGTTGTTCAAGACTAATTTTTACAATTTCTTTGCAGTGAACTGTGAGTTAAGTTATGTTTTCCCTTACGCAGGATTTATTGGCGACGATAAATTTTGATTTAATGCACGATAATGTCCGCTGCCACACCGCAGCAGTGACTAGACAGTACCGACAGACGTCTTCCATGTCGGCATTCCCAAACTAGACTGGCCAGTCCTTATTCCTGACTTGAACCCAATCTGGCATATGTGGGACGAGCTAAAACAGCGGATACGAGGGAGAAATCCAGCTAATCCAGCTCCGGCGCCGATAGAAGCCGATAGATGCAACTTCGACCTATTGCAATAATTCCCAAAATTTAGATAGCCAATTTACACCACACAATCTATAGTTCATTGTACATAAATTGTAAAAAAATTGTTTTGATCAACTCGCGCGATGAAGCGATTCCATTTTAAAGCTCGCAAGTGTAGTAGAAGTCTTTAGTTTTTAAATTCAAAAGACAAAGCATGCAGATTTGAAACTATTTGTCTTTAAACAGAAAATCAGACTATCAACCGACAAAGCATGCTCTGAGTGTCTAACAAAAAAACAAACCTCACTGAGGGAATTTTCCCTCATTCCTAGAATATAGTTCGTTTTAATGTAAGTAGGTATTTTTCTCTGCATCTTCCTGAGTATTCTCGATATTGAATCTAGAATGAGCTTGCCTGTCTATACCTACTCTATCTAGAATCTAGAATCCTAGATATTTTTTGTAATGAAAGGAGTTGCAAAATCTAAAAAAATATTGATAGAAAAATATTTTACGACACTGGTATCATCGGAGCAAATAGCTAAAGTTCGAAACAATTTTTGGTTTTGAAACCTTTCATTCATCATTCTCTTGGTCATGGTCATCTTGGTCTCGCGTCCGTTTTCGAACTCGAATTTGAAACTTTTTCGATGCGCGTGTGAAATTATACATTGATGAAGTTTGTGTTTTTATTTTTAGTTATTATCTTGTTGTTTCATCGTTGTTTTCTGATAACGTTATCATCGGTTTTTGTTAAACTTCATTAATTCTTTGTTTGCATAAATCAACTTGGATTCTAGAACAGTACCTACAGACCTAGATTAAGCTCCAAGGAATAATAGAATGCACAGGTAGAAAGTGTGACATTACAGTGCTAATGACTCGGAGATCATGACGCGGCCGAGGACCTGTGCACCTAGATGCCAAGACAGACCGCAATCATGATTTTCTATTGAAATCTGTCTTATTTTATGCTAATGGTTTCCTTCTTACAATACGCATAACCATCGCAGTCATGTCTGTTTGTTTTTTTACCTTTGTACCTTATGGTGCTTATGGTATTTCCTATAACGAAGTACCTATGTGTGTTATTGTTATAATTATAATACACACATTTAGATCGGTCAGTATGGGAAAGTCTGAAACTAAAAGACATACGAAGATCTCTTCTTAGGAACCATGTAATCGATTTTAATAACAAGAAAAACAGCATTCATACATTTAAAAAAAAACTTGTACTCGTCTCGGGAATCGAACCCAGACGTTTTGAAAAATAAAACTACTTAACACTATTTATATTTAGATATCGATTGTGTAGGTCTCATCCATCGGTATCTTCGATGCTACAAATACAACTCATCTTAGACGACCGATGTGGCGCGGTGGGTGAAGGTCCGCCTGCGGCGCAGAAGGTTGCGGGTTCGATTCCCGCCTTGGGACCAATGTTTGTACGATCTACAAATATTTGTTCTAGGTGTTCTGGTCGTTTTTATGTATAATAAAAAATATCTATCTATGTAATGTATTATATTATGTATATCAGTCATCTAGTACCCATTACACAAGCTCTGCTTAGCTTGGGGCTAGATGATGTTGTGTGGATTGTCCAGCATTATTTATTTATTTATTTATTTATTATCTCTTTTTGAGTCGAGTGTCAAAACCTCATCAGAAAATCGATACTTATAATAAAACCCTAGCTGAACCCGCGACTTCGTTCGCGATTGCCATAGGTACCTGCTGACTAATTATTCACATTTGACCACAGTTTCTCTCGTATTTAAAAAAACGCTGAGTAATACATTTTGCTGTGTGACCTTTTTTCACGGGGGTCGTGACAGACTCACGTCTCTCCAAGCATTCGCTCTCCGCATTCATTATGGTCGTTTCTATGTGTACTTAATAAAAAATATTATCTATGTAATGTATTATATTATGTATATCGGTCATCTAGTACCCATAACACAAGCTCTGCTTAGCTTGGGGCTAGATGATGCTGTGTGGATTGTCCAGCATTATTTATTATTTATTTATTTATTATAATTTCTTTCATCTAAGGTAGAATACCAAAACGTGTCATTCTGTGACGATACCACTGTTATAGTGAAGCGATTACTTTAGCTGAATAGGGCCCCAGCTGAATGGTACCATGAGTAAGAAATGAAACGAGTATGACTCTGGCGCGCTGGCCGAGTCGTAGCTAAAGTCGTATAGATAAAGAATGGCATTGAAGA
Organism: Eupithecia subfuscata; assembly: GCA_963564075.1. NCBI lineage: Eukaryota > Metazoa > Arthropoda > Insecta > Lepidoptera > Geometridae > Eupithecia > Eupithecia subfuscata. The sequence continues at coordinate 9,933,732 of OY751117.1, forward strand.
TGACAACATGCTATCCCCCGTAGACCCTACAGGATTTATACACAATTTAACTAGGGACCTACTAGATAGATACTTATATTCAAAGTGTAACAGGTCCAATTCTGCGCATCGAAATTATTTTTGCACGGCGTTTCATAATATGAGAGAAACTGTGGTTAAATGTGAACTCAATTAGTCGCCAGGTATGGCAATCACGAAAGAAGTCGCGGGTACAGCTAGTCGCTGATAAAATAATTGAATAAAATTATCATTATCGTAACACAGAGATGCGATAATTAGCAATTACGCGAGCGCATATCTCTGCTATTTAATAATTGTCGTAAAAACCAACTTGTTAATAAATCACTTTCGATGATCGCGTGATGTTCATGCAAAGAGCAATGATCGACTCTTGCTAGGGACATGTTAATGAAAACAAGTAGTAATTAAGTCGGAATTTTGTTAGAAATTAATATTACAAACATAATTTACCCTTAGACGTACGTAATCTAATCATGCTAAACAATTGAGGGACTAATGCAGAAAAAGCTTTTTACGTATTTTACATCACACAACAAAAGGCTTTGTTGCTGAGTGACCACATCGCCTAATTAGTATATATTTACAATTCTTTACAAATTAAAACTAAAAAATGAATCTCTACAGAAATAACATACAGCTAGGTTGTAAATTTCGCGGACTTCTTCAGAGAATATAAGCTTAATGCTACAAGTTGCGAATTGCGATCTTATCAATTTGCGATCTTATTCCTATGTGATATGGGTTTTTTGCCTGGAATAAACGAATTTTATTTTATATCTTCATTCTGCTCTACTTTTAAGAAATTTCTGCTTCTCATTTCGAAATAATCAATACCAGTCGGAAGCGTCCCCAAAACGCTGGCTGCATTGCCCTGCTGCTGTATGGCAATGCTGACTGCGCCAGATGATACTCACCAGCTCTCGGATCACGTGTTGCTTCGACCAGACGCTCAGATACCCAATAAAAAAAACCCGAATTTTAGATTCATACATATTTTATAGGTTAGGTAGGTATCTAATTATTAAACAAAATCTTTTGAAAAGTCAGTGTTCAATAATTAGGTATCATAGTGGTATCACCCTTGCATTTAAATGTCCGATTAGAATTTATCACCTCTGGCTAAGGACTTCTAAGTAAGTACCTAGTTTCTAATCGATCCTTTGTCCTCTAATCAGGGTAAACAAGTGACCAGTAGAATCGACTAATGAAAGCGTATCCAGCCATCTATACTGAATACATTTTCCTTAGTAGACTCTACTGGTAGACAGTAGAATATAACAATGCAATAAAAAATAAAATCTTAAGAAATAGGCTGATTGGTCTGAGTAGAAAAATAGTATCTAGCTAATATTTAAAACCAACCGTCCACAGAAATGTATAAGATAATTTATGTTTCAAATAAATTATCTTATCCAAATAAATTGTATACCTACTTAATCTCTAAAATCTCCGGTAATTCATTTGAGTTAGGTCCACTTCGGACTGAAATGTTTTGGATCACGCGGGCCGAAGTGTGGAATTAAAACAAAACAATATTTCTAAATGCTCTTCGAAAGGCGTGTCCTTTGTTGTTGGCCATCAAACATAACATACATGTATTTTTGGTCGTCAGGAAGAAAATGCCTCGGCATTAAGCCCACCCTTTGTACCTCAGTGCAATAAAGTTTTAAATACTTAAATAAAAAACATACACAGCAACTTCGTAAGACCCATCATTCAAATGAAAGAGTTATAACCTAAGAATTTATTGGCTACTAGCTGCGCCCCGCGGCTTCGCCCCCGTGGAAATTTATGTTTCCAACTTTCTTAATTTTTTCTTTCATAAGAACCATCTCCTGACAATAACAAACACAACAAAGAAAGAATTAGCGAAATCGGTCCAGGCGTTGTTGAGTTATGCGCTTACCAACACATTTTGCGATTCATTTTTATATTATAGATAGTAGTGTTTAGTTATTTATATGAACCTTAGGAAATTCGCAGATATTGATCCTAAGCCAACGCTAATCACACTAATATATAAATGCGAAAGTTTGGATGGATAGATGGATGGATGTTTGTTACCTCTTCACGCCAAAACTACTGAACGGATCGTGCTGAAATTTTGCATACAGATAATTCTAATTCTGGAATCAAACATAGGCTACTTTATATCCCATAAGTCAGTTCCCATGGGATAGAAATTACCTTTGAACGTTTCCATAGACACAACGCGTGCGAAGCCGCGGGCAGAAACTAGTATAAACATAAACTCAACTCAACCAAATTGAATGCCACGAGCACAATGCGTTAACCAAGCAATGTTTCCCCTACGCTAACGTTTACCCGAACTTTTGTTTACAAGTCAAGTATCGGATATCAGAGAAAGTCGACGCTTGCGCACCGCTTGGTTCCGATTGACGTTTTTGGACTGGACCTGATTTAAATGAGGTGTATTAAGTGGGTTAATTATATTTGATACGACTTTATTGTTTGCGTTATGATTATGACGGAACCCCACTGCCAGTAGCGCGGCGCGGCTTAAGGGGGTACCTACCCTCAAATTGCTTATTTTCAACTCCGTCGGACCTCCATATCTTCCAAACTACTGAATATTTAACTTTGAAATTTATATATGGTAAAGTTCAGGACTTATTCTATCGATCATATGTATCGAAAACACGATTCCATAAAATTTTCTCGATAGAAAAAAATCGCAAAGTTACCTCTAATTTTTTACTAAAACCCTAATTTCTCAATAAATACAGATGATACGATCTTGAGATTAAGCATAGTAATTGAGCTAAGTATAAAGAACATTTTACATGTTGCCTTTTTTTCAATTAACTATTCTAATGTTTGTGGGGAGCAAATAACTACTAAAAACTTGATTTTTGGGCTTACGCCGCTTTGCTCTGTCCCGCTCCTGTGAAAGCGAAATCCTATGCCTATCCTCTTCACACAATAACGAGGTAGGGTACCGCCTTAACCATACAGTATCAACTAATATAGATACTTAATACTTTCGCTTTTCAGAATACACTTTCCGAATATAACGACGTTGACGACCTCTGTGGCGCAGCGGGCGAAGGTTCGCCTGCGACGCAGGAGGTTGTGGGTTCGATTCCAGCACCGCATTTCAAACGCCTCAATCAAAAATATCTATCTATGCAGTAAGTATAATGTATCAATGAAAATTTGTTTAGCATTATTTATTTATAAATAATAAATAAATAAATAATGCTGGACAATCCACACAACATCATCTAGCCCCAAGCTAAGCAGAGCTGGTGTTATGGGTACTAGATGACTGATATACATAATATAACACATTTCATTACATTACTAATGTGTTGATGAGAAAGGGTTTTAAACACCATTAAAAACAGAAGAGGGAGAATGATTAGACATCTTATCCGACATGACACCTCAAGTAACCTCCTCAACCTCAACCTCAACAGCTTGTGTTGGTCCACTGCTGGACGCAGGCCTCCCCCTGATAAACGCCTTATTGGCTTTTATCTCATGGGGGGTAATGCCCATAATCCCCACGCTGGGCATGCGGGTTGGGGATCGCAGTTCGGTGTTAGAATGTTCTGCAGGGGGCGCTGCTGCCCGCCCCCGGTGGATATCCCTTAGTCGCCTCTTACGACACCCGCGGGAAGAGTTGGGATGGTGCAAAGTAACATCGTAGAAGCAACCTCAAGTAACAACAACCTCAAGTAACATCGTAGAAGAAAAAGTAGAAGGAAGACGAGGAAGGGAAAGACTAAGAAATACCTGTATGAGTCAGAACAAGGAGAAAGCCGCTGTCATGTCGTATATAGAAGTAAGAGACCGCATTGGAAAGAGAAAAATGGAGGAAATTGCATCATTCCACCGAGGAGAGCTCTTTTATTTATAACTAGCTGCGCCCCGCGGCTTCGCCCCCGTGGAAATTTATGTTTCCAACTTTCTTAATTTTTTATTTCATAAGAACCTTCTCCTGACAATAACAAACACAACAAAGAAAGAATTAGCGAAATCGGTCCAGGCGTTGTTGAGTTATGCGCTTACCAACACATTTTGCGATTCATTTTTATATTATAGATAATAATAAAAATAATTAATTAATAAATACCTAGGTAGAGTCAAGGTAGAGTCGGGCTCGTTTATCTTTTTTACTAGAAAGTCAATAATTAATAGATAATATTCATAAGTTTTCGTTGTTTAACATCAAGGTCTGGAAAATTTTCATCCTAACGTTTATAGTTATCTACTAGCTTCTGCCCGCGGCTTCGCACGCGTTGTTTCTATGGAAACGTTTTGAGGTTATTTCTATCCTATTCTATTTTTGAGGTTATGTCAAGTCACACTTGAGTGCTATCGAACGGAATAAATAGTATCCTATGTCCGTCTCCTGGCTCTAAGCTACCGCCTCACCAATTTTCAGCCATATCGGTAAAGCCGTTCTTGAGTTATAAATAGTGTAACTAACACGACTTTCTTTTATACAGGATGGAATTTTGTAATGCCACCTGGAGGGAAAGTACTCTTAATACTGTAGATAGAAAATTTTACTCAAAGAAAACATTCCTTTAATTTTGAAAAGAAAGAAAACTGCATTCATAGATTTTCGAAAATTCGCTTGCCACACCCGGGAATCGAACCGACCAAAATCTGTAAAAATTACACCCTGTATTTTTATTGCATAGATCGGTCGGGTCAATTATAAGTATGAAATCTCTCTTACAAACTTAATAAATTAAATGAAAGGAAAACCATGAAATCTTAAATTATTTTAATTATTTACAATAAAAGTCAACTAACCTACTAATTAGTTCCTCAAAATGGGCTCCATTTTCTTGGATACACAATTTTATTCTTCTTATGTATTCATTTCTAGTAACTTTTAATAACGTGTTGTGGTGAATATTATAAATCGTATTCTGAACTTCAACTCTCAACTCGTTTACATTCGCATAAGATTTCATGTAAATTAGATTTTTTCCCCACAAAAAAAATCTAAAGGGGTGAGATCTGGTGATCTCGCAGGCCATCTGATTGTGCCGTTGGTACCAATCCATCCAGGTATTAAAGTGATTATTAATGTAGGCAGTAGTGATTCTGCTGTTATGGGCTGGAGCACCATCTTGCTGTAGAATTATTTGGTTTCGCTCCGCCTCGGGGAAACCATTTAACTCATTTCTTAAGAGATCCAGTATTTTAAGATAGAAGAGTCTGCATTAGGTACAAACACGTGCAAATTTCAATCATCTTATCTAAATATCAATTCGTCATTTTAATGGATAAATGACGTCAATGATAATTATTATTTACTGACACAAGTAAAAAGATGGATCTTTAAGTTAAAGTGCTTAACTTGACCCATTCAATTTATAATTTAAGATTTCATGGTTTTCCTTTCATTTAATTTATTAAGTTTGTTAGAGAGATTTCATCCTTATTATTGACCCTAACGATCTATTCAATAAAAGTACAGGGTGTAATTTTTACAGATTTCAGTCGGTTCGATTCCCGGGTGTGGCAAGCGAATTTTCAAAAATCTTTGAATGCAGTTTTCTTTCTTTTCAAAAATAAAGGAATGTTTTCTTTTAGTATAATTTTCTATCTACAGTATTAAGAGTACTTTCCCTCCAGGTGGCATTACAAAATTCCACCCTGTATATATACATTAAAAAAGTCAGTTTCAACAAATCAATAGCGTTTCCTCTGGCCTTAAATACATTATGATTGCATATTTCTCGCATTGCAAGAATGCATAGCTGAGTGATTATTTTTTTATTACAAAAAACAAATCCATCATAATATTATAAATTCGTAAGTTCCTAACTGTCTTTTTATCTGTCTATCTGTTTATCTGTCTGTCTATCTGTTTGTCTTTCTGTCTGTTACGATCTTCATGAAATTTGGCAACGAGGTAAATGGTATCTCGGGGACGAACATAGCCTACTTGAGGCCAGGTATTTCTGCAGTAGAAGGCGTAAGGGAAAACGCGCGCCTGCCAAGCCGCCGCGCTCGTGTTTTTTGTAGTTATTTAAATTATGATGATTAAGAAAATCATTTTAAGATAAGATAAGATAAACTTTATTTGTAGCTGTAAAATATAACATTAATATGTACTAAAACTAATTAAATTACTAACACCATTTTATCAAGTCATAATCTGCGAGTTTGTTTAGAAAATACTACATTACATTAGTTAAGTACAAAAAAAAGTAACATAATTATCAGTAGTTCACTAGTTGAAAACTATATTGAAAAAACATTAGAAAAAGGGGTATCTTTAGGATTTTTTTCTATCGAGTGAAGTTCATTAGATCTTGTAACTGAATGCGGCTTTGACTAGACTAGATCCTTAAGTAATATATATCTTATTTTCAGTATTTTAAACCCTATTTTCTAAGTCTTAGATGATTTTAAAAATCACAAAAGTGCGGCCTCTGCTGGCCTACCAAGCCTTAAAAAGCGCGTGCGAAGCCATGTGCAGCATAGTAGGTAATATGTAGGTAATGTAATGTATTACCTTACACTGTGTCTAACAGTTATGAATAAGGAAACGAGAATATGAATAAAATCACAGTAAAACTAGATTCGAGGTCGAATTTTTCAAATTTATTTGTATTTTTCCTGTAATTTTACTGTGTTTTGATTTGATCTATCGTTGGTAATAGGCACTTAATTGTTATTGGTCCAATGTATAGAGTAGGTAAACCAAATCTAAGTTGAAAAAAACATTTAATATGTCAGCCGCGAAAACATGTATAAAAAAGAAATATACATTATATATAATTATTGTAGTATATTTATATACAATTATTATTAGTAAATATATATGTAAATATAGTGTAATAGTGTAAATAACTTATGTGTCATCTGACGACTCCATTGTATTGTGCCGCGCACTAGGTTTTATAAGGACAATTTTGCTGTAGCTCTTTACTTTGGACAATAAATGATATTATATTCTATTCTAGTAATTATTGTGATAGTTTATAAGTATAACGCGTTCTGAAAAGCACGATGACTATTTTGTACGAAAAAGGTGTGAGTGGACGTTTATTTGAAAAGTTCAGAGTAAAATAAAAGTGCAATTAATATTTATTTATTCACAAAGAACATTACAGTCAAGTAATAGAAATAAATTAGAACTAGTACGTATTTCTAATTGAAACAATTGAGCTAACTGTTTGTTTGCAACAGTCGGCAGTTAGCTCAATTGTTTCAATTGTAAATACTAGTATAATTTTCTTTGTGAATAAATGTCTATTGAGCTAACTGACTAAAGCAGACTGTTGCTAACAATCTACAGGTAGCTCAACTGATCCATATCAATAGGTAAGTACATAATTCCTACATAATTTTTTGGCGAAATATTTTTTCATGTAGGTACCTACAATAGTAATTACTTATGAGATCTTTTTTGTTGCTGATTTTTACAATGTACCAGTTTTAAGCAAGTGTCTATAACTGGTTTTAATCATCGTACAACCATACCTACCTTTGTTTAGAAGTGGTATAATATAAAACAACCTTCCTCTGCGATCCAAGACATGAAGACCTCAGACATATGGTAGGTAACATATAAACAGATATAGGGTGATTCAACATGAACTATCTAATCCTACAAACAATCTAATCCAGCAATCATTATTGTTCACTCGGTCTCCCGCGAAACAGCCTAGTTCGGAGATCATAGGAAATCAATGCTCTCACATTAAATCAAACAAATGTAACATCTATAGGCAACATTAACTTATTTGTTTGTTATCCTAATGGCAAATAAATTATTTTGTACTTTTTTTTGTATATGTGTATATCTATACTCGACACTAATATTATAAAGAGGAAAGATTTGATTGTTTGTTTGTATTTAATAGGCTCCGAAACTACTGGACCGATTTGAAAAATTCCTTCACTGTTACTGTTGGCGATAACGCGAAGATTTGCGCTGTCGCGACAAGTCTGGCCAAGAAGTTCGTCTTATCGCGAATCATCATCGCGACAACAAATGCCCTTCGCGACGCGACGTTGCGAAGATTTTTGCCAAAGTGGCCAAACACTTCGTCGTAGAACGAACACGAAGTTTTATCACGACAACGCGAAGACGAATCTTCGCCTTGTTATGTGGCCCTAGCATACGAGCCCCTCTACACCTTAGGTATACTGGAATTTAAAGTACTTACTTAGATTTTCGTAAAAATAACAAAAAATTAAATAGGTACCTATTAAAGTGACGGAACCGTGGTCCCACTGCGATGCCCAGAGCCATATGTTGAACGGTCAAGACGTGTGTGTTTGGTGGGACCACGGTTCCGGAGTGCCTATTAAGTATTAAGAATCACAATATAGCATTCTAAGAAAAAGATAGGCTCACCCTCTACATTGTAAGTATGTAAAGGCACCTATATGCTCCCTTAGGTATACAAGCCACGACTAATACAAAAACTAGTCTTTAGCAAGATTATTATCTTAGCTACTCACCTACCTACATATTACATAGATATACGCAACTCAACTACCGCGTTATTTGCTCTCCTCGGTCAAAAACCTAACCAGTTGTGTTGAAGCTTTTAAGCCGGCAACATGCTTCTATTTTACATTGTGACCGGTTTTGTAAGTAAATTTATCCATATCTAGCTTTTACTAGCGGCTTCTCTCTATAATTCAATTTATAGAAATTATTTGTCAAAAAAGACACAGTCACTAACATGAGAATAGTTATTTTTTTTCATAATCATAATCATAATCAATTTATTGCACGAAAAATGGTATTATAAAGGTCTTAGGCTTAAAATTAGTTCACATAATTCACCGGTTAATTCGGCATGCAAAATAGACACAAAATATAAATTTAATTTGATCTGAATAAAATAAATGGAAATTAAATTTGAAAAATTATTTAAAAAGGAATGTTGTCAATAAGCCACTATTTAGCTTAGTGTAAACAATTTATAAAAATTATATTCTAAATCTAATATATAAAATTCTCGTGTCACAGTTTTCGTTGCCATACTCCTTCGAAACGGCTTGACCGATTCTCATGAAATTTTGTGAGCATATTGATTAGGTCTGAGAATCGGCCAACATCTATTTTTCATACCCCTAAGTGATAATTTTAAATTTCCACGCGGGCGTAGCCGCGGGGCGCAGTTAGTATATTATATAAATGACCGGTTGTCTTTGCCTGCTGTGCTATAGGTAGTTGACATAACATTTATAAACGCACTAGCTTCTGCAAGCGGTTTCACACGCGTATGATTGTGCCTTTGATAGCTCCGAATCTAAAGTTCGAATCTCTTAACATTACACTGTTAATAATGTTTTGCGTGAAAAAAAAATTGGTTGCCTGTAAAGTCGGTATACGGGCGAAAGTTTTACGTGACAACGACTTTGAGTTCCTTTCACTTTTTATGTCTGCATAACGTGAGCGGAGCGTAACGCGTAACGCAGTTTCTTGAAGTGTCACCCGGCAAACCAATTTATAAGACGTTGTCACGTCAAAATACGAGACCTTCGGGAATCAAATTTTTACGGGACGGTCCACCTCTAGACTATTCTCTGTACCATAAGAATCACAAAAATACTTATTAAAGTTTGGATGGATGTGTAGATAGATGGATGTTTGTTACGTCTTCACGCCAAAACTAGACTGAACGGATCGTTCTGAAATTTTGCATACAAGTTAATTCTAATCCTAGAGTCAAATATAGGCTATTTTTTATCCCATAAATCAATTCCCATGGCATAGGAATCACCTTTAAACGTTTCTATAGAAACAACGCGTGCGCAGCCGCGGGCATAAACTAGTTAATAATAAAGAACATAAAGAATTTTCGCAAATGCTCCAAAAATACCAGTGAATCGACGTTAATTTTTTCATAAGTTAATAGAATATGGTTTACGATATGCGGGAAATTACAGTTTTGCTAAGAACTCGGAAAATATAAAAAACCACAAAATAATTCGAATCTAACGTCAACACAAATAAAATAAATAAATAATGCTGGACAATTCACACAGCATTATCTAGCCCCAAGCTAAGCAGAGCTTGTGTTATGGGTACTAGATAACTGATACCTATACCACAGATATTATAATACTAAAATACAATACACTACATAGATAGATATTTTTACTATACATAGAAAACATCCAGAACGCCCTGGACAAATGTCTGCAGATCGTACAAACGTTTGTCCCGACGCTGGAATCGAACCCGCAACCTCCTGCGTCTCAGGCAGACTTTCGCCCGCTGCGCCAGAGAGGCCGTCAACAAAACGATCAACCACAAGTAGGTAGGTTACTTACTCACTTGTAAGGTATACCTACCTAGCTTAGGTACAGAAAACAAGTAGATACATATACCTATATCAAGTTCAACCCAAACACTCAGATCTTCAAGTTCATGTACATTTATTGCTTACTATTTTAGTTTTTTTTATTACCTAAACGTCCATTAAATTGATTGGATATTTTGTTATCCGTAGTAAAAAATGTAATGATTGATAATTAGGATTATAGATACAGAATGTTGTAATTATAGTAAGCCCACTCGGCTAACGGCGGCGCGGCGGCGGCGGCGCGCTTGAGTCCAGGAAGTCCAAATATTTTCGACTTGTCGGTCACTGGACCTTACCGCATTACCGTCCTGAGGGAAGATTGCCGGTTCGAGTCCCGTCGAAATATTTTTTTTGGATATTATTTAATTTGACGACCGATTTGGCGCGGCGGGCGAAGGTCCGCCTGCGCAGGAGGTAGCGGGCTCGATTCCCGCCTTGGAAAAAATGTTTGTACGATCTTCAAATATTCGTTCCGGGTGTTCTGGGTATTTACTGTGTACTATAATAACAAAATATCTATCTATGTTATGTATTATTTTATTTTCAAAGAAAATTATACTAGTATTTACAATTGAAACAATTGAGCTAACTGCCGACTGTTGCAAACAGTCTACAGATAGCTCAACTGATCCATGATGTTATGTATTATGTATCTTATTATAAGTTCTTTTTAAAGCCGGGTGTTCTGGGTATTTACTGTGTACTATAATAAAAAAAATATCTATCTATGTTATGTATTATGTATAACAGTCATCTGCCCGCGGCTTCGCACGCCTACAATGTCTATGTTTTTCTTATTAGTCCAGACCTTTATGTGTGCAAAATTTCAGCCCGATCCATTCAGTAGTTCTTCCGTTGTCTTCGGCCAAACATCTTCACAACGGCACAACCTTTCACCTTTACAACATCAGTAGGATAGTCGTAATAAGAAAATTAATCTTGAACTGACTGTTTTGTACGATACATAGTGTTTTAATTTAACAGATTTTATATTAGAACTTAATGATTATATCGGGTATTTATCGCAGACCTTTTGTTTTATTTCCCCTAGGTACGGGGCGACTAAACTAGTTAATAATAAAGAACATAAAGAATTTTCGCAAATGCTCCAAAAAATACCAGTGAATCGACGTTATTTTTTTCATAAGTTAATAGAATATGGTTTACGATATGCGGGAAATTACAGTTTTGCTAAGAACTCGGAAAATATTAAAAACCACAAAATAATTCGAATCTAACGGCAACGTTTTATTTCCCCTAGGTACGGGGCGACAGTCGCTCCGTGGCCACGATTGCCACGCGATAGAAACGTAGGGGAAATAAAACAAGCGGTACCTACGCCATAAATACCCGATATAATCATTAACTACGTTAACAAATCGCGAAAGTTTAAAAAGATTTTTATTGATCCGGTTCCAGATAGCAGCAGCCTCGGGGACAGCTCCGTACAAGGTCCTGTTCGATGGCAACCGGATCCCCACCGTGGCCCTGGGCACTGGCAGGGGCACCGCTGCTCCTGGAGTAAGTTGAAAACTACCACCAATGGTACAAATAAACAAGGTATGCTACTCCGAGAGCTTCCCAAGCCTACGTCTCTGTCCAATTGCCACAAAAATGGGAGGTTACGTTCATTTGACGGTGACTATCAAACTTTTATTGACGCCGGTGAATCACTCGCGTTTTTGATCGGATAAATCTTTAAAATGAAATGGGCGGTTACTCTATCCGTAACGGTCAGTGTGAAAGGTAAATGATTTATTATTATTATTATTATTAAAGGCGGTAAAATAAGGTTCTTTAAATTCCCGAAAAGAGACACTGTGGCTAAAAAATGTTCCTGCGATTAGAAAAATTTCATTTCAAGGGAAACATTTATTTATCCATGTGAAGAGCTCATTTTAGCGTTGCTCAAATTATGGACACTAAGTTTGAAAAATTTCATGGAAAACCTAAAATCTAGACCTAGATCTCGAATCTCCCAAAACTAAAAAGTTGAGAACCGAGCATACCTTGTTTATTTGTACCATGCTACCACCGACAAGCCCTTTTGCTTAAGGCGCTACCCCGACCCAAATCAGCGCCACCACCTATTTTTAACCCCCGACGCAAAAAGACGGGTGTTATAAGTTTGACTTGTCTGTCTGTGTATCTGTCTGTGGTATCGTAGCTCCCAAACGGATGAACCGATTTTCGTTTAGTTTTTTTTGTGTCATAAATAATTATTAATTTATTATCTCGAGTGTTCTTAACCATGTTTCATCAAAATCTGTTAACCCAATAAACGTTGGCGGGTTTTTTTAAATTTTAATTTTGTCTTGTATCTTATTATTCTGTTAAACGAAAGAATTTTCATAAATCGATGGCCAGTTTGTGAATCATATTATAAGTTTTTTTTTAAAGCCTCTATAAATGTTTTAGTTTGTATAGTGTAGGCAGAGATGCGAAGTTGCTCTTTTTTGGTACCATGGTGGCCAAAACGTGCAACTACGCATCTTTGCTTAAAGTATACTAAATAAAACTTTTACAGGGGCATTAATAAAAAGCTTATGATAGGATTCACAAACTGGCCAATCGATTTTTGACAATTCCTTCGTTTATAGAATAATAATAAGATAAAATAGGGTGGCGCTGATTTAGGTCGGGGTAGCGCCTTAAAATATACTAAACTAAACTAACACTTTCATGGCCCAAGACGCAGACGTGGCTAGGCAGTGAATGCGTTAACGGACAAGGTCTAATAATCAAAAGCAGCTTCTAGATAAGCCTTATCCATGTAACTAACCATACCAGTCATTGTTCTGATGTTCGACTTATTTACATGTTTGATGCGAAGTTATTTAGAACTACCGGCACTTTGTCGTTTTTTCTTACATTTTTGCTAAAGTTATGACTAGCTTCTGCCCGCGGCTTCGCACGCGTTGTTTCTATGGAAACGTTTTGAGGTTATTGCTATCCCATGGGAACTGATTTATGGGATAAAAAGTCGCCTATGTTTGATTCCAGGCATAGAGCTACACCGGTGCAAAATTTCAGCTCAATCTGTTCAGTAGTTTTGGCGTGAAGACGTAACAAACATCCATCCAAACTTTCGCATTTATAATATTAGTGTGAAAGTGTGATGATTAGTGTGATGTGAAGTGTGATTTGTAAGCATTTAGGGCTTTGTAGCAAGTAAGTACCTATTTTACTTTGTACCACACTATGAGACCCGGAAAATTGGTTTGACAGTTAGAAGCTTATCGCAAACCGCAACCACAGAGCTATCGTGAGAGCTTTTGTGGGTTAATGGTTGCGGTTTTCCAAACAACATAGAAAATGTATACCTACTACGAGTATAAACTAGTACTTACCCCATCTCGCGACCTACACGACCTTTGAACGTTTACCTTTAAACGTTTCCGTAGAAATGCCGCGGGCAGAAGCTGGTCACACTAATATTATAAATGCGAAAGTTTGGATGGATGGATCTTTGTTACCTCTACACGCCAAAACTAGTGAACGGATCGGGCTGAAATTTTGTAGACAGATAATTATAATCCTGTAATCAAACATAGGCTACTTTTTATCCCATAAATCAGTTCCCATGGGATAGAAATCACCTTTTAACGTTTCCATAGAAACAACGCGTGCGAAGCCGCGGGCAGAAGCTAGTATTATATTATATGCGATAGTTTGGACGGTTAGATGGATGGATGGATGTTTGTTACCTCTTCACGCCAAAACTACTGAACGGATCGGGCTGAAATTTTGCATACAGGTAATTCTAATTCTGGAATCAAACATACTTTTTATCCCGTATGTCAGTTCCCATGGGATAAAAATGACCTTTAATTGTATCCATAGAAACAACGCGTGCGAAGCCGCGGGCATAAACTAATAAAATAATAAACCGGCGAAGTGCGAGTACACGCACACGGGGGTAGATTTTGTTGGTATTAAAGTTGCACTGTTACTTATAAATGGAAAGTTTACCTAATGTGTCTACCTATTATGGTTCAAGAGATACACGCTCGACAAACTTAGAGCAAAAATAGCCAAAAAATCGTGTTTTTGTGTTTATGAGTCCACTTTAGTTTTAATATTTATTTCATTAAAGTATTTTTGATTATATCGGCAAGAGAAATGCACGTTCTGTGAGAGTTTCAACTATCTAACTCTTACGGTTTATGAGATAGAACCCTCTGAAAGACGAACAGACAGCGGAAAATTAGTAATAGGGTTTCGTTTGCATTCTTCGGGTACGAAACCCAGCAATAAAATGAAAAGTTCTTAGACCTATTAGTATACCTATTAGTAATTTATCTTCACCGAATATTTATGCTACAATTTTTGGAAAAAACAAGATTGTGTCTTCTTAAATAACATACGTGTACATCCTACCATTAAACAATCATCAGGCGAGGACCAGTCGGCATCGCTAGACCTTACTTTGAAAAAACGACAGAAGTTGACGGATGACGTCAGATCGCCCGAAATAAAGGACGGCCGATCCGTTCTTTTGATAAGAAGATAGGTAGATAGATACATAGAATATATGTACTTTATTGCGCAAAAGTTGTACACGGGCGAGCATAATGCTAGGTACCTAGCAATTTCTACCTGCTAACCTTTGCGTAGTGTGGACAACAATTTAGTATGTAATGCTAGATTACAAAATTTACAGAAAAACAAGAAAAATAATAATAATTACAACTAATAATTCGTGTCTTTACCATTAACATAAATAAATAAACATATAAACATAATAAAATATAAGTACTAGTCACATTAATACTTAGATGATTTTGATGACCTTGGTATGAAAATTATTCTGACAGTTCAAAGTATTTTATTTATTTATTGACATAATAACATCATTACAGGTTTTTTTTATTAAGCCTTTATTAGACCTTTAGAACCGACGTGAGGTGCCTGGAAAAGACTTAGTAGAAAACTTGTAGCCACATTTAGGTCTCTAGGATATATGGGTACAGCTCGCGTCTTTGCGAAGTTTGCGAGCCGCAATTACTAGAGTAGGTAATTTGTTGAAATAATAGCATCAACCTAAACATTTCAGGTCCCAAGCTCCGAGGTCCGTGACGCAGTGATCTGGGCTATTGAAGCTGGCTACCGTCACATCGACACAGCTGCCGTGTACGGTACAGAAACGGAAGTCGGCCAGGGGATTGAAGATGTTATACGCAGGGGGATTGTGAAAAGAGAAGATCTGTTTATTACCACTAAGGTAAGACCTATGATGGTTGGTACAATACAGGTAATAGGGACTAACTAAAGAAGACTAAGAAAAAGTTAAGAGGATGGCTAATTAAAAATTGTTTTATACAGTGAACGAATATTTGGAAATTCGAATTTTAACCAGGGATGTTACGGAGTTATTTTAACGGAACAGAAGTCGGAGTTTTAAAATTTGGTTTGTCGGAATCGGAATCCGGAGTCGGTAGCGGAGGCGGAGTGGAAGGTGGTGGCAGATAGATTCCTGCAGCAGCTGCTGCAGTAGGCACATTTTCAGATTTGCAGGATTTCCTCAAATTGTTTCAGTAGATCATTTACTTTATTATGTTGCATATAAATCGCCGCAGATATATTCAGTGAAAAACTGTCTCCCCTTTGATAATTCGGCACAAAATAGCTGTATAAGTCTCCGAAATCCAATACCTTCAACGAAATCAAAGGGGAGATCATGCAAAGCTATCACTTCAGAAATCAATTTGTCTATTTCCATCGATTTAGCATTAGAACTACACCATTTTTGATTCCTCATCAAAGTTTCTTTGAGAGTTATTTGTTTTTTGGCATCTTGAAGAGGCGTTGTAGTTGAAGGCTGTACTCTATTTATCTTTTCAGTTTCTAATTTTATAATTTCTTCGTATTCAGTAGCATGCACAGACTTTAAATGACATTTTAACGAAGTAGTCGTTACTCCTTTTCGTGAAATATTTTTTAACACCAGGGGTATTGAGGAACATCTACAAAAATCTACCTACCTACCTCATTTGTCAACTATTAGTTTTGGCGTTAGAAAAAATATCCCCAACTCTTCCCGCGGGTGTCGTAAGAGAGGACTAAGGGGATATCCACAGAGGGTGGGCAGCAGCACCCCCTGCAGAACAACAATTCTACTACCAAACTGCGATCCACAACCCGCATACACAGCGTGAGGATTATGGGCGTTAACCCCCATGAGATAAAAGCCAATAATGCGCTTATCAGGGGGAGGCCTGCGTCCAGCAGTGGACCAATATAGGCTATTAGGTTGAGGTGAGGTGAGGGACAGTATGAGAGAGGAGATAATTTTCAATCTCAATCAATTTCTACGCGACTTATAATAAAATACTCAGCCCAGAAAATAAAAACGCCTTTGCCTGCGTCAAACCTTACCGTTTTTGTTTTATTTCCAGCTCTGGAGCGACAGGCATAGAAAGAACCAAGTGGTGCCAGCTCTAAACGAGTCCCTAAACAAACTGGGACTGCAGTATGTTGATCTGTACCTAATTCACTTCCCTGTGGCTGCTCAGGTAAGGTTACAAAAGAAATATTAATCCAAAATAAGAACCTAAAAAATCTCATAAAATCAAGCTCCGCCTAGCGCCTACAACAACTTTACTGCAATGTCTCAGTGGCGCCACTAGCGCAAATTTTGAGTCAAGTGACTTCCGTTTTGTTTGAATCAATAATCAAGATAAAACTTTAAATAATTTTAAATTTCGTTAAAACCTAACACTTAAGGGTCCGGGGACGGATGAATTTCCCATACAAACATAATACCAAAATGATTTGTAATTTGAGCATAATTATTTTCACCATCGTCTGCTATTATTTGTATTAAAATAGTATTTATCTAGGTCGCTGCCACTATTTTTGTTTTCAAAATACCTTTCTGAAATCAAATTTAATCGAATCGCATTTTTACATCAAAGAATGAATGTTTACTATTTGTGTAGATAAGTATTCTGAAAAAAGCTTGCGGCAGGAACCTAAATAAATACTATTCTAATAAAAATAGCAAACCATGGTGAAAATATTCTCAAATTACAAATCATTTTGGTACTACGTTTGCATGGGAAATTCATCCGTCGCCGGACCCTTAAGAGAATAGATAAGTAGATATTTTTATTAGAAATAGAAAACATCCAGACCAGACCGGTTAGTCTATTTGGCGATAATAACGCTTTGCGGAAAGTTCGTCTAAAACAATTCGTCTAAAACAATTCGACTAAAACAATTCGACTAAAACACAATTCGACTAAAAACATTTTACAATTAGTAACGATTCGACTAACGACTAAAACAATTCGTTTTAACAACGAAACATTTTGTGTCATCATAATGGCTCTGGGTGCAATTATACATAATTATACACACCCTTTCAGTCACAGAATCGCCACGACGACCCCCGCTTCGCGGGGGTTGGACGGGCTTCGTTACGTACTCCACGTTAATGTTGACCCCCCCCGCTTCGCGGGGGTGGGAGGCCTACAAGTCGGGTCAAATTGAGGTCTTCGTGCTTTAGTCGAATTGTTATTAGTCGAAATGGTTTTAGTCTAACTGTTTTAGTCGAATTGTATTAGACGAATTGTTTTAGTCGATTTTTGCGTAGACGATAATAACGGCACTCTCCTTTTTCCATAAAATTTGGTACAGCGCCTCTATCGTGCGGACAGAGAACTACGTAATTCCCATACTATGATGTGAAATGTTTTAGGAGACATCACGATCACGTATGGTCACTAACGTCAACGGAACAAATATCTGCAGATCGTACGAACAATTGCCCTGGGAATGAATTTACGTTGTTTTCATTCCTTTTTGCAGATGGATGGCACTGCCGAAGACATAGACTACATGGAAACCTGGGCGGGCATGGAAGAAGCACAACAGCTGGGTCTGGCGATATCCATCGGGGTTTCTAACTTCAACATATCCCAGATTGACAGACTGCTGGAACTTGGTACCGTACCTCCAGCTGTTAATGAGATTGAAGTAAGTGAACTTTTTTGTTAATAGGTCCAATTATAGTAGACTAGAATTACTGAATCAGCAGGTCACAGAAAGAGCGGTTTGGCACTGCATTGGATCGGAATTCGTGACAGAACGGATTTGCATAATGCCATAGACTAGCTAGATTTGGAAGATATGTTTAAGACGCTGGACTGGAAAGGTAAGGGCGATTACATCTCACACCTGCGATTCGCTGATGACATAGTTTTAATGGCGGAGTCGCTAGAGGAGCTGAACCAGATGCTGGACGGCCTAGCCTCAGTCTCGCGACGCATCAGTCTTGACATGAATTTGGATAAAACCAAAGTCATGATCAATGGCCTCATTGATCTGGGACCAGTCATCGTACATGGCCACCTGCTCGAAATTGTTTCCGAGTAACCTTACCTTGGGCAAATTCTGCGGTTAGGTAAAAATAATTTTGAGAAGGAGGCCAAGAGGAGGATCCAGCTAGGCTGGGCAGCGTTCGGGAAACTACGTCGAGTCTTCTCGTCATCCATACCGCAATCCTTGAAAACGAAAGTGCGTCCTACCCGTCATGACCTACGGAGCTGAGACGTGGACACTCACGGTAGGGCTGGTCCACCAGTTCAAATCAAAAAGTAAAGAAGGTAGGAGGTTCAGTGACAAAATGGCTTTTGCCTCACCATGAGTTGGTTGAGTAGCAAGCTGGAAACCAACGCTGGTCTTCCGTACGGCTACTTCGTACTTAAAACTAACGAAAATAAGCTAAAACTTAACTGAATTTCTTCCACAGGTAAACCCCACCCTAACCCAGATACCACTAGTATCCCACATGCAAGCCAAAAACATAACTGTCATGGCGTACAGTCCATTCGGGTTCCTGGTTTCCCGCAAGCACAAAAATCCACCGCCTCCGAGACAAGATGATCCTTTCCTAGTGGGGTTAGCCGAGAAATATAACAAGACTACTGGGCAGATTGTTCTTAGATATTCGGTAAGTGAAAAGCTGCAATACTCATCATCATCAGCCGGTATTCGTCCACTGCTGAACATAGGCCTCCCCCAAACGACGCCACAAATAGCGCTCCTGAGCCGCCTCCATCCACCGACTCCCTGCGACTGTCGTCAGTCCATCGAGTGAGAGGTCTTCCCACACTCCGTTTCTCATTGCATCGCTCGAGAACCTTTACTCACCAACGGTTATCGGTTCTGCGAGCTATATGGCCTTGTAGGGGTTCCGATGACCGGTAGTATACACGATAAGGGATACACCACAGATATCTAATATATAAAATTCTCGTGTCACAGTTTTCGTTGCCATACTCCTCCGAAACGGCTTGACCGATTCTCATGAAATTTTGTGAGCAGCTAGTTTTTTATAGATATGTCGTGGCCATATCCTAGAATTGATCACTTCATGATGTGATCGACCATTTCATGAAATGGTAGAATTTCATGACATGGCCAGCTAAAACTGACTATATCGTTTAAGCATCAACGTTTAATGATATTTCTATCAACGTTTGGCCATATCATTTATAAATGTAGGTATTCCATGACATTAAAAGGTTTAAGGCTATGGCGCTCTTTACGGGAGGCCTATGTCCAGCAGTGGACTAATATAGGCTGATGATGATGATGATGAAAAGGTTTAATGAAAAATTCGAATTAGGAAGGAACTTTATAATTAAAAATAGCTCAATGCAGTTGGCTTTCAGTTTAGATGTTATGCTCGTTTTTCGAGTGACTTTTATAAAATTCCTGTAGAATTTTATCGTAACGGCTCCTTACTTCATTTTTGTCTTCTATTTGCACATTATTATTCGCTTTTTTAACTAAATAATTGTCCGCCGACATGATGCATCACAGAACAGAAACAAACAAACACTCAAAAACCACAGATGTCAAAAACAAAACAAAACAATATCAGCGCCTCTAACGGTGGATAATGTAACTATTTTATGATATTGTTTGACCTTATCATGAAGTAGCCGTGCGTTTAGCTTTTCATATCGTTAAACGCTGATTATTCATTGATCTGGCCTGACTACATGATGATATGGCCAGCGCGTATTTTCCATTTCATGAAATTCTACCATTTCTTGAAATGGTCGGTCACATCATGAAGTGATCAATTCTAGGATATGGCCACGACAGATATATTAGATACTAGCTTCTGCCCGCGGCTTCTCACGCGTATTTTCGGTACAATAAGTATTGTTTGTTGTTGTTTCTATGGAAACGTTTTGAGGTTATTTCTATCGCATGGGGACTGATTTATGGGATAAAAAGTCGCCTATGTTTGATTCCAGATTTTGACTCACCTGTATGCAAAATTTCAGCTTAATCCGTTCAGTAGTTTTAGCGTGAAGAGGTAATAAACATCCATCCATCCATCCAAACTTTCGCACTCACATGTTATTAGTGTGACTATTGTGATGTGATTAGTGTGATTTTTTCGTCCATCCGCCGCCGCCGAGTCAAACCTGTCGTGTTTGACTCGGCGCAAAATGGACGAAAAAAATATCAACATTGCTACTTCATCAAGGACTGACGCCACACGCCCGCGGATGGCGAGGACGCATCGGTCCTGAGAACCAACACGCCCGCCACCGACGGGCGGGCGGCGCTTTAGCCGACGCGTCTCCACTCCACCGTCGTCGCTCGCACGCGACGGTTCAGAGAACCCAGCGCCAAACAGAAAAATAAACGACACCGCACCGTGGCCGATGTAGCCTCGCGTAGCACGATGAAATAAAACATACTTACCTACTCGTATGAAGTGCATTAAGAGATAGGTACATTTACACTACCTCCTCAACCTCTACCTGAACAGCCTGTATTGGTCCACGCTGGACGCAGGCCTCCCCCTGATAGACGCCTTATTGGCTTTTATCACATGGGGGTAATGCCTATAATCCCCACGCTGGGCATGCGGGTTGGGGATCGCAGTTTAGTGGTAGAATTGTTCTGCAGGGGGCGCTGCTGCCCGCCCTCGGTGCAAGTTCTAAGCCGGCACCATATAGCTAACCGGGACTTTATTTATCCCAAAATGTTCAAAAAATAAGTGTCCACCCGTGCGAAACCGGGATGGGCCGCTAGTTTAAAATAATTTATCCCAAAATGTTCAAAAAATAAGTGTCCACCCGTGCGAAATGATGGGCCGCCAGTTTAAAATAAAAAGACTAATAGTTTGGCTGCAATTGCGAAGTTCAAGCTGAAATCTGATCTTAACTAAAATTTTACCAAACTCCAAATATCTTTCGGACCGCTAAATATCGCAGAACATGCATCGGGGTTTAATCGATAGGTGCTGAGGTCCCCCGACCCCCAGCCACAGATGATCCACCCCTTTTGTTACACCGTGTATATTTTACCTTAGAAATATATTGTTTTATTTTACTACACACAGCCTTGTGAAAGTATAACTTTGAAATGCGTCTCACGAGCGACACGAGCTCAACCTTTGTTCTAAATGCCAGACAGATTGAAATGATGTGATTATTTTGCAAATAAATTGAAATTGAGATATCTTCTTGAATACATAATGGATGAGAGGTTGTGACACCTAATCTAACTACAAAACATTTAGCTTAAATTTTGTAGTTTTTGCTTGAAGATAATTCTTGAATTTACTGGTTTTAACGTGGCTTTTTTATGGATTATACTACATAATACATAATATGTATATGCCTACATAATATGTTAAAACTTTTAAATTTATCGTGGTTATCAACACTAGTCGCTAAGTCATTCAGAACGGATATTTACCATGATTTGAAAAAGAAAATGGGATAGCTCAAAACTCAAATCATAAAAAAAATGAATGCTCCACCTCCGGGGGTACCCGAAAATACCCCATGTACATTATGTTCCCCGATTTTCGAAGTTTTCGAGTTATAATTTTGTTTGAGAATGTGTGAAATAATACATGGGGTATTTTCGGGTACCTACCCCAGGGGGTGAGGCATTCAATTTATTTAAGCTACGTGAAAATTTCATGTAGCTTCAACGTTTAAGGTAGCTTACTGCCCCCTTACTGCCCCTTCCAAAAATTCCACCCTGTATAGATTATTTTGTTACAGATCGAGAGAGGCCTGATTCCTATCCCGAAATCAACCAACAAATCCCGTATCACTCAGAACATAGACCTATTCGACTTCCAGTTGACTAAAGATGAAGTGGATCGCATCAGTGCTTTTAACCAAGACAAGAGAGTTATAGATGGAGCTTGGTTTGCGGGCTTCCCGTACTTCCCGTTTGTTAGTGTAGAGAAGAAAGTTTAAAAGTGATTAATAAAGAGGGATTTTGAAGTTTTTTTTAATTTGTACCTACCTTTTGTTAAGGTATTTAAAATATTTTTTCGCAATTCAACTCAATTTTCAATTACCTTAACAACCTTACCTACATTTAACTTAACCTTACAGAGATTGAAGTGTAATAAATCTAAGTGATCTTTATTTTCTAGTTTGACTTAAGTCATTTGGATTTTGTCGTCACAAAATCCAAAGTCCAAAGAGTCTTGTGAGGTCTAAGGGAAATAAAGCACTTTGATCATCAATTAAGGCGAAGAGTAGGGGCGATAGTGGCGCCACTACATATTTAATTTAATCATTAAGTTATGCAAAGGAATTATCAAAAAATCGGACTGCTGGTAGACGATACCTATCACAAGCTTTTATTTAATGTATCTGTAATAGTTTTGTTTTGTGTTATTTAATCAAAAACCTTGTTCGGAGAGCTTGGTGGCCACCAATAGGAACTAAACTCTTGAAACAAGTATCTGCCTAAATAATACAGTACAAAACTATTTAAGATACATTTAAAAAAAGCTTATGATAGATATCGTCTACGCGCGGTCCGATTTTTTGATAATTCCTTTGTATAACGTAATTATGAAATTAAATATGTAGTGACGCCACTATCGCCCCTACTATTCGCCTTAAGGTATTCGCCGCCCCCATAGATTCACAATGCGCACCATGAAACCGTCTGTATCAAAAGGAATCCCATTTTACATTTCAGGATACCATTTCAACTAGTGTAGTAGCTATAGTATTATAATATCTGTGGTAGTAGTAAATGAATGCAATAATAAATGACAAGTTTCTGCGCCCCAAGTTTCTAAACTATTGTATTAAGATCGCGAAGAAGGTAATTTTAAGAAATAGATAGATAAAATATGTTTTATATTTATATATATTAAAATATATAGTATAGCATACATATGTAAAGTAGTTAGAAAATAATAAAGTAGATATAAACAATAGACATAAGATAAATTGAAATACGTGTACCTATATTATAATAAGATTGTAAAAGTTTCTGATTAAGTTAGAGGAACAAGAAATATTTAAAAAAAAACAAATAAAAACTAGTGTAGTAACGCTCGGCCAGGAAGCATGCCTCGCAAAATTGCAAAAATCAAACACACACAAAAAGATAGCATTTCCTATTTTCAGCAAAGTTTTAAGACATTAGCCCTGTCCTTATGAAATCATCGCTAAAAATTATTTTTAGATTTGCTTATGTTGGCATACGTTACGATTTTGACTTTTTTCTAAATACATGAATAGATAGAGGCTATTGTTTTTATATTTATTTTTATTTTATGTGTTCTTGCGTTTATTTTTAGGGGTCTGTACCTCAAAAGGAAACCTTATTAGTTAACCGGATTAGTTGTCTGTCTGTCTGTACATCCGTCTGTCAAACCTCTTTTCTCTGGAACGCCTACCGAATTGAAATTAACATCCAATACTCAAGTCTGTAACCTTTTGGAGCCTGATATAAATCAAACTTCAACGCAATCAAAAGTTACGGCCGTTTATGCCCGAATATTTTGAAATTTCCAAGGGAATGACACACACAGAAAACCTATAGGGTACTTCCCGTTGACCTAGTATCATGAAATTTAGCAAGAAGCAAGGTCTTATGGCACAAGTATAAAGGAAAGACACCGAACACCGTTTTGAAGTTCATTCATAAAAAAAGTGGATTGATTCTCGCCATGGACCAAAACCTATAGGGTACGTTTACTTTACTTCCCGTTGACCTAGAATCATAAAATTTGACAAGCAGGGTCTTATAATTTATACGGAACCCTCGGTGCGCGAGTCCAACTCGCACTTGACGCTTAATTTTATTATAAAAAGACTTAAGTACCACCATATTGAACCAGGTGGGTAAAAAAACAACATCACAACAGTTGGAATGGAGTGGTGCGCGGAAGAAATTCTCTTCTTGCCTCGAGTGTCGTAGTAGGCGACTAAGGAAGATCCACCGGGACACATAGGCTGGATGGATAAAACTGTTCAATACATAAAATTAGTTAAGTAATTTAAGGAAATTAGTTTAAGCATGTACCTACTTTACAGCCTTTACTGAAATAAAACTCTTTTTTTTTATAATTAGTAGAGCAATCCCTCACAGCATATGCTAAGAAGCGCTCTATAATGCACTGCCTCGGCAGTTGCTTAGCAAACTTCCTTCGTTTTATAAATAATTTTTTTTAATTATTTTATTAAATCTGCTAGATAGTTAAACATTTTGAATTCTTCGCAGGACCGTGAGAACAATAAAAGCCTATTCAGATGCGATACTCGCTACCCCGAGTGACAGCAAATTCCATGGCGGTACATACATAACAAAATGCGTGTCCGTCCGTCATGTTAGCAGCCCCGCCGCCATGAAGATGGGAAGACCTAAATATCTCCTAAAGTACTGGAGCACTATTTATTTGGCTTCGGGCACCGGGTGGAAGTATTTGGGTAGTTACTGTTTATTAACATAGTTTGGTTTCTTTAAATATCTAAATCACAGAATTAGAATTCTCTATTCTGTGATCTAAATAGATTTATTCAGTGCCACCGTCTATTATGTTCTTGTTTCTTTAAGCATCTAAATCACAGAATTAGAATTCTCTATTCTGTGATCTAAATAGATTTATTCAGTGCCACCATCTATTTTGTTCTTTTCATGTCCAGTCCATCCCAAGGTTGCCTGGAAGAGATCGCTCACAGCGATAAGGCCGCCCTTTATACTTCCTGTATTTTTAGCTTTTTTCTCTGTATTGTTTCCTATCTTTGTGTGGTATAATAAAGTATTTTATATTCTATTCTATTCTAAACCACCAAAATGCCAGGCGGAAAACCGAGCAAAATGTTACGCTGCCATTCTGGGTAGTGAAACATTACCCATAATACCTACAATAGGTCTAAATAGGCCTTTAGGTAGGCATCTAAGTACTAAGTACCTACTTACTGTATTTTGATGTACGGCCTCCTTTCTTTTGTATTTAAGGCACCCAGTTCAGCATCCTGCCGCCCGCCATAACTCTTCGTGTGAGTATTCCTTTGAATGGCCGATTTGTTTATAAATTAGTGGCAAAATAGTAAACCTGCTCAAAACTGGTCTAGTGGAGAAGTGTGGGGTGAATGTCACCGGTTTTACAATGCACGACTTTAGGTAAAAAATACTAAGACTGTGTTACAGGAGGACCAAGTGGACGTGATACTTTGAAGGTTGCTGCTGTAGGAAAAAGGTCTATCGACTGCGTTTTTTTTTCTAATCCTAGTATTTTCTCTGGGTTTCTTGGTGACCATTTATCTACTTCTACTAATAACATTATAAAGAGGAAAGATTTGATTGTTCGGTTGTATTGAATAGGCTTCGCAACTACTGGACGGATTTGAAAAATTCTTTCACCGTTATGAAGCTTACTTTTCAGTGACATAGGGTATATTTATACCGGAATTCCCACGGGAACGGGAACTACGCGGGTGAAACCCCGAGGCGATCGTCTAGTGTACCTATAATGTGACCTTTATCCTTTTTTAGTTGGTTCTACTTAGTTTTCGGCTGAGTTGTGTGAAATAATCAGTTTTATAATAATTTGTTTTTTATTAACTAGGCAAACATGATTACAACCAAAATTGCATAAACTTTAAAAATGCTAAAGGTAAACAAGTTGTCATCGGTAGGTACAAAACAAAACCACGAATATTAAATCATTCCGTAACCACAAACAATATCATTCCGTCATCACGAACACTCGTCCCGTGACCACGAAAAACCTGAACATTCTCAACATCATCTAAAAATTAAATTAGTTACTTATCTCTAGTCCATTAGTAATTCTAGAGACTTATTTTATTAAAAATATTGCGATCGTGTCGTACAGTGTAACAGTCTCCAAAGTTCAAAGTTTCAAGGCGAGTTCAGCACAGCACACGATCAGTTGATGAGATACGGCCGACTAGACAAGATGAAGATTTTGCTAACTGTGGCGGTGCTTGCTCTGATATGTGTGAGTACTTTTATTCCCTATTTTGTATTAATTCATTAAATATTTAACGGCGTTTCCATGTATTTTTTAAATTTTAATTACATATGTAGGCAGAAAATCTATTATAATATTATGATAGATTTTCTGCCCCATTGCACTCTGATCTACTTTGCTGATCCATTATTGGATTAGTTTTCACATTTTTTTCCACTTTGATCCATAGACGGTCTATAAAAATATAGGAACCTTCACTTAGACAATAACATACCTACCTATTGCATTGCACTTGAATCATAATAAGATAGGTAGGTACAGTCGGCTGCAAAATATGTATACCCTCCCAAGTTTTCAATTTGACTAAATAGTAAGTGTATAGTAATTGTGATAATTTATGTACCGTATTCTGACGAAGTACGATGACTACTATGTACAAAAAACGTGTGCATGTCCTTTTATTTCAAAAGTTCCGAGTAAAATAAAAGTTAAACCTTGGAAGTGTATACATGTCTGTGCAGCTGACTGTACATGTAGGTAAGTAAAGGCACTTGAAAAGTAAAATCTGAAAGGAAAAAACCTACACCACAGATTTAGTTCATTACCAACCACCGAGGCCTCGAAATTAATTTATCGGACTGTACGAAACTCGACATTGGTACTTTCTTACTGAATATGATTTTAGCGGGGCTATTATCCGGTACAGTCGCGAGGAGGTCCTAATAGCGACGTCCTGGTTACAACTTCAGGAGTTGATTCAATTAGGCATACTGCCTTTGAAACCCTGGTTCAGTCTGATTGTTTAATGAGCTTGGCTGATGGCTAACTGCTGCCGAATAGCCGTGCGCAAGCAATTTGGCGGGACCAGTGAACGTGAGGCCATGGAACGGAAATCACCAGCTTTAGCCGCTTTGCAAACCCCTCCAAGTCGCAATTCGCCCAAGTCTGGACGAAAAGAAGTAAAACCATTTTACAGTTACCCCTGTCAATAACGAGTAGGGATTTAAATAAACATTACCTAGGTACTTGCTTTGTTATTGCCTGTGCAAGTAGGCATAATACATACTTAGATTTGATGTATAAGATACCTAACTAATGCACTTAGTATGGTAAATTACCCTAGTAATCCAGAACAGTTTTAAATCCCTGTTTTTCTTCTTGTGTTTCCTGTGTATAGGTAGGTATTGCTAAATAAATTAAAACTTAATAAACTTATGCGGAACTCTCCGATTTGCGCAGCATGTGCGCGGGCAGGTCAAGTCTGTGCGCAAACCTATCTCAACCATTACAATGTGTGAAGAGAGAGAGAGGAAGTTGAGGACCCTCTTCTGGGATTGCCACCTATTGAAGTGAGTGAAAATGATGTGTCTTTACCCGACGTATCATCACACATACCCTCAATTGCGCGCACGGCTAGATTCTTAAAGGCAAAGGACCGCTTGACATCTGCAGCCCATAGCTTCTCACCATAGGCAAGAATGGTGTGGATGGTGGCATAGTAGACAGATTTTATATTCGTCCCATTTAGGAGTCCACTGACAACATAAATTCCCAGCAGTTATGTTGTGCTACTCGATCATCAACATTGAAGTGTTTTTACAGTGGAGTGCGAAGCAAGGTAATCATAGAGCAGGTTTTATTCACAACTGTCTATTGAGTGTATAAATAAAGGCTCTGATAAAGGTTATCGAATAATTCGGTATCTTGTATTTTTCTAATGCAGGTCAAGGTGTCCTTTGGTGAGACAGCCCCCACGACTGCACTCAGTGACGGCTACAACATCCCTCTTTTAGGACTGGGAACGTTTGGGACGGTGAGTTTTAGATAAAAGTCTACATGGATATGTTTAGTAATGGCATTTTATACTCGCAGCTCGCTCCGTATGGGATGTCTAAGCAACTACACGTACCTGCTCAGTCTTAAATGCAATAACAGCGACAGTTTTCACTTCGTGAAGCCTGTTTAAGATTCCAGGAATTTTGACTGCGCTTTGGTCGGAGTTCAGGTAGTAGTGTAGTAGTTTATTTAATGCAAATGAGGAACAGGGAGTTCTTAGACATGCCTCTCAAACACACGTCTTAGAATGTCTCTGACATATACTTTTCAATGTTCTATGATAGACTCACATACAGTACCTAATAAAATAGGACCTATAATACCTCCTTGCAGAACCCCGACGTGAAGAACCTACGCAAGGCTGTGACATGGGCGATAAGGTCAGGCTATAGACTGATAGACACCGCGGCAATTTACAAGAATGAAGACAAAGTCGGTGAGGGCATTGCCGACGCGATTGAAAAGGAGATGGTGACTAGGGATCAGCTTTTTGTAACTACCAAGGTAATGCGCAGTACTGTTGATATGTTTTACCAGTATTTAGTGTAAATTGAAGTGACCGAATTGAGACGTTATTTTTTAATAAAGATAAATACATAGGTACAGCTTAAAAATATGCATTTAAAATATCTAGGAAAAATATAATGGTAGTCATATAACTCGATAGGTACAAATTTTTTTTCTGTCTGATCATTTCGTCATCTGTTACATTGCATGTCCATTTGATTTCTTCTAGAATGTCTAATACGTTCGTAAATGAACAGGTTTAAAAGTTGAAGTAGTATATTTCCGGACCGTACAGACACTTTGATACCTACGTTATATATTTCAAATTAAATAATTAACTAAATATTTTTTATCTAAGTTTATCCCTTACACGACTTATGACAGAATTATCTCTATCATCTGTGAACCGACCATAGAACCGGCTAGATATTTTCCGAAAACTACCAGGAAAATTAGAAGCTAATCATCACATTGGTTTTAATTTAATATCGATCGTGATCAACCGGTCTCCATTGTAATAAATCATCGCTATTATTTTCCTTATTGCTAATCCGATGATAAAGGTCGGCAGTTCTTATCCAAAATGTCAAGACTTTAGAATGGGCTAGGCTTATGAATAGGTGACTCAAAGAGCTCTATAGGTTTTAAATTAATTACACTTGTCTCTATTTACAAATTGTAATTTTTTCAAACCATCATCATCATCCGCAACTCGACTATACTTACTGCTGGAGTGGGCATAGGTCATCATCATCATCAGCCTATATTAGTCCACTGCTGGACATAGGCCTCCCCTAATGAGCGCCATAACGCCCTGTCTTCAGCTTGCCGCATCCAGCATCTGCCTGCAGTCTTTCGCAGATCGTCATCTCACCTGGCCGGAAGGCGTCCTACACTACGTTTGCCGAGTCGTGGTCTCCACTCAAGAACACGTTTACCCCAGCGGTTTTCGGTTCTTCGCGAGATATGGCCGGCCCACTGCCACTTTAGCTTGCTAATTCTTTGTGCTATGTCGATAACTTTAGTTCTCCGTCGGATGTATTCGTTACGAATCCTATCCTTCAGAGAGTCTACGAGCGTAGCTCTTTTCATAGCTCGCTGGGCGACTTTGAACTGGTGGACCAGCCCTACCGTGAGTGTCCACGTCGGTCGTCGCGATAGAATCGACCCTCCTAGTCAGTCCGTTGATGTCGTAAGAGTCGAGTAAGGAAACGTACCAGAGGAAGTTCACGAGCTTCCTTCGGGGGGGACACCTTCGCTGCGATCACATCTGTTTTAAAAAGCTGATGTGAGCCTTTTTTTTCAAAATCTCTACCTGATTCCTAGTTAATATACATATATTATATTCATCTTTTCAGCTATTTGTGAATATTGTTGCTACCTTCCTATTATAAATACGGTAATATGTGTATTACATTATAGTGTTAGTTTTATTATTATACTAGTAGATCGCCTCGGGGTTTCACCCGCGTAGTTCCCGTTCCCGTTAGAATTCCGGAATAAAATATAGCCTATGTCCCTCCCTGAAAAGTAAGCTTCCTAACGGTGAAAGTATTTTTCAAATCGGTCCAGTAGTTTCGGAGCCTATTCAATACAAACAAACAATCAAATCTTTCCTCTTTAAGTATAGATTTTTGTGTAATATTTGAGTGTGCTAAAGTGTAATGTGTTATTTTTCACGTAAATTATTATTGTTGCTATTGTATGATAATTATTTTTAATTTTTCAGCTTTGGAACGACAAGCACGCCAAAGACCAAGTAGTGCCGGCACTTCGTGCTTCTCTCAGCAAGCTCGGGTTGGACTACATTGACCTGTATCTAATTCACTCGCCGCAAGCTGAGAAGGTAGGTTTACTCCATAGCCAGAACAGGTAGAGGTTTACTCCAAGTGACATTGTGTCTTTTGGAGAATAAATTTCTTTAAACCGTCATAGCCAGAAACGACTTGTATTTGGATTGTTTGTTGCTCTATTTATTTAAGAATACCCTTAGAAGCTAAAAGTAAAAAAATATTAACGAGAAATTAAGACAATAACTTGACTGGCGCAGCCGTCCGACAATTTCCGGATCCGATTTTTTTTTATCTAACCTATTTTGTCCCACTGCTAGGCAAAGGTATCCCCCAAACTCTTCCAGGACTCGCGTTCGTTGGCCAGGTCCCTCTGTTCAGGATTTTGACAGTCACCCCCCCCCCCCCCCATTTGGATAGGAATCATTGTTATTTAACGATTTTATCGGGTATCTATCGCGTACCTTTTGTTTTATTTCCCCTACGTTTCTACCGCGTTACAGCGATCGTGGTCACGGGGCGACTGGATGATCATTAACTATGTTAACAAATCGCGAAAGTTTAATAAGTTTTATTGTTATTTAACTCCACACTTAATTTAGATCACAGAATAGAGAATTCTAATTCCGTATGTAGT
The DNA here is from genome assembly GCA_963564075.1 of Eupithecia subfuscata. Taxonomy (NCBI): domain Eukaryota; kingdom Metazoa; phylum Arthropoda; class Insecta; order Lepidoptera; family Geometridae; genus Eupithecia; species Eupithecia subfuscata. The sequence goes on from OY751117.1 coordinate 9,965,085, forward strand.
TTAATTTTATGACTACTGACCCATAGTTAACCCATATGCTAATAAATACTAAGTATAAAACATTTATTCACAAAGAAAATTATACTAGTATTTACAATTGAAACAATTGAGCTAACTGCCGACTGTTGCAAACAGTCTACAGATAGCTCAACTGATCCATATCAACACCAGTCGGAAGCGTCCCCAAGACGCTGGCTGCATTGCCACGCTGTATGGCAATGCTGATACGCTGTGCCAGACTAAGTATTATTTATTCATTCATTGAAGTTTTCATAACCAACAAAGTGATATCTCTTTCCAGCCCGATGGCAGGCCCGACAGTATTGATATCCTGGAGACGTGGGCAGGCATGGAGGAATGCAAGAAACTGGGCCTGGCTCGTTCCATAGGCGTCTCCAACTTCAACACCGAGCAGCTTGATAAAATCATACAGAATGGGAAGGTCAGGCCGGTTGTCAATCAGATTGAGGTGAGCGAATTTATGAACTTACTAGCTTCTGCCCGCGGCTTCGCACGCGTTGTTTCTATGAAAACGCTTAAAGGTGATTTCTATCCCATGGGAACTGATTTATGGGATAAAAAGTAGCCTATGTTTTATTCCAGGCCTAGAATTATCTGTATACAAAATTTCAGCCCGATCCGTTCAGTAGTTTTGGCGTGAAGAGGTAACAAACATCCATCCATCTATATATCCATCCAAACTTTCGCATTCATAATATTAGTGTGATAATCTATAGTTTGACAAGAAAATTTGAAAATGTACCTACATTGTAAAACATAGGTATAGGAAGCAGAGCTAATGATCTTAAATTCTAAATGAGCCTTGCCAGCAGGTATAGTCAGATATAGAGATAGAGATTCAGATTTTACCTAATGGAGGAAATTATTTTGGTTAATATGTATTTAACTCCTGTATTTTTATGTATAATGTACTTACTGTTTATTTCCAAAATAAAAGATAAAAAGAAAAATTAAAAAAATAGGCATGCGTGTACCACCACCGAACTGCGATCCCCAAACCCATATGCCCATCGTGGGGATTATGTATTACCAGGGTTGAGATGATTAAGTAAAATAGCTTGATTTAAATGAAGATATTTAAAAAAAACTTGATTTAATTCATTTGTTTTCTCTCTGCAATGAAAACAGAAAGTAGTCTATGTGCCCGAAATAAGAAGTGTATAGAAAGTAGAGTGCCCGAAATAAGCTTCGGTGTACGCACGCGAAATGTTTCGTAGTTTCCTCCATACATTAATTAATACCCTTCTTCATAGCACAAAGTTTATATATTGCAAGATGTCGGAAAAACAATCTAAACCTACATATGTGTTTGGGGCAAGTCATAGCTGTTTTATAATTTAATAAGGAATAAATAATAAAAAAAAAATAATGCTGGACAAATCACACAGCATTATCTAGCCCCAAGGTAAGCAAAGCTTGTGTTATGGGTACTAGATAACTGATATACATAATAAAATAATATACGAGTACATAGATAGATATTTTTTATTTTACATAGAAAACGACCAGAACACCCTAAACAAATATCTGCAGATCGTACAAATGTTTGTCCCGAGGCGGGAATCGAACCCTCAACCTCCTGCGTCGCAGTAATAAATGGTCATTGTTATCAATAAAAAAAACATGCAAGACAGAAAAGGTTTCAATCTTGGTGTCTTGTCTTCTCTTTCTGCTACTACTTCTTGTGGTAACCATAGAATGTACCTTTCGTACCTAAGTACCTATAAAAACCTTAAAACTGGATAGACCAAAGCAATAAATAAAATAACGAAAATATTGAATTTATTTTAAACTAGCGACCCGCCCCGGCTTCGCACGGGTGCAATAAAATACTACTATTACTATTATTATACATATAAACCCTCCTCTTCAATCACTCTATCTATTAAAAAAAACCGCATCAAGATCCGTTGCGTAGTTTTAAAGATTTAAGCATACATAGGGACAGAGAAAGCGACTTTGTTTTATACTATGTAGTGATCATGATTTCTACCAAACAAATAATAAAAGCCATAAAGGCGCTTACCAGGATGTTGTTCAGGAGTGGTCGTATGAAAGCTAATAAAGAGATAAGTACCTACTAATGACTGAAGCGCTTGAAGGCCCTTAAATATAGTTATTTCTCCTCAGGTCCACCCCTCTCACACTCAAGAGGAGCTTGTCAAAGACTGCCAGCTCCGGAACATAACAGTCATGGCATACAGTCCGTTTGGTTTCCTGGTGACCAGAGGCAAGCATAACACTCCTGCACCGCAAAAGGATGATCCTAAACTCTTGGAGGTGGCGAAGAAGTATAGCAAGACGACTTCGCAGATTGTGCTGAGGTATCTGGTAAGTTGAAAAAAGAGAGATAAATTCAGTATTATGTTTTACAGTCATCTGGTAGGTACCCAGAATGTAGCCCAGAATCCAAGCTCTGCATATTTTAAACCCAGATGGTGCTGTTTCAAAATGTCCTACCTAATTACCCAGTTGTAAAAATTAACTTGCCTTGCCTTAGAACTTCAAAAATAGGTGTGATACTCCCCAGCAAGGCCACTCCCTCTATAAGTAAAATAAATACAGGGAAATATGTGCAATTGATTGTACATCTTTCCCTGTATATATTCTTATAGAGTGAGTGGCCTTGCTGGGGAGTATCACACAAAAATAGTGAAAGACACGTCTAGCTTTCTACCTTTTTGGTTATGAAATAGGTTCGTGGTAGGTACTGCGAAAGCTACGTTCCTTTACCAATTTATTGATATAACGTTTCTTTTAAGAAATCAAATAATATCGCAAAAAATTTCGACTTCGACGGGACTTGAACCCGATATTATTTGCAATATTATTTGATTTCTTAGAAATTACCCTTAGTGTGGGGTTACGCACTATACTAACAAAAAACCTTAACGTTTCTTTTGTTCTTAAATACGAACTTATCACAAATTGTGTTCTGTGAGTCAAGTTTCATCATCACATCCCAAGTTGGGATGTGATGATGAAACTGAACGACTGCACTGCTGGTTGGGATTCCCAACCAGCAGTGGACTGAAGGCTGATGATGATCACAACCAGTGTAGTTATTTTGACATTCAGTGGTAGCAGCAATGTTAGTTTTCTTTCATCATTATCATAATCTAAATTTTATAGCTACGGATATATCATCGCTGTGTGGTGCCGGCTTAGAATTTGCACCACCCCAACTCTTCCCGTGAGTGTCGTAAGAGGCGACTGAGGGATATCTACCGGGGGGGCAGCAGCGCCCCCTGCAGAACAATTCTACCACCGAACTGCGATCCCCAACCCGCATGTCCAGCGTGGGGATTATGGGCATTACCCCCATGTGATAAAAGCCAATAAAGCGTTTATCAGGGGGACGCCTGCGTCCAGTAGTGGAACAATACAGGCTGTTGAGGTTGAGGTATATATCAATCTATTCATATCTTTTCTCGCTTACAGATCGACAGATACCTGATACCTATACCCAAGTCCACGAACAACAAACGTATTGAAGAAAATATCAACGTCTTCGACTTTAGACTCACAGATGATGAAATTTATACCATAAACCAGTTTAACAGTCACAGCAGTGTTTTTGACGATGATCTCTGAACTTTACTGTCTTACGAATAACGGTTTAAGTTGCTTTTTACAATGAGATAGAACAGTACAGCATTTTTTATTATATAGAGAGAGACTAAGATTTATATTATATAAAAAAGATTTATTTTATTGTAATAAACGCTTTTACATAAAAAAATATATGAAAATTACACAAAAAGACCAGTGGTATTTTGTTTGTTTATTATTTTCAAAACACATCATTATAAAGTAGATTAAGTTTAAGTATTTACAACCAGCACAATACAGTCATATAAATTTATCATAACAGATATTTAAATTCAATTATAATACCAAGCACTTAAAACTAAAATGGTCACACATGTGATAGTAAAACGAGATTCTATATTTATGCAAAAATGCATATTATTGTGTATTTTCACAATAATATGCATTTTTAGCTTAAAGCATAAATTATTGTATTTTCACAATAATATGCTTTAAGTATATCAATATGTTTGGATTCTCGGGCAGGTACTATTGTATTATTCCTTTGAAAACTATTATGGTTGTAAGCCGTAAAATCACTTGACAAGTGTTTTCAGGTAAGTAGCTTTTGAAGGGTAAGTTTTGAGCATTTAAAAATACCTCCAATAATAGTAAATATAGTACTTATGTAACAGCGTTCGTGATAGCGAGATGATCGACACGTTTTTTTCCAGTGATCATGAAGTTAAAAATAACCTAGACGATTTCAAATGATACGACTTAAAAATAGAACTCCTTGATATCTTGAAATTTAAAATCTGCTTCCACTAATCATAACTACCTTCACAGGACGGATTCGTTAAACCTTAGGCCATCAACACACTGCCACGCACAACGCTGCATCTTGCGTGAATGCGTGTTCTAACGTTACTTGTCAGTATCTCCGTTTGTTTAAAAAACACGCACAGTCCAACACACAGAAAATGCATCCACGCTCGTTCGTGCAGATCACGCGCTCAGGCGCGGAGAAACATGCACCCACGCGCGTAGTTGCGGGGCGAGACGCAAGGTATGGCACACCGAGTCCCGCACAGCCGTGCTTGATTTTGGAAGGGCGGCGAACAGCTTTGAAAGAAATGAGTCAGCGCCGCCATGAATCCACAAAACGCAACTACGCGTGTGAGTGCGTAAAAAACCCGCACGATGAACAGATCTGCACTCCCGCAAGTACGCGCGTAGGTGCGTCGACACGCAACATGCAGCGTGGTGCGTGGCAGTGTGTTAACCGCCATAAGCTAAGCTCTTAAAGTCTAATATAATCTATCTATCCTAGTCGATAGCTAGTTGTCTAAACGATCCATCTATCCCGAATAGTTCGTCGTAGTTGCAAGGCTTGCCTGGTCGGAGGGACTCCGTGGCGACAATGGCGTCTTGGCGTTTGAACCATTCGCGATATTCTGCTAGCTTGTTGGTCCATTGGTCTGGAAAAAACCAACGCAAATGTTAGTAACCCAAGACGACACGATATCACCTCTACGCTTATCGCGCATCACTTCCGAAGCGAAGAAAGCGAATGAAAACAAATGAATTCCGACGATTGCTCCAGCTTGGCGCAGATAGGTCTGTAAGGTTTTCAAATTCAAATTCAAATTCAATATATTTCGAACAACTAGAATCCATAATTTATTAGTAAAGGTAGAACTTATAATTAGGGTTAGATAAAACTAATATCTACTATAAATGAATACAAAATTAAATCAAATCAAATCAATTTATATACAAAATTATATCACTCTACCCATGAAGCATTTCCACAGGGGTGAGGTGATTCTACCAGCTCTAGTTTTTAGGATGGTGTTGGAGCTGTCCCATACCCTGCGCATCAGGGATGCCGTCTTTTTACGGAGGATGGCAGCAAAGCCATCAGGTTTTGTAGTGTAGGTATGAACTAGTTTCTGCCCGCGGCGTCGCACGCGTTGTTTCTATGGAATCGCTTTAAGGTTAGTTCTATCCCATGGGAACTGATTTATGGGATAAAAGTAGCCTTTGTTTTGTTCCAGGCCTAGAACTATCTGTATGGAAAATTTCACCGATCCTTTCAGTAATTTTGCCGGGAAGAAGTAACAAACGTCCATCCAAACATCCAAACTTTTGCATTTATAGTATTAAGTGTGATAGAGGATAGGAAACCTGGTTGCCCCGATTCTGATTTATTCGATAATCGATGCAGACTTTTAGAACAATTACTTGGACTACTTGGGAATTGGGATCAACAAATATTATACGATTTTATGTACGAATTCTTACCTTGTAGGAATGCCATGGTTCCGCACGAGCCGCCGTACTCCTCGGGCAGCATGTCTTGTGGAATGTACTTGTATAGGTCTTTGATTTCTCGGTGGATGTAGATCTGAAAGGAACAAACCATTGATTCGGTTTTAAATAACCTATGCCCATGGTTTGTGTAGGATATTTCCAGAGAGTAAGGGGTAAAATATGATTACCCACTTAATTCAAGACATAGGAACACAAATAAGACATGGAAAAACCTTAGGCCGCCTTTGCCATTAGGTCTGCTTCCACTAGATAGCCACTGTCGATGCATTTTTAAATATATTTTATTAAATAAAAAATAGAACAAAAAAATGTCAGAGAAGATAAGATAAAATGTTCTCTAAAATGTAGCTCAAAACTCGAACATAAATATGTGTACTAAAATCAATTAAATTATCAGCGACATAAAAACTAAATACTAGAAAATACATGAGTCTTTATTCACAAGAAAATTATACTAGTATTTACAATTGAAACAATTGAGCTAACTGCTGACTGTTGCAAACAGTCTACAGGTAGCTCAACTGATCCATATCAACACCAGTCGGAAGCGTCCCCAAGACGCTGGCTGCATTGCCACGCTGTATCGCATCGCAATGCTGATACGCTGTGCCAGATACTCACCAGCTCTCGGGTAAATACTAAATACTTAAATACTGTAATGACAATGTTCATTTTGCAAAAATCTTAAAGAAAAGGTAACGGCACTTAAGATAAAACGGAAAAAATATGGGTCTCTTACCCGTTTCCTGATCTTTTCCTTGAGGAAAGGCTTCACGAAGTTGATGAATCTCTCCACGATGGGCGACGTGTTCACTATGTGGACTTCCTTTAGCTTGATAGGGTAGGCCTCCTGGAAGTACGAAAGATATGTTCCCATGATACAATAATTTACCCCTGACACTTGAGAATAAAATAGGCAAAACTCCTCCCATTCGCAGGCGCATACGAGGAAAATAGCGATGGAAAATGGCCTGATCAGGCCTTACAAGAGTAACTTTGATTAACGTTGGTTTTTTAAATGTTTCATACGTACCGCAGCATTCGTGATCACGGGATAAGTGACATCTATATTAATAATTTCGGACCGGTCTACGGTAGACTCGAACGAAATGCACATCAAATTGAAGAGCGTAAAAAATTAGTCGATCCGAGTCGACAACTTATAGACGGAAAATTCGGATTATCGTGTAGTTTCAATATGAAAATGAATAAATTGCAAAAAAAATTGTAAAGGCGTTGCAAAGTAAACATGTCAATTAAGTATAAACATGTCTATGGTTCGGTCTTGGTACCGTGGACGGAAGAAATCGCTCCACAGGGTATATAAATACTCCTTGATCGTAGCTTGGTACATTATATAGTGATCTGTGGTTCGGTCTAATTTCTTTGAATGACAACTCTTTGCTCTTTGATTGAGAAATCATAATATGTATAATAATAGTAATAGTAGTATTTTATTGCACCCGTGCGAAGCCGGGGCGGGTCGCTAGTTATATCATAAAATAACGTCCTATGATCACGACGATTTGAAAATATGAATATACCAAATATCATGAAGGTAGTGTCTGCTATTGCAGATACCTACCAAGTGTCAGCACGCGCGGTCCTAGTGAGAAAATAGCGGAATGATTGACATTTCTAATATCATCTCGTGATCACAAACATTTAAACTTTATTATAAACTCTATATATTAAACTATTATCTGTATATTAAACTCTATTATAAGCAGTTTGGCAGATCGTTTGATCTTGTCTGACATGTATAAACGGTGGGTGGCTATTGCCACCTAGAATATTTTAATTTTAATTTTTTTACTGACCTAGGTAAACTATGTACCTCATTCTGTAATAATTGTGTAATATTATATATATTTTTTGTTATATTTTTAAATTATGTTTAAGTAGAATTGTCTATAGGGATCTCGTGTCTGGAAATAAAGAATATATTAATATATATTATTATTATTATTTAAAATTATGAATTTATAAAACGTGTAAACAGAAACACTACTTAGATAGGTACTTATATTTTTTGTTATAAGTACATAGAAAACATCCAGAACACCCTGATCTGCAGATCGTACAAACATTGGTCCCGAGGCGGGAATCGAACCCGCAACCTCCTGCATCGCAGCGGACATTCGCCGTGCCACAGAGGTCGTCGTCGCATTGATGTATTAGTAAACATCACGTTCTAACATAAATAAAATATATAGACACATAAACCTCTTCCAGCCCTTTCCACTGTTCTCTACTTCGAGATTAAATACTCGTAGCATCTCCTACTTTCTTTAGTATATAATTAATTACACACTTGTTCTTAAATAGGTATAACGTTTGCTTGATATGTATAATGAAAAAAACCCATGGAAGGAGATCCCCAAGATACAGGTTTATCCTAGTTTGGGGATCAACGATGTAATAATTTTAAGTCTAAATCTTTTCCAATAAACGTTATTATTATTATTATTATTTAGTAGTACCGCCAATAGCTACAAACCTGAACACAAATCATGAACTTCTTGATCGTAGTAGCTGACAGTTTGGTCAGCATGCTGGGCCCGAGGATGGCCGCGTCCAGCACATAGATGTCTCCCGCGACACCCTCCCTCTCCTCCGTTAGACGCACGTCACCGATCATCAGCGCTAGCTTCAGAGCGTCTACTATCTGTTGAGAGTCCATGTTGGGGTGGATTCCTGGGGGAGATAGAGGTTTATGAACAAATATGGTAAGGTTCTTATTATATGTAAGCCCTCTTGCACAGATTTATAAAGGTTCACACAAGAAGATAGATAGATAATACTTTATTGTACCACACAAAGACAGATAACAATACAGAAATTAATGCTAAGAGTAGACGAAGTACAAAGGCGGCCTTATCGCTATGAGCGATCAAGAATTTAGAGTAGGAGGTGCTAGGACCTGTCTACAACTGACTTCCCGACAGCTTAGCTTCCTCCAAAAACAGACTTAAGATATGGCTCATAGAGAAGGCGTACTACAAGGTTGAAGATTTTCTCGACAAAAAATTGTGATGGATGTCATATTTATTTTGATTTATATGATAAATTTTCATTAATTTAAAAATACTTTGTTATGGGTCCACTAAAAACTTAAATAAGTACAACAACTTAACAGAATAAAACAATAACAACTAGTATATACACGTATATATATTTCATAAAAATCTAAGCCGTCACCAGAAGGTAGAGTGCCCAGAATGCTAGCAGCATTGCCACGTTGAATGGCAATGCTAATTCGTTGACCGAAATAGAAGCCAGCACTTATATGACTGATAATTATATTATTACTTATTGTATTGCTTATTATTTTTCCATATTGGGTACATGACAATTTATAATTATTTTAGAATTTTAAATTGTATTTAATTTGTTAGTATGTACCTGAATTTTATTTTAAAGACTTGTAAACATTATTTCACCAATAAAATGACTTTCTGACCATCTGACTATAGGCAGCATTATAATGTTCCTTGACTGTCACCTATTATGTGCTTACCATCACCTCCCCGTGGATTAGCACGCGCAAAAAGGAAGTTAAATGTTATTCCAGTCCAGATCCATTGCAGATGTGCAAAATTTCAGTTTTAACATTGTTTTGGCGTTGTTTTCAACCAAACATCTTCAAAACGACCGACCGACGACAGTACAAACTTTTAACTTAGGTACTTAATACACTGCATATATTTTTGTGTATCTTTGCAGTGTATTGTTATTGTACATAGAAAATATCCAGAATACTCGGAAGAAATATCTGCAGATCGTACATCATTTGTCGCGAGGCGGGAATCGAACCCGTAACATCCTGCGTCACAGGCGGACCTTCGCCCGCCGCGCCACGGAGTCCTCGGAAGGTCTTTACGAAAGCAAAAAGTAAATCATACCTCTACAAACTGTGACTCTTCTTCCGTTCGGTGTCACGCCAGGAAGTGGGGGGCCTTGTCTGAAAAGGGGATAATTTATTTTTCATTAAATACCGTAGATTTCATACTGTCATAAATGTTATATACCTAGGTAAGGTACTAGTAGTAAAAAATCTCTTAATGTCAATGGACTCAAAAATGACTGCTTGTAGAACCTAGAAAATAGTAAAACCTCGATTTTTACGCGTAACCAATAAGAAGCCTGGAGTTACACACTATCTCCTCTCAACTAGTCTAGTTAAGTAGAGCCAGATTCTTGCATCAGAGGAAAGTCTTCAAAATAAGGCACCTTATGATCCGTTTGAAATCATATCAAGCTTAGGTTTGCAAGAAAGGAAGATGGTCAAAACTATCATCGGATTTTTTCGTGGCAAACGTTTTAAGTATAGGTAGGTACATAAGTAGGCAAACATGAGAATAGACCGTCAAGCCACTTGTCAAACCTCAACAGCCTACATATATTGGTCCACTGCTGGACACAGGCCTCCCCCTCATAAGTGTCTTTTTGGCTTTTATCTCATGGGCGGTAATGCCCATTATTCCTACGCTGGGCATGCGGTAGGGATCGCAGTTTGGTGGTGGAACTGTTTTGCACGGGGCGCTGCTACCCGCCCCCGGTGGATATCCCTTAGTCGCTTCTTACGACACCCGCGGGAAGAGTTGGGGTGCTGCAAGTTCTAAGCCGGCACCACACTTGTCAAAACTTACATCTTATTAGTTAAGACTTCCTTCAGATCCGGTCTGGTGGCGTCCCGATTGGTGAAGAACTCTGGGCAGGCGGCTCTCATGGTGAATCATGCTCTCATGGCAGTTTGGTGGTGGAACCGTTTTACACGGGGCGCTGCTACCCGCCCCCGGTGGATATCCCTTAGTCGCCTCTTACGACACCCGCGGGAAGAGTTGGGGTGGTGCAAGTTTTAAGCCGGCACCACACTTGTCAAAACTTACATCTTATTAGTCAAGACTTCCTTCAGATCCGGTCTGGTGGCGTCCCGATTGGTGAAGAACTCTGGGCAGGCGGCTCTCATGGTGAAGTACATGTCGAGCTTCCGTTTGCACTTCTCCAGGGAGAAGCTGCTGCCTCGGAGGAACGTCATTATTGGAGCTGATTCTGGAAATAATAAGAAAAATCCAAATAAATAATTAAATAAATCAAAATAAATAAATAATGCTGGACGATCCACACAACATCATCTAGCTCCAAGCTAAGCAGAGCTTGTGTTATGGGTACTAGATGACTGATATACATAATATAATACATTACATACATAGATATTTTTTATTATACATAGAAACGACCAGAACACCTAGAACAAATATTTGTAGATCGTACAAACATTTGTCCCAAGGCGGGAATCGAACACGCAACCTCCTGCGTCGCAGGCGGACAAATAATTACAATTTGGCCCAGCAAGGCCGAAATAAACACGCTATTCAAAATAATTTTGGGACCATTTGTGGGAGGCAAGATCTTGTTTGGAAAAAGTGCGCGCAAAGACTCCAACAATGTGGGATGAACTCTACTGCATGGGGTCAGGAAGTTGGCGGTTTGAGACCCCCATAACAAGCGGTGCCATTACAATACAATACAATTAAAAAATGCTTTATTGTACACCATAAAAATAACATTACAAGGAGACATTACACGAGACAAGTACAATGGGCGGCCTTATCGCTTAGAAGCGACCTCTTCCAGGCAACCTTTGGATGGAAAGAATTATTTGAATTTAAGAAAGGCCATTATATAAGAAGTTGAAGTTGAGACCCCCATAACTCGGACAGGTCCGGGGCTCCTGCCTTCTCCCCGACCGTGTCAGTCTGCCATCCCATCGGAATATGAGACTGAGGGAATAGGGAGTAGATTTTATTTTATTTTTACGTCTTATGGATAACAAACAATCATACTTAAATAATAACAGATTATCTTAAGTAAACTAAATCGGTACTACTACTAAAAGTATGACATAAATTCAAAGAAGTAAACATAATGACCGTACCATGTCAATATATTTATGAAAACTTATTGTACACTCATAAAAATATAAATCGGTTCCCTAAAAATAGCGATAAACATAATTTTAATACCAGAAATAAACATAAACTCGCTGTGCCCACAACTAGGTTACACAAAATAAACGTATCTTTTAGAGGGCAATGTATGTATACGCTTCTACAACAAAACACCTAGTTAGTTGCAAAAATTATCAGTAAATAAATTCTAACAAATTGTCAAATACTTGCTGTGCAAAAAAGGCTTACTATAAAATATCAGATTATCTAGAGGATAAAAAAGCTTGGGACGGGTTTTGCTCCAACTCGAAAAATAACAACTAACAGCACAGATTAGATAACGTTACTTCGTAACTAACAGGCTAAAGGTTTCTTCGTCGCTTCTTTACTTTAGTGTACATACCGAAGCGACAGAAATAAAAAAATATCACTTTATTTCCGTGTCAGTGTTTAGTTTTATATTTTGACCTTTTCTAAGTTTACATTTATTGTAGTATTATGGGGTATTTATGGAAATAAAGAGTTTTTTTGTTTTTTGACCAGCCCGTTATCCACATGTTACAAAGGAAAGAAAGGGGTTGTGTTAGTGAACCTTTATAGTAGTACTTTTAAAGGTAAACAGCATTTATTCAAAGAATATTAAAGTTAAGCAAACATGGAAGTTTAATTAACAAATAAACATTTGGTTTTGATAATACATTTACATTACATTTTTTTTTATTCTGGTGACGGCTTAGATTTTTAAGAAATAGATATGCCTACTTGTATATACTAGTTGTTATTGTTTTATTCTGTTTATGTACCTAATGTTCTATGTGCTAAATAATTATGATCTTTCATCACATTTGTTATATCATTTTGTTAGTACATCGCAGCGAGAGAAGAAATTATCGCTGCGAAGATCATCGCTTGCAATTCGGCATGGTTTTTGTTATTTTTCGAACGAAATGCGGTAAATTCGAATGGACTTACTAATAAATTTAGGTAACCTTTACTCTAACTTATCAAATTACGAAAGTTAAAATCATGTTTAGCAATTCTCATTATCCTTTCGCATTGGAAGGCCAACTCTTTGTTGATTGTGAAAACAAGACGGGCTTGGTCGTGTTTTCTTTGTCCATTGTTTATTCATGATTTGTTTGCATTACGATATTTCAATGACGCGATAGGTACCTTACCTACCCATCCAGGAAACTGTCGTCTGAGATAAAGTTAGACTACTTTTGTATAACAACACGTAATTTTACGATAGCAATCTTTGTACGGATGATATTTTTAAACGTTTAGTATATAAAATAGTTTACTTTTCTAGACATCCCATGCTGAGTATGCATGGGTTGTCTAGAAAAGTAAACTATTTTGGACTAGCTTCTGCTCATCATCAGTATAATAAGTAGCCTATTGTCTAAGTTAGGCTTTGTTCTAAACGTACGCCAAATTTCATCTTGATCTGTTGAGTAGTTTTGGAGATCTTAGGTAACAAAAATTCAGATTTCCCAAACTTTCGGCTTTATAATATTAGTAGGATAGGGTAATTCTAAAGTAAGAGTACTTAGTATGAATTGGACGAACTGCGTATGGATTCTTGTTGAACCGCTTATTGGACGAACCGCTTATTGGACGAAACCTGGAGAACCAGAGTCCTAAGGTCCAACTGAAGTAAATAAAGCACGTTGAGTATTGAGTGTCCTACCGTAACTTCAGGAAAATCGAAGTATTTAGATAACTAGATTCTGCCCGCGGCTTCGCACGCGTTGTTTCTATGGAAACGTTTAGAGGGGATTTCTATCCCACGGGAACTGATTTGTGGAATAAAAAGTAGCCTGTGTTTTATTCCAGGATTAGAATTACCTGTGTGCAAAATTTCAGCTCGATCCATTCAGTAGTTTTGGCGTGAAGTGGCAACAAACATCCATCCATCCATACATCCAAACTTTCACATTTATAATATTAGTGTGACTAGCTTCTGCCCACGGTTTCGCACGCACTTTTCAAGTAGCCTATGTCCGTACCCGGGATACCATTTACCTTCCTGCTAAATTTTCTAACCATCCGTTCAGCCGTATAGGCATGAAAAGGGAACAGACAGACAGAGTTACTTTCGAAAATAAAATTTAGTGTGGATTGTGAAAAACCGTAAGTTACATTTGAAGAAGGCTTTGTCTAGCGGTCGTGGATTATCATCCACGACTATATCTAGAGTAGGTATATCTACCTACTCTAGAGATGACGAAAACCATAATTTAGTAGGAATAGCATTATATTATTGCAATGGCTACTTACTGATACAATGTTGCTGTAAGTATCATGGCAGTGAATAAAGATGATAAGTCTAGATTGCATGCACTTATCTTATATCTAACCACTAACCCAGTAAGTACCTATTTTTTTTATTGCGTCAATTAAATTTACACGTTATTGGTACACAGTGGTTTGCCCGCCACTTCCCCCGTTTAAACCATTGGGCACTTGATTACTACGCAGTACGCTGCGTGCTGCGGCACAGCGCGCTTGTCTCCTAAGGTGAAGTGAGTAGCAAAACCCACGTTTTGACTGTATCGAATTCAATTTTAACGCAAAAAAAACATTAATTTGTAATTTTTTTGATAAGCATCAAAAGTTTAGGATTCTGGTTAGTAAGTTATTGAAGTCGAAACACGAATGACAAAACTTGACTCGATACAAAAAAATCGCAGTTTTGCAAAAATGAAGATTTAGAGGAAAATCTTCATTTTTGCTCAAATACTTCTACGGAAAAAGCAGTTACATTTGCTAGTTATTTATCTATCATATTTCTAGTAAGTTTCGTCTACGTGTATAATCTATATATATAAAAATGAAACCCAATTTCCTGTCATGTCACGGCATCACGCGTGAACGGCTGGACCGATTTCGCTAATTCTTTCTTTGTTGTGTTTATTATTGTCAGGAGAAGGTTCTTAGGAAAGAAAAAATTAAGAAAGTTGGAAACATAAATTTTCACGGGGGCGAAGCCGCGGGGCGCAGCTAGTATATAATAAATACTCTTCACAATTACGGTTTTCTTTTATTGGGAAAGAGTATTTTTTAGAGCAAAAAACAAATATATAAAAAACGACCAGTGAAATTGCGTGCGGGCTGCCATTCCGCAGCTCTCGCCTTCCTTTCTCGCCTTCCCCGCACGACGTTCGCTCGTCCTGGTCTCGCAAAACCAATCCCACTTCATCTTAACGCTGACGCAAACTTCGACAGAACAAAAGAACACCGCATAGTGCATGCCGTAGCGTACTGCGTGGTGACAGAGAATATATTAATACATATTATGTACCTAATACTAAAGTACTGATCGAGAAACCAAGGCTTCATTATGTATGCGTCAACAATGTCAAGAAAGGACCCATGTACAAATTCAGAACTCTACAATTGAAGATTTCGCAGAGAGTCCTGTTTACCTCTGTAGTCTTTATTTAGTAGGTTTAATTTATTAAACTTTCGCGATATGTAACGCAGGGGAAATAATAACAAAAGGTATGCGATAAATACCCAATAAATAATAAATAAAATAAAAACTTTATTTATTTTCAAGTGGGTTTTTACAAAGTAAGACCTATCTTATATTACTATGGTAAAACTAAGAAGCTGCCTTAATGGGTACTAATTTATATAAACGGAGTAAATAAGGAAGGTAAAAGAGTCATAGAGCAACTACGTACCTAGTGCTCTACTCTGTGCGTTTTAAATAACTAGGTAGGTTTTGCCTACTTCATAATAAAACCAATGTGTAGTGTAAATAAATCATTAAATAGGTTTTATTATTAAAATGTGTTTTATCGTGTGACAGTCTCTTTCTATGGATCGTTGATAACTGAACCATTAAATATTATGTATATAAAGTATCACTAAATGTATAGTTATTTATCTAGATTAGGTAACTATATTGAAATTAACTTATTAAAATAAGTTAATTTGTACTTTTTACTTTTAAGTAAATAGAGTTATTTAAAAGTAACTCAGTTTATAGATCTGATACGAGATGGATCGATGACGTCTTGGTCGCAAGAAACCGCTGAACAGCGCAGAACATCTCACTGTACAATCTTTGGGGAGGTCTAAGTCTAGTCTATGTATATTTAATTACTAGACCGTGTTTGGAAGCTTTTATAATGAGAGAGCACATCCGTTTCCGTCCAATTTGACTACTTTTTACCAGTTTGTTTGCTAGTACATCCGGTTCAAGTGGCGACACCTAGCGGCCACGCGCCAGTTTTAGCTTACGCAAAATGGATGGCGCCATATTTTATCATTGGTGTTTCGTTTTCCGTCGAAGCAATCATTCATTCACTCATTATAAAAGATTCCAGTGAGGTAAGTATTTTAATATGCGTTTTATTTCAGGTAAAATACTTCTTTTAAATTAAATTAAAAGTGCGTTTATTTTGTTAACATGCATAGCACATCCAAAAATGATTGAGGTTAAGATAAAGGTAACAATTACGGTAGCAAAAACGGCCAATAGGTACCTAGCAGATGTATCCTGCCATAGCCCTGGTCTTCCGTGGAGGCGAAAATGAAGCACGTGAGTCGCTGTGTGCTTTGACACATAAACAAAGACAATACTTATAAAAAACCACAAATAATAACATTAAAATAAACAAATGAATGAAAAATCAAAAAGAGTGTACTTTCATTTTTAGGCTAAATAGTCTTATATAATAGTCTTATTTATGTATAAACTAAATTAGATAGGTATGTTTTTGTTTTCTCTCTTATGTGTTTAATCTTACTAGATTTAACTTAGCATATTTTGTTACTTGCACTATACACCATTGTGAGAAAAAAAAACCATTAGTTAGCCAGAGCGGGAGCCCTCGCTTCTTAATACAAGTTTCGACTTAGCAAGAGCGAGGAACTCACTAGCGACGCCTTAGAATGGGTCTTTTTCACACATCAAGTATCTGCACACTAAACCTGTAAGTACATTTATTTAGAAATGTTGTTGTGATACTTAAGACGAAATAAACATTTTTTTTTTATCTTTATCTAATTGGTACAGGACAAATTTACCTATACACTACTATGTATAACAAAACCCGTAGGTACCTAAACCTATACAATATTATAAAGAGGAAAGATTTGATTGTTTGTTTGTTTGTTTGTTTATTTGTATTGAATAGGCTCCAAAACTACTGGACCGATTTGATAAATTCTTTCACCGTTAGGAAGCTTACTTTTCAGGGAGTGACATAGGCTAATTTTATCCCGGAATTTCCACAGGAACGGGAACTACGCGTGTAAAACCGCGAGGCGATCGTCTAGTAATACAATATTTTCATTGACATTTCGGCTAGATGCGTCAGATGATGATGAAAGATGATGATGAAAGATTCAAGCCAACTGACTGATTCATCATTATTTCTCAAGCAACAAGGTCTAATCTAATTTCTGCTGGAACGTATTGAAGGTCCTTAACAGTCATGATAATTATTGTCATGGCTGGATTGACATGATTCTGTTGGAAGATAGGTAGTCAGTATGGAAACACGGAAAATCTAGTTAGAAAAACTACCATTCAATGTTATTAAAATAATTAAGTCATTGTCAGTTAGTCTGTCGCAACAGAAAAGTTTTGTGATATTTCTGAAGAAGATTTTCCATAATTATAGCTATTAAAATAATTATAATAATCAAAGCGTGTGGTGGAGGTGTTTTCCGGACATGATGATAGATAGAATCAAAGGCAAAGGTGAATATAGTGCAAGAGCAATTAGATTATTCAGCGAAATTTGTGAAAAAATATACCTTGGAGACCCTTAGGACCGATCTATTCCTTTCTAATACCAAAAAACTACCTACCTAAAAGTAAACAATAAAATAAAAAAAATCTATTGAGATTATTTCGTCAGATGGTTTCGTACAATTTTTTATTGTTAACAATCGCTCCTAGCTAGTTTAATTATAAATTAAAATATCATCTGTACAATAAATTTATTCACAAAGAAAATTATACTAGTATTTACAATTGAAACAATTGAGCTAACTGCCGACTGTTGCAAACAGTCTACAGATAGCTCTACTGATCCATATCAACACCAGTCGGAAGCGTCCCCAAGACGCTGGCTGCATTGCCACGCTGTATGGCAATGCTGATACGCTGTGCCAGATATTCACCAGCTTCATCTATACTAATATTATAAAGAGGAAATATTTGATTGATTGTATGTATTGAATAGGCTCCGAAACTACTAAACCGATTTGAAAAATTCTTTCACCGTTAGAAAGCTTACATTTTTAGGAAGTGCTATATTTTATCCCGGAATTCCCACGAGAACGGGTACTACGCGGGTGAAACTGCGAGGCGATCGTCTAGTACTTAATAAGAAAGAAAATTACAATCAAATAAAAGAAACTAATTAGAACCAGTATCTACAATTGTAACAATTGAATTAACAGCAGACTGTTGCAAGCAATCCACAGGTAGCCATTATCCAGGTTCTTATTAGGTATTCTAGAAAATATTATTATGCTCAAAACACAGTAGCAGGTAGGTAATTGCATCGCTCTTACAGGGCAATTTATCTACTTATAGGTGGAACTTGAGTTTGTATTTATTTTGTAAGCTACCTAATGTAAACTAAGCTATAATTATGTAGGTACCTACAATGTAGACATGCAATATTAAGAACCCTTGACAACGGTCTTCTTAAGTATCCCTTGTGCTTGTGTTATACTAAGCTCTCCAACAATTGGGGCTAGCGGTACCGCGGCGGGATATGGCGGGCACAACGGGTGCGATAGGTCCACGTCGCCAGCCAGCGATGTTAGCGCAGCTCCCTTGGATAAGAACTCGAGCCGGGGCCGCCGCTCCGACGCCGCGAGAAATAGCTCTGCTTAACCACTTCCTTCACCAGTACAAAGAAGCCGACATATTCGCTGACAATATAAATAAGCTGTATAGACTGTCTTCCTCATTTGTAAATGCAATTTAACAACCTGTTCTGTTCATTTATTATTCAGGTAAATAGATATAAGTATTTAATATCTTTTTTAATAATTATTAATGATTGTATTGACAGATTGACTCTAAGATTGATCACTATTTGTATTCATTGTTTTGTATTGTATTGTTTAAGATTTGAGTACTCTGTGCCTATTTTTTTGTATCTGACTCCTGGACGTTTTGGTCTCAACTGTAAGTCCATTTGCAAATAAATAAATAAAAAATAAATAAGGTATAAGTAGATCCAAGCGGATCTGTCATAGCTCCATAGTCAAGGACGTACACAATCCTACTAATTATTATAAAGCCGAAAGTTTGTGAAATCTGAATTTTTGTTACCTAGGATCTCCAAAACTACTGAACAGATCAAGATGAAATTTGGCGTACGTTTAGAGCAAAGCCTGACTACAAGGACAAGTAGATCTGTCATGGTTCCATAGTCAAGGATTTGGTGACGTCATAATTTAAGATAAAAGGCCTTGATAGTCATACATAAGACTTCTCACACGTGTTTGTTATAATGAGCTGTATCGGAAGATTACTCCATGGCAGGATCCAAGAATTCAATTAATTGTGGTAGGTATATAGAGAACATCTTCAGCTACCTGATTCTAGCAATAAATTAAATACCTATTATAATAATCTTTAGATCAATTGCTGCGATCTGCTACACCACAATATATAAATATACACGGTACATGTACTTATACTTACCTTTAAGCTACTTACCACATAAGCTAAAACTTTGTAATAATACTAGTATGCAATAAATAAATCTAAAATCTGAAAATCTGAACCTTCAGCTTACGAAATAATTCCCCTATCCTCCCAAGAATTCAAGAATCAGATAATACAAGCAGATGAAGTTCCCGTAACGTCAATAAGACTTTTCACACTTGTAGCAGCATAATCTCATCCCCACACCTATATCTGCTGAACCTACCTCCCCAAACGTGAGGAACATTGCCATAATCCCCAAACTTGGCAGACAGATTGGTGATTGCATTAAAGGTTCTAAAAATACACAGAAACTGCTGCTCTTCTTCTGGTAGGTTCTCATAATTGGCTCTTGCGACATCCGACAAGCTTGAGCCACGGTAATATTATCCAACAGTATTTGGACTCGGCCGTATCTTTGAAATAAATGCCTACAGCCGCGCGGTAGGTAAACATGCGATAGGGCTGCCCGCCTCCACCATTTTAATTACATTTGCCTACTTTGTGTTTCCATTTAGTTTTGTGATTGTAAATATAGGAAGGTACTTTTTTAATATAAACAAATAAAATACTTTGTGAATTGAATGGGAAGTGTTCAATAAAAATGCGTGTTGTTTTTTGATTGGAAGATTTAATTAAAAAACCTGTTTATGTTTGAATAACAAATCGGTCTTATAAATTTGCGACCGAAAAATATTTGCGCCTCGACTGAGACGTACCTACAAAATGCTTTATTATTAAATTTTAGGAGATTTTTTGGAGAAAAAGGAATATTTTTTACTTGGTTATAGATACCTGCAGCTACTTTATTAAATATGTACCTGAACTTATTTTTAGAGAAAAAATCGCGCGGTTATTGTTAAAAAAACATCACACCATCCGTTCGTCACTGCGGCACAGCCGCGACTGTCTGCATGCTGAGCGCATGCCGAGATCGAGGCGCGTAGGTATAGCTCGCGTTTCGCCCGTTTGTATGAAGTCGGATTACTTATAGGATAATATTACCTTGCTTGAGCGGTCAATTTTTTCGCTACGACTGCACGGCACGGCGTGATAAGTACCTTTAGTTCTAGCTTAATAGCTAACTGAAGGTAAGAGGCAGAGAAGAGGGTATCAAGCAGATGCGGCTGATTCTTCAGCCAGTCCTTGATGACAGCGACATCACCATAGAAATCTAAATAACAAGGTACTATTTAGATTTCTATGGACATCACTCTCCCTGGGGTTGAAATCCTCTTTTACATCCCATAGTGACGTCATTATGAAAGCTAACACGTGTTTGTCTCTACAAGAATTACTTATAGGTTGATTCCTTTTACCCCAATCATCAGGCAAATGCAGCTACTTTTTCAGCCAGTCCTTGATGGCAGGAACATCACTCTCCCTGGGGTTGATATCCTCTTATACATCCCGTAGTCCTTAAGGCTTCTAACACATGTTTGTCTCTAGAAGTATAACTTATAGGTTTATTCCTCTTACCCCAATCATCAGGCAAATGCGGCTGCTTCTTCAGCCAGTCCTTGATGGCAGCGACATCACTGTCCCTGGTGTTGATATCCTCCTTCAGTTCCACTCGGATGCTCTTCCACACCTCGCCGGAAGGCTGGATCATCAGTTCCTGCTTTATCTTCATTGTTGCTTCTGAAAATTGGAAAAGGATTTGATCAGTTATGTGGAAGAATTGGCAGTGGATAGGTACATTTTCAAATTCTTCGTTTTATTGAGTCAAAATCTTCTCTACCTACCCCTTTTTACAAGCTTATTTTTTACTTGCCCTGTTAATAAGTATGTGTGGGACAAATATTACAACTGAATTTTAGACCAGTTATCCTCAACTGATTGAGCTAAAATCTAGCATAGTAAAGTTGTTCTATCTCACGAAGTCCGTTGGGCTATGTATGTCATAGTGAATGCATGTACACATTGTTTTAGTGTGCGTAAGCTCAGAAGCAATCAGTCTCGCCCGAGACGCGGTCCGGGTCACTAGTGCTCATGGTATTCACGTCAGATTTTGGTAGCGAGTACCGTTAGCATGACAACTAAGCGTAAAGTTGTTCGTAGTGAGGTAAGTTATCGGACTTCGTGAGATAGAACAACTATATACCTGCTTATGTAAGTTCGGTGACAATGCAATGTACCATCGAGCTGGTCTGCTGATGGAGATAAAACGTAGCCATATGAACTTTTAGGCGCAACGCACACAGAAGGCGGCGAGGCGAGGGTAAGGCGCAGACACACCGCTCCTCGCCCCCCGCCACGCCGCCGCCTTACCGGTATCCCATCTGCGGGCGACGTGGCGGGGGGCGAGGAGCGGCGTGTCTGCGCCTTACCCTCGCCTCGCCGCCTTCTGTGTGCGTTGCGCCTTAAACGAAACGACGCACCCCTCTCGAATTTGAGTTTGTTGGATTTATCTACATCTACCCAAGCACTTTTGGTTCTAGATGATGTCACAGTCCAACCGGATGGAGGCCATAGGAACTACTAAACGAAATGACGTTACCTCATCAAGTTTGGACTGAATTTTTGAATAAAATATTTTTTTAATATTAATATTATTCTTTTCCTAGCTGGTCATAATTAAAAAGTAGAGTGTTAGGTATCTATAAGTTTAACATGTCAGCCTTTAAATTAAACTATACCTATCTGTTCTCTAGGTCCAACCGGATTAACAGATTTTTATTTTCTTGTAAGTATGTACCATCACTGCAATTCTACATAATGTATGATTGATTAGGTTCCAGAGTCAATTGAGCATGGAAATCATGACTACCTACGTCTTTTAGAATTAAAACTTAAGAATAAATAAATAATGCTGGACAATTCACACAGAATGACAATGGGTATCTAATCTGCCTACCTTATGATAATTAATTGATAATTTAAACTATGTTTTTACCAACACTTCCTTGTTTGCTTGAAATCAATTGATCACCATCGTTATAAATCATTACCATAGATAGTCTAACAAATAGGTATGATATGATGTTCCCTACGTTGTTTGATAGTAGGTGCTATATTTGATAGCTGGTGATGACGTGATGACGATTGTAGTAACATGGAATTTTATTTAACTATAGACTAAACAAACTCGATGTGAAATGTTTGTAAGCAGACCACGACACAAAAACTAAAACTAACTTGCTTGGCGTTGAGTTTCGAACTAAGCTAATTGTCAGCAGTCTATTGAAGGAAAGATCACAAATTTATCGACAAGTCATGTAAATTCCGTATAAACTAAAGAGTCGAGTATCAATATCAAATATCAAAGTGCTTTATTTCCTTTAGACCTTACAGGACTCTAGGACACGTCACAAAAATTTAAATTACTACATATGTAAAACTAGGAAATATAGTGATCACTTTGATGTTTTGTTCACTTCAATCTTTTTAAGGTAAAGTCAAGAAGCGAACAAGAAACCTTTACCTTGTCAGGGTGTTAGTTTTCGAGCTGGAGCAAAACTCGTCCCAAGCTTTTTTATCCTCTCTAGATAATCTGATATTCTGTAATTAACCTTTTTTCAAACATATGTTTAACAATTTGTTTGAATTTATTTATTGATAATTTTTGCAACTCACTTGGAGTTTTGTTATAGAAGCGTATACACCCTTTAAAATATACATTTATCTAGTGTAGCATAGCTGTGAGCACAGCGAGTTTATTCTTATTTCTAGTATTTATATTATGTATGTCACTATTTTTAGGGAATCGGTTGACATTTCTATGAGTGTACAAAAAGTTTTCATAAATATGTATATTGACGTGGTACTGTCATTATGTTTATTTCTTTGAATTTAAGTCAAGTCTTTAAGTCGCGGCAACTGAGTGAATTTTGCTCTTATATAAGAGCAAAAACCAAAGTCACCGATATACTTACTCGTATAGACCGTCAGAAATGGGGCTGGACTGGACACATGCTACGCAACAAAGCAAACAAGTGGAGCAAGCAAATCACAACATGGTATCCAAGAGACGGCAACAGAAGCCAGGGGCGTCCTAAGACAAGATGGGAAGATGACATTAGGCTTACCCTTGGGCCATATTGGACAAGAGTCGCAGAGGATAGGCCTCAATGGAGGCAGTTGGAGGAGGCCTATGCCGAAAGGCACACCAAACTGAGAGACATTTTGTAGAAATAACACGTAAATGGCAACAGAAATAAGTCAAAGAGCATTTGTATAGTAGTAAATTAAGTTTAAGAATCTTTCAATTAATGTCACAGTTTTGGAAATAAAAGGCTATATTATTATTATTATTTATTATAACTGAGTGAATTTTAGGTGAGAATGGGCGGTTTGCTTACAGATATATGTATGTATCGAGTTTGGCTAGAGTATAGTAGGCAGTTGATATTCTGTTATTGTGCACGCTGAGTCCTTTATTATAGAGTCACATAGATTTACGAACCATATTAATTGTTACTAACCTGCGTTGTGTGAACTCATGTTAGATGGCCTATAATAAATAATTTATTATAAATATTTTTTTTATTAAAGACCTCAATGCTAAGGTTTTTGTTATTAGAGTGCGTAAGCCTCACACTCTGGCTAATTTCTAATTTCTAAGTATTTTCCCATCGAAGTCGAAAATTTTTGCGATATCGTTTGACCTCAATATTACTTTATTTATTTAACCAAATATTTAATAAGTGGTTGCTTGACAAATGTGTCTATAGTGTAAATGAATATATTAAATTTTACTAGAATAATTTATTATATGTTTTGACTATTTATCTTCGATTTTATTATCCTTGATTTTTTCATTATTGATTATTTCAAAGATTTGAATCACTGCGATTTAATATTTGCACACTGCTTGCGGGTTGAATACATTTGACAACACAAGTCATAAGATCGCACATGTACCTATAATAACATAATGTATTCGGCAAAGAAATGATTAGATTTGTCTCCCCAAGGGGGTTTTCAACCGACGTAAAACAAAAGGAGGCGGTTCTCAATTTAGCTGTACATTTTTTACATGATTCCGAGGTCCACCATAAAAAATATTTCCGGGGGATTCAAATTTATCACGTAGATCTTAAACAAGAACAAAATTAAAAATTATAAAAACCCCCCGACAGATTTTCATGAAACATGGCTAAGAACACTCGGGATAAAATTATCTATGACACAAAAAAAACTAAAGGAAAATCGGTTCATCCGTTTGGGAGCTACGATACCACAGACAGACTGTGTATCTGTCTGTGGTATCGTAGATCCCAGACGGACACGTTAAACTTATAACACCCCTCTCTTTTTGCGTCGGGGATTAAAAAGAGTATAAATACTCTGAAATTTGAAGTCGGAAGCGCAGCCGGCACTCTTACTTCACGATTCGACAGATAAAAGGTGAATTGGACACAAATCGGACATTTTTCAAAGTCACAAATAACTAAACAAACGGCTACGGCTAACTGGCGGCGACCGAGGGAGTGACGTTACAACGACTGCGGCGGTCACTCAGTGGACTTCGCTAGTAAATTGGTCACAACTACGTCAATTTTTGAGCTTTGAGATTTTAGGAAAGCTCAAAACTCAACTCATGGTAAATATGCCGTTGTAAATGACTTTATTGTTATTAATCATGATGCAATTGTCCATTGTAAACGCACTGCTGTCAAAATCTATACCTACCCCATAAAGTAATACCATACTGCAGTTCGACTCTCCGTAGCTCTTCTATCCTGTATAAACCGTTAAGTGCATTACCCGAAGCAGTTCCCATTCTAAAATAAACCTCGTCTTCTAGAAATAAGGTCTATAGTCCAGTCTGCTCATTCAGGATACCGTACGCTGCAGCTTAGTGCATTGTACTGATATGTTACACAGTTTTACTTTCACTTGTCCGTTTATATTGATTTGTGCGCTAAGTAAAACTAGGTGTAAAATGCCTTCAAGAAAGTTAGTGAGTTAGTTCATAATTCTTTTAATTTATACAGTTGTCACATCATTACAAACAAGATATATAATATTGAGACAGCTTTTATGAACATACCTATCTACTAATACTATAATGCGAAAGTTTGAATGTTTTGATGGATGTTTGTTACTTCTTCACGGCAAAACTACTGAAATTTTGCATTTTGAAACGGCTGAAATTTTGCATAAGTACATGTAGTTCTAATATTCTACCACCAAAGTTCGATCCCCAACCCGCATGCCCAGCGTGAGGATTATGGGCATTACCCCCCATGTGATAAAAGCCCTTAAGGCGCTTATCAGGGGGAGGCCTGCGTCCAGTAGTGGGCCAATACAGGCTGTTGAGGTTGAGGTAGTTCTAGGTCTGGAATAAAACAGAGTACGTGTTATCCCGTAAATCAGTTCCCATGGGATAGATAACTTTTAAATGTTTCCTTAGACACAACGCGTGCGAAGCCGCGGGCAGAAACTAGTATTCTTATATTTTTTAACTTTTGTTTTCTTCAAAATAGGGTAAAACTCTGGCCATGGCCAAGGCTAAGGTGATAGATTGTTTTTATATAAGAGGGTTATTTTCTATCTTTCTACGGTCATCAATGGTCCCTATTGACTTCCAATATTACTAGAACTCTATTAAAATTCTAATTACAATTATAAGGTATGTAACTTTGTTAAAAAAGAGAAAATTTAAGAAAATATCGCAATTTACCGCTCTACCATTAAAAATTAATGTATTCTGTTCTAGGACGAAATTATAATTTAAGAATAGTGCCACTGTCCCAAACCAACATAATGGTATACTTACCAAAGTGCTAAAACGACATTGACATAGTTTCCTAACTTTTGCGACCGCAGGAAGCAAAGAATGTTAGGTTAGCGATAAAAATATATAATCCGGTTTAAAATTGGCACTACACGGCCACTATAAGATTTGTTTCCTAATCTTTATAATTTATCAGGAGTTTATGCAAATAATAATGTACTTACACAACAAATACCCTGTTGATGAATGCAACAATAATTCGTATGCTTGCTGCTTTAGAAAGGTATCAATTTAGAATAAAAAAGAAGTACCTGGCTCACTCGAACTACTGGTTCTAGAGGCTTGTACGCGTATGAAGTCGCGGGTTACAGCTAGTATAGATATCTAATGATTTATTACTCAGCCTTATAAAACCATTCGATGTTCAATAAACTTATCCTATAGAAAGACTATGGTTTATTTTGCCAAGGGTTTATTTTTTGGTTTTAATTTTTGTAATCTAATCTATCTTCCTTATGGCGGTACCCCGAGGCACACTATTTTATTTTGTATAGTTTCGGCAGAGATGCGAAAATAGAGTTTGGTGGCCACCAAGGGCAACTTCATATCTCTGCATAAACTATACAAAATCTAACTATTACAGAGGCAAAAAAATACAATAGGTATCACAAACTGACCGACGTAATTTTTGTAATTTCATTTCTTTAACTTAATAATAAGATAAAAAAGATGGCGGCGAATGTTTGACGGGAGGTAGCGCCTTATGCGCTGATTGGGCAAAAGGTTTAGGGCCACAGGCCTTTTGCTCCTTTTGCTAAGCCTAATTTTGCCATAACTTTTATTGATAACTCAACTTACTCGACCAACCAAAAACAGAATAATAATTTCTCGACAAAAGCTTACGTTCGACTCTTCTATCACATTGCACAATACAACCTTGGGGTCCACTCAAGATTGGCCCAGCCTCTTTCGTTACGTATCAGTGTGGCAAGGAACCTTCATTTGACCTTGGTGGTAGCTTGAAGGTGATGTGATTCTGGACCCATGGGGTTTCCATACGACCATTTGTCAGGAAGGTGTAAAGAGGTATTCTATAAACTACATCTTCTTGTAAAATCATCGTTTTAGGATCTTCAAAATCAATCAAGTAAATTCACATAGTAAACTAAAATTTTGCAATAAATACGCGCACGTCCGATTTTCACATGGTTCTTTTTTTGAATTATTGTTCCGAATACGGAAGAGGCCGATATCATAGGGCGGATTCGGAGTAAATACTTTTTGGTCGTTTGAAGTATTATGAAAATAACCGTAGCTACCGGCTGTTATTTTAGAAATTAAAAAAGACACACACTAGAATTGGATTTCCACACACTTTCGGTTCAGCAGGCTAAACGAATGAGAAATGAAATTCCATAGAGGCCCTCCCGCATTTAGTACGCCTGCAATGACGTATATGTAGTTCTATTTATGTTTGGAAAAGGAATAAGCAACTTTCTTAGCAAGTGTAGCTTATAACTACAAAAGCCTCTACCTCTTTCGTCCCTGAAAAAACGTTTCTGAAGCTAGTGACGTCACGAAAGTAAACACCATGTGAAAGTCACGGTTTTGTTTCGTTTATATTTTCATATTATTACGAGTATCATCCGATGAAACAGATAAGACACGCATGTTGTTATCTCTTAACCTTTGTTTTAGATGCGTGTTATCGGCCCATCTATGAATTATAAATGATTGTCACGTTTGACTGTGCGTTGACGTAATTGCGTGTGATTCAACGGACATTCCTACATACTGATTTCTAGCTTCTTATTAAGGGGTCCTAAAACCTGTCTTTGCCAAAATGAACCACCTCAATATTTATTATGGAACCTCCATAATAAATATTGAGGTGCTTCAATTGTTAACCGACATCCAAATGAGGTGGTTTTATTTTCGGCTGGATATAGGTTTTTTTGAGTTCGTCAATTTGGTCAAATATGGAATTATGGACCGATTTTAAAATATTTTTGACTATTGTATAGAGAATCGCTGTGTGGTGCCGGCTTAGAATTTGCACCACCCCCAACTCTTCCCGCGGGTGTTGTAAGAGGCGACTGAGGGATATCCGCCGAGGGCGGGCAGCAGCGCCTCTTGCAGAACAATTCTACCACCGAACTGCGATCCCTAACCCGCATGCCCAGCGTGGGGATTAAGGGCATTACCCCCCTTGTGATAAAAGCCAATTAGGTGCTTATTAGGGGGAGGACTGCGTCCAGTAGTGGACCAATACAGGCTGTTGAGGTTGAGGTAGAGAATGATCAGAGAATTCCCATAAAACGTTATTTACGAGGGATGTATGCGCAGTAAAACTTAAAAATAATGTAAAATTTTACTAAGGGATTTATAGTCGGTTTTCAGTTTTTCTCTAAACCATCAATTTATTGAGATGTTTCTTTTATTTACTTTAGTTCCCTTTTGTAAGAGTTTTTAAAAACTCTTAAAAAAGGAAAAAAAATAAAAAAAAACATTCAGGATGTTGCTGGGGCTGCCACGGTTCTGCAGCGCGTCCGGCATGATCGCCGAGGCGCGCTCAGATTGGTTCGCCGCCTGCATGAGGAAAAAAGCAACCTCACTGCTGAGCAGAGTCCGTGGGGGCACCAACAACATCCTGCGAATGATAGCGGACAAGATGGATGGCCCACTATGCAGACACTGCATTGCTGTACTTACCAAATAATTAAATAAATAAATAAATAATGCTGGACAATTCACACAGCATTATCTAGCCCCAAGCTAAGCAGAGCTTGTGTTATGGGTACTAGATAACTGATATACTTAATGCAATACACTACATAGATAGATATTTTTTATTATGCATAGAAAACATCCAGAACGCCCTGGACAAATGTCTGCAGATCGTACAAACATTTGTCCCGAGGCGGGAATCGAACCCGCAACCTCCTGCGCCGCAGCCGGACCTTCGCCCGCTGCGCCACTGAGGTCGCTACTACCTAATTACATCTATCTACCATAAATTTAAGCTAACATTCTCATTTCAACTTTCGCATTTATAATATTAGTGTGATGTGATATCACTAAGAGCGTGTCCATCGGCATTTTTCTTATTGTCTCTATTTAAGGGGAAGACATTTGGTGAATACTTAAGAATGAATTATTGAAGACCGATCTCCCACTCCCAAACCCACTGTTTATTCAGGCTAGAGCCGTTTTATGTTTATTTTTAAAGAAAACCCAATGAACGATTACTTATGGCGAATAGTAGGGTGGATAGTGGCGCCACTACATATTTAATTTAATCATTAAGTTATACAAAGGAATTATCAAAAAATCGGACCGCTGGTAGACGATACCTATCACAAGCTTTTATTTAATGTATATCTGTAATAGTTTTGTACTGTATTATTTAGGCAGATACTTGTTTCAAGAGTTTAGTTCCTATTGGTGGCCACCAAGCTCTCCAAACAAGGTTTTTGATTGAATAACAAAGAGTTTAGTTCCTATTGGTGGCCACCAAGCTCTCCAAACAAGGTTTTTGATTGATTAACACAAAACAAATCTATTACAGATACATTAAATAAAAGCTTGTGATAGGTATCGTCTACACGCGGTCCGATTTTTTGATAATTCCTTTGTATAACGTAATTATAAAATTAAATATGTAGTGGCGCCACTATCCACCCTACTATTCGCCTTAATGGAGGAAGGTACCAACAGCAAGTTTAAGAATTTTGACTTGGCGTCTTCACGTAGGTACGTTTTGGACGTGACTTTACGCAGTGTCAGTGAATTACCAATAACCCTGTATATACCTACCCTGTACGTACCTGGCCATACCTGGCTGGTATACTTTTATCGGTACCTTTGTATTGCAGTGGGATGGGAATCGAACCCGCAACCTATTACCGCAAGCGGGCTTTTTTACAACACTCTTGCAATTTTGCATGTTGTAAGGAAATCTCATAATTATTTCAAACAATTAGGTAGGAGCTGTCTGGGAACCTGATTACAGAATAATGCTCGAATTAGAAAGGAAATTCTTTGTTGAATAATAATTATAATCATAAACTCGGTGCCTTTAATAATCCTAGATATTTTATGTCAAGAAAGCCATCTTTTCAATAAAAAAAAAATAGAAGTCATAACATAAACTAGCTGCCGCCCGCGACTTCGCACGCGTTGTTTCTATGGAAACATTAAAAGGTGACTTCCATCCCACGGGAACTGATTTATGGGATAAAAAGTAGCCTATGTTTGATTCCAGGATTATAATTATCTGTATGCAAAATTTCAGCCCGATCCGTTCAGTAGTTTTGGCGTGAAGAGGTAACAAACATCCACCCATACATCCATCCATCCAAACTTTCGCATTTATAATATTAGTGTGATGACACAATGATCAGAGCCTAAGCTCGAGACACAGAACTATTGACAGGATTATGAAAGCGAGTGAGTGAATAGAGAGTGCATGTGTGTTTGCTCACTTGTGCACTTTGACATGTAATGCGCACATGGCTAGTCCTCGTTAAGACTGCCACCAAAATTCGACTAGGAGGACATCAGGTATTGAGTAAATGACGTAAACTGACTACCCACTACTTTAAATTAGTGCTCTCAAGTCTGACATGTGAAATTTCGACATTTTTCATAAAACATTATGTAAGTGAACTAATTCACCAACCTTAATGAAGTTGAAGGACTAATTTCAAAATCATTGGTTCATTTCTCAACTTTTTACAGTTTTTACCAACTAGTACATAGGTAGGTAGTTAGGAACATAGATTTAAACTTAATTGGAAACATAGAGTAAAAACTCGCTGCTCCTTCTAAGATTGGAAATGTATTTAGCTGCCCTAAGTAAGCAGTTAAAAACATGTAAAATTAAATTGCCGTCATAAATGACTATTTGTCTTCCTAACTGAATCCCTGGTAAAAACCATGGTGTAACAAAATAACTGCGCCATAAAAAACGGAAAAACATTATGATAGACATTATTAAATAAATTAACTTTAAAACACGATACAAAAAATTTAAAATAAACATGACATTCATTTACAAAACTTAAAAAAAACTTACTTTCAGAATCCGAACAGCCGAAACACGAAAAAGTTTTTAATCACTGTTCTATTTTCAAATCGAAGTCTGTTCGCGACAGCCTCTCGGCGCTCACTGCTTCGCAATCGACCTCTCTATAGTGTTGGGCAATATGCACTTCAACTTTACGGCGACACACGGGGTGTCGGTTGGTTGAGCCTGATACGTGCGGATGGTCAACTGACGTGGTTATTTTAATCGTGCAATCAGTTAAGCTATCTTAACTGATTGCACGATTGAAATAATCTCAATCGTATTCGATTAGGTTCAAGTTAAATGTGATCAGTTATTCTCAAAAATAATGTATGAATCCGATGCTATAAAAGATGGCAGGGACCACCCGCCATTGATGGTACCTAGATACTTTTTTGTAAACACAAAAACTGTATTTTTAGATTGTACTAGGTCTATTTGCTCGGAGCGAACAAACAGACAGATACATAAAGAGTTTCTTTCGTTCATAAAATTGAGTAGGTATCGATAAATACTGCAAGTATCTTTCATCAAATCTTAATTTTACGCTTATAGACCTAAAAGCCTTTAAGCTAGCCACATTGCGGGCTCGTGTGTCTTCTCGTCTAGGTTTGGTCCTCATACTCTTTACATCGAAAGTGTGTAGTAATGAAAAACTATACTTACGTTCAAACATTGCAAAATGCATTCAACTCTACCCTCTGAACTTTTTAATTTGAAATGTATCCAAGATTGCATGATTTGTGTTGGTTCACAAACTACGGTTTAATTAAGTGATGTACCGTAAACCGGGGGTACTTTGCGCCTGCCAGGATATCTTTGCGCCAAATCGGATAAATGATTTTTGACGTGACAACGTCTTATAATTCGATAGAGCCGGCTGCACGCACGAAAAAACATGACGTCATGCGGCGTTACCTCGCTATGACGTCATGCGGCGTTACCTCGCTCTGAGGCGTTCCATGTAAGGCTTGAAGTGCAAGCGAGAGCGCTCGACATCCGTCTCTCTCCTACTTGAGTGAGCGATGCGTCTGCGTGGACAGCTGCTATACTATAGTACATTTACATGTTTTGATCGAGTATCAATACAAAAACAATACAAAAATCACTACAATTTTTGGCGCAAAGTACCCCCGGTTTACGGTAGCTATTATAAGATTCTTAAACACTTCATATACGAGTAGGTACACACCTACCGATTTCGCAACTCAATCGTGGTACTTGCGGTTATGGAGTTGTCTAACATAATATAATATTCCTTTCAATATAATTATGTAAGTCCCTGCTTTTTACGAATAAAATACAATAATAAAATTGCCTTTTTGGGAGTGTATACCTACCTAGGTACCTACCTTAAATACAATTGCCTACAAAATTTTTTAGAGTCAGAGAAGACTTGAAATCTGTACGAGACAACAAACAAGGAGTTTGTTATCGAGTCACGAACGGGATCGGAAATTGCGAGCGATTTTATTAAAATAAAATTTAATCGACTCTGTTCGATTTCGCTCAAATTCGGAATAGGTAATCTAGTGATTTGTTAGCGGTTCTTCTAAAACGCGATTCGTCCATTTACAATATAAACGCGATTCGTCCAAAAAGCGTTTCGTCTAATAAGCTACCTACCTAATTTTTTTTTCCTACTAAGGTAATGAGTAGGTAACATTAAAAACTGAAAAAGGTTTTGTGCTGAGGTAGGTACTGATAATTAGTTGTTCAAATTGTTAGGTATCTTCCTCGAACTAAAAGAAAACCAAAATTGTATACTTGAAGTAAAATTTTCTAATATTTATGAGGGGAACCTAACGGGTTTGGTTGCCAAACTGGGCCTAGATACTCAGTAGATACTCAGTAGGTACTCACGAGATCCCCGTGGTAAAAAAACTGGAATTAGGTACATGAAATTCAACATCGTTTCTTTGGTTCCTCTTGAAAACACAATTAGAATAAAATGTACGATCAAGAAATCATGAAATTCGAAATCGAAATATTGTTTAACACATTAAATTGGTTGAGATCTCAGAAACATTGCGGTCTATTGAAATGACATTGAATTCGTAAATTTATTGGAATAACAAGAAATAAAATAATTTGAGTTTACACAGCTTTTACTTAGCTACGAAATAAAACAATTAATTCCAAATATTATCACAGAAAACACCTGTGTTTGGTACACCTTATCCAAATACTTAAAATTAAACTTAGCTTTTACATGAAATATTCATTAAGTAGGTAGTATTATTATGGTACGTAGGTGCCTACCTATTTATGAACTGTGTCTAAATCTAAACTAAAAACACGATAATATTATCCTATACAGTAATTCGACTTCATACGAACGGACGAAACGCGAGCTATACCTACGCGCCTCGATCTCGGCATGCGCTCAGCATGGAGACAGTCGCGACTGTGCCGCAGTGACAAACGGATGGTATGTTGTTTTTTTAACAATAACCGCGCGATTTTTTCTCTAAAAATAAGTTCAGTTACATGTTTAATAAAGTAGCTGCGGGTATCTATAACCAAGTAAAAGATATTAATTTTTCTCCAAAAAAATCTCCTAAAATTTAATAATAAAGGATTTTGTACGTCTCAGTCGAGGCGCAAATATTTTTCGGTCGCAAATTTATAAGACCGATTTGTTATTCAAAGATGAACACGGTTTTTTAATTAAAATCTACCAATCAAAAAACAACACGCATTTTATTGAACACTTCCCATTCAATTCACAAAGTATTTTATTTGTTTATATAAAAAAAAGTACCTAAGTACCTATATTTACAATCACAAAACTAAATGGAAACACAAAGTAGGCAAATGTAATTAAAATGCTGGAGGCGGGCAGCCCTATCGCATGTTTACCTACCGCGCGGCTGTAGGCATTTATTTCAAAGATACGGCCGAGTTCAAATACTGTATAGCAAGGCTGGCCAATAGATTTTCCAGGTGAGCAAAATTTCTCAGACTGTGGCGGCCCCGGGCCACCACTACAACTTTATTCATAACGAAATTCATACATAAAAAACACAAAATATGCTTTATTTACTTTATTTTTATATGAAATGAATAAACATTCTTAATTAAATGAAATTTTTATTGTGATTTGTGAAGAGGTTTTCCAGATTCTAATTTGTCGATATTAGGTTTTAAATCTGATGTTGAAAGTGTAATCAAATCAGAGATGTGTTTTGCAGTGAGTGTGTTTTGCAATGTGCGATATTTATTTTTAATGAGTGATAGGTTTAAAAATGTTTTTTCACACACATAGGTGGAACCAAATCTGCTTAAAATTTGCATAGCAATGTAGCGCAATGTTGGAAAATCTTCAATAGAAACTTTTTGCCAAAAGCGCTCGGGCTGGCTGGCATGTTTTCGTTTCAACCGACCAATCAGGTGTAAGCGGTGCAACCGCGAATTGCCGGCCGCCGACGACGCCGCCGCGCACAGCGAGGGGGCGCGCGCGGTGGTCGGTCGGGGTGCTGGCGGGCAAATTCAAATGCCTTGGCGGGCCACTCCGTGGCCCGCGTGCCTGGGTTTGGCCAGCCTTGGCTGTATAGGATAATATTACCGTGCTAAAAAGCCTCTAAGTAGGTACATAAATTAAGTATGTTTATAACGTCGTTATAATTTGAATTATACTCAAGTAATGCCCAAAATATTGGTGCATATCGGCGACAAACACCGATCCAGGTATTCGGCGGAGGAAGCGCTGGACCTTACTGTGCAAAAAGGCTTATTATAAAATATCAGGTTATCTAGAGGATAAAAAAGCTTGGGACGGGTTTTACTCCAACTCGAAAAATAACAGCTAACAGGGTAAAGGTTTCTTCGTCGCTTCTTTACTTTAGTCTACATACCGAAGCGTCAAAAATAAAAAATATAACTTTATTTCCGTGTCAGTGTTTAGTTTTATAATTTTACTTAGTGTAAGTAGGTACTTTTATAGTATATAAGGAAATAAAGAGCTTCTAGTTTTTTTGATTTTGGCGGCAGATCAGGTATCTGCATCACCTAGCGCCTCCTCTCCAAAGCTACAAACCAACGAATGACTCCATCGCATAGAGTTTAGATATACAGCGCTTCCTCTATGCCTTATCACAATTTATGGTACTCATAGAGTCCTAGTCTATGGCAAGCTGCCTAAAAGACCCTTCGATTCCAAAGAGTTCGTCATAGTTCTTCGGCTTGCCTGGACGAAGGGCCTCGTTGGCTTTCAGCTGATCCTGCTGCTTGAACCACGGCACGTACGCTTCTAGCTTTTTTATCCAGGCATCTAGAGAACAAAAAAACGTAGAGTACGAAATTGGGTATATTTTTTTCAGATCGATTGAGCTACGGGAGCTTTTAACGTTTGTCCGTTCCCTGGACTACGTCTTGCCAAGATCATTGCAAAGATAATTAAATTTAATCAGGATAGACTTAGGTATTGACTAACAATATTACTACTTTTAGACTTATATTCCCTTTGCCAAATAGAGGGACGAGATATGCTGAAAAAATAACCATATCGACTGATTCCCATATATAGGGCGTAACTCCAAATCACCTACTTGTGGCAATAAGCAAAAAACAAAATAACAAATATCTGTTTTTACATAACTTTTTTGTTTTTATACTTATAAAGTGTCTTTACGCCCTTTGTATCGGAAACAGTCGATATATCCGGTTGTGGCGACAGTAAGATTAGTGATGATAATTAAGGCTAATATTCACCAAAAGATTGATCGGACAATTAGGCAGCTTCGTCGGTTAACTTTCAAGTTTAATGTATGAAATCTTGTGTCAAAAACGTCAAAACAACTGTTTAAAAACCATCTGTTGATGAACTCGGGTTTTAGAATAGCAATGGACACTGGACAGAGCTCTTTGTGAAAAAGGTGTCTAGGTGTCGCATAAAACCAGCGCCATCGTTACTGTGCATCATGCTAAGCGACGACCTTTTTTGATGTCACTGTTGTAACTTATTTGTACAAACTTTACATGTAATTTTTGTGACGCAGAATAAATACTTTTTACACGTTGTCACATAACTTTTTAGCATTGCTATGTCTTAATTTGAAGGGTAGCGATTGTTAGGTTTTATTGTTAACTAGCTTCTGCCCGCGGCTTCGCACGCGTTGTTTCTATGAAAACGTTCATAGGTATTTTCTATCCCATGGGAACTAATTTATGGGATAAAAAGCTTTTATTTGATTCCAGGATTAGAATTACGTGTATGCAAAATTTCAGCCCGATCCGTTCAGTACTTTTGGCGTGAAGGGGTAACAAACATCCATCCATCTACATATACATCCATCCAAACTTTCGCATTTATAATATTAGTGTGATACTCAAAAAGGCCTAAGTCTAAAGCTGGGTACTGACTGTTGTTACTGGGCGTAATGTATCATTTGCAGCGAGCAAGACTCGTTACACCGCCGTGTGTTAACCGCCGGGTACTGGCTGTGTAACTCGTTACATACGCCCTGTAACGCCGGTCAGCACCATAAGGTGCTACTTACTGTTGATAACATCCAGTTTCACCCCACTGCCTCCATACTCTTCTGGCAGCATATCTTTGGGCACGTATTGGTAGAGAGATGACATTTCATTGTGGAAATACACCTGATATTCGAAATTTAAATGTTATTTGTCAGTCATTTTGGTCATAGAGCTACATAATTCATCCTTATTTAGTAATAGCAAAGAGCTTAAGTATGCTTGGTACAAGGAGGGTTATACAATTTTAGAACTTCTTGAAAGTATTGAACTTACCTAGTTCAAAACCTTAGCGAACCTCGTTGATTAATCATTGAAATTGATAGTTCTTTGCCACGGTTTTTGTGTAAGGACTTTATTAGAATAAGTTCTTGACTTACTCTATTTTTGATCTTCTCTTTAAGGAATGGTTTGATCAAGCTGAAGACGGCATCAACGATGGGCGAGGCATTCACCACGTGGATCTCCTTCAGTTTGATTGGATAGGCTTCCTGAAATTAGAGGCTTATTCCAATAATCCCCTGCCATAATCCCCTGCGAAGGGGATTCCTGGACTTTTTGTCCAGAAATCCCCTGGCGGCTCAAAGAGAAGACGCACAGGGGATTTGTGGACAAGAGTTCCAGAAATCCCCTGATCCACTTATTTACACCGAAAGTAGTTGTTCGTTCTTGAAATAATCAAATGCAAACAACTAAGTAACCTAAGCTAAGAACATACCAAAATGATAACATTAAAACAAAAACTACGAAAATTGGTATAGTTGTTCTATCTCACCAAGTCCGGCGGGCCTTTGTCACCGCTAACATACCATCTATTCTCGAACCGAATGGTCTGTTGCGTGACGATGGTAAGAGGCCCGACGGTATGACACTAGTTCCATGGGAGTTGGGGTGGCTCATTGTGTGGGACGCTACAGTCGACACACTTGAGCCTTCCCATCTTCTGAGGAAATCCGTTTGGTCGAAGCGACGCGTGACCCGAGAACTGGTGAATATCTGGCGCAGCGCATCAGCATTGCTATACAGCGGGGCAACGCACATAGCTATTGAAGTGGTCTACATTTTCGATGACAGCTGTCAAACTTGAAACGGCCACAACTCTGAAACTACTCTTCCTTGACTTTGGTGCCAACCTTTCATCTGAGCCACTAACTGAAAGTCTAGCACTAGTCTAGAATAATATCCGTTTCATTTTAATATAACCTGTCATTTTTGCTCGATTCTAACTGACTGTAACAGTCTTTTTCTGACATCAGGTGTCATTTTTGATATCCGCTGTAATTTTTGACATCCACTGTCATTTTTGATATCAGGATCAGGATTTTTGATATCTTATTTGGAATTCATTGTCATTTTTCATAAATGTATGGAACAATATAAAATTAATTCGTAAGAACTGGACGAACTGCGCATGGTTTCCTGACGAACTGCTTATTGAACGAAACGCTTGTTGGACGTGTATCCATGCAGAAAATATACAATGTGTCCGGTCACCGGTGTCGGAGACTTTGGGGGGTGAAGTACGGTAAATTTTATCGACAAATCACTATCCCTATTTTTTTTTCTCTCTCCATGATAAAATGGCAGCCATTTTGTTTTCTGTTGCCTCGAAGCACGGGTGCTAGTACTGATTAAGGTATAGCTACCCATGTAGAGGCCTTAGGAAAACGATAGAGGACTCATTTCATAGCCAATAATGTAGGTAGACAATAAAGCAATGTTAACATTGTTGCAATTTCTATTTTATAATAAAATAAAAGAAAATTTATCAAACAAAATAAAAGTATTTTTTAACATTTTTTTTGAAATTATTAGCTTTTTTATAAAATCGAAACTGTCAAGCTACATGTTTTTTGTTACTGAACGATAGTACAGAATGTGTGCTTCAAAATAAGTCTGCATCTTAGCCCTAAATAAGATAATTTAGAAACAGAAAAACAAAATAAATCGATTCGGTATTTAGATGATTTGACTATCAAAATCAATACAAAGGTTACAGCCACGATTCAAAATGGTGTTGCAAACAAGCTGTTGCTCTAATTGACACATGTTGTGTAGCGCGTCGGATCATAGCGGGATATTCAAGCTTTCAAGGGTCATTTTCAAACCGTCATAACTTCTAAACTATCTTACTTAGGGCTAAGATCCAAGACTTATTTTGAAGCACACATTTTGTACTATCGTTCAAAAACAAAAAACATGTAGCTTAACAGTTTCGATTTTATGAAAAGGCTAATAATTTCAAAAAAAAAATGTTAAGAGAAACAGTTTTTTTTGTTTTATAAATTCTCTTTTCTTCTATTATAAAATAGAAATTGCAACAATGTTAACATTGCTTTATTGTCTACATTATTGGCTATCAAATGAGTCCTCCATCGTCTTCCTAAGACCTTTACATGGGTAGCTATATCTTAATCAGTACAAGCACCCGTGCTTCGAGGCAACAGAAAACAAAATGGCTGCCATTTTATCATGGAGAGAGAAAAACAAATAGGGATAGTGATTTGTCGATAAAATTTACCGTATTTCGCCCCCCCCCCCCCCCCCCCTTCCATAACAGCACATTCTAATGGGACTACGAGGAGTAGTTCTCCCTCGTGGTCCTATTAATGGATCAAAATAATGGGACGAAAAAACATCGTAAAAAAACTACTCGAAATCAGCTGAAACCCTATTGTGAGTCGAAAATTCCTGAATGCAATGTTAATATTTTGGTATGTTCTACTTGTAAGGTTAGGTTACTTAGTTGTTTGCATTTGATTATTTCAAGAACGAACAACTACTTACGGTGTAAATAAGTGGATCAGGGGATTTCTGGAACTCTTGTCCATAAATCCCCTGTGCGTCTTCTCTCTGAGTCGGCAGGGGATTTCTGGACAAAAAGTCCAGGAATCCCCTTCGCAGGGGATTATGGCAGGGGATTATTGGAATAAGCCAAATTAGATTATTAGAAGAATTAGAAATTTTTTCCTAGAAGTTTTAGTCGACTATGATAAGAACGAGATAAATCCCAAAAATTTACTACTGTCGGTTCAAAACAGTTTGTAACCTTCGCTACTCTGGTTTTTGTGAGGAACATTGAAGTTTTTTTGAGTACTTATAGTACAGTTGCCAATTTTCTGATGAGTTTTCCAAGTAACGAGTTACTTTCTTACGGGCTTGGCTATATAGGAGAGTAATGCAGTTTCAGTAGTATAAGTTCCAAAAACGTCTTACCTGGACACAGATCATAAACTTCTTCAACGCCGTCGGCGATATCTTCCCCAGATGGCTAGGTGCGATGATGGAAGCGTCTAGAATGTACACGTCACCGGCCACCCCTTCCGTTTCCTCCTTCAGCCTGACGTCACCAATCATCATCGCGAGTTTGAAGGCATCGTTCAATTGGTGGGGGGTGAGGCTTTTGTCAAGAGCTGAAAAGGTTACAAAAGTCAGGATATATTCTTAAAGTTTTGGTAAAACTCAGATGAATAATCTAGAATATTCTGTTCTAGCAAAATTCGTAAAGTCAATGTCAGGAGTACATTAATTTCAAAATACGTCGTTAAAATATAAACAACATAAAATAATAATAATGCTGGACAGAATCCACACAGCATCGTCTAGCCATAAGCTAAGTAGAGCTAGTGTTATGGGTACTATAACGGATATTTTTGGTACAATACATTGCATAGATAGATATTTCTAATCTATATATGTATATAAAAATCTATAATATAAAAATGAATCGCAAAATGTGTTGGTAAGCGCATAACTCAACAACGCCTGGACCGATTTCGCTAATTCTTTCTTTGTTGTGTTTGTTATTGTCAGGAGAAGGTTTTTATGAAAGAAAAAATTAAGAAAGTTGGAAACATAAATTTCCACGGGGGCGAAGCCGCGGGGCGCAGCTAGTTATACATAGAAAACAACACCCGAAACAAATACCTACACGTACAAACACTTGTGCCGAGGCAGGAATCGAACCCACGACCTCCTGCGTCGCAGGGGGACCTTCGCCCGCTGCTCCACTGAAATACATTGTCTACTCCGTTCACAAAACAGTAAGCAAAATATTCTCCAGCTCCTAAGTGAGTCATATAGCAACACAGTGATAATGAAGTTGCAAGATAAAATAAATGAATAATGCTGGACAAATTCACACAGCATCGTCTAGCGGCTAGACGATGCTGTGTGAATTTGTCCAGCATAAAGCTCTGCTGAGCATGGGGCTAGAATCTAGCCCCATGCTCAGCAGAGCTTGTGGGGTGGGACCTACAGAATAAAGTTTTAAAACTTACCTCTGCAAATTGAGACTCTCCTGCCGTTCGGGGTGAGTCCTGGAAGGGTTGGGCCCTGCCTAAAATTGGAAACATCACAATTTGAATGAATTCGGTAATAATATCCTTTAAGAAGGTAAACGGGATATCTCAAGTAGGTAGAAGAAATAGAAGAGCAAGGAACTCTACAATATAAATTGTATTGAACGGTCCAAGCATTTGCTGTGTGGTGCTGGCTTAGAATTTGCACCAGCCCAACTCTTCCCGCGGGTGTTGTAAGAGGCGACTAAGAGATATCCAGCGGGGGCGAGCAGCAGCGCCTCTTGTAGAACAATTCTACCACCAAACTGCGATCCCCAACCGTCATGCCCAGCATAGAGATTGTGGGCATTACCCCCCATGAGAGAAAAGCCAATAAGGCGCTTATCAGGGGGAGGCCTGCGTCCAGGAGTGGGTCAATAAATAAATAAATAATGCTGGACAATCCACACAGCATATCTAGCCCCAAGCTAAGCAGAGCTAGTGTTATGGGTACTAGATGACTGATATACATAATATAATACATTACATAGATAGATATTTTTTATTATACATAGAAACGACCAGAACACCCGGAACAAATATTTGTAGATCGTACAAACAGTTGCCCCAAGGCGGGAATCGACCGCAACCTCCTGCGCCGCAGGCAAACCTTCGCCCGCCGCGCCACCGAGGTCGTCATATAGGCTGGTTGAGGAGGTGAGGTCCAAGCATTGAATTCTAATTTTATTTCACAGTTTCATAAAGTTCCACGTAAATCCAAGAGCTCCAAATTCTATAAAAGCGGTATAAGAATTAAAATATTGTATTGATAAAGCAATTTTTCAAGTTCATGTGGAATTAAAGTTCTGGTTAGGTTACATAATAATAGTAATGTCCTCCTAGCCGAATTTCGACCACGGCTAGTCTCATTGTACACTAGCCAGATGCGCAGGACATATTATTATAGTGCACAAGTGTGTGCGCAAACACAGGTGCACTGTCTATTCCCCCACTCTCATAATCCAAATCTCATAATGGGACGGCAGACCGACTCGAACGGGGAGAGGTCAAGCGACCAACTGCTTAACGTGCTTTCCGAGGCAAAAAACAAAACCCTAATAAAAACCCTAATAATGGAAATAAATTGGAAAGAAAGACCGAGGGTCCGTCGCCCCTCGAGTTGATGCCGGGGTAAAGAGGCCAAGCCTCGAGGCTTGAAAGAAATTGACCGGATTAAGGGCCAGAAAGAAATTCAGTAGTAGGAAATAAATTGGAAAGAAATAGGTTATATATGTATACCAGAACTGAAAGGATAAGATCGATAGATGACACGGAAAAGACTTACGCTTTAATCATCAGATCCCTCAGCTCATGCCGCGTGATATCTCTATTCGCGAAGAACTCTGGGCAGGCGCTCCTCATGGTAAAGTACATGTCCAGCTTGCGCTTCGTCTTCTCGAGGGAGAAGTTGCAGCCGCGGAGGAAGGTCATCAGACAGTCGTCTTCTGAAAGGAGGAGAAAAGACATTCATAGAGCAAGGCATAGATAATAAGTGTCTGTGTGCGTGTCCAAGAGTCCTGCTAGGTGCCTGCTAGGTCTACAGGAAATAGCAAAAAAAGAGCACCGAGGGATCGTCGCCCCTCGAGTTGATGCCGGGGTAAAGAGGCCAAGCCTCGAGGCTCCTCTCCGTGGGGGCACGGAGAGGAGCCTCGAGGCTTGTAAGAAATTGGCCGGATCAAGGACCGGAAAGAAATTCAGTAGTCACACTAATATTATAAATGCGAAAGTTTGGATGGATGGATGTTTTTTACGTCTTCACACCAAAACTACTGAACAGATTGAGCTAAAATTTTGCATCGGTGTAGCTCTAACCCTGGAATCAAACATAGGCTACTTTTTATACCATAATTCAGTTCCCATGGGATAGAAATTACCTTTGAACGTTTCCATAGAAAGAACGCGCGCGAAGCCGCGGGCAGAAGCTAGTAGGAAATAAAGCATTGAGTTTTGATTCACTTTACATTGTCAGGGGATTTTTGAATGAAGTACCCTGTTGCGTTGGAAGATTGGTAGTGTTTGTGCATAAGTACAAACGTTGTACCCTGCGATGGGATTCCTACCTACAACCATCTTCGTCAATACCTCGTCACGTTGTTACAGTTTAGAAAAGACAACGACGCAGTTTGCC
Source organism: Eupithecia subfuscata (assembly GCA_963564075.1). Taxonomy (NCBI): domain Eukaryota; kingdom Metazoa; phylum Arthropoda; class Insecta; order Lepidoptera; family Geometridae; genus Eupithecia; species Eupithecia subfuscata. Next base: position 10,008,317 of record OY751117.1, read on the forward strand.
TCATGATGTGGAGAAATATAACGGACGAGACATAGAGACAGGCTCTATGTCCCGGAACACAGAGTAAAACTGGTTACAAAGAATGCTTATCACCAGGCAATAAAAATCTACAACAAATTGCCCAATGAATTTAAAGCTATGCCATTGAATTTATTCAAAATTAAATTAAAAGTGTGGTTATTGGAGAAATGTTTTTATGACATCAAGGAATATTTTGACCATAAAACTTTTTTTTGACCTATGTACCTAACTAACAAAAAATTTTTGACACCCATTTTGAATTATATAATGCTTGCTTTAGTTAATTGAATTAATCTTTGACATATTACTTTAATAAAGCCTACAATTTTAATTTTGCACGTCTCGACGAGGCAGAATGTATTGGATTTACCACTATTATTAAGAGCTTTTGTACCTACATTCCTGCGAATAAATGATTTGATTTGATTTGATTTGATTTGATTTGAAAAGGTAACTTCGAGAAAAGTTCTAAATGAAAGGGCTTTTCTTTTTTCATTATTTATTTCATTAACCTCGTCTAGCCCATTCAGAGGTATTCGTGAATATTACGCACCTGCTATTTTCGTCGCTCTTTGGTTCATATTCTTTTGATTTTTATTCGTAACTAGCTGACCTGGCGAAATTCGTCCCGCTCTCAACTTTTAAACCTTCCCTGAACTTACACAAACATTTCAAGACCAAAATTAGCGAAATCAGTCCAGCCGTTCTCGAGTTTTAGCAAGACTAACGAACAGCAATTGATTTATATATACAATTTTTTTTCTGAGAGAAAAAAAATAGGGATAGTGATTTGTCGATAAAATTTACCGTATTTCACCCCCCCAAAGTCTCCGACACCGGTGACCGGACACATTGTATAAGAAGATTTGCAGCCCCTGAGTGGCAAAACTACTTCTGAGTGAAACACCAACAAATACCTACATCTGAAATGACCAGCGGTTCATAAATACTGTAATGTACGCCGCGACTCAGGCGTTTCATTCTGGCCTCCACGGAAGACCAGCGCTATGGCAGGACAAATCCTGCCATAGCATCTGCTGAGTATTGGCCATTTTTGTGACCTCTATGTTACTTTTATATTAATCTTTATCTTTTGTATGTGCTATGTATGTATTGGTTACAAATAAAATAACGCTTTTTTACTTTTACGAAGTTTGAGACACTTTTCGGAATATGTCGGAATAAAGCGGCAAAAAAAATCAAGATGTCGCCGACCAAGTGGCTGTTACTACACCTACCCCATTCATCAGGAAGATGTGGCTGCTTCCTCAGCCATTCCTTGATGTGTGCCAAGTCATCTGCCCTGGTGCTTATGTCCTCATTCAGCTCCACTCGTATCTTCTCCCACAGTTCACCTTGGGGCTGGACGAGCGTGGCTGCTGACGCCATATGTTATCTGGAAATAACATTTACATTATTGTATATAGTTAATCAGACATAAATCAAGATACCTTTAATAATAAAGAAAATTACAATTATAGAAAAAAACAAATTAGGGAAAAAAAAATATTTTAGTCTCAGTAGTCCGGTTACAATTAAGTGAACCGGACTTCTGAGTCGCTCGACGTATCAGTAGTCCGGTTGCTTAATTGAACCGGACTACTAAGACGTTTTTTGCAACTGTTATTTCGGTGTTGATGATACATTGCTGGCTTATTGTAGGCTACTTATCGAAATATTTAGAAAAGAATAGAAAAAACATTTAACTGTGTTACTAAATGTAATAAATTGGACACAGGTACAAAAAAAGAATTAAATAAACAAACGGAATAAAATCAGTATAGCATGAAGGTAAATGATACGAAACGGTGGTAGTTTTGTAATTTTTTGGGAACAATAATTTCTTAATTAACTATCTTAAATTTAATCTGCCCGGGTGCTTCTATCAAAATAAACAAATGAAGATCGTGTAGTCGCTCGTCTTTTATTTATCCAGAGACTACACGAAAGACTTTTTTAATCGACATAAAAAATCACAGAAGAAGGAAGTTCTATTTTCGGCTCTATGAATTTTTTTTATTTTACTCCTCAGCCGATTATACATCAAAATTAATTGTTCGTTAGTCTCTCTCAAACTTAAAAACGACTTAACCGATTTGGATAGTTTTTTTCTTTTGTTTGCTCTAAGAGCCGATAGGGTTCTGATTTATTTTTATTTTACTCCTAAGCCAATTTTAGATAAAAATCAATTGCTGTTCGTTAGTCTCTCTCAAACTTAAAAACAATTTAACCGATTTGAATAGTTTTTTTTCTTTTGTTTGCTCTAAGAATCGATTTGGTTCCGGACAAACGTGTTTTTCCATTAAGTATTAGAAATTATTAAAAAAAAAGAATGTAAACCTGACGTCTATAACAATAACGTGTTGTGATGGATAGAACATGCAGTTCGCGCAATGCCAGTGAATTTACCCTGTACCTTTATAATGACCTGACGATTTAAAAGATACATCTGACATTAATTTTAATGAATTACTAAAGAATATGCTACTAAAAGAATGTTATTATACACTTATTGAATTTTTTGATGATAATACTTATTAATAAAGATAAAGATAAAATGTTTATTTCGTCTTAAGTATCACAACAACATTTCTAAATAAATGTACTTACAGGTTTAGTGTTCAGATACCTGATGTGTGAAAAAGACCCATTCTAAGGCGTCGCTAGTGAGTTCCTCGCTCTTGCTAAGTCGAAACTTGTATTAAGAAGCGAGGGCTCCCGCTTTGGCTAACTAATGGTTTTTTTTTCTCACAATGGTGTATATTGCAAGTAACAAAATATACTAAGTTAAATCTAGTAAGATTAAACACATAAGAAAGAAAACAAAAACATACCTATCTAATTTAGTTTATACATAAATAAGACTATTAAAAGACTATTTGGCCTAAAAATGAAAGAAAGGTGACACTTAGGTTACTAGGTAGAAATTATTATTATTGTGTAGGGATCAATTGGATTTTCAGGATGTTCTGCGAAATAACTCCTCAGTCTGGTCATAGGTTATATATATATATATATATATAACGTAGTAATACGTTATAACGTAATAACGTGATAGTAAATAATTAAATAAGTATTAACTTTAGTAACCATCTCCTCAATTTGCTACCCCCTGACCGGGTACATAATTATAAGATCTACCAACTAAGAGTGTTAGAATAGTGAAATATTAATGTACCTGCCACCTGTAATTATGAATGCAATAAATGAAATATGAAATATGATGGGAATGCTAGCGATGCAGTTTGAACAATGACATGTCATAACGAAAACAAACACTATTGAAAATAACCACTATCAGAATAGTAACCAACTCGCAGATAGGGTTTCACAGAATCATTATGGCAGTTAAGGCGAATAGTAGGGTGGATAGTGGCGCCACTACATATTTAATTGAATCATTAAGGCGGTACCCTACCTCGTTGTTGTGTGAAGAGGATAGGCATAGGATTTCGCGTTCACAGGAGCGGGACAGAGCAAAGCGGCGTAAGCCCAAAAATCAAGTTTTTAGTAGTTATTTGCTCCCCACAAACATTAGAATAGTTAATTGAAAAAAAGGCAACATATAAAATGTTCTTTATACTTAGCTCAATTACTATGCTTAATCTCAAGATCGCATCATCTGTATTTATTGAGAAATTAGGGTTTTAGTAAAAAATTAGAGGTAACTTTGCGATTTTTTTCTATGGAGAAAATTTTATGGAATCGTGTTTTCAAAACATATGATCGATAGAATAAGTCCTGAACTTTACCATATATAAATTTCAAAGTTAAATATTCAGTAGTTTGGAAGATATGGAGGTCCGACGGAGTTGAAAATAAGCAATTTGAGGGTAGGTACCCCCTTAAGTTATACAAAGGAATTATCAAAAAATCGGACCGCTGGTAGACGATACCTATCACAAGCTTTTATTTAATGTTTCTGTAATAGTTTTGTTTTGTGTTATTCAATCAAAAACCTTGTTTGGAGAGCTTGGTGGCCACCAATAGGAACTAAACTCTTGAAACAAGTATCTGCCTAAATAATACAGAACAAAACGATTAAAGATACATCTAAAAAAAGCATATGATAGATATCGTCTACGCGCGGTCCGATTTTTTGATAATTCCTTTGTATAACGTAATTATAAAATTAAATATGTAGTGGCGCCACTATCCACCCTACTATTCGCCTTAATGGGTACCTACATATCTAATTTGTTGAATCTTTTGGGAAATTTATCGAATTTCGGTTGGTAAGTAATAGTACGTACAAAATAGTAATTATGATATAATATTGATCAAGGATTACGTAGGTACGTTATTACTGTTACTTGGGTTGTTTACTAACTTATTTTTAGGGTCTCGAAGATCGGTCTCGCTTTGTCTGTAGTTTTTTCCCTTCCTAGTTACAATTTGAAATTTAAAATAATAATACCTACATTTCGTGCGCCTGTACAGATTTTAAGAAAAAAAATACATTAACATTTTCCATACAAATTAAGATGTCGAATTTTATTTTTCATTGGAGATGGCAGTTTCTCTGAAAGGAAACACTCCCTTATTTTTAAAAACAAGTAAAACTGCATTCACAACACTTTGAAAAATGACTTGCCTTATCCGGCACTCGAACCCACCAAAATCCAAAAAATAACTCTTTATCTCCACAATCAAGTTTGTAAGTACCAATGGCGTTTTTCAATGTTCGTTTCACTTTTGATATTGATTGTACCATTTAGGTACTAAAGATCTCATACCAGGGACTTCAATTAAAACTATAACTTTAACCATAACTTTACTATAACTAAACTAAACTATAATTAACTATAACTAAACTATAACTTTAACTTAACGTATTTGATGACTATTAATGTGAAATAAGTAACGATCTGTTTTACACTCAAACATTGCAAGTCACTCTACTGCTTGCTTTTGTGGTACGCTGCACAATGTGCGTCCACCCGCCAAGCGGAGAAAATAATGTCTGTCCAAGGTAGGGTTACCAGATGCCTCACTAGAAAATCCTGACAAAAAGCTGAGTTTTAGAGAAATATCCTGATATTTTAGCCGAGGCTTAGCTCCGTGTTCACTAATAAATAATCGGACAATGAGGATTCGTAACGTTATAGCAATTTCAATAGAACAAGTATCCACGTTATTTTTTTATGACTTATGAATGATATATATTTTTAAATTATCCAAATCGGACCATTACGTACGAAGTTATGACTAAATTACTAGCGAAGTTGACCCAGTGACTATAAGTTTAGGAAAAAAAATTACCGTACCAAATAGAATCAGTTTTGCGAAACCCATCAAATGAAAAAAAAAAAAAACATTCGATAGGTCTCTCAAAACTGATTCTGTTTGGTTCTGTCATTTTTTTCCTAAACTTATAATTTCAGAGTATATCACTAAAAACTGATATCTGCCTACGGTTAACAGGCGGCGACCGAGCGAGTGACATCACACGCACCCGCGGAGGTCACGTGAACTTTGCTAGTAATTTGGTCATAGCTTCGTCAATTTTGGTCGTAGAACAAAAATTTTTTCACTGTGTGTTATGAATTTCTTAGTTCTATAAATCTGCATTCTCAACTCAAAACGTTACGAATCCTCATTAGGCTGCTTCGTCGGTTAACGTTGATGTTTAATGTGTGAAAGCTTGTGTCAAAAACGTACAACAACTGTTTAAAATTTAACCATCTGTTGGTGAACTTGGGTCTTAGAAGAGTAAGTCTTATGAGAGCCGAGGTAAAAAAAATGTGTTCATTTAGTAAAAGGGGGGTTTTAGAACCTAGTAGTACAAACTTTTATGTTACCGGCAAGCTGATTGAGCTGCGCTGCGACAAATATGTTTTTTTATTATTTGTAAGTTATGTTATTATTTTGTTATTTGTATGTGTTAGTGCGCAAAGATAAAAGCCAATAAGGCGCTTATCAGGGGGAGTCCTGCGTCCAGCAGTGGACCAATACAGGCTGTTGAGGTTGAGGTTATGTGCGCAAAGTGACTTTAAACGATGTTGAGATCTCGATCACGGCCAAATGCAACAAATATTATCAGCGAGCGGAGCGAGCGGCATAGTTTTTGTTACTTAGCATTTTTTTACTGTGTTGGAAATGTTGACTCCAAAGTAACATATCCTCACAGGACTTGAACCCTTTTCCAAGGCAGCTATAAAAATTATACTAAAAAATTAACTTTAAAATGTATGTTCTCTTTGCCAAGGAAATCATACATTTATTATGAATATGATTTATTTTAGGTACTGTTTTCAGACAGCTAAAACAACGAATAACCACTGAACGCTCTAGCCTCAACTGTCCGCGCGCTTTCGTCGCTTACTGCGCCTGTAGCACGCCGCGACACTTATAACTTAAAAACTATTTTATCTGTGGTGAAATAAAAATAATTACTAAAAGATAAAAGAATGCGAAATCTAATTAAAATAAAATAAAACGGTTCGATTGAAGAACATAGCGTGAATAAAGGTTTAGATTTGAAATCATCGACCAATGACCGCATTAAAATGTCGTAACTTTTTAAGCTTAATTATTCAGTAAAAATCTTTTGGAAATATCGTATTATACATGTTTTGTTAAGCTTACATCTTTACAATTCATTTGATGAACAATAATCTTACAAATTAGTTGTTTAAACACCGTATTTATCACAAATCGGGTCAGTATATTCTGTTTTAAGCAGCTCTTTTAGAAACTTTGTACTTGATACCATCTAAGTTGCTTGACCCATTTGAACTCAACCTGACGTTGTACACTTACTTAACTCGCTATTGTTCAACATATTATACAAATAATAACCTATTTGTTATGTTATGTTACTCGTATAGTACGTTGTGACACATAAGTTCACATAACATAACAAATCGACTGTAAAAACATTTGAGTGCGACTATTTGGTCGTTTTATCATTCGTCGTTTGTTTACTTTGTAATAAATTAAATACAACGTTTGAAAATTATTATTCTAATAAACATGAATCAGGAAAAAATTAAAATTTCCGTGACATTCACCGTGTAAGAATAAAACCTTCCAACGCATGATGGGACAGGCCCTCCCAAGCCCCCTGATTGCAATTTAATCTCTTTTATGTAGGTACAATCGTTTTTGCTAACTTCCTACCTGATTTTTGTTGTAAGACTCCGCCCCCCAAAAGTCAAAATTATTTCTATACTAGCTTCTGCCCGCGGCTTCCCACGCGTTGTTTCTATGGAAACCTTTTTAGGTTATTTCTATCCCATGGATACTGCTTTATGGGATAATAAGTCGCCTATGTTTGATTCCAGGATTAGAATTATCTGTATATAAAATTTCAGCCCGATCCGTTCAGTAGTTTTGGCGTGAAGAGGTAACAAACATCCATCCATCCATCCATCCATCCAAACTTTCGCATTTATAATATTAGTGTGATGTGATTGTCATTGGTTGCACCGCACCAATACTATTGGGATTATCAATCAATAATCACATCACACTAATATTATAAATGCGAAAGTTTGGATGGATGGATGGATGTTTGTTACCTCTTCACGCCAAAAGTACCACCAATCCCAATAGTAGGATTGGTGCGGTGCAACCAATGACAATCACATCACAGTAATATTATAAATGCGAAAGTTTGGATGGATGGATGTTTGTTACCTCTTCACGCCAAAAGTACTGGACGGATCGGGCTGAAATTTTGCATACAGGTAATTGTAATCCTAGAATCAAACATAGGCGACTTGTTATCCCATATATCAGTTTCCGTGGGATCGAAATCACCTTTAAACGTTTCTATAGAAACAACGCGTGCGAAGTCGCGGGGCGCAGCTAGATTTCTATAATTTTCTGATGACGTTAAGCAGGTCACCATAGTTAGTTCACATTAATTAGCCACTAGAAATTAGTAGCGTTCATAAATTATTATTAAACCTTTCCGCCAGTCTGGGTTTTTTCTGTAGATGTAGTAAACAACAATTTTGAAACATTGTAAGCTTATCGTGGTTGGTACAGACCGGCGTCACTGGACGTGTTATTTTATTTTTATTTTATTTTATACAGTTAGGTTAGCCTATGGCGAGTACACTAAAACTTACAAGGTACTAAAAAAAACTTAAGAATAAATGCTAAGTGCACCAACCTCTTACAGGCCGACACAGCATGCCGAAGAGTGTTACACAGCAAGCGTTCGTACCATGGACCATGCAAAGTATCCACTCCGGAACCGTGGTCCCACTGCGATGTCACTAGTGGGACAAAAATTTTTCGTGGTTCCACCAAACACACACTTGACCGTTCAACATATGGCTCTGGGTGCAATTATATATATACACACCCTTTCAGTCACAGAGTCGCCACGAAACCCCCCCCCCCCGGGTTGGACGGGCTTCGTTAGGAGTAAGTTAATGTTCACCCCCCCCCCCCGCTTTGCGGGGGTGGGAGAATGTGGACGGTCAAGTGTGTGTTTGGTGGGACCACGAAAAAGTTTTGTCCCACCAGTGGGACATCGCAGTGTGACCACGGTTCCGTCACTAAAGTATCAGGCAATGGAAGTAGGTACTTGATTTAGTATACTACTAGCTTCTGCTCGCGGCTTCGTACGCGTATTTTTGGTATAATAAGGAACCTATTATCTAAGTTAGGCTTTGTTCTAAACGTACGCCAAATTTCATCTTGATCTGTTCAGTAGTTTTGGAGATCCTAGGTAACAAAAATTATGATTTCACAAACTTTCGCCTTTATAACATTAGTTGGATAGTAAGATCAACACAGCTAGATAGTTTTATTATAAAACGTAAGTAACTGTTAATCTAGGTACTAACATGCCTACTTATTATTTAGGTTAGGTATTGCAGGAAAGGCTTACCAGCTCGCTTGGTGCATAGAGCCGGTTCTTACGAAATATCTCGGCAGGATATCATTAGGTATAGTACTAGTAGATAAGTATTTAGTACCTACTAGCTATGCCCCGCGGCTAACTAGCGAGCTAACTGCAGACTGTTATATTAAATTAGCTTCTGCCCGCGGCTTCGCACGCGTTGTTTCTATGGAAAAGTTCAGAGGTAATTTCTATCCCATGGGAAATCATTTATGGGATACAAAGCCTAGGTTTTATTCCAGGTGTAAAACTACCTGTATGCAAAATTTCAGCGCGATCCTTTGAGAAGTTTTAGCGTGAAGAGGTAACAAACATCCATCTATCCATCCATACATCCACATTCCTATACATCCATCCTTTCAGATTTTTATTTTTAGTGTGATTATCAGTAAAAGAATTTCCAGTATGACGGACTTCCGGAGCTTATCCATATCATATCTACAAAATAATATTTAAAATTTACCTCTTTGTAAAATATAGGATAGGAATAAAGTCCTTGGTATTTGTCATCTCCTAGTATACTTACTACCTAATTTCACTAATTTGAAATAATAAATAATGCTCGACAATTCACACAGCATTATCTAGCCCCAAGCTAAGCAGAGCTTGTGTTATGGGTACTAAATAACTGATAGGTATACTTAATACAATACACTACATAGATAGATATTTTTTATTATACATATAGAAAACATCCAGAACACCTTGGACAAATGTCTGTAGATCGTACAAACATTTGTCCCGAGGCGGGAATCGAACCCGCAACCTCCTGCGTCGCAGGCAGACCTTCGCCCGCTGCGCCACAGAGGTCATAAACGAAATAAACGAAATTCCCAAAATAAACTTTACTCACGTTCAAACACCAAAAATATAACTGTACCTAGCAAAAAATTTAAATCTACGATATATTTGGGTATCATTTAGAATTTTAGAGTCAGGTGAATAATCTCGAATTCCTTGTTTTCGGGCATTGTGAGTAAAATTTTAATGCAATAAAGTGCAGAATTAAATGGTGATTTCTAAATGTGAAAGTAGATTTGTTACTCTGACATGTTTGTTGGACATTTGTTAACGATAATGACGAAAAAAAAAAACATTTCCGGCATGAGTGGGTAATATCTACCTACACCCTCGCAAATATATTAATGATTATGATTTTTTTTAATTAAACGGATGGGAAGTTGCTTGGATGAACAAAACGAACGTTAATACAGCAACCGAAGCACTTTTCAGAAAACGAGAATTTCTTTTATCGAATAATACCTTTAATGTTCCAAAGCGAATAATAAAATCTCATTATAATTTCCCCGAACAGCAAAACAAATATGACCGGTATGGTGCCGGGATAAACCCATACGTTCCATATCCTATCTATACCAGGTTGTCTGGCAGAGATCGCTCTTGAGCGATAAGACCGCCAATTGTCACTTAAGTTATAATTATTTCATTTTAAATTGTTTCTTAGTTTTTTAGAGTGAATAAAAGTAGGCATTTTCTACCTTTCTATCTATCTACGTTTTGATTGCAAGCCGAAGCACTTTTCAGAATACCAGAATTTCCCTCAAGGAATTAAATAATGTTCCCAATGAATTAATAAAATCTAACTATAGTTTCCCCGGCAATCAAAAAAAATTTCTATCTTTCTATCTATCTAAGTTTTGATTGCAAGCCGAAGCACTTTTAAGAATACCAGAATTTCCCTCAAAGAATAAAATAATGGGAAAATTATCGATTAATAAATTTTAATTATAATTTCCCCGGAAAGCAAAAAAAGTATGACGCACCTGTGTTTTGTAGATAACGCTATCACAACCACTATCTGCCAACGCTCGATCGATACTAAGATCTGGCTGGTTTGGGTTAGGCAATAGTACCTACCTGGTTAGGATTACTAGTAAGCTTGCATCAGAAACTTTGTCTAGCACTGAACTTATCACCAGCTAAACTCGATCTAGAATGTTTTTAAACAAACCACGACATAACCAAAACTCACTTGCGTTGAGTTGCAGTTATGTAAGCAACATTACAGATTTATTGAAATCGACAATTAATGTAAATTGCGTTTAAAAAGACGCGACAACAAAGCGAATTTTGGGTTAAGTTCGGTTTGTTCACCAATATTCTACATCGAGATGGGTTTGTTAGACTAGAGATAGACTGCAGCTTCAGTCATCGTCATGAATAAATAAATAAATAAATAATGCTGGACAATCCACAACGTAGTGTAGGACGCCCTCCGGCCAGGTGGGATGACGATCTGCGAAAGACTGCAGGCAAATGCTGGATGCGGCAAGCTGAAGACAGGGCGCTATGGCGCTCATTAGGGGAGGCCTATGTCCAGCAGTGGACTAATATAGGCTGATGATGATGATGATGATGATGATGGACAATCCACATAGGCCCAAGCTAAGCAGAGCTTGTGTTATGGGTACTAGATGACTGATATACATAAAATACATTACATAGATAGATATTTTTTATTATACATAGAAACGACCAGAACACCCAGAGCAAATATTAAAATTTGTAGGTCGTACAAACGTTTGTCCCAAGGCGGGAATCGAACCCGCAACCTCCTGCGCCGCAGGTGGACCTTCGCCCACCGCGCCACCGAGGTCGTCGAATCACTGGTAAGTACAGACGACAGCTATATCCATAGGTTAGTTAGGTATTATAATGGTTTCTTTAAAATACCTATGTACATAAACGAACATATTTTCACATAAAAATTTAATTCATAACAATTGAGTGAAGAATCTTTAATAACAAAGAAAATTACAATCAAATAACAGTAACAAATTAGAACTATTATTTACAAATGAAACAATTGAGCTAACTGCAGACTGTCAAGTTAAATTGTTACGCGTCGACACACTTGCGCCTTCCCATCTTCCGAGGACATCCGTGAGGGCGGGTGCGGCGGTAGATTTGGCCGAAGATCTCAAGAGGCGCAAATATGCAGGTCTCGACAGAGCCTACACATTTGCTCCCCTTGGAGTCGAGACCCTAGGTCCGTGGGGTACCGAGGCTCTTCGGGTTTTCAAAAAACTATCTGAGCGTCTGGTCGAAGCGACGCGTGACCCGAGAGCTGGTGAATATCTGGCTCAGCGTATCAGCATTGCCATACAGCGTGGCAATGCAGCCAGCGGACGCTTCCGACTGGTGTTGATATGGATCAGTTGAGCTATCTGTAGACTGTTTGCAACAGTCGGCAGTTAGCTCAATTGTTTCAATTATAAATACTAGCATAATTTAAGGGGGGGGGCTGTGTCCATGCTTTAATAGTTGCACCGCCTAGCTTGCTTTGCCCTAGTCACCTAGTCTAGCTGCTTGCGTAGTATAGATACAGACCTGCCTTACATGGCTCCTCAAGAAATGTAAGGCGCGAATGGCCCTAGGGGAGTGTAGCGCAACAGTCGCCGATCCCTAGGGCAAGCCTGGTGGGGCATCCTTCACGTGGTTGTCCCCTGTTATCGGTCTAGTTCCCTAAGAAATAGACGCAACTAAAACCACCAGACGAACACTGCCTGGGATGTAGTGGTCATGTCCCGGCGGGTCCACCATTGGGCGATGAGCAGATGTTGGATAGAAATGACACTAATACCCCCACCTACCCTCCACTTAATTCCTATCCAATCCTAAACCAATACATCCGCTACGAAGCAAGGTGGTCTAGCTTCGTGGGCCTGCCATCACCAAAAAAAAAAGTGATAGCAGGTGGTGGGAGGACCACCTACGCTTTTGATGCTGAGCGTAGGGGGCCCGTAAGGGGGGATGCAACTGGCCTGGTGGCTGAGCGGACAGATGTCTCTTCCGCAACACTCCTCTTTGGCGTGAATTTCCTCCGAAAACGGGAGGCCACGGTCTAACCAACCGTGGCAAGTCAGCATGGCGGGCGGTCTTCAACCACCGCTGGTGAGAGGGGGGGGTCGATGGGGTCTGCAGCCGGCGGTGCACGCCTTAGCTCGGTGATGGTGGTCAACGCCGAGTATAGTGGTGCCGTTGAGGCTCGTAGGCAACGCGATCACCCGTTCTATATCGGACCGGCAACCCTGGTGTATATTGCTATCAAAATACATCCCCCTGGTTGGACTCCGTGGTGGGTGGGGCCCGGAAAGATGAAGAAAAACCTAAACAACAACATGAACACCACCAAATCAATTGACCACTTTGCGCCCTCAGCAGGGGAGGCGATAGAAGCCTATGCGGCCATCAAGGTCGACACGGAGTCTACCGCTGGCTGGAAGACCGTAGGATCGAAAGCCAAAAAACCAAACAAGACAGGAGGGAAAGAGGCAAAGCCAGTGGCTGGAGCCTCGACTACCGAAGTTCGAACCTCCGAGGTGGCTAACGCCCCCCTAGGCAAGAACGCCCGTAGGAAACTACGGAGGCTGAGACAGAAGCAGGAACAACAGGCGGCTTCGAGTACCAAAAGTACCGAAACCACTGTTAGGAGCGCTGAAGGTCCCAGCTTCTTCTACAAGCAGAGGCAGAATGCTAAGTCTGACTCTAAACCGCACGCCCCGCCGGCGAAATCTACGAGCTTGCTCGTGGAGGCAACCGGGTCTGGTGTCGGCCGAGGTAAGGAGAAGAAGACTGCTAACAGCAAACGCTTCAATCGCCAGAACCGTGCAGCCACAGCGATCACCCGATCTGCTCAGGCCCCTGCCGCGGCTCCGATCCAAGCTTCGGCTAAGATCCAAGTGGAGCCAGGCAAGAGGACGCGACTGGACGATACTGTGTCCCCGAGAGGGGAACACAAGAAGCCAAAACTTGACTGCACAGGTCGGACCCCCGCCGCCAGCTATGCTGAAATCGCGCAAAGCAACCTCGGCGTAGCGGTGGTGAAGACCGACAACCAACCACTAACGGAGGAGCAGGCAATTGTACTGAAGAAGTACCTGAATTGCCGGTTCCTGGACGAAGCCAGAGATCCGGACATCAGTTTCACCCCCCGCTTCCTGGGCAGACCCATCTACACTGATGGGGCCCTAAAGCTGTGGTGTGCCGATGCGCCGTCCTCTGAGTGGCTGACCGACGCCATCGAGCAGCTACCGAACACCACCTGCCCAAATCTTGCGGTCGTAAAGCAGAGTGAGCTGACGAAGAAGGTACGCGCAGCCATCTTCTTCCCCGAGTGCATGTTCTCCCTGGAAGACACTAGTCTGATCCTGGCGAAGGCAAACAAGTGGGCGCAGGTTAACCAATGGACCGTCTACACCCACCAGAGACAAGCCGACGACATGCTCTTCGTGACGGTAGGGATCCCGGAAACCCTCATCCCTATCATCATGGAGAATGGTCGCCGGTTGGCGTACACACTGGGGAGCGTCTACATACGCTTCTACGGTGCGGATGGGAAGCTCCAGGACAACCCCCCAGGCAAACTGCAGAAAAGCCAACCGGAAGGACCGGAGAACAAGCCCGGTCCCAGCAGGACAGCTGCGCCCGAAAGCCCCGATCCACCGGTGCCCGCACCTCCCCCACACTCTTCGCCCAAACCGTCGTGCTCGGAATCGATGGAAGCGATGTGTGGGGAGATGAGCGAGGACCTGGTGCTGGCTTCGGACGAGGATGACGCAGAGGAGAAGAAGGAAGGGATGGGAAACCAGAATGATGGCGACCCAAAACCCCTCCTCTTATAACGTCATCCAAACAAACCTCCAGCACAGTCTCACTGCTACGGCTAACCTGCGCAGAGTGCTGGGGGACCCAAACAACGAGACCATAGCCCTGATCCAGGAGCCGTGGATCAGGGCAGGGCGTGTGTGTGGTCTAAACAATCTGAACGGTAAGCTCATATATGACAACACTTGCATTAAACCGCGCACGTGCATATATGTGCCACGCAATATTACTGTTGTACCCTTAACCGAGTTCTGTTCCAGAGACCTGACGACTGTCAGGCTCCAGGGCGTTTTCGATGGGGAGACCGAAGACGTAGTGCTCGCGTCAGCCTACATGCCCGGCGACGAGGTCGTGCCCACGACTAACTCTACGGATTTGGTAAGACAATGTGAACTAAATAACTCGAAACTAATAATTTCAGCAGACACTAACGCGCACCACCCCATATGGGGCATGACCGCTGCAAACAGCAGGGGAGAAGATCTGGTAAATTTTCTCTTCACCACCAAACTGACCATAGCAAACAAGGGGGCGGAACCAACCTTCGTGACGAAACGATGCCGCACGATAATCGATCTCACCCTTGCAACGGAAAACTGCTCTGACTGTGTGCGCAACTGGAGGGTATCAGACGAGGTCTCCTCTTCCGACCACAGGTGGATCAGATACGAACTAACGCTAAACAAAACGATTCCAGCACCCACGCGCAACCCGCGCAAAACAAACAAGGTACTGTTCATAAAATCTCTGCAGCAGCACCTAGGTGAGGGTGGACCGGAATCAAACATCAACAACACTGCAGAGATCGAAATAGCAGTACAGCACGTCACGCAGAGCCTCACCAAGAGCTTCGAGGAATCCTGCCCCCTCACCGCCGTCAGTGAAACTGATCCGGGAAGGAAGGGCTGGTCCTGGCGACTAGAGGAGCTCAAGTGTAGAGTACGTAAGTCTTTCAACAGAGCCATGAACACGTATGACGACTCCGACTGGGACTCATACAAAAAGGCCCAGGCCGACTACAAAAAACAGCTACGTCGTAGGAGTCGTCTCAAATGGAAAAACTTTTGCAACAACATAGAATCAAACTCTGAAGCGAACCGAATCAGGAAAATTTTAGCGGCGGAACCGAACCGTGAGATTGGTTCGCTTAAGAAGTTTGACAACACGTACACAAAAACGACAGCAGAAACACATGAACTTCTTTTACAAACACACTTCCCAGGGTGTCTCATAGATGGTGAAACAGAGTGGCACACCACCAATCTAGATACGCCCTCGGCGACAGACTGGGCAGTAGCAAGCTCAGTGGTAACCGGGGATAAGGTAAACTGGGCCATCAATACATTCAAACCATACAAGTCGCCAGGTTTGGATGGGATATTCCCTGGCCTCCTACGCTGGGGTGTGGCACACATAAGCGGTGCGCTGACGTCTATCTTCAAAGCCTGCCTGGCCTTCCGCTACGTGCCGCTTATGTGGAGAGAGGTAAGGGTCCTGTTCATACCCAAACCAGGTAAAAGCGACTATACTGAAGCAAAGTCCTACAGGCCGATCAGTCTCACCTCTTTCTTACTCAAGACACTAGAGAGGTTATGCGATCGATACATAAGGGACAACATACTCACAATAGAACCACTACACCCACAACAACACGCCTACAGCTCAGGCAAATCAACAGAATCTGCGCTGCACACAGTAGTCAGTAGATTAGAACAAGACATCTCAAACAAATCGCTCTGTCTCGCAGCCTTCATAGATATCGAAGGGGCTTTTGACAAGACAAACTTTGACAGCATTAACACATCTCTTCTAAAACACGGAGTGGAGCCAACGCTGGTAAATTGGATCATTAGCATGCTCAAGCTGAGGGCAGTACGCATCGACGTACACGGGGGGACCAGGGGAGTTGTGGCAAGGGGATGTCCACAGGGCGGCGTCTTGTCACCGCTCCTGTGGAACCTAGTAGCTAATGACCTAATCACCAAGCTTAACGACCAACGCTTCTTCACGGTAGGCTATGCGGACGACCTTGCGATACTCATATCGGGACACTTTGCCAGCGTGGCGTGTAACATTATGAGTAACGCACTAAAAGTCGTTGAAAACTGGTGCATAGACTATGGACTTAACGTGAACCCAAACAAAACAGAACTAGTAATGTTCACCAACAAGCGTAAACTAGGAACCTACCAGCTCCCGTTCCTGTTTGATACGCAGCTAACACTATCTAACACAGTCAAGTACCTAGGTATAACCCTAGACAACAAACTAAATTGGGCAACACATTTAGAAAACAAGATAAAGAAAGCCACTATCTCATTCTGGCAGTGCCGACGAATGCTAGGAAGAACATGGGGTCCCAGCCCAAAGATTACCCTATGGCTCTACAACACTGTAATCAGGCCCTCGCTGACCTACGGTGCCCTAGTTTGGTGGCCGAGAACAAACCAAAGCACTACCATAAACAAACTGCAGAAGTTTCAGAGATTAGCCTGCGTTGCGACTACAGGGTGTATGAGAACTGCCCCCACTGCAGCGCTCGAAGCCTTGATAGGCCTATCGCCACTGCACCTACACGTGCAACAAGAGGCAGCCGCAGCCGCTTATAGACTCTGGGCGTTAAGTTTATGGGACCACAACACTAGAGCACAACATACCACTATTATAGATGAGTACGCACGGAGTAATCCCATGCTACTCTCAATTTACGATAGGGTACCCAAAAAACACATACACTCAAAAAGCTTCACCATACAAATGCACGAAGAGCCAAGTGATAGCTCAAACATATATGAAGTAAGAATATACACAGATGGCTCTAAAACGAAAACAGGTACCGGGGCGGGAACGTTCTCGGAGGAACTCAACATACACAAGACTACAGCACTGGGTGCCCACAACTCCATCTTCCAGGCGGAATGTGTAGGTATAATCCAAGCTGCTACCGCGGTGCTACGAAGAAAGGTAACTGACCAAAATATCAGGATCCTCTCGGACAGCGCAGCCGTACTACAGGCCCTGGACAGGAGAGAACACAACTCGGGACTCACCCTACAATGCCACCACCTGTTAGAACAAGTAAGTGAGTCCAATAGAGTCACCCTACAGTGGATAAAAGGACACAGCGGATCGAGAGGAAATGACGAAGCTGATTCACTAGCAAGGAGAGGTTCGGAGCGGCAACCGACAGGACCCGAACCAATCATCCCCCTGCCATTTAGTCAAATCCGCTCATGGATCCGTCAACGTACAACCAAACAACACCAAGACTACTGGGCAAGTATTCCAGATTGCAGACAGTCGAAGGAGGCCTTCCCGGCTCTAAACCCGAGATACTCCCGAAAACTCCTCAATCTGAAGCGTGACAAGCTCCGACAAATCGTCGGTATTGTCACAGGACACTGCATGCTTAACAAACACCTATTTAATCTGGGTATCACGGACAGCCCCCTTTGCAGGGGGTGCATGAACGCAGAGGAGACGGCCGCGCATGTGCTTGTAGAGTGCGATAGCCTGGCTTCTCAGCGACTACAATACCTCGGGACACCGAGGACACCTAGGGAGGCATGCACCGGCATTAGCGAGTTGCTGGCTTTCCTGGAGGACATCGGGTGGTTTGATTAGCAGCCCCCACCCGACACGCAAAAAGGGCCCACCTGTGGCCTAGTTGCGGAAACCAGTCCAGTAACAAGTAACAAGTAAGTAACTAGCATAATTTTCTTTGTGAATAAATGTCAGAATTTTCTAGTTAAAAAAAAACAACAGTAACAAATTAGAACTATTATTTACAAATGAAACTATTGAGCTAACTGCAGACGGTTAAATTAAAGTTGTTACGCAAATAAATGAAATTAGAGAATTGTATAGATTAATCAGAAGCCATCCTAATAACGTATAACACCCATAAATTTCATTAGGCCTTTGTGTATTCACGAATATAACTAAATGGACGAGCCCAATCTAAAATACTCGGATCTGTTTAATTAAACTGCTCAGTATAACTATTCGGATTTTTTTTGACGTGACAACGTCTTATAATTCGATAGAGCCGGCTGCACGCACGAAAAAACATGACGTCATGCGGCGTTACCTCGCTCTGAGGCGTTCCATGTAAGGCTTGAAGTGCAAGCGAGAGCGCTCGACATCCGTCTCTCTCCTACTTGAGTGATGCGTCTGCGTTGTCACGTTCAACTATCGTCAGTAAACCGACTTTACAGACCACCAATTTTTTTGTGCATTTTGTTATATCGTATAACTAATAGTATAACTAGGTGGACTAAACCCTGCAAAGTCTGGTCCAAGTTAAAAAATAACAACCAATAGGTTTAGTTTTACTTCTTTGCTCTATCAATCATTTGCGAATTGATTTTAAGAGCTTAACAACATGAAAGCTATCCGTTGCACATACTTAATACTTAGCCATTTATTCTGATTAGAAATCAAGTGAATGTCCACCCACAGACCATTTGCATGCAGGCGTTCCACTTAAATTCATATTGATGAGTCAAGATATTAGGCTGTTTCCCAATCATAATCGATTACCGACGTTTTTTTCACGGTCTGATAGTTAAAGTGGCTTCCGGTACTGCAAAGACGGACATTGGGTATTGCTAAAAATTGGTTGTCTGTAAAGTCGGTTTACTGACGATAGTTGAACGTGACAACGCAGACGCATCGCTCACTCAAGTAGGAGAGAGACGGATGTTGAGCGCTCTCGCTTGCACTTCAAGCCTTACATGGAACGCCTCAGAGCGAGGTAACGCCTTAGAGCGAGGTAACGCCTCAGAGCGAGGTAACGCCGAATGAGTCATGTTTTTTCGTGCGTGCAGCCGGCTCTATCGAATTATAAGACGTTGTCACGTCAAAACGGTTGTTTCTACTTTAAGACACCGCATACATAGGAAAAAAGTTTTTAGTAGCGTTATAAGAGGATGTCGGGATTTCATTATAGGAAATATGGAGGGATTTTAGTATGGGGGGTGACCCTGACCTCGGTTGCACACAGCAGCGTCAGGTTTGGGAGACATTCACACATGAGAATACCTATAGCTCTATTTTTTTAAATATGTGAACCTGATGCTTTAGGACGTTATGTTATGGGAAAGTTTTTATTTGTATATGTGTTTGTCCTCTATCCAAATATATAACTTTTTATATTTAGAGGGAAAAAAAACAGTTGTGGTAGCCGATGTGAGTCGCAAAATCTTCAAACCCCTTTGAAGCCAATCACACTTATATTATAAATGCCAAAGTTTGGAAGTTTGGATGTTTGTTATCTCTTCAAACAAATGGTACGGAACACGTCGAGCTGAAATTTTGAATGGATGTAACTCTAGACTTGGATAAAATTTAAGCTACTTTTTATCCCGGAAAACGCATGCAAAGCTTAGAGCAGCAGTTCTGAATAACCCAGAACTACTCTACATTGTGTGTTATTTTGTCAAGCCTGGGTAAACATTAAACATGTACCTACAACATTTATGGCAAGTTTTATTAAGGGTTACTCATTTGGAAGGAAGAAAGAATGTACAAAAAACCAAAAAAGTAAAAGAATATTTTTAATAAAACGCTTACAAACTTAATTACTAACAAACGAGTACATTTTATCACCAGTTCGATAAAAACAAATAAACTTTGAGCAACTTTGGTAGACAATACTTGAATGATAGGTATCTAAGCAAAATACCAATAATGGTAACCGAAGTAAGCAGAAGCAAATAGCTTTAAAAAATTCTAAATAATGCAAAGCAAGTGTTTGTCTATGCAAGTTAACATTGCAAGACCTGACCAATGCAAGAGAAATGATCTATGCAAGAGTTTATCTATGTAAGTAAACTTACGTAAGACAAAGTTAGGCAAGGCAAATCTTCTTTTAGCCAACGAGGTATTAGGAAGTTCTAATAATTCAGTTTATCTATGCCAAATTTAAAGTTGAAGCACAATTTAAACATCTACAAGTCTTAAAAAGCATAGACAAATACTTGCATGGACGACAACTTGTTAAGATGATCTTGCCTTAGATTATTAATATGTCTAGATAGAACGTCGCGCTTCAAAAGAACCATAAAGATCAGTCCAACTTTTGTGGCGGGAGCGACAGCTAGGTTTTAAATTCACGCTACGCCTTATTCTTTGGCAAAATGATACCAGTTGTAAAGAAACTCCCATTAGAAATAGTGATTATTTACCATCGCGTTGTGTCTACAAAAACATGCTCAAAGAAAAAGTTAGCAAGCACGGGTTGAAAATTTAGAGGCTAACAGTTGGACGCTATTTTTTTACACTTTTACGGCGTTGAGTCTGTCTAGACATATCAATAATCAAAACATTAAAAAAATTAGACCTAGTCAATGACAAGTTGACGGAAAGATCCGTCGATTCCGAAAAGCTCATCGTAGTTTGTAGGCTTTCCTGGTCGAAGTGCCTCATTGGCTTTGAGTTCCTCTTGTTCCTTGAACCAGGGGGTGTATTCTGACATTTTCTTGACCCAGGAATCTGAAAATAAAATGTAAGTTAATATTGATCAACAGTTAAATTGAACTTTATTCACAAAGAAAATTACAATCAAATAATAGAATTAATAGTTATAAAAGTTTTTATAAATAAATTTTAGTTCTAATTCGTTTCTATTAAGGGTCCGGCGGAGGATGAATTTCCCATACAAACGTAGTACCAAAATAATTTGTAATTTAAGAACATTTTCACAATGGACTGCTACTATTTGTATTAAAATAGTATTTATCTAGGTTCCTGACACAATTTTTTTTTAAAATACCTTTCTGAAATGAAATTAAACCGAATCACATTTTTACATCAAAGAATGAATGTTATCATAGTATTTTTCTAGATAAGTATTTTGAAAAAAAATTGTGTCAGGAACCTAGATAAATACTATTTTAATGCAAATAATAGCACACCATGGTGAAAATGTTCTTAAATAACAAATCATTTTGGTACTACGTTTGTATGGGAAATTCATCCTCCGCCGGACCCTTAATAGCTGTTAATTTCTTTGATAAAAGTGTCAACAGTTAAACTGACACATTTTATCTGTTGACACAACTTTTTCAGAAGCTTTTTATGAGTATGTTTATTGTCTGCTTGTAAAGTTAATGGCCTGTTGAAATTAGTCTTCCAAGCCTATCTGGGCCCGGAAAAAATACATTTTAGATTCTAGTTTCAACCCAAAAAGGGCGCTAAATGGCTAACAGCTGTCTTTCTGCGTCGAAATATAGGGCATCTCTTTTTACACCATGCAAACTGAACGAGATTTTAGACCCAGTTAGTGCACTGAAGCGCTAAACTTGTAAAACTACTTTATAATAATAATGTCCTCCTAGCCGAACCGGCCGACCACGGCGGCCATTCTCGAGACTAGCCAGATGCGCAGGACATATTATAGTGCACAAGTGTGAGCGCAAACACAGGTGCACTCTCTATTCCCTCTCAAAATCCGATGGGACGGCAGACCGACACGAGCGGGGAGAGGTCAAGCGCTACTTCATGAAGAAAAAAAACGACTATATGGACTTACTGTGAAGGTCGTTCATGGAGCCAGCATTGCCGCCGTACTCTGCGGGCAGCATCTCCTTGGGGATGTACTTGTAGAGATCATTGGTATCGGAGTGGAGGAAGATCTGAAATCAAGGATCGAAAGACAAATCAGTAAGTGGCAAGTTACGTCATCAGAAGACAACGGATTGGAATCACCATGGTCATCACAGCACTTAATTAGACCCCTTCTAGGTATCACTGATAACTGCTGACGACCGATGTGGTGCGGCGGGCGGAGGTCCGCCTGCGACGCAGGAGGTTGCGGGTTCGATACCCGCCTAGGGACAGTGTTCTGGGTATTTTCTATGTATAATAAAAATGTCTATTCATTTAATACAATCTAGCTGAATGCGATAAGTATATCACTCATTGAGTACCCATAACACAAGCTCTGCTTTGCTTTGGGCTAGATGATGCTGTGTGGATTGTCCATCATTCATTATTTATTTATTATTTTTGGATACGAAAGACTATTCTCGAGGTTGACAAGCTTTCAGTTACATCGTCAATAAAAATTAAAAGTTGCGGCGCGAAAAAACAGTGACGGAACCGTGGTCCCACTGCGATGTCCCACTGGTGGGACAAAACTTTTTCGTGGTCCCACCAAACACACACTTGACCGTCCACATCCTCCCACCCCTGCGAAGCAGGGGGGGGTCAACATTAACTTACTCCTAACGAAGCCCGTCCTATCTCGGGGGGGGGGGGGGGGTCGTGGCGACTCTGTGACTGAAAGGGTGTGTATATATATAATTGCACCCAGAGCCATATGTTGAACGGTCAAGTGTGTGTTTGGTGGGACCACGAAAAAGTTTTGTCCCACCAGTGGACATCGCAGTGGGACCACGGTTCCGGAGTGGAAAAAACTACCTCATGCGTCGCAGGGGAGCCGTCGCCCGCCGCGCCACATCTATATTTAATGTAGAATCTTGAAAGACTGTGTAATGTATCTTGTAAACCCTTTTCCATAAGACCCCATTTTAAGCTTACCGAATTACTTATTCTACATAAACCCACAACCCTAAGCGGATAAATAAAGCTTTACATACCCTTTCTCTGATCTTCTCTTTGAGGAATGGTTTGATGAAGTTGACGATTTTGTCGACTAAAGGTGATACGTTGATGACGTGCACCTCTTTCAGTTTTACTGGGTAGGCTTCCTGAAAAAAAAAAGAAAATTTATATAAAAAGTTCGTTTGACGTTGGATAAAAGAGGTGAGACGTAAAGCGAAAAAAGTTTAGTTTCAAATAAAATATTTTTAAATCAAAACCTTTTCTAATTTCAAAAACAAACTTCAAACTTTCAATGAATTTTGGCCAGACATTTATTTATTCAAATGAATGGAATGAGTTCGAATTTCATAGAATAAAAATACAGCCTTTCACAAAAATTAATTATTTATTTTTAATTGCTTTACTTTTACAACACTTTCAGCCAGTGATATTGCCACTTTAGCGAATTAAATTAAAATACAACATGTTATCAATTATATGTTCTTAGTTGATTCAAAATTTACTTTTCTTTCAATAATTTTAATTTTACTGCACACTGCACAGTTACAATGCGAGCAGAGTGTGGGAGAGAAATTCGCTAAATATCTCTGGACTTAAAAATAAAATCGAATCGTATCTTACCATTAAGCATATATTTTATTAAAATGACTAGGACAAAACTGACTTTGTTTCCTTCGAAATTGGTCGATTATGCTTGCTTTACGCTGGTTGGCGTCTGTAATAAGACCTCCATGGTCTGGGCTTCTTATTAATATGTACCTAACAGACTAGAAACTTCTTGACGAAAGTTAGCATGAATTTTGCGAAGTGTCGCCGCTGACGCGTCCAACACTTAGGCCCGTATTATGAAAGCCTGCTCACTCATCGACCTCTGCTTAAGCTCTGCTTAAGTAAGAATTTATTATAGCATAAACGTCACTCAAGAATAGACCGATCACTGAGCAAGCTTTTGTGTCCTCGCTACACGATTGGCAAAATCCTTCTTTGGTTTCCTAGCAAGCTAATCTCTATACATAACTGTGTAATTTCGCTTTAAGCTAATGGCGTCTGTAATTAGACCTCCATGGTCTGGGCTTCTTACTAACCTGTACACAGACTAGAAACTTCTTGACGAGCGTCGGCGTGAACTTCGCGAAGTGTGTAGGGGTCGCCACTGATGCGTCCAGTACATAGACATCGCCTGCGACACCTTCTTTCTCTTCTGCTAGACGCACGTCACCCATCATGAGGGCTAGTTTGAACGCGTCGGCAACGTTGGGAGTTTGGATGTCTTTGTCTATGCCTGGAAGAGTAAGTGTTGGTTTCACTTCTTTACTCTATGCACCGTAAGAAAAATTGAAGTGAAGAAACATAAAAGTTATTACTCAATCATTTATTGCTTTGTAGAGGTGGACAGAGGAGGTGTTTATAATCTAGCAGCTAGATTAACTAGATCATGGTCTATAGTGATACTTAATTAGCTAGGGCACTCAAATGTATGAAGGAAACTAGGAATTCAAGTGATAACTTTGATTCCTAGTTTTACATACCTAATTTAAAATTTATGACCTGGCCAATAGTCCAGTAAGGTTTAAAAGAAATAAAGCACTTTGTGATTTTTGAGTTTTGAGTCTTTGTTAATTTTGATCGGTCTTCTCAACCAAATTTTTATTATACTGTTTAGATTTCTATTTTTTTTTCGTTTAAATTACCCTGCCATAATCTAGTATTAATTATTCTTACCTCTCATCAAGACAACACGTCTTCCATTGGGAGTTAGGCCGGGCAGTGGTGGCATTTGTCTGTAAAAAAACATAATATAAATGTTGAGTTGAAAGTAGTTTCTTTCGTTTTAGCTCTACAAAGAAATGCTACATTTGAGAACAATGAATTTTTTTATAAGAAAGAACTAAATCGGCAATTTCTTGATAACCTACCTAGGTTATCAAGAAATCTACCTATTGGGTACTATTGATACCATTGAAAAAAAAAACAATGCGCAAAAAGGATTTAGAGCGATATTCGGTCAGGGTAATCGGGAAAGTTAAGGAAAATGATCGAAAGCCTTAAAAGATCGGGGCAACCATTTCCTGGCAGTGAGACTCAACCTCAACAGCCTATGTTGATCCACTACTGGATGCAGGCATCCCCAAGACAGGCGCCATATTGGCTTTTGTCACATGGGAGGTAATGTCCATAATCCCTGGTTGGGGATCGCAGTTCGGTGGTGGAAGTTCTGCAAGAGGCGCTGCTGCCCGCCCCCGGTGGATATCTCTTAGTCGCCTCTTACGACACCCGCGGTAAGAGTTGGGGTGGTGCAAATTCTAAGCCGGCAACACACAGCGTGAGCAGTGAAACTAGTAAGATGATAATTAAGTTTGATTGTGAACTTACACAATATTTAGAATCTCTTGCAGTTCCGGGCGTGTGACGTCACGATCATTGAAGAACTCTGGCACGGCTGTGCGCATAGTGAAGTACATGTCCAGCTTACGCTTGGTCTTCTCCAGGGAGAACTTGCAGCCGCGGAGGAAGGTCATGATGCGCTGGTCATCTGTGGAGATAAATTGTGACGTCAGTTCTGGCCATCGATATACGTAAAAAAGGGATTTTACTTAGATCTATGGTTTCGGCTGAACTTTGTCGCCATACTGACGTTCTACAGGGGTTGATGACGTTATATGACCGGGAAAATGATGACATGCCTCTAAGCTGAACGCCAACGAAACGAGAAGAACAAGCAAGATTTTTTTAGCACACGTTTTTCACACTCTTTTTTACACACATTTTTCACACACGAACGCGCGCACATTTTTTCGCGTGGTCAAAACTGGATTTTGGGTGCAATTTGACTTGCGTATTGCCACTGAATAACTATAACGTTGCAACAATTACGGAGCCTATGCATTTCGTGTGCAACGTGTCATGCAAAGGAACGTAGTTGCACTTCGAACCGCGTTGACTAAGATTCCCAGCTACCACACGTCTTTCGAGTTTGACAAGCATACCCAGTTCTATACACATCTCTTACCGAACTCATCAGGTAGATGTGGCTCCTTCTTCAGCCACTCCTTGATGTGCGCGAGGTCTGCGTCCCTTGTGTCCTTGTTCTCATTGAGTTCTTCGCGGATCTTCTGCCACATCTCTCCGGCTGGCTGTTCGAGCGTCATCTTGGCTGCTTCGACTGGTTCTGTAAAAATGGTTAGCAAAACATAAGTATGAAGTCTGTGGTAACTAAATATAACCTACTAGGGTAAGTTGAAATAGGAAGAATGAGAGATCGCTTTAGTCCACGAGCTGTCTGTTAATTGATGCTGTCAATATAAAATTCATTTAAATATTACGAGTTAAGGCCCATAATTGAGTGCAAATTTTTGAGCTGTGTTGCAGTGGCGCTTTCCACGTTTGCGACAAGCTTCATGCTTAGGATTTTTTTTTGAGATTTAGAGCGTCAATCGTGCGTTTCCTTTCAAGTTATTTTTGACGTGACAACGTCTTATAATTCGATAGAGCCGGCTGCACGCACGAAAAGACATGACGTCATGCGGCGTTACCTCGCTCTGAGGCGTTCCATGTAAGGCTTGAAGTGCAAGCGAGAGCGCTCGACATCGGTCTCTCTCCTACTTGAGTGAGCGATGCGTCTGCGTTGTCACGTTCAACTATCGTCAGTGAACCGACTTTACAGACAACCAATTTTTTTTGAATAACTTTGAATATGATATTTGGCGCTTAGTTAACATATTTTTATTCTTTTGAGTCGACGCTAACTCTACCTTTAAGTTCACTATTTGTTCTAAAATGGTGAAAAATTCTGTAATTCTTTATTGTACACAAACACAATTAATACAAAGCATGAACTTACATAATTGGATATGTCATAGGCTTAACCCTGATAAAGAGTGTTCTTCCAGCAATCCTTAGAGTTATAGGAGAGACGATGGAATAGGTAGAGGAAGTGTACAATATAAACATTTTGGTATTAGTCTCAAAATTAAAAAAATCGCGATTAAAGGTGCTAGAGTTCTTTTACTCTAAAAGTGCACGTAGTTTCAAAAATTTAAGAAACTGTTTGTAGACCATAAATCATAATACAGTTTCACCCTATTGTGTTTTAATGTGAAAATTATTGCAAACTAATTGTAGCGCCCTGACAGGGTCCTTATACATTGTGTACCTACCTAAGAACAGTACCTGTATGCATAAAATCACAATAAATGATATGAAAATGAATAAATACCGAGTGGCTGCACCTAAGTACGCAAAGCAAAAAACGTAAAAAGAAACTCCATGAAAATCACGTGCGGCACAATTCAAAGCCAGCCTAATTTTCACACAATAACGACTCTATGACACTCTAGAAGGTGTTCGACAAATCGAACAAAACTGCCGAGACGTGACTTCCTCCGTATATTATTACCGCTGCACCGTTATAGGTGCAATTATTGGGAAAGTAGGTACGTATTCTAGGTTAGACGGATCGAAAAATACCGAGCATAGTTTTTGTATGCATAGCAACAGTGGTTTTAAATTGTACTTTTTTGAGTCTGTCGTTTGAGAAATATAGAGCAAAAAATTAGTCCAATAATTTTTTGTAATAGAAGAAGGTTAATAAGAAAAGTTCGAATGTAGTTTGTTCGATTGGAAGCAGTAGAGCTGCTCTCGTATATAATTTTAATAAATTACTAGACGATCGTCTCGCGGTTTCACCCGCGTAGTTCCCGTTCCCGTGGGAATTTCGGGATAAAATATAGCCTATGTCCTCCCTGAAAAGTAAGCTTCCTAACGGTGAAACAATTTTTCAAATCATTTCAAATCTCGTTTCTAACGTCACATAGACACACCCCTCAGATATATCACCGTCCCCGGAGAATATAATAGGAACTGCAAAAACACAACTTTTCAGGAAAAATAAAAAACATGTTTTCACTGATTACCTACTTCATAAATGCTGGACGTAGACTGATGGATGATTGTCAGGTTTACAAAAAACTTATTTTTTATGTATTTGGAATGTTTTAGTAGACACGCGTAAGATGTGCCAAAAACGATATATTTCAAAAATAAGAAGTTACCGAAAATCAATCACCATTCAAGGTGTATAATGTCGATTACCATTTTATTCATAGTATGTATTGCCTAGGCAAAATTGATTATTGCACCCGTGACTTACCATTTTATTCCACGTTTTTAACAGTGAGAGTGATGTTGATAATGCTTGAATATCATCTTTTTCTCGTCAATATAGTCTGACTTTCATCTGTTAATGGCTTTTTTGGTATTCCAATAAAACTATAACAATGGTAATCATCTTTTTCTTCGTATTACTAAATTGCTTAAAATTAGCGATCACCTACATTATTATGTAGGTGCTGTACCGAACCGTATAGAAAAATAATGAGACGTCACTATTACGTTTCGATACTATCGTCCAACCGAACTCAGGAATTAGATCAGTTATTTTGGAAACATCTTCACATGTTACATTATGAAAATGGAGTATATTTTTTAAATCCTACAAGTCAGCTATTCAAAATTTGGTTTTTCGTCAGATAACATAAAACATCTTCACATGTTACATTATGAAAATGGAGTATATTTTTTAAATCCTAAAAGTCAGCCATTCAAAACTTGGTTTTTCGTCAGATAAAATAAAACATCTTCACATGTTACATTATGAAAATGGAGTATATTTTTAAATCCTAAAAGTCAGCTGTTCAAAAGTTGGTTTTTCATCAGATAACATAAAACAACGGTTATAGCCACATTAATAGGATTTTTTGTGTTTTCAAGTTAGATAATGTAGTTTTTAAGTGCGTGACAGCATCAGAGCATGAAATAAGAAAGTGGTTGTTTAAAATACATCAGCCCACTTTTGGGGCACGAATTTTGATGGCAATAAAGATTTCACTTAGTTTTTACAGCACTGTGGTAGAGATTGCAGAACTGAGAAGGTTTGAAGAACCGGGAATCCCGGTTCTTCTCGCAGTTCTGTTGTCTAAGTCCGTCGATTTCTCCGTCAATGATGGTACGATTTTAACAGTTCTTTTGCTTTTGTATAGAAAACTAGACGATCGCCTCGCGGTTTCACCCGCGTAGTTCCCGTTCCCGTGGGAATTCCGGGATAAAATATAGCCTATGTCACTCCCTGAAAAGTAAGCTTCCTAACGGTGAAAGAATTTTTCAAATCGGTCCAGTAGTTTCGGAGCCTATTCAATTCATACAAACAAACAAACAAACAAAAAATCAAACCTTTCCTCTTTATAATATTAGATACAAACAAACAAAAAATCAAACCTTTCCTCTTTATAGTATAGACTAGCGACCCGCCCCGGCTTCGTACGGGTGCAATAAAATACTACTACATATTACTATTATTATACATAATAAACCTTCCTCTTCAATCACTCTATCTATTAAAAAAACCGCATCAAAAGCTGTTGCGTTGTTTTAAAGATTTAAGCATACATAGGGACAGAGAAAGCGACTTTGTTTTGTACTATGTAGTATGTATATTAGTATAGAAGTATAGATGATACCAAGGTGGTCCTATAAATTTTATTTCCGAGGGATTATAAGTACTAGGATTTAACTTAAAAATAGTGTTTAATTTAGGATTCGAAGTTGGTTTGTAGAGTTAGAAGTTAGTTGGTGTTGGTTTCTTCAAAATAGTAAAATTTGTATTTATTCATGGTTGGAAACCTTCGACAAAAACATAACTGAGTAACTAGTAATTTTATAATTACCTTTTGAATACTTAGTCAGCGCTAAAATTGTTCACGACGTCAATTGCACGAAATAGGAAAAAATCAATATTGCACTAATCAGTACTTCGCACGAATTAGTAACTGTACGAAATAGGAAAAAAAATATATTGATCGAATAAAGACTTTCGATATCGTTGTACAAATTAGGAATTGTGCGAACTGCCCAGGAACGCAATTTTTAAAATCTCGGAAGAGTTTTCTTAACCTTTAAAACGGTCCCGACCTAAAAATATTGACAGTTCGTCGAATTTTGTCGTTGACTTAACCTATTGGTAGGTAAATACATCTTACCAGCATTCAGGTTATCTAAAAAAGCTGTATGTGTAGAGATAACGCTGCCCTTTGTACTTTCCGTGTTTATGTCCTGTATTTTCCGATACTGCCATGTGTTGTGAAGTTATCTATACGATACCTAGATAAATCTTTATCGATAAATCATAAACACGTTTGTCATGGCTGTCTGTTGATATTATTCATTCTCTGACATTTCAGTCTGCATTTGTCATAGAGTTAGGAAAGTACAAGTAATTGTTATTTCACATCTGCTATGGGGCACCTTTTTAACCGGCTTAAAAAATATATATATTCAAATGTATGTACATATGTTTTTTAATGTATTTTCGTCAATTTCTCCGTCAATTTAGAAAATTATTTCGCTATAATATGAAGAATAATCCAGAGGTCCCATAGAAATGATTCTCCAGAGAGATAAGTATTTATCCCAAAAACTTAAAATATAGTGTAAATACTAGGAATAGGTATATGCATGTGACTTCAAAAAGGTTATAATTTTTTACGTATTCTCTATTTTTTATATAATCTGCATATTTATTTTTATTTTTTCAGCATTGCATAAAAAACAGAAAAAAACAGTGTAAATTTGAGGGAAGGCGGTTTTTAGGTTTTTCAATATGATCAAAATATTTTTTTATATTTTAATTCCAGCGACCATTAATATTAAGTATCTAGACACGCACCTAAGTAGTTATCTTTTATTTTCTGGGTCCTAAACATAAATATTGTCTTACTATAAAAACTATCGTAGCTTGACGAATTCATAACGGATGTAAGCGGGTTAACTACGAACCTTATTTTTGTTGGAAGAACACCAACGTGCCTTTATTAGATTAAAGATTCAAAGATTTATATGCGTCAAAAATGGTATACAGGTGGTATAAATACAAATAATGTGCTCATGTCTCGCTATAGTCTAGCATGCAAGAATACAATTAAAATTTAAGATTATAGAACTCGTTCAGAGGGGCATCTTCAGGAAATAAGGTTCGTAGTTAACAAGCTTACATCCGTAATGAGTAGATATTTTCTTTTACATAATATCTTTGTTCAGTTCGATAGCTTTTGCTATTACTTTAATTTGCTTCAGCGCTTTATAGTATAGTAGTGAAAGTGGGAAAACAGTCGAAACGTATCTCGACTAGGATCTCTACAGTCAGGTGTCTGGTTCGACTTTCTTTCTTGCTTTGTTTTATTATCTCGATGATTGATAATTCAACTTATTCCCGCAGCTTTGCACGCGTTTTTTGGAATAAAAATCAGCCTTTATATTAATTTAGGTCCAGATCTTTAGGTTTGCAAAACCGTGTCTCCGTACGTTTTTTATACAACAGGTGCTTAAAATTTATTAAGTATTGAAAAATCGAAAACACGAATATCTATTTTTAAGTATGTATTTGTAAAAAACAAACACAAGGGCACATAACTAAAAATACAAATTCCATAATAACTAATTGATTTTCTTTAGGAATAACCGTGAATAATTATTCACGGTTATTCCTTTTATTGAACTTGTAGCCAAAATTAAAAAATCGCAGACTGGTGCAGAATGATTTTTTAAATATTTTTCCTGAGTAGCCGTGGTACTCCCCTCAAGTACCTGCGGTGTTATCCATTAATTACCGGACAGCCTGTCTAGAGATCTATTATTTGAAACTAGTAAAATCCAAATTCAAATTCCGTAATCGTTTCATCACTATTTTTTATTTGCGGGATAAATAGGTAGGTACTATTCCCTCAGGATTAAAAATTTATAGGACCATCTTGAGATCATTTTCTATTAGACACCTACAAATAAAAAACACTAGAATCGGTCCACAATGGACAGAGACATCTTATAATTAATATTATAAAGAGGAAAGATTTGTTTGTTTGTTTGTATTATGTTTACCTGTTATCTAGTACCATAACACAAGCTCTGCTCAGTTTGAGGCTAAATAATGCTATGGGGATAGTCTAGCATTTCTTATTAATTAATTAATTTATAATTTATTGTTTGTACTGGCAGTCAAAAATCTCTGTTCGGTGTTATCTATACTAATATTATAAAGAGGAAAGATTTGATTGTTTGTTTGTTTGTATTGAATAAGCCCCGAAACTACTGGACCGATTTGAAAAATTCTTTCACCGTTAGGAAGCTTACTTTTCAGGCAGTGACATAAACCATATTTTATCCTGGAATTCCCACGAGAACGGGAACTACGCGGGTGAAACCGCGAGGCGATCGTCTAGTACCTACAGTATAAATCAATAAATGTCTTCAGATCTAGAGTCTTTAATACTTAATCACTTTCTTTCGCAAGAATAATTCGATACGTAAAATATTTGTCTATTAGGTACCTATTGTGTATGTTAGTAAGTATTAATGTGACTAGTACTTATATTTTATTATAATGCTGTGTGGATTGTCCAGCATTATTTATTTATTTATTTATATTTATTATGTTTGTATGTGTATTATTTATGTTAATGGTAAAGACACGAATTGTTAATTGTACTAAGGTACTTATTATTATTTTTCTTGTTTTTTCTGTAAATTTAGGAATCTAGCACTAAGCAATTGTTGTCCACCCTACTCAAAGGTTAGCAGGCAGAGAATGCTATCTAGCATTATGCTCGCCCATGTACGACTTTTGTGCAGTAAAGTAGGTAGGTACCTATATTCTATGTATCTAACAGTACAGTCGAACAGAGAACCTCGTCCTTTTTTGAAGACTGTTAAAACAAAAGATAAGCAAAGATCACAAGCGTGTCCCTTTCTGCTCAAAGTGAATGTTTTCAGAAACGAATTATTTCCTCATTATTAGCACAATGATCTTGACGCGAGGCTAGATCTCGTGTTAGCAAACTCGATCTTGTAATTTCTCTTCGTGCCAATGCCCTCGACATGCCAATCACTCGATCATAACACTCATCTCACAATCAAATGAAATAATTTTAATTTAGCAACAATTAAAATCGGCTTTAGCTTTTCTGATACACCGAGCAAACAACTTTACACCACACATGCATGACACAAACAAAAATTTTCCCGATTCCCGCTAAAATAAAAACAGCGCACTTCGAAATTTAATTCAACTCGACACTTTCCCGCTTTCATTCTAAAAAGTTTACACATCGCAGAATAAAAAATAAATAGGTCGCCGAAACTTTTTTAAATATTGACAGTGCACTATCCGGTGCGGACAAAATAAAAAGAAAACACTTCGAAAATTGAATCCAGCGCTTTTCATTGCGTTTTTGGGGAAAAACTATTCACGATAAATAAGCTTTTAGGGTTGCCATTCCAAAATTGCTGCAAATACCACTTTTATTTTAAAATAGTGTAAATAAAAAATATTCACCTTTGAAATTGAAAACTAAGTCACTAGCCAAAGTCTCTACAATGGTAACACTGTCACTTCGCCGCAACGTGTTGGCGTATTCCGTGAATGTTTCTGGTAAAGCGTGGCGCGATCTTCGCGCTTTCGAATGCGACCAAGATCGTACGAGCAGTCTTTTTATGATTTCGTCACGCGGTGTGAGCGCGAATGCAATTGCACTGGAGGGAGACTTGGGGTGTATGACACTGTTTCTGCGGGGCAGGCTTGGTCGTAATGTCAGCGGAATTTGGGCGTAAGATACATTGATTTAAAGGACGCTTACGACTGGTATTGATAGGGTACTGTTTGCTACAGTCTGCAGTTAGCTCAATTGTTTCAATTGTAAATACTAGTATAATTTTCTTTGTGAATAATGAGATAAAATTTGATATAAGTAAAATTTTGTAGATATGGTACTTTCTCCCAGCGCTATCTCAACAAATGGCCTGTCTTGAGTTACAACTAAACGCAAAGAGACGCTATTTCCAATCTGTTGCAATATACCTACCAAATGAACAACAAAGATGGAAAGACGTATCTAGACCGAAGTGCGATCGAAACAACAATACCAACACGCGAAACACGTACGCCGGCAGCTCCGGTCTGACTGTGACTCAAGTGGGTGGACCTAATTGGACCTAATTTGAGCGTTCCACTTTCGAGAAGCTAGTGTCCAATCTCCCGAATTTTACTCACATCAATGGTAAGATAGTTTAATGACAGAAAACGGAAAACTGTAAAGATTGGTAGAGGAACTGGATTGAGTTGGCTTGATAGTAAACTTTGTTTATGCGTTATATACACGCATACAGCGTGTATACTATATTCATATACTTGCGTGTATACTGATTAGTTCACAGTTTTCCACTAGCTTATAAACTGGCGGAAAAATGTGAACAAATCGGTCATCTGCCTGGATTTAAGGTGTTATAATTTTAAAGAGGCTCATTTAAACTTTAATTATGTTAGTTACTTCAAAAAATTACAATCGAATAATAGAAATAAATTTTAACTAGTGAACTTACGCTTGGATCTTGCAATAAATAATTTAACTAATTTCAAAGCAGATTTTCTTCTGTTATTCAATCTTCATTACGATAATAAGATAGAAAAGTTTAAAAAGAAATTAAGGACCATGTTTATAACCTTACACTGTAAACCAACTATTCAATTGAATATGACTTCGCAATTTCATTTTCAGTCATTTACTTTAGTTTCACAACATTTCTAACCTCAACGAGCGTTCGTGCAGTCAGAGCGGGGTAATAAATCACTCGCAACGAGCCATAAAACGGATTTTTGACGTTTCATGACGATTTTTGACGCTGCAAATAGGCTGCCAATGGATGTTACGCCCCGTAACATCGCCGGCCAGTATCAGGCATAACGGTCATAAGCACCCGCTCTTACTACCGCCACACCCCAAAATAGAGTGACCGAGAAACTAAGTATGCGTCATCCTAGCCGTGCTATTCGAGAAACTAATGCCTCGCAGATAGTAATCTTACCGTTGGTATCATTAAAATATTTACAAAATTGAGCCACTTATTGTTTTCGTTACAATTATGTATTAAAGCTAGCGATACAAGATGATAGGCAAAGCAAACATCAAGAGTCGCTATGCAGAGCCATTCTTCCAAAAGTTCTTAAAGTATGGCAAAGTAAAAGGAAAGGTTACGTATTCATTTTCCTGAAATTGAGAAATTGTGAACAAATTTCATGGTCTTCCTTTTATTAAGACTAGCTTCTGCCCGCGGCTTTGCACGCGTATTTTCGGTATAATAAGTAGCGTATTATCTAAGTTAAGCTATGTTCCAAATGTACGCCAAATTTCATCATGATCTGTTCAGTAGTTTTTGTTTTGGAGATCTTAGGTAACAAAAACTCACATTTCACAAACTTTCAGCTTTATATATTAATAGGATGCTATTTTATCTGGATAAAAATATGATTGAGCATTTTGATCAGTATCGTAAAATAACAGGTGTTTTTTTTTTCATTTGGCGAGTTCGTTTCTCGGTTCAGACAGGCGATTATTCAGATATCTTTGAATGCAGTTAAATTGTTTATAAAATCAAAACGAAGTCTTCAAAATGAAAAGAAAATGTGACGAATTGACTTTGTGGCAAATGTACCAAAATATTTACGATACTTTCGCTCCATGTGGCAAAGCCGTGGGGCGCTCTGACGATATTATTTATTTTGATGTGGGTTGAAACCACAGAAATCTGAATAACAAGGCACTAGAAATCGTAAGCGCGCGTGACCTTGTCGCCGCTCAGGTGACTCTCACGCCACCAGTGCGTTCGTTGCTGTTCAGTTGCTCTCGAAACGTGCGTGTGTAAAAATGGTGTGTTGCAGCATTTCCCATTGCGGAAATTCTTCCACAAGTTGTAATTATATTAATAAAGGAATAACTTTTCATCGGTAAGTATTGTTTTTTCTAAATAATGCCGTTTTTCCTTAAAATTATAGAATCTTTAAAAGTAATACGAACGTCACAGTCGACCGTTCTTATTATCACGTTTAACTATACATTGCCTCTTATTTTTGTCAACATCGGGCAGGTACCTCATTACAAAAAGCAATGTACTGCACAGTGAACGATAACGTTGCGCGCTCGATTTCCTATCGTGGTACGGCCGCAGAACTCGGTCGCGAGCTAGTGTTGTGACACGGTAATATTATCCGTAGTATTACCTTGGTTGTGATTTGTAAAACAACTTTGCATAATTTAACATAGTATTTTAGGAATACGATGTTATATTAAAATTGTTTATTTATGATTTATTATCATAATAACTAATAACTAACTATCAAAGCTCGATTACCACTGACTGACTGACTGACATAATTGTTCTCCTTGATGGTGGAGGGGGAGGTATGTTTTTTTTGCAGAATCATGTAGGGGGTGTCCGGGGGACCTAGGAAAAATTCCGACTTTTTGAGATTTGCCCCCCGGAACCACCGCCCCCCAGGGGGGCGCCAAGCAGAGTCACACTGATGAAAAATTTTTAGGGGGTTGTATAGAGGGGGTCATATGATTTCGATTCCAAAAAAAAATTTTACCCCCCCGTTCCTCCCAAGACCCCCCTTTTTGAGAGTGCTACCGGATGCCTTACATTGCAAACGCTGGCTGAACCCTACGAGATAGATCAGAATAATGTACTACAGTATTTTACAACTTAAAAAGGTCTACAAAAAAAGTCTACGATAGTATATGTCTATCTCTTAGGGATAACCCACAATAACCATTTTTTATCCTTTACTTTTTACGAGAAATAATGGCTTATTTACGAGGCGATTTTAAGCAGTACAGCATTAATCCTTATCCAATTAAGTAACTTAGATACATTGTGCATTTAATATAGATTAATATTGCCCTTTACAGCATGTAATTTGAATGAATATTTTCGAAGATATTACAGATTTAAAATGACAGGGACATAGCGATTGCGGTATCGGCCGGAGTACCAATTCTGCAGTAGGTATATTTAGTATAAGCATTGCACCCGTGCGAAGCCGGGGCGGGTCGCTAGTTAATAATAAATGAATATTGAAGTACAAACTATATTTTTATTTTATTAGTACAATACCCTAGTCATAGAATAACAGTACGATACCAGTAATATAACAGAATAGAATAACAGTACGATAATACGATGCCCAGCACTAGGGTAGATTACATTAAAATGACGTCATAACGACAACAAATGCAAACTTGTCACTAATGTGTGAGTAAGCGAACGTATGCAACTACGCATAAGGCTTAATTTGGTTTGCACTGCATTTTTGGATGGGCGTAGCCGTAATTCCGTAGTTATTGTCTGTGTATGTAGTGGTAAGGTAGTAGAGGGGGCGAGCCGGCGACACGCATTCCCGATAGATCGGATGGTACTCAGCATTTCTAGTGCCTTGTTATTAAGATTTCTGTGGTTGAAACGCTGACATTTTTTGGTATGAATAAATAAATAAATAATGCTGGACAATCCACACAGCATCATCTAGCCTCAAGCTAAGCTGAGCTTGTGTTATGGGTGCTAGATGACTGAAATACATAAATAATACATTACATAGATATATATTTTTATTATACATAGAAACGACAAGAACACCCGAAATAAATATTTGTAGATTTATTCACAAAGAAAATTATACTAGTATTTACAATTGAAACAATTGAGCTAACTGCCGACTGTTGCAAACAGTCTACAGATAGCTCAACCGATCCATATCCATATTTGTAGATCATACAAACATTAGTCCCAAGGCGGGAATCGAACCCGCAACCTCCTGCGCCACAAGCGGACCTTCGCCCGCCGCGCCACCGAGGTCGTCAAACGCCGAAAATTAATTTGTGGTGAGAACCTCCGGTGCGAAACACCTTTACACCATGAAATTGGCTGTGTAAGGCATGGGTCGTTTTCTATACATACTACATATTCTATTTCATACTACATAGACGACCCCCTGTGGCGCGGTGGGCGAAGGTCCGCCTGCGACGCAGGAGGTTGCGGGTTCGATTCCCGCCTCGGGACAAATATTTGTACGATCTGCAGATATTTGTTCAGGGTGTTCTAGTCGTTTTCTATGTATAGTAAAAAATATCTATCTATGTACTCGTATATTATTATGTATATCAGTTATCTAGTACCCATAACACAAGCTCTGCTTACCTTGGGGCTAGAAAATGCTGTGTGAATTGTCCAGCATTATTTATTTATTTATACTATTCTATTTGCCTATTTACGTTACCATTGTGTTAGCCTATAATAAATAAATAAATAATGCTGGACAATCCACACAACATCATCTAGCCCAAAGCGCGGCATAGCTTGTGTTATGGGTACTAGATAACTGATATAACATTATTTATTTATTTATATATTTATTGCATTCATGTCCATTAAAAGGTGTTAACATTTTTAGGCAGAATCTACATGAACCCTGTAAGGGCGTTGCAACATTCTAAGTTAGAGTTCTTAAGTACAAATAAATGGTCTAGATTAGATACCAACACAGAAAACCTGGAACAAATCTGCAGATCGTACTCACATTTGTACCAAGGCGGGATTTGGATCTGATTTGGGACGCGGACTAGAAGATGCTGTGTGTATTATCCAGCATTATTTTTATTTATTTTATCCCGTAGGTACCCTCAATTATTATAGGGAATTTCAGGAAGTTTGTTTCGTAATATTGGCAAAGAAAACAATTTTAAGAACTTAAGTTAGGTAGAGTGTAAATGTTAAGTAATTCATTTATACTTACCTAAAATGTCAACTTCTTGTTTGATGGCTTCTGCGTCAGGTTTATTACCTAATATATTTTCTTAGCAAAGACTTCAACGAGCTGTTCATTGTTGTCGTAATTTTCTTGTCACATCAAATCAAAGTCATGATGTCACAATAATTACCTACCTACGTAATTTGTCGTAATGATTTTGACATTTTAATCTTATTTGGGGGCAAAACAACAAACATTTTTTTATGAATTTAGTTTTTGCTTACATTTTGTTTTGGTAACAAATCTTCACATTATACGATAGATGGATATTAAAGGATTATTATACATCTATCGTATAATATGCAGGTTCTTTCCGTATTTTACTAAATTTCTACTTTCTGTTTGTTTTCTTAATGATATTAAGTACTTTATCCACAAACCGAGAAACCAGGTTGTCGGTTAAGAATAAAATATATCAACCGACAAACCAGGTTGTCGGTTAAGAAAAATAATTACTAACCATCCAACTGGACAGCGTGGTCGGTCGGTTGGTAATAGACGAAGAAAATTATAGTCAAATAATAGAAATAAATTAGAACTAGTATTTACAATTGAGCTAACTGCGGACTGCTGCAAACAATCTACTGGTAGCTCAACTGACCCATATATCCATACCAGTTTGTTTTCTTAATTTTAAAGGGCGAAGCTAAAAATGTTTTGTTGTCATTTTAGGCCTAGATCTCAGTAAGTACTCACGGGATACCCGTGGTAAAAAAATTAGAATCACATAACACACGATTGCGAAAATAAATTATGATAAAAAAAAAATAATGAAAATGCATGGTTTCGCACATAATTTGGTCGAGATCTAAGGAATCAATCGATCTCTATTGAAATGACTTCTGATGTTTTGATTCGTAAGTTAGCCTACGAATCAAAACGTTAAATTAGTAATAATTATGTATTATTATACTGACTTCTGCCCGCAGCTTCGAACGCATATTTTCGATATAATAAGTAGCTTATTACCTAAATTAGGCTTTGTTGTAAACGTACGCGAAATTTCATCTTGATTTGTTTAGTAGTTTTGGAGTTCCTACCTAGGTAACAAAAATACAGATTTCACAAACTTTCGCATTTATCATATTAGTAGAATGATTATTAAAAATTATTAAGTTCCTAAGAACATCTTTATTCACAAAGAAAATTATACTAGTATTTACAATTGAAACAATTGAGCTAACTGCTGACTGTTGCAAACAGTCTACAGGTAGCTCAACTGATCCATTATAAGTTCCTTGAACCAATTTCTTTAAAAGTTGTGTAGTTTTCTTGTAAATAGGATTATTACTCTTAATTAATTAATTTATTTCATTTCATTTTTATTTAATTTTCTGTCATGTCTGTCTGTTTTTTTTACCTTTGTACCTTATGGTGTTTCCTGTAACGAAATACCTATAAGTACATGTAATTATTAAAATAGTACATAAATATATTATGTATAATGTAACGACATCAAGTGTAACATCAAGTGTACCTACGATGGAATAAATAAATACAAATACAAATTACCCAAATTACACAAATTACATTAATTGCCGTTCCAAAAACGTCACGTGGCGCGCGTAAAACGCACTTTGTACCATTTTCCCCCTGGGCCATAGAGTTACTGCATTCACTGCCGTTATATGGGACAACCATTAAAATAGGCAGTAGCTAAGCTAAGGCCACAATGGCTCAAATAATTTCAGTTACGAAACAGAAATGTGCGGAAAGCGAGAACCGCAATGACCATTATGCTTAGCGAAAAGTTTGTATAGTGTGACATGATGCAGTTGGACATCTCACTTAAAACTGTAGAGTTATCATTCGATATATTAGTCCACTGCTGGACTGCGGGACTGGTGGATTTTCATACGTATGTTTTCTCATCTTCCATCCAAGCTACCATCCAGCAGTGCGGACGTGGCCTTAAGGAATTAACACACGCTAACGCGTGGCACAACAATAAGTAAGTATTCAGATATGGACTTAAACACGTCACTTTTAGCTACATATTACTGTGAAAAAATGGTTTACCGCAAGCTTCAAAAGTCCGTAGGCTATTATCTGATG
This sequence comes from Eupithecia subfuscata, assembly GCA_963564075.1. Classification (NCBI taxonomy): domain Eukaryota; kingdom Metazoa; phylum Arthropoda; class Insecta; order Lepidoptera; family Geometridae; genus Eupithecia; species Eupithecia subfuscata. The sequence continues at coordinate 10,049,134 of OY751117.1, forward strand.
TCAATATAAAATAATACGAGCTGAAGCCCGTATGGATGTATAGATGGATGGATGGATGTTTGTTACCTCTTCACGCCAAAGCTACTGAACGGATCGGGCTGAAATTTTGCATACAGGTACTAATTCTAATCCTGGAATCAAACATAGACTACTTTTTATCCCATAAATCAGTTCCCATGGGATAGAAATCACTTTTTAACGTTTATAGAAACAACGCGCGCGAAGACGCGGGCATAAACTAGTTTTAATATACATTTTTGCGTTGCGGTTCAGATCAGCGACAACCAATAATTTTGGCACAGTATACAAACTTGCTCTACTGTATCCTCGACTCTACAATCCTATGCTGTGAGTTACGAGAATTAGTCATCGTGCAGTCGTTATGACTCTGTGTTCTGCTCTTTAGACTGTTTCCATTCCACCCCAGTGAAGATTATGAGAGAAATGTATCCTAACCTCACCTCACCTCAACAGCCTATATCGGTCCACTGCTGGACGTAGGCCTCCCCCTGATAAACGCCTTAGTGGTTATTATCTCATGGGGTAATGCCCATAATCCCCACGCTGGGCATGCGGGTTGGGATCGCAGTTTGGTGGTAGAATAATTCTGGCATCAGTGCCCCCTGCAAAATAATTATTGCTCTGCAGGGGGCGCTGCTGCCTGCCCCCGGTGGATATCCCTTAGCCGCCTCTTACGACACCCGCGGGAAGAGTTAGGGTGGTGCAAATTCTATTTCTATTTCTAATTCGTGATGAGTCTAATTCACTCGTCAGTTTCAGATGATATTGTGGTCAAACGAAGGTCTATTGATAAAAAAAGATTTTGGATTGTCTTGAGTAAGTTAAGGAGAAGCTAACTCAATAAGTCAATCAGAAATCAGAAATCAATAACTTTTATTCGATAAGGCTTACATAGTAAGCATTATAAGGCACCTACAATAAATTTATATTTTACACGACACATGCTTATAGTAGGTATTTATATTATATTTTTAAGTTAAATTGATGAAAACCCAGTGCATAACTTTTATTCGATAAGGCTTACATAGGTTTTTTGTTATTATAGTGCGTAACCCCACACTAAGGGTAATTTCTAAGAAATCAAATAATATCGCAAAAATTTTCGACTTCGACGGGACTTGAACCCGCGTCCTCCCCTCAGTACGGGGATGTGATAACCAACTACACCACGAAGTCAAGTGACGTGGGAGTCGAAAATCTCTGCCCTGAAAATCCCCGTACTGAGGGGAGGACGCGGGTTCAAGTCCCGTCGAAGTCGAAAATTTTTGCGATATTATTTGATTTCTTAGAAATTACCCTTAGTGTGGGGTTACGCACTATAATAACAAAAAACCTTAGAATTAAGCTACGCGACACCTCTCGTCAAACGAACTAAATGTAACTTTAGTCTTTGAACAGGATTGGATAAACTTCAATGTTTCCCCTGTAGGTGGAGCTAACGGCGCTAGAGACCGTAGGAAGTCGCAGAGATTTTCGACTCCCACGTCACTTGACTTCGTGGTGTAGTTGGTTATCACATCCCCGTACTGAGGGGAGGACGCGGGTTCAAGTCCCGTCGAAGTCGAAAATTTTTGCGATATTATTTGATTTCTTAGAAGGCTTACATAGTAAGCATTATAAGGCACCTACAATAAATTTATATTTTATACGACAGATGTTTAAAGTAGTTATTTATATTATATTTTTAAGTTAAATAGATGAAAACCCAGGGCGTAGACAAACCGAACATAAAAATAAATAAATAATTATTGTCCTCTTCACACAATGAGCTTCTCTTCACACAATGAGCTTACATTTAAAACTAGAATAGTAACCTATGCTATATAACACTGCTAACTAAGTTGTAACGTATTTATAAGTAATAAGTCATCTATCATAGTTTAGTCGAATTTTAAAGCATAATTTAATGTCAAATAAGAAATAAGGAGTTAATTGTTTACCCTTCACTTAATTTTTTTGTCCACTAACGCACAAACTCGATGATTTTATAGACCTCTTTGTCATACGGCAAAGTTTCTTAAGGAAAACTACAATGGAAACAGTTAAAACAATTATTGTTTTGAAACATCTCGTGCTCTCAAATTGTGCAAAGCATAATTTTGTAGTCGAAGTAGGTACTTTTGTTTATAGAATTAAAAAGTCTCATAATAAGATAAGGAAATTACAATTATATCAAATTATTTTGCAGACAGCGTCTTGGGGACGCCTCCGAAAGTAATTGATATCGATCAGTTCAGATATCTGTAGATTGTTTGCAACAGTCTGCATTTAGCTCAATTGTTTCAATTGTAAATACTAGTTCTAATTTATTTCTATTATTTGATTGTAATTTTCTTCCTGAATAAAGGCTTATATCAAACTAGCTTCTACTCGCGGCTTCGCACGCGTATTTTCGGTATAATAAGTAGCCTTAGTAGCCAAATTTCATATTGATCTGTTCAGTAGGTTTGGAGATCCTAGGTAACAAAAATGCAGATTTCACAAACTTTCGGCTTTATAATATTATAGTAGGACTAGCTTCTGCCCGCGGCTTAAAATTCATTAATTCGATTAGTACACACTTTAAAATTAAAAATTACTAATACACATAATTAAAATAAATATAGCTGACAATAATAATCGTGTCGGATGAAATAAATAAAAACGAATAAAGTAGCCTACCTCGCACAGCGCCATTTCAAATATATCCGTTCGGTGGTATATACTGAATCTAAGCGGAGATGAGATATGTGAATCACGACGTTCTATTGGTTGGTTAAAACACAGCTCTTCTCCGCTCGTCACGTCTCCGCTTCTCGTCACGTCTCCGCTTCTCGTCACGTCTCCGCTTTGGTGGACTCTGGCCCTTAGAGAGCTCAGTGATTCTTAAGGGGGTACCTACCCTCAAATTGCTTATTTTCAACTCCGTCGGACCTCCATATCTTCCAAACTACTGAATATTTAACTTTGAAATTTATATATGGTAAAGTTCAGGACTTATTCTATCGATCATATGTTTCGAAAACACGATTCCATAAAATTTTGTCGATAGAAAAAAATCGCAAAGTTACCTCTAATTTTTTACTAAAACCCTAATTTCTCAATAAATACAGATGATACGATCTTGAGATTAAGCATAGTAATTGAGCTAAGTATAAAGAACATTTTATATGTTGCCTTTTTTTCAATTAACTATTTTAATGTTTGTGGGGAGCAAATAACTACTAAAAACTTGATTTTTGGGCTTACGCCGCTTTGCTCTGTCCCGCTCCTGTGAACGCCAAATCTATGTCTATCCTCTTCACACAATAACGAGGTAGGGTACCGCCTTAAGCCTCGATTTCGACCGAATGAAAGTATACCTAACTCATAAATACCTCCTAATTAATAGCAATAGGTATTTGCATTACAAATAATAATTGCCCCACTAAAATTGCAAATTTGGAGAGAGTATGTCTCACATGCTGAGCTCAAAACTGTGCAATGAGAACAGTTAGGTATACCTACTTCTGCTAATTTGAACTCTTGAAATTACCAACTCTGAGCATTGAATTCAGACGACATCATAGGCGCAGCAGGTAGCGAAGGTTGCGGGTTGGATCCCCGCAGGACAAATGTTTTTACGATCTGCAGATAATTAATTGTTCCTTGTGTTCTGGGTGTATCTATGTAATATAATGTATTATGTTTGCCAGTTATCTAGTACCGTAACACAAGCTCTGCTCAGTTTGGGGCTAAATAATGCTATGGGGATAGTCTAGCATTTCTTATTAATAATTAATTTATAATTTATTGTTTGTCCTGGCAGTCAAAAATCTCTGTTCGGTATCTATACTAATATTATAAAGAGGAAAGATTTGATTGTTTGTTTGTTTGTATTGAAATGGCTCCGAAACTACTGGACCGATTTGAAAAATTCTTTCACCGCTAGGAAACTTACTTTTCAGGGTGTGATATAGGCTATATTTTATCGCGGAATTCCCACAGGAACGGGAACTACGCGGGTGAAACCGCGAGGCGATCGTCTAGTTATGTATATTTTGCGTGAAAGCCAAAGCAAACTAAAATCCTGCAAGGTTGGTATGGTAAACAGTTTGAGATTTTAGACTCGGACGAGATGTATCCCTACTCAAAAGTGAAGTGGACATCTCGTCCGCGGATGAGTTTGAGATTCGGACCAGATGTACCCTAACCCGTGTTTTTAGGGGCTACTCACGCTTGGCCAAATGTTTGTTTATGCCACAATGGTTTTACATAAATAAACAGCTGGCATTTCCTAAGAAACAGTAGGTATACCTCCTCTAGATATGGGTGCCCCCTACGGACAGTAGGGGGCACCCATATCTCCACATTTAAAGAAAACACACACTGTAGGTGGTAATCTTGCATAGTTCCGTAAATGGAACTTTTGAACGAATGTTTTTGATCTCATTTACAACGGTTTGTGAGAAAAGTGCAGTATTTTTTTATAATGATAATTGATGTTTCGCAACTTCTTAGCGTAGATGTGAGTGAGGTTTGACATACGAACATAATCCAGGGCCGGATTAAGTTAGCGCGGGGCCCGTAGTAAAGTAAAAAATGTTATCGATGAGTGGAGCGAGCCACAAATTTTTTTTTATGACACCACCATATGGTGTGAAATAATGTCTTACAAATTCGCAGCTACTTCTTAACTAGGTAGGTATGCGTCCAAAAATCAATAATGGTGCGTCAAGTGAAACCCAAATCGACATGCGCTGGATGATGCTAAAGGTGCTTTGTGAAGTTTTTTTTCCAATGATTTGGGCCCCTTCTAAATAGCATCCTGAATTCCTGATCATAGATACATTTTGTATTTTTATGCAGGTCCTTAAACAAATTAATGCACCTGTGTTTTTTTATTTAACTTGAATGATATTTTATACGGAACAGTGTCTGAAATAATTTTATGAGATGTTTTAAAATTTTATTAATTTGGCGTTAAGCGCGGGGCCCCCTAGACGCGGGGCCCCCTTGGCGCGGGGCCCGTAGCATACATGCTGTATGGCTAATCCGCCACTGAACAATTCAAATGTTAACTAATGTAATAATGGATATTAGACATGTTTTTGATTTGCATCGGTTTGTTTATTTGCGCAAATGTTGCTAAATTTGGAGGCGCAATAACTCACGACTTGTGGTTTTTCTTTACGGTGACCATGTTTTTTTTTTTTTTTTAAATTGATGATGGTCAAGCGTTAGGCCACCAACTCACTTAAAGTAAGTAAAGATGTGGCCTAGGATGGAGCACGCTTTCCCAGAAGGAACTTATTTACCCTGGACTTGAAGACTTCAAGATTGTACTCTAACGAGAAAACAGACGCAGGAAGCTCATTCCACTCTTTGGCCGTGCTTATTATAAAAGTAGAGCAGAACTTTTTGGTTCGACACTCTGGTAGTTATTTAAGTAGGGCACGAATTAGTTCATATTCATTTTGGAACGATGATTTAACTCTCTCGACCTGGAAAGTGCTGCAGCCATATCTTCATTTTATTGTAACACTCACGACATAATAATAAGTTTTGATTATCACCTTTCTTTATGTTTTATCATTGTCATCTCCACAAATGACAATGTAATCTTAGCAGCTATATTTTACCTAGGTAAAGTAACTACATACACTGTGATATTATTTATTACGGAATTATTATGACTGACAATAGGTATTACAGCAGCACCATGAAATTATAATTACTTATATATTTTTACATGACTTTAACGATGCCCATTTAGAGCTGATTTATTTATGTACTCATTCCTAATTTCCCGATTGATTTCCTATTTTGTCTGTTTTAAAACTTTGAATTTTAATTTATGGATCATTTATTGTAAGAAACTTAAATTTTATTATTATAGCATTAATATTATAGCACAAGACTTGACGATTCACGATTGTAACCTGTATTACTGTAAATTGACGTACTTATTCAAGTGTGCCTTGTACTACGGCGAATAAATGAGTATGCGTGTGTTCTTAACTGACTCACCAATAAAAATCGTTCAAATTAATGAGAGACCTAATTTTAGGGGTGATAGAAAAACTATTTCTACCTAATTGAATCAAAGCTTTTTGGGGGTAGAGGTGGATTTCCCCCAAATAGGAACAGAGGGAGATCTCCTCTGAACCAGGCCCGACCCATCTGGTCCACTGAGCCCGGTGGTCTTTCGACCGACAGTTGATGTCGGATACTCCTATATGGTCAGTTGTTACTGAATCCAGCGTTTGCGCGATCTAGGAATGGTCACTTTTTGCATCTTTCTTAACGACATCTAGCGGTCACTCATTGAAGCGCTTAGTTAGTTTTTACTAACTTCAGTTTTTATCGGTGATAGCGCCTCTATTGACACGTTAGCCTTGTAGTTCGGCCGTTGTCGCCTAGAGGTCGCCTACAGCTTAATTTTGATAAAAACATTCGGTAAGACTCATTTATTCAATTTTATCAACTTTACTCATTCCTTTTCAACACCTTTTTACCGAAAAATCCTGATTTTTCCCGAACCCATTGCCACCCCAGTGCCTTACTAGTGCATGAAGCGTTGCGTGCTCTGCTACCGATTGCCGATGCTCCGCCAAAAAGTAGCTCGCGACCCAATTTCACCCTTATTACCCCGATATAGAGCCTATCCGGTCGCCCTTGGAGATTCGCATCTTTAAGCTGATTCACTATTGTAAAATTGTTGATTGTATTAATTAGATACTTAGTAATTAACTTCGGTCATTAGCAAATATTCGGCATGCTATAATTACACTCCACACGCTTGAAAAATAATATTAACCATTTTGAAATATGTATAAGTATACGTTTCTTAGGAGACACTTAAAATGGCAGAAGCCTTTATTTACAAAGAAAATTACACTAGTATTTACAATTGAAACAACTGAGCTAACTGCAGACTGTGACATACAATCTACAAGTACATAATATAATACATTACATAGATAGATATTTTTTATTAAACATAGAAATGACCAGAACACCCGGAACAAATATTTGTAGATCGTACAAACATTTGTCCCAAGGTTCTGGTTTGTATTTTTTCTTGTACATAATATTGTAATCAGTTACTATGGTGATAAATGCTTCTGTACCCTGCTTTTCTCCTTTCATAAATCCCAGACAAGGTTTTCTTCAATCCCTGTCTTAACCTAGATCCTAAAACACGCTCAAAAGGCTGTAACTCAACGACATATAATCCTACTCATTGCCACACTGAAAGATTATGCAAAAGCGCGGAGCCGCGAATTTTTGGAAATCCTCAGATTTAGAAAGTCGGAAACATTAGATGGGTTGGTTTATGCTAAATTGCGTGTAAGATTGTTGCTTTGATTACTTACCTACCTACACTCGTTCCACGTACAGTTGCGGTCATTATTAAAGAAAGAAGAAAGAAAGAAAGAAAGAAGGAAATAAATTCTATTTACCTTGAATTTACTACACAACACATCAACTAAGTGACTAAACACTAAAAAAATCTTAGATCTAATTTTTGTGCGTAGCAAGAATAGGGCAAATTTATGGCCTACACTCATATAGCATTGTGCTGGGTAGACCTGGTGTATCTACCCAGCGCTGGTTTTCAGTGCAGGCCAAAGACAGGTCACGTCACGATCTGTGCTGTTTGTGTTGCGTGTATTAGATTAATTAGAGACATACCTTAAAGACCATACTCGCTTGAAGGTTACTACGATTTAAAATAGTAAATTTCATCTTATTCTTACTTTCAGCCCAACATTATGACTATGACATAAGCGAAATATTATCGAATATGTACTTATGAGTTTTTGCTCGCATTTTTCCGGAATAGAAAGTTAGACATCCTGGGTTACTGTGATAAACTTAATTATAATCTCTCTTTACTAAAAGTTATGTCGTAGAAAGGTCTCTTGCCGAATTGACGTAGAAGAGATTTAATAATTGCTTAGTTGTGCAATAAAATTATAAAAATAAATTAGAGCTAAGTATTTGCAATTGAAACAATTGAGCCAATTGCAGACTGTTGCAAACAATCTACAGGTAGCTCTACTGATTGGCAATAGATAATCTTTACTTAATTTGCTGGCGGTATAGGTATGGTAGCTGTGTGATGCTGGCTTAGAATTTGCACTACCTCAGCCGTTTAGGGTTGATGAAATCCTTGGTCCTTGTGGTCCTGGGGCACACGCAATTTATAAAGATCTTACCAAACTTCTTATACAGTCCACAGGTGATCGGAATGCTGGCTTCTATTTCGGTCAACGAATTAGCATTGCCATTCAACGTGTCAATGCTGCTAGCATTCTGGGCACTCTGCCTTCTGGTGACGGCTTAGATTTTTAAGAAATAGATATTCGTGTATAAACTATCTGAGCGTCTGGTCGAAGCGACGCGTGACCCGAGAGCTGGTGAATATCTGGCACAGCGTATCAGCATTGCCATACAGCGTGGCAATGCAGTCAGCGTCTTGGGGACGCTTCCGACTGGTGTTGATATGGATCAGTTGAGCTATCTGTAGACTGTTTGTCAACAGTCAGCAATTAGCTCAATTGTTTCAATTGTAAATACTTGTATAATTTTCTTTGTGAATAAATTTATGTCCCCAATAAACTAGTTGTTATTCTTTTATTCTGTTAATGTAATTACCTAAAAATATATAAACAAAAATCTCTTAGCTTTCATCTACATACACCTGTTTCATATCTCAGAGTTCAATTTAGTGATTCATGATGGTACCCCTACTAACTAACGCTGTCGCCAAGTGGTCTGCAGCCTTTCACTGGAAGCAACACAGGGCAGGAGTTAGAGAAGCTCTTTCAACAAAGGGGGTAATTTTTCAACTTAAAGGCTAGGCTAGGCGGCGTATCATTTAGTATCTGCAAATTAATACAATACTGAGGCTTTTTCGTTTACCTTTTCGTCTGCTGGCTTGAAGATGTGCTTGGTTGTTAGTCTCTGCCTTACCTACTGATATAGCTAAATACACACGTCATCTACACGTCGCCGTAATCATAAATAACATGTTCATAAAACTTTTTAAACTTCGCGATTTATTGAGGCGAGGAAGTTCTAAAAAGGCAGTTTTTAGGGTTTCGAAGATCGGTTTCGAAACCCTTATGGTCTCGCTTTGTCTGTTCTTTTTTCCCTCCTTAATAACTCAGCAACTACCGCAGCTATCAACTTGAAACTTAAAATAATAATACATGAAAAAATGAAAAAAATGAAAATGAAAATTTTCCATACAAATTGAGATGTCAAAATTTTACCCCCTTCCAGGACCAACAGAGCCCAGAGACCATGATAATAATACAGAGTTATTAAAAAAAGAGATAATAAAATAAAAAAGATAATATGAAGAGACCAACCGAGTCAAGTGGGGTATCAAATGAAAGGTATTAGTTTGTACATTTCAAAATAGTTTTTGAAATTCCTGTAGGTTTCATACTTTTTGAAATATTTTGAAAATAGTCGAAAAAATACCCTTTCACCCCTATCTCCGAAGTTTGCAGAGCGATTCATTCAAAATGTATGGAGCGTTTGTAGATATAGATCTATATTTTACAGGGAAAATATAGAGAAGTCTGTAAAACGAACACTTTTTGAAAAATTTACAAAAAAAGGGGGGGGGGGGGATAATTTTCAAAAGGGGGAGCTACCCCACTGAGTGGGGTATCATATGGAAGGTATTGGTTTGTACATTTCAAAACCGTTATTGAAATTTCTGTTAGTTGAATACTTTTCGAAATATTTTGAAAAAAGTCGAAAAAATTACCACTACACATCGGGTGTAGTGGTAATTTTTTTTAAATTACCACTACACCCGATCACCGAAGCATGCAGAGAGATCCATCTGAAATGTAGGTTGGTAACTATTAGTTTTAGGTCTTCATTAAATTTCGGCGTCTCTAACCGGTACCTTTAGTACCTACCTACTTGTTCACAAACGTTCGAAACCCTCGGCGCGCGAGTTACACTCGCACGTGACGGGTCTAGTTTTATTATGTTTTTCGTAGACGACATAGACAAGTTAGCCTCTTCAAGGTATAGTAAATTTGCATAGGTCTACGTGTAAATAAAGAGCCCTCTGTCATCTACAGTTGGTAACCTTTACATCATCAAAATCATACATGGACCACTATATCCGATAAATAATCATTAAAATGTTCATAATTATTATCAAATAATTTTTTTTAGTCTATCTATCTAGTATAAGGTATAGCAAAAAAGGTATCCGTAGTCCGGTTGCTTAATTGAACCGGACTACTGAAACATCGAGCGACTCAGTAGTCCGGTTGACTTTCACGTAACCGGACTAATGAGACTACATCGTGTAATGGACCATAGAATAAGTTAAAGAAGATCTACATTTTTTTCTACTAATGTTTGAAACAATTGTAGGTAGGTACATATTATTATTATTACTTACCTAGGAATATTCAAGTGACTTCATCAAATAGTAAGTATTTTATTTATGTATATTACTATTTATAAAAAAACGATGATAAGTACCTACTCTTGCCTATTACATTATTCTTTGTCTATTGTATTACATTTTTTTATTACATTATATAGTTTGTGTATTACATTATTCTTTGTCTACAGGTCTAGTTCAACCCTGTGCAAATGCACTCTCCAAAATTGCACGCCATTTTGTTTTATTTATCTGCTCAGCTCGCTCATTTTTGTTCCCGTTAGGTTTACCGTCGACACAGAGTAGTTACAAGTTGGTCATAGAGCGATTTAGTAATTACATATGTTTATTTATTTATTTATCAGTGCGTCCATCCCGTCATGACCTACGGAGCTGAGACGTGGACACTCACGGTAGGGCTGGTCCACCAGTTCAAAGTCTCTCAGCGAGCTATGGAAAGAGCTATGCTCGGAGTCTCTCTGAAGGATTCGTAACTAATACATTCGACAGAGAACCAAAGTTATTGACATAGTTCAAAGAATTAGCAAGTTGAAGTGACAGTGGGCCGGCCATATCTCGCGAAGAACCGACAACCGCTGGATTAAACGTGTTCTTCAGTGGAGACCACGACTCGGCAAATGTAGTGTAAAAGTCTGCGAAAGACTGCAGGCAGATATTTCGTGAGGCGAGCGATAGCAGCCCATACAACAAAAGATCGTTCTGCCAAGAACGCTACGAATGAGAAGAAGAAGAAGATATCTAGCAGTGAATTAAAATTGATGTTAAAAACCGATAAGGCGCTTTTCAGGAGAAGGCCTGCGACCAGCCACCAGCCACGGTCAGTGTCTGGTTTGGCATAATTCTGTTGTGTTTTATCGACGTACAGTGGAAATTGGAACGGTTTTTAACTATTAGATGCTTCTATCCACGGTTACGGGCAAATTACAGCTGAATGATGATTTTTTGATACAATATGGTATATTTATTGGTAACACCAAGTTTGAAGTCGAGTACAATAGTAGCTACCTACATTTTGTGTAAAAAACGATACTTAACAATTATTACTTAGTTCATATTGACTGGTATTGATTATGGATCAGTTGAGCTACCTGTAGATTGTTTGTAATTTGTAATTTTGTGATAGTAGTGTATTTTTCTTTATGAACTAAGTTAATTAAATTCAGAAACATGAAAATTGTGTTATTTTAAAATGTATAATTAATTATTATTGATTTTATTATATTTCAAAATATATTATTAACAAATCGGCAGTTCGTAGAACTCGTCAATCGAGTAGAACGAGTTTTGCAATACAAAAATGCTTTACTGAACACCAAAACAAGAATAAAATTAAATTATTTTAAAAACCCACCGACAGATTTTCATGAAACACTAGCTGCGCCCCGCGGCTTCGCCCCCGTGGAAATTTATGTTTCCAACTTTCTTAATTTTTTCTTTCATAAGAACCTTCTCCTGACAATAACAAACACAACAAAGAAAGAATTAGCGAAATCGGTCCAGCCGTTCACGCGTGATGCCGTGACCAAGGAAAACGGGTTTCATTTTTATATATATAGATGGCTAAGAAATACTCGGGTTAAAATTATCTATGACACAAAAAAATATACTAAACGATAATAGGTTCATCCGTTTTCAAGCTACGATACCACAGACAGATACACAGATACACAAACAGACACGTTAAACTTATAAAACCCCTTTCCTTTTGCGACGGGGGCTAAATATAACATTACAAGGAGATATTACATGAGTGAGACAAGTACAATTGGCAGCCTTATCGCTTGGAAGCGATCATTTCCAGGCAACCATTTGAGTACAGAGTTTCCCAGGAGCCATTTACGTAGTCTCGATTTAAAGGCCGTAGTGGAGGTTGTCCGGCAGTCTGTTATAAACAAAGGATTTTGGGGCTCTGCAAAAAATTGTAAAAAAAAATGTAGGTAGAGCTTTTGTGTGTTTAAATTTTTATTCGAACATCTTCTAAATAACCGTTCCCTCAACATAGACTCGTATTATTATTTTTGATTCCAGGCTTCAACAGGGGTATTTTGATTCGTCGGAAAGTCCGTCGGATTCGATATCGGAAGCTTTTTACGAAAAAAGAACCGACGAATCAATATACCCCTGAAGATCGTCTTATAAATACGTTAAATATTGTAAGATTGGTCATAGAATAGGTCGGCAATTGGTCATAGAATAGGTCGGCTATTCTATGACCAATTGCTTGTTCACACTTCGCCAACGGTTCGTACCAAAACTACCATTAGGTACATTTATTGCTCTCATCTTGCGGCGTTTGAAGATAGACGGATTAATGAATGCTCTTTGAATCTATAAACGAGGTTCAGTCAATATAACAAGCTATCATAAAAGCTATAATTATGTGGATATAGCTATATGGTTCTCTTTTGGTCTGAGCTAGCGAGTACATTCAAACCTCACTTTATTTACCTCTACCTGATTTACTGTGTTAAGAGTCAACCATAAACCACCCATAACCTACTATGCCTCAAATTGTAGGTAGTTTGAAGACTCCCCTATAAAGCCTACGTACAAAGGCTGTGTAGCTTTAGAGCTACACAGCCTTTTTTTATGACTAAATACGTTAACAAAAAAAAACATAAACATAAAATTATTGTTTTTGTAGCAAAAACAATAATTTTACAGAAATAGGTAGAATAGAGAGTTTGCATCATTTGTTTGTTTTGTCTGGTATTCGAAGTTTAAAATTTTGAATCCCATGCGGCCATGCAATTCTAATTTCGCTTTTATCTATATATTTCCTATTCTAACTCTCCTGATCCGTATCACTTATTTTCTCGTAGTAGGTTTTTATCTAGAGTTTAATGTTTCCCAAATTTATTATTTAAAAAAAGTAACATCAGATTTTATAGCACGAGATCAGCAATTTTTTGACAAATCCTATCTTATTTTTTTGTGTTCTTTAAGTAGTAATAGCACGCGCAACGGTTAATCGCATTCTTTTTTATTTTATTTTTCGTGCGGCTGGCGTTTTAATTCAGTAACTGAATTTAAACGCCAGCCGTAGCGCGTTTGTACGCGGTTTGGCGTTTTCAGCTTTTCCTAAACCGCTTGCGTTGAATCGCAGTGCGTACGCGGCCTATGTTCCGAAACACTAGTTTGACTTTGAAGCCCTGTTGCCATGGAAACCATGAGTAACAGATTTTGAAAATTATCATGTGTTTTAGAAATCGATGTACCTAAGTAAAATTCTGAAGATTGGGTACTAGCTTTTTGAAAGTGGAACGCTTAAATTAGGTCCAATTAGGTCCACCCACCTCAGTCATAGTTGGACCGGCGCCGCCGGCGTTCGTGTTTCGCGTATGTATTGTTGTCTCGGTCGCACTTCGGTCTAGGTACGTCTTTCCATCTTTGTTGTTCATTAGGTTGGTATATTGCAAATGATTGGAACAAAGTATCACAATTTGTGAAACTTGAATCCAAAATACGAACAAAGTATCACAAATTGTGATACTTTGTTCCATCTTTTGATCGTGTTTCATTTTTTAATTTCCTATTTGATCATTAATTTATCAGTTGACTGCCGCTGAAAAATATTTATTTGTATAAAAGCTATCGTTACCTACTGCTGTGAAAAACGGTGAAAGCCAACGATATTAATTATTAAAAACTTTCCTACTTTTAAAAATCATCAGTAAACGTAAAAGGGATCAGTGTAAATAAATAAAAGAGTAAATGAAAAACGGCAGCAAGCAGCGATTTAATGGAAATATACTTAATAATTTAATAAGGCACACCTAGGAGGCTCTTAAAAAGCTATGAAAATATTAAGAGGACCAAAAAGATAAAATAATAAATTTAATTTATTATTAACAGCTTAAAAATACGTGCTTCACAATATCAATATTTCGTAACAGATTTGTTGTAAAGACAGAGATCATACTCCAAACCTAAAAAGTTCCAACAAAAAGTTTATTTATTGGTGTAGTGTCGTTTCGTCATACACAACCTAAAACGTCACACTTATTGGGGAGATAAAGCCTATCCGGCCCTTAGAGTACCAGTTCACTTTATTCCTCAGTTTGGCTTTATTCGACAGTTAACTACTATTTGACCATTGAAAAACCAAGAATATCGATATTTATCGAATCATGGCTATCTGTTTGTTTATCTAAGGATTGAAAAATCGGCCCTAAAACAAAAACAAAAATGTTTTATAACATAATGCCCTAAAGGGTCAGTTTTCTAAGATATTCAAATATCATGAGAACAAAAACCTGACGCTTTCGGACATTATTTTATAAGACATTTTTTTAGTGTCCTATATCCAAATAGTTAAATTTTATTGTGCGCGCCGCGCATTTTGTAAAAAAGAAACAAATGAATGGAGGGAGCACACAAAAATCTTTAAACCTCTTGGTGTAAGTACTGCATAGTGTCACTCCAGTCACTCCGGATATAACAGACCAACTCTTAATATGTATAAATTCTATTTGCTCACCACACTTATATTAAAAATGCGAAAGTTTGGAATGGATGGATTGGTTGGATAATGTTTGTTACTTCTTCACGCCATAAGTACGGATCGGCCTGAAACTTTGCATAGATGTAGTTCTTGGCCTGGAATAAAACATAGGCTATGTTTTATCCCATTTTGTTCCCATGCGATAGAAATATCTCTTAAACGTTTCCATAGAAACAACGCGCGTGAAGTCGCGGGCAGAAACGAAAACGTTACATATATACAATGTTTTTTATACAACGTTAAAAATGTACAATTGACATGTCAGCAACGAAAAGCATAATTTGAGATTCTAATGTTCGAATTCAACTTTCATGTTCAACCATTCCAACTCTACGGTTGTGTACGCGTAAAAAAAAACAGGTTTTTTATTATTTTCTAGATTCTACAAATCGACATAAAGACATTTCTTACTAAAATCAACATCATATCGATAGACTCCAAAACTACAATTGATTTAAACTTTGTTTTACCAAATATTCATAGCAAATAGCTTACAATGTGCTCAAAACTACTTGTGGAACCTAGAAAATAGTAAAAACTCTTTTTTGTCCCGCATAACCCACCTCCTTCGTCCCGAATCGATCTTATCACATTAAAGAGAGAATTTTAAAAATAAATTTTTAAAGTTAGGTTCATTCCATGTTCAAAATCGTTCACTAATTCTCAAAGTCCTATAGGCACCGTACAGTCCATCATCCAAGTCATCCCTATTCAATGATTTGCAAGAATGAGTCCTAGTTATAATATCATAAGATCCATTTGGCTTCAGCGTCTTCATAACACGATGCCTAGTCCTTGTTTTGACTTCCGGTTTGAGATCTGTGCTGTAAAACGTCCGTTCTTCTGATAGCAGCCATTTTGAATTTGATAGTAGCTTTTTTGTCCATTCGTCTGTGGAAAAGAACACAATTTTTATAATAAGTATGGTTAACATCGATGTGAGTAAAATTTGGGAGATTGGGCACTAGCTTCTCGAAAGTGGAACGCTCAAATTAAGTCCAATTAGGTCCACCCACCTCAGTCACAGTCGGACCGGCGCTGCCAGCGTACGTGTTTCGCGTGTATTGTTGTCTCGATCGCACTTCGATCTAGATAAGTCTTTCTATCATTGTTGTTAATTAGATAGGTATATTGCAATAGATTGGAAATAGCCAAGGAGTTTAACTGAGGATCACCATTACCATCATTCCTAGACAACAAAATAACCTCACTGCGGTCATCAATTTAGCTTCCTAGCATAGCATTTTTGGAAGTTTAAAGGAGGTCCGTCATAACTAACTCCTGTTGGTTACAACGGACCTCCTTCAAATTTCCTCCTCGCATGGCCAGATCAAACTCACTCATATTTATTACGACGTGGCTAACAAATTTCAAAATCAAAATCAAAAACTCTTTATTTCCATAAATACAATAAATGTACACTTAGAAAAGGTCAAAATATAAAACTAAACACTGACACGGAAATAAAGTGATATTTTTTGATTTCTGTCGCTTCGGTATGTAGACTAAAGTAATAAAGCGACGAAGAAACCTTTAGCCTGTTAGTTGTTATTTTTCGAGTTGGAGCAAAACCCGTCCCAAGCATTTTTGTCCTCTAGATAATCTGATATTTTATAGTAAGCCTTTTTGCACAGCAAGGTTTTAACAATTTGTTTGAATTTATTTACTGATAATTTTTGCAACTCACTAGGAGTTTTGTTGTAGAAGCGTATACATTGCCCTTTAAAAGATATTTTAATTTTGTAGGCACAGCGAGCTTATGTTTGTTTCTGGTATTCAAATTATGTTTATCGCTATTTTTAGGGAACTGACTTATATTTTTATGAGTGTACAACAAGTTTTCATAAATATATTGACATGGTACTGTCATTATGTTTATTTCTTTGAATTTATCACGCAGGGATTCTCTGGGACCCATATTATAGATTGCACGAACAGCCCTCTTCTGCAGCACAAATACGGTGTTAATATCTGCAGCGTTCCCCCACAGCAGTATACCATAAGACATAATACTATGAAAGTAGCTGAAATAAACAAGTCTAGATGTATCCACGTCTGTAAGATGACGGATTTTTTTGACTGCATACGCTGCAGAACTAAGTCTTTTCGATAGCTTATCTATAAAAAAACTTTACACAATTGCGTCTGCGGAAAATTTGACTAAAATAATTCTGTATAATTCGACTAAAACAGTTAGACTAAAACACAATTTGACTAAAACATTTCGACTAAAGCAATCCGACCTTGATTTGAACCGACTTGTAGGTACCAATATTAACTCAACATTAACTTACTGCCCGTCTAACCCCCGCGAAGGGGGGGGGGGGGGAGTTAGAACGAATTGTTTTAGTTGAATTGTTTTAGACTAACTTTCCGCAAAGCAACAATGAGAGACAGAAATGTCCTTAGAATGTCATTAGACATTCGTGACGCAACCTTAGACTTATCTAAAAGACCTATTTGGTCATAGGATACCTACTGGAAATAACCTACCATTCAAGTCCCTCATAGCACCGCCCCTCCCTCCATACTCGTACGGCAGTGCATCCCCAGGATAGTCCACATCTAAGTCTACATCCAGCTCAGCGCTATGGAACCGCACCATCTTGCGCCGCCACGGATACATGCCGATGTGGAGGAGTAGCAGCGTTATGGTCTTCAGTCGGTCGGTGTGGATGATGTGTATCTCGGAGAAACGGAGAGGGTAGGCGTTCTGGAAGTAAAGAAATCTGAATTAAAATCTGTTTTTTTGTTGATTACCTTATCGTGCAGTGTAATCTGTATGAGTAATCGTATACTGTAACTAGATTCATCCTCTGCTACCTATAACAAAAGCTCTGTTTAGGTATTATAGAGCTGGATGATGCTGTCCATCCAGCATTTGTCAAATTGAGACGCCAAAATTTGCTCTTGACCCTCACTGAGAACACCATTCTCCGGTTATGCCCTGCTAAGAACAACATTTATCCTTCTAATGCTACGGCTCCACCTACGTTAGCGTTGACGTTATTGTTAATGTCCATTAACGTGTTAATTAACGCGCTAAAAGTGCACCTTGGCCACTAGTAGTGCCTTTGATAAATAAACACGGTAAAACCTTGGCCACATCTGCATAGCATTCTAATTAACGCGTTAATGAACGCGTTAGGACGCAGAGGGACCATAGCATAAAGTAATCATTCATTCATAGCAATGACTTCTTCGAACTAGTTCAAACTAAAAAATAAACTGAAAAAATTATGGAAATAAATAAATAATGCTGGACAATTCACACAGCATTTCTAGCCCCAAGCTATTCAGAGCTTGTTTTATGGGTACTAGATAACTGATATACTTAATACAATACACTACATACAAGCTCTGCTTAGCTTGGGGCTAGAAATGCTGTGTGAATTGTCCAGCATTATTTATTTATTTATATTTTATAATATAAGTACATAGAAAACATCCAGAACACCCTGAACGTCTTCATCTCTATAAACAAGTTGGTTACAAGTTACAAACCTTCATACACCAAATGAAATCCTTCCAGTAGCTTCCTTTGAAGTGGTTCTTGAGATGTGTGGGCTGCAGGTCACTTACGTCTATGATGACCACCTCGTCGCCTGGCGTTGGGTCTTCGCGGAGCCTGGAACATGAAGGAGGGATTATTAAATTAGGGAAAAACGCGACTCAGATCTCAAAAGTTTACGTTCGCTTGGTTTTATACCGTTAATGTCGAGTAACGTCCCAATCTGGGGCAAAGGCCTCCCCTGAAAATTACCAATTATTTCCAAAACCAATGATTCTAATTTTGTTTACGAACACAGCAATGTGTAGTATCTTCACAATCCACCATGCTGACAGTGGTTTAGAAGTAAATTTTTGTGGCAAATTTGCTAAATCAAAATGGAACAGAAAGCGATTATAATCATATATAATAAATTGTGTAATGCTACAAATAAAGTTTTCTGATTCATATTATGTTTTAGCGAGAAGGCCAGTGTGAACTAAGTTCTTTTTGTACCCGAGCGACATTCCTATATCAAGATAAAACTCTGATCCATCATAATTGCGCAAAATAAAAACAGAAGCAGGTGGTTCAGATCTCTTAGGTCAGAGTATTCCGAAAAAGAAAATCCCAAAAGATTTACGTCAAAGTTTTCCTGATACGATAACAACGACAACGATCTACGTCAAACGTAGATCTACGTGAACTCATTAGCAATCCTGAAATACGGGGCCGATTTGTATCGGTACGGAGCAGATCCTATTACAGACAATGGGATGTCTTTTAGAGGGTATTCAGGGCAAGCGGATAAATTTTGGAAGCGGATGGGTGGTTGAAAGGTTCACTGTCCTAATGGGAGAAATATAAAGTGCGAGTGACATTTCTATTTCAAGATTACACAGATCCATCATAATTGCGCAAAATAAAAACAGAAGCAGGTGGTTCAGATCTCTTAGGTCAGAGTATTCCGAAAAAGAAAATCCCAAAAGATTTTCGTCAAAGTTTTCCTGATACGATAACAACGACAACGATCTACGTGAACTCATTAGCAATCCTGAAATACGGGGCCGATTTGTATCGGTACGGAGCAGATCCTATTACAGACAATGGGATGTCTTTTAGAGGGTATTCAGGGGATAATTTTTGGAAGCGGATGGGTGGTTGAAAGGTTCACTGTCCTAATGGGAGAAATATAAAGTGCTGACCGGTCTTAGAGTTGAGTTATGTTTTATGGTACCTAAACTGTGTATTGGTGCTTTGGTTTTTAGTTGTAGGTAATATTTGTTTCAATCGCTGATAACGTTAGGTAGGACTTGTGTCGTATGTTGTATGTTTATGATAATTAAGTTTGTTGTTTAACTGCATGCCAAATGTTTGGTGACACGCTGTAACTGTCTGTGTTAACTTTAATGTAGCAGTTTAAATTTGTCTTAATTCACTTTGAATTTTTAATAAAATCTTTTTCTTTTATATATTTTCAACCAAGTTATTTACTTTTAAAATTAAATATATCTAACATCCTAATATTTCAACGTTGGTTCTGTTTGTTTATAAACTTTAGCGTAACTTTTTGGTAAGTACCTCATACAGCAATCTGTGAATTGCGTCGTGGGCTGCATTATTATCTAAGATTGTCATATTATTAAGTATACCTACTCTAGATAAATAACTATACATTTGGTAGCCGTTAGACATTCCTGAAGAAATAAAAAAAAAACCACGTCGACACTAGACTAACCTCATAATGGTTTAAAGTGTCGTAGAAATAAGAATAGAATTTGTTTTGATTAATAAAGAAATACTATACCAAATATTGTTATTATAGTTATTCTAAGAAACCAAATAATAATAAATAAATAAATATAGTTATTCTGTGGTTATGAACTTACTGTGTTTTACCTAACGTACAATACATAACCAAAAACACCACACCTCACAGTCGATCAATTACCAATAACCCTGCTGATAATAGCCGATTTTTACTTTTGTTTTGATATCTATGAACAATATAAATTGGTGACGAAAAACTCAATAGATAGGTATCACAATAACATAAAAGTAACCTTGTTAAGATTCCTTTTCTCGTCTTTATGTCTCTCAATGTCGATACCCTTAGAAGAAGAGCGAGTTTTTACTCTATGGTCGATACCATTTCATCAAGGTAACCTCAAGGCTGTTGTCCGTTCAAATCGTCCGCTCAATGTGCACCTCTCTAAAATATAACCAGACTGTTTGCATAAGGAGTTCGTATTTGAATAACAAGACATACCATTTATTTTCATTGTGCTCTTGAAACACGGAAATGTCTGTTTTGTTTGAAACCACGGAAATAATTGTCTGTTTTCTAAGAATTTTGTCGAGGAGAAATAATTATAATTAAGACTTGATTTTTGCTGCCATTTAAGAAGGTAGTGCTTTCACGTGTTGGCCGAGTCATTCGTAAATGTATCTCGCATAGACTTTGCTGGCTTGTCCTGGCTGTTTAATTAATCGAACATGACATAATTTCTGATGCCTCGGCCAGCATGTGGTCGGTCGCGAAAGTTGGGTGAACCTGTGTATGAGATTACACACGGATGAAAGCATGGCAAAACTTTGACAGCTACGTATAGCCAGCATTGGGTAAAATCTGGTTGCATTATCAAGACTGCAGGCATGCTGCAGACTGCTGGATGCGGCAAGCTGAAGACAGGGCGCTATGGCGATCATTAGGGGAGGCCTATGTCCAGCAGTTGACTAATATAGGTTGATGATGTCAAGACGATACCTAATGCAACGCAACTTCAGTTAGAGTTACCTTAGTTAGAGGTCGCGACAGGCATTATAATATCACTAGCAGGGGCTAGTGACATTATTGATGGATTTTGTTTTGAATCAGTTTCATCTACAATCTATACCGGTCCAGTGCTAGACGCAGACCTCCCTCTGATAAACGCCTTATTGATAACATGGGGGGTAGTGCCCACAATTCTCACGCTGGGAATGCGGATCGGGGCTCAGTTTGGTGGTAAAATTGTTCTGTAGGAGGCGCTTCTGCCCGCCTCCCGGTGGATATTCCTTAGTCGCCTATTACGACACCCGTGGGAAGAGTTGGCGTGGTGCAAACTCGAAACCACACGGCTGATCGCCGATTGGATTAGTTAAGCCACCTCCAAATTGTTTGCAACTGATAGCTCCACCTATATAAGATGATGATCATGTCCGCCTAGCTGACCAGTCTTGACAGAGACCAGCCATGCGCGCAGGAGAATTTCCAAAATAGGAACTGGTGTTTGTGTCTACTATTTCTTTATATTATTTTTGTAAATAAAATCATACGGATAAAATAGAACCCACCTTATATCTAAGATCATGAGCCACCTAGCAAGCAGCGCCTTAGCAGACAGCGGCCTACCCGGAGCGGCGGGGGCTGGCAAGCGGACGATCGTCATCCGCCGGCCGCTAACGCTTCGGGGCTTGAGAGGCACTATGTAACTGAAATGTAAAAATGAAAATGTTCATCTAATAAGTTTGCTAAAATATATAGAGAGATTAATAAATAATAAATTAAGGATAGAGAGGTTTACCGTATGACTAGAGAAAAGGGGAGATAATACAGCCGAGGGCTTAATGAGCAGGCCTCAGCCCTTTTGTTTCCCAAGGGATCAATGGGACATTATCTACAAATCTGGAAGCTTGTGCGTTTATAAGACAATTGGACTTATAATAAGTATTTCCATGCCCAATTTGTGCACAGCTTAGTGTTTTATCTGCGAGTAATAAAAAAATTTAAATGTACCTAATAATAAATTACGTGGAGTCACACTAAGGCAGAGAAAAATTATATGTAATAATATTATCATATAGAATGAACCCTTCTCACCTGACCGAGCTTCCTTACACCGCCCCGCCGCGTCCTAACGAGTTTGGTATTCGTTCCAAGTGCAAGGAATATACGGCGCACGCACAGGACGCAGATGGCATGTGTAAGGTGACATGTTGTCGGCTTTACATCTAGCGGCTGGATTACACCAAAACCGATTTTTTCGGCCGATATGGCGGACAGAATTACTCGAACGAGTAACTCGGACGTGCATGTACTCAGGGAGGAGTTAAGAGTTACCACACAGAAGCTGGTTGTGTTGCCGTGTTGTCAAAATTTGTCAAAATTGACAAAATCATAATTGTCAAAAAACATTGTCATAAACAGCAACTTTTGACAAGTCGCGGAGAGTCGCGGACATGTCGCCGACATTGCTGCGGACGTGCCGCCGACATTTGTCGCGAACACGTCGCAAGAAGTCGGCGGGCACCACAGAAATCTGAATAACATTATTCAGATTTCTGTGGCGGGCACTGTCGCTGACATGATTTTAAACATAATGTTGCCACATCAACCCGCCGCCGGGTGTTGGGCTGGGTTGCCGAATTTGGTGAGTAGACGCCATAGACCGGACTGAGTATATGCAATGAACAATGGCGTTCATAGATTGGTGACCCCCTGACGGGTTCCAAGACTTGATATTAAATCAGTATTGGTTTCACGCTAATAAGTTTGTTCTTTTAACAAATTGCTAGCTTCATTTTAGCGAAAGATTCTAGTTTTAAAATATTTCTTTATCAATAGAAATTCGAAAGACTTCAAACTTTACAAGGGGGTAACCTACCTAACGTTAACTTTTTCTCCTAATCAACTTACACATCTTGACAGCTAGACAGAACCTCTTCATCATCAGGTCGTCTCTTGTGCCACAGGTCCGTAGCTCCCCCCGGTCCTCTCGCAGTGTAGTACCTCCTGGCTCTGCTAGCCGCTTCCACCTGGAAAGTTACAAGTAATTTATGAGTATATTTAGTCCTTCTTCATCCTTTTAGATTTGGATTTTTTAGTTTACGAAAACTTTTTTCATATTCATCATTATGTTTGACGACCTCGGTGGCGCGGTGGGCGAAGTTCCACCTGCGGTGCGGGAGGTTGCGGGTTCGATTCCCGCCTTGGGATAAATGTTTGTATGATCTACAAATATTTGTTCCGGGTGTTCTGGTCGTTTCTATGTATAATAAAATAAATATATCTATGTAGTGTGTTATATTATGTAGGTATATCAGTTATCTAGTACTCATAACACAAGCTCTGCTTAGCTTGGGGCTAGATGATGCTGTGTGGATTGTCCAGTATTATTTATTTATTTACCGCCTTGAAGTGGCCTTTCTGGATGGAGAGAAACTACTTTTCCCAGAGGTTTCCTACCCCGTTACCAAGTTCAAAATTACCTTATGGAACATTAATAACCGATTCTTTTAAACCGTCGTAATTACTTAAGAATCCATGTGTCTAATATAACACGCTCGCACGAACAGAGGAAAACAGCAAAAACATTAAACAAGAGTCTACATGTAGGCTTGTAGAGCACCTGTTGTGTACCTCGTCTCCATCGCAGGTGGAGTAGAACAGCCCCAGGATGCTGAGCTCATGCGGAGTAGGCTCCCGGGCGAGGTTGTCGCGGGCCCATCGCTCGGAGAACGACGCTGCCGAAGACATCCTTCTGGAAAGTGCAACAGATAACTTATATTATAACCTATTGTAGTGTAAAAATTATCGTAATTTGACGGATTCATTTATGAATGTAAACGGGTTAGCTACGAAACGAACCGTTGAATGTGTTGGAAGAACAATAACTGTTCTTCCTAAGGGTGCAATCAGTGCGGTTCGAGTTCCGCGTCGTCCCTGAGTGCACACCCTGAGTGTACTGTGCACTCAGGGACGCGCGGAAAGCGCGAATGTAGTTATAGACCTTCACCTTCTTATACAGGGTGCAACGAAAATGGTGTACTAAGCCAAAAGCCTAAAATTCAATAATTCTGAACTCCATTGGTACAAATAAATATAAACCTTAATTTATTTTCCGCTGCTTTTAATTAAAAAGGTATATTCTCATACTAGCTTGTGCCCGAGACTTTGTTCGCGTTTTTCGGATTAAATACCTAGTAGTTAGCCCATTGTTATTCCAGGTCTAGAATTAAAAATTTTCAGATAAGAAATTTCAGCCATTCAGTAGTTTTGGCGCTGTCTTCGCTCAATTTTCCCAACACAAAACAACCTTTTGCCACTTTTTGTCACAAACTTTTGTCTTTAAAAATTAAATATTAGTCAGATAGAAAGTAAAGAAAACAGAAAAAACTGCTATTTTTGATTTGTCGGTTGATGCCGGCATTCAAAACCGGCAAATGCCGGAATCATTTCGATATTATGTAATGGTACCGTACCTAAATCGTGAGGTAGAGGTTTTTTCACTGATTTACTTACTGAATTTATATAGTTTAGTTTCTTTCAACAAGATTATTCATCTTATTTTTCTGTTTTGTACGTACACTTATGTATCCATATTCATCGCACTACCTTTCTCCATAGGTACCCAAAAGGTTGGCTGTAAGAAAACTCTTGTAGGGTTAAGCTCGCCTTTGTACATGTCCTTTAAATTGTCAACTTTTGAGTGAATTTTTGAGGATTTTTAATATTTTAAGATTTTCTGGTCTTCCATGATGTATGTGGCTACGTCATACATAGAAATTTGATCATGGGTTGAAATCTCCATTAATTTAAGTGAGGGAATCGTCACTGATCGTTTGCTTACCAGACAGGCTACCTTAAAACAGCCAAACCAGCTTACACTGACCTTCGGGAAACCCAACTCGTTTCGCTACAATAAGCATTCGATAGCCAAGACAACCATTTAAACTGCGTAAGTTTCTGTCTTCCTTAAAAATTGGTCGGTTGGCAGTTTCGTTATGTATCTATCGAGTTAATTCGGATACTTACAGGATTTCACGTTATATGTTTGTGTACTGAGTGCTTAGTACGGGTTCTACGCATTATTTTAAGCTCTATCTACTTACTTTTATAACATAAATGGCGTAAATCTGACTGCCGCTGTCATGTCAAAGTGCGACAAATCACTCAAAATCGTTCGAAAACTATCATAAAGTTAGTATGAAACGATTGGATCGTTGACATACTACAAAAAGTAGTTTTTCTCGATCTGGTAGGGGTGCTGCAAGGCGCTAAATGACTAGTAGTGACTAGCTAATGTAGGACGGTACCAAGTCTAACCCAAACATCATAGAGGTAAAACACGCTCACTCAACAATTCCCTTGATTTCGAAGACAATAATGAAGCTATGTGTCACTGACAAGCATAATAATATCAGCGCATTCATGCATACGAACGCACGAATACGCATAGGAAAATGAGACGTAGGTACCTATTTGTCGCATTTTTGTGGCTACACCTCGTTTGTGTCTACTACCATTCTAAGCCTATTTGTGTAAGACATCAATCGTTCTCGATTACTTTTATCAAATGTTTTTGTATTGACTCGTACTATTGGTACTGATGCGAATGAGGTAATTCTGCATGGTGAGTGAGTCAACTTTAGTTCTACAATTTATTAAAGGGGTTTGAATATTTTGGCCCTAGCATCGGCTACCACACTGTTTTGTATTCAAAATTTTCGCGCATAATAAAAGCTATATATTTGGATAGAAAACACAAATATCCTTTGCTCTAAATGTTTATTAACCCCCGACGCAAATAAAGGGGTAGGTATTATAAGTTTGACGTGTCTGTCTGTGTATCTGTGTATCTGTCTGTGGTATCGTAGCTCCCAAACGGATGAACCGATTTTCGATTAGTTTTATTTGAGGGGTGTAGTATCAAAAACCACTATAATAACTTTCTCAAAATTTTCACAGATTAGAAATAACTGTTAAATCTTGACCAATGAATCGTAATTCATAGTTTTTGGTCTTGCCGATTAGTCCTGGGCATGGCGCCACTAATCTTAGCTTTACCAACAGAAATCATAGAGAAAATACTGAATTATAAGCAAATTAAAATTCGTTTCAGAGGATTTTGAAACTAATCTTGCTTAATGGCGGGTTTTGAAAATGAACAGTCATATTTTGGCGGGTTTTGCAACCAACCAAAACCAACAATAAGATGGTGGATGGATGGCGTTATACGACATAATTTTTAAAATAGTAGTCGGAGGTAGGATTATATTTTATTACTAGGTGTATTGTATTTGATTACTATGTTTTCAATAATAATAATATTTATTTTAATTGTTGTGTCATTGACACGTGAAGGAAGAAAAATAGGTACCTACTGTTAAAATAATAATAATAATAAATAATATATAATGCTGGACAATTCACACAGCAAATAGCAAAGATATTTTACCTAAAATGTATTATTTACCTGCGTACATACATAAAATAAAAAGATATGAAGTATTTTTATAGTTTTTATTCAAAATGTATTAAACACGAGTTTCTACGTACATAACTGGCTGAAAACTTAACTAGGTACATCTTGCATAAAACTTTTCTTGCTAACTTTCCAGGAGATTTTTGTTCAATTTTCACTCACCATTTCTTGCGCTCCACTTCACGTTTCCATGATGACGGATCGCGTGGTCTCTTCCTCAAATGCTTCGGATCTGATTTTTGCACAAACTAGGCTAATTCTTCCATGTTTTTGCATTAAATTTATTAAAAATCCGAACACTTGTTGTACACAGAAAGTCACAACCGCCATACTATTTTCTCGATGAGGCGACGCAAATCCGGTGCTGTGATTGGTCGATTGTGTTATAGAGGATTTTAAAACTGACCTACGCTATTATAGTGGCTTTGGATCCTAACATCGTTCTTTACCAGCGAATTTCTCTGTGTTTTAGTGTGTTTTGATAGAAAAGCAGCCAACCATTTCAAAGCAATTTTTAAGAACTTTTGATTGATGGTACTAACACGATATTGGTCAAAAAGCATTATAGCGGGTTATGATACTACACCCCTCATTTGTGTCATAGATAATTTTATCCCGAGTGTTCTTAGCCATGTTTCATGAAAATCTGTTCAGCCAATAAACATCGGCGGGTTTTTTAAAATTTTAATTTTGTCTTGTTTACAGGTGAATGTATTAGAAACCTTACGCTTTAGGACATTATGTTAAGAGACATTTTTTATTTGTATAAGTGTTAGTTTAAGACTAGTTTAAGACTAAGACTTTTACAAATAATAAAAGTTATACATTTGGATAGAAGACACAAATATCCATTGCCAATATATAATGTCTCTTAACATAATGTCCTAAAGCGTCAAGTTTCTAAGATATAGTAAAAAAAATATTTAGAGCAATGGGTTTTTTCATCTGTGAATATCTCAGAAACCCGCCGCTTTAGAACTTGTGCTGAAGATTTGTACAAAATTAATTGTGTAGCTCTACGCCACGTGTTATTAAACCAAGCAAGCAAAGCTGCAGACAGACTCTAGTTATACAAAGAGAAGGGCTTAGCCCGGATTAACATTCTTCAATCTACACACAAATCGTGATCGGTACAGCCGTGGCGTGACTTCATAGGGAAGTGAGGACATGCAAAAGTTCAAATCCTTTGTTTTGACATTTCCTTGCTTAGAAAAAACGTAACCTCCTATGAATTCTCATGATATCATTCATAGTAGATTCTATGATGTAGGTAACGTTGTTAGAAATCAAAATCCATATTGCTTTAAATAAATAAATTAATAATGCTGGAAAATTCACACAGCATTATCTAGCCCCAAGCTGAGCTTGTGTTATGGGTACTAGATAACTGATATACATAAATACAATACCCTTTATTCTCAAAGAAAATTAAACTAGTATTTACAATTGAAACAATTGAGCTAACTGCAGACTGTTGCAAGCAATCTACAGGTAGCTCAACTACAATACACTACATAGATAGATATTTTTTATTATTCATAGAAAAACATCCAGAACGCCCTGAACAAATGTCTGATGGAATTCTTTAGACGCTTGTCCCAAACATCTACTTTTCACTACCTACCTTTTTTATTAGGATCTTGTTGGTACAACTGTAATACGAGATATTGTAAACCTAAAACTCTGTGCTCATTAATCCAATACCGCTACCACACAGATCAAAAACGTGCATTCAAGTAATAGGCTTAAACTCGTTATCTATAGATACAGTGGCAAAATGGCTTCACACAAGCTTCAAACGTGTGGTACGCCAGCTGCCTGATATCTGATGCTGTTAATTCCCTACTTCCTACTTCCTATCCTACTATCACACTATATCACACTAATATTATAAATGCGAAAGTTTGGATGGATAGATGGATGGATGTTTGTTACCTCTTCACGCCGAAACTACTGAACTGATCGGGCTGAAATTTGGCATAGGTACAGATAATTCTAGGCCTGGAATAAAACATGGGCTACTTTTTATTCCATAAATCAGTTCCCGTGGGATAGAAATCACATTTAAACGTTTCCATAGAAACAACGCGTGCGAAGCCGCGGGCAGAAGCTAGTAATATTATAAATGCGAAAGTTTGGATGGATGGATGGATGGATGGATGGATGTTACCTCTTCACGCCAAAACTACTGAACGGATCGGGAATGAAATTTTGCATACAGATAATTATAATGCTGGAATCAAATATAGGCTACTTTATAACCCATAAATCAGTTCCCATACACCTTTTAACGTTTCCATAGAAACAACGCGTGCGAAGCCACGGGTGGCAGCTAGTAATATTATAAAGCCGAAAGTTTGTCAAATGGGAATTTTTGTTACCTAGGATCTCCAAAACTACTGAACAGATCAAGATGAAATTTGACATATGTATACTTAGAATGTAACCTAACATAAATAAACAATAGACTACTTATTATACCGAAAATACGCGTGCGAAGTCGCGGGCAGAAGCTAGTAAAATTAAATAAATGTTACGAGAATGTACTCCCATTTTTGAATGCACATTTTTACCCATGCTTTGCTGCAGCGGTGCTGTTCACGTGTGCGACTTTCCTCTCCTTGGCTCTCACCATTTACGCAGATTGAAAGTACAGCCGACTCTCGTTAATTCTAAACTAGAGGGACACTTAAAATATTACGAATTATCGAGTGTTTGAAATCCATTAGGTTCATTAGGACCAGTTTACTGTTTGGTATAGTCAGCCCGTTATGTCCAGTAACCAATTTCTTCAACTTTCCTTTTCGTCTATTGCTCCTTTCGCCTGTTTCCTTTTTAGTCCAATTACTCTAATGTCTACTGGACCTAACGGTAACTGGACCCAACGGACCAAATAAAAAGAAATGTTGATTTTATAAATCTATTTTCAAAAGATAAACGTAACATAAAAATAATGACAAAGTTAAAACAATAAATTTTAATCCTTCTAATTTTAACGAAACTACTACCTATCAAATGGTTCGAAATTTTTGAGATAAAATAAATAAAACTTCGAATTATTAGGTGTTGATCAATTATTATTTATTTAACTGACAAAAGTTTACAGGTACATTCGTGGACATATTCATAATGTGAATTAATTAATCTTTCGAATTAATGCAGGTTTTAATTAACGAGAGACGACTGTACCTACAATGACCTACATAACCTTTATGACTCAGTTGTATTATAATGTTTAATATTTAATATTTATTCAATTTTAATTATATAATAAATAAATTATGTTTAATTATAGTATTTGTTAGGTTATAGTATTTTATGTACTGTATTATATTAGTCTCTTTAATTAGTAGGTTAAAATTAAATCTTTTATCCTCGTTTAAGCACATGTACCCACTTTTACTTTGTCTCTATCATTATTGGGAAATAATGTTTGCTGGAAGAGAACTCTTTTTAGGGTTAAGCTCGCCTTAACCATTATTTTTCCTGCTAATTGTTTTACTTCTACCTATTTTGTGCGATAAAAATTATGAAATTAAAAGTCAGATAGCCTCCCACTAATCCACGACAGCTACAACACACATAGATCATTGAACCGATCATGACTCATACATAATATGGCGACAAAGAACGAACGAAGTGTATCATTACAGTTATTTCAAGTGATTTGGCAACATGCACAAGTTTTATATGTAACGCGGGCTTTGAATGGATTTCTTACAATTCTAAATACTCCTGTGGCCTTGGAAGAATCTGTCAACATAAAGCCAGGCTACGAGGCATTATGTCGGAATGAGAAAAAAAAACATTGCTTAGGTTATTTCTTATAAATATTAAGAAGAAGATGATGACCCGAGAGCTGGTGAGTATCTGGCACAGCGCATCAGCATTGCCATACAGCGGGGCAATGCAGCCAGCGTCTTGGGGACGCGACGACGGGTATTGATATGGATCGTCTTGTCTCTTCACAGGGTGATCAAAGACTTAGTGTGAATAGAAATGTACAAAATACTGGAGCAAAACATCCTTTTGCAGAGGTCAGATCAACTGACACAGAAGGTCGGACTGAAAATACTTCCACAGCTAGCAGCCAGGTAATGTCTTGCTCCAGTATTTAGTCCATTTCTATTCACTCCGGAGTGTTTATTCACCCCGTTTTACGGCAGATGGAGATTCATAGAAATATAATCAAGATTCAATAAAATATACCTGATGAATCTAGATTATATTTCTATGAATCTTATTATGAGCTTTGTAAGGGGTAAGACCGTCAGTTTTAGTAATACTCTCGGTTTTCATACCCTTGCATAGCTCGCTTTACTTAATTACCTATCTATTTGTGCTCGTTACAATACGACGATTTGAAGTTCTGTCGCCATTTTTATTAGTGGTGTCTTAGCCTGAAATTTTAATTTCCATAATTTACTTGTTTTGATAAACTAAAAACCGATTTCGAGTCCCTTAGTTTTAAACTGTTAGGGTTCCGTACCTCAAAAGGAAAAAAGGAACCTTATAAGGATCACTTTGTTGTCCGACTATCCGTCTGGCCTTTTCTCAGGAACGCGTGTATCGAGTTGAAATTAACATCAAAACTTCTTGGAGCCGTGATATAAATAAAACTTCTAAGTCAATGTAATCAAGAGTTACAGCCGCTTATGTCCAAATATTTTGAAATTTCCAAGGGAATCGCATACACACAAAAGCTATATCCCGTCGACCTAGAACCATGAAATTTGCATTTGACGTTGTCTTGACGTTGTGTTGAACATACATAAAACATTTATACAACCGAACCTAGATCCTGCAACTGTTTTCGAAGGTTATAAAGTAGCAAAGTTATATTTTTATGAATTCCAAAGCCCCCCTATGCCAGCAGCGGCTTCGCACACGTTGTTTCTATGGAAACGTTTAAAGGTGATTTCCATAGAAATCTAAATAACACTATTTAGATTTCTATGGTGATTTCTAACCCATGGGAACTGATTTATGGGATAAAAAGTAGCCTGTGTTTGGTTCCAGGATTAGAAGACCCGTTCAGAGGTTTAAATATTCATCCGTAAAGGTAAAAAATACCCATCCATCTATCCATCCAAACTTTCGCATTTATAATATTATTGTGATACAACTCACGTAAATAAATTTCTTTTTTAAAATAAAACTCACGCTAATGCGAATCTCTAGTCTTGCGACGGAATTTCCAAGTTCCAAGTTGTTCCAAGGAGTTCAGTTTATCAAACTGGAGAACTGCTTGAACTTTGCGGATCAATAGAACAATAGCTCACTGTTCCTATCTACAAGTATTATCACGGCTCCCCTTGGCATTCCATTCAGTTTGCAATAGGTATTGAAAATTTGAAAGTCAGTTTTGTGCCTGTTTTGTTTTGTTTTTTATTTTATATTTATTAACGTAAACCACAGCGTTACAATTTCCATATAAATACTTAAAATATACATAACACTAAGGTCAAAAAGGATTACACCGATATTAAATAAACAAATGGAACAAGCAAGGTAAGTCAGAAATTTTGAACAATGTAAATTATCTTAGAAGTATCTAATAAGTTCAATCTAAAGTAATAACTTTAACTATGTGGGACTTAGTAGGCAGCCAAATACAGACTGGGAGAATTTGGGGAGGGTTATTGCCAGTTGTGGAGAAAAAGTAGCCTATTTTTGTAAGCATATAATTTGAAGACTTTAAAGCACGATCATGAAGTATTTCATGAGCTAAGGACTAATTTATACCTAATTTTTATGTACGAAATAATTTTATATCAATCGTTTTTTTTGAGAATAGCCGGAGGGTGACGACAGATCTTTCATTTTCGTCATCATAATTTCCTATACCTAGTTGTTCTATCTCACGAAGTCCGTTTAGCCCTGGTTGTAGTAGTGACTTTGCGCTTAGTTATCATGCTGACGGTACTCGCTACCAAAATCTGACGTGAATACAATGAGCACTAGTGACCCGGACCGCGTCTCGGGCGAGACTGATTGCTTCTGAGCTTACGCACACTAAAACAATGTGTACATGCATTCACTATGACATACATAGCCCAACGGACTTCGTGAGATAGAACAACTATACTTGTAACCTTGTTGTTCTAGCTTGGGTTTTCCACATATAGGTCATGCTGACGTACTAAAATTTAGTAGATACCTATGACGGTGTTCTTTATGGTACCTAATCCCATAATCGCTGATTTGATAATCCAACAGTTGTCTTATCATGGTCAATATTTTCGTCAAACTGGGTTACTGACGCGCATGGTGACAGATGACAAATTAGGATGCATTAAATTCGTATTTGGGGTATTAATAACCCTTACATACCCGTTACAGGTTAACCTGGTATAAAAGGTACGGATTCAATTTTCTATAATGCGACCACGGAAAGGGTGTACTAAGCTGATAGTGGGTGATTCTGGCCCCTAGAGGTAAAACTTGTAAATAAGGATTTTTTGAGTTTCGACAAAAAAAAGGTTTATTTTTGCGCCGACCTTCTCCTACCGCGCCACATCGGTCATCAAAAACCTTAATCATTGTATTGTTGTGACGTGATAAAGATTAAGGGATTTATTAGGGACTAGCTTCGGCCCGCGGCTTCGCACGCATTGTTTCTATGGAAACGTTTTGAGGTTATTTCTATCCCATGGGAACTGATTTATAGGATAAAAAGTACTTACCTGTATGCAAAATTTCAGCCTGATCCGTTCAGTAGTTTTGGCGTGAAGAGGTAACAAACATCCATCCATCCATCCATTCATCCAAACTTTCGCATTTATAATATTAGTGTGATTAGGGATCTGTTTATCTCTGACTGTACCTTTCTACACTTTTAGTTCACTTATAAATTTGTGGGTTGAAACGACAATTTTAAAAACGAGTAGGTGGTCATCTCATCCACGCAAAACTCACCCACTTCGGATGAGTTGACTCCTTGAATAATCTAGCCGGTGAGAAACGACACATTTTTTATTACTTTTGGCTTGTGGTGCGAACAATTTGGTGCGAAAGACCGCTACACCCGTATATCTCTACGTCACCGTACAACATTAATAAGTAGGTTCACATGGTATGTGAAGTGATTCATGAATGTTAATCAGCCGTATGGAAGTTTACTACAGTCAGCTGTTATTGGCACTAACATTGAAAATTAATCAAGTATGTGAGGAGTTGGGTTAATTTTATCTGTTTGTTTACTTCCACTATGTTACTAATAATTATAAATGCGAAAGTTTGGATGTTTAGATGTATGGATATACGAATGTTTGGATGGATGACCTCTGCAAAAAACTACTTACTGGCTAAAATTATGCATACAGGTAATTCTAATCCTAGAATCAAACATAGGCTACTTTTTACCCTATAAATCAGTTCCCATGGGCACAGTAGATAAATGTATATGTATTGTGCCATGGGATAGAAAACGTTTCCATAGAAACAACTTAGTAAGAACCTACTTTCTATTTTTTTATGTATGCCTTATTGTAATTTTAGTTGCTTGATACATAATTTTGTACATAATATTTTTTTTGTAAATTAATCTAACAACCGATGTTACTATTTTAGGTCTGTTTAAAAAAATATAGCACAATAATCAATTTATTTCTTGCTAGAAAAGGTCTCTCATAAAATGTTTTTTTTTCTGTGAACTTTTTTTTCTCTGACTCAATGTGTTCATTCACCTGCATTTTAAGAATCAACCAGGTGACCCAAATTGTTGATTTAAAGTGTCAAGCACAAAAAAGTTAATCAAGCTAATGTAGCATCACTACATCTTAGACCCTTCTGGGTACGTACCTACGTAAATTATGTATGAAGAGAGTGTTAGTCCTGCACCTAACCTCTCCCCGGTCGTGTCGATCTGTCGTCCAATCGGATTATGACAGTGAGGGATAGAGAGTGCACCTGTGTTTGCGCACACACTTGTGCACTATAATATGTCCTGCGCATCTGGCTAGTCTCCATTAGACTGGCCGCCGTGGTCGAAATCCGGCTAGGAGGACATTATTATTATTATGAAGAGAGATGAC
This sequence comes from Eupithecia subfuscata, assembly GCA_963564075.1. NCBI lineage: Eukaryota > Metazoa > Arthropoda > Insecta > Lepidoptera > Geometridae > Eupithecia > Eupithecia subfuscata. The sequence goes on from OY751117.1 coordinate 10,083,839, forward strand.
GTCATTATTACTCCATTTCACTCTTTTGCATACCTACTTACATATTTAATTTCGTATTTTTAGAATATCATACCATTTTTCAGCCGTGTGGTGCTTAGAATTTGCACCACCCCAACTCTTCCCGCGGGTGTCGTAAGAGGCGACTAAGGAATATCCACCGGAGGCGGGCAGCAGCGCCCCGTGCAAAACAATTCTACCACCGAACTGCGATCCCCAACCCGCATGCCCAGCGTGGGGATTATGGGCATTACCCCCAAGAGATAACAGTTAATAAGGCGCTTATCAGGGGGAGGCCTGCGTTCAGCAGTGGACCAATATAGGCTGTTGAGGTGAGGGGGGATACCATTTTTACAATACCTACCAAAAAGTCCCAAACAAAAGACAAGGGTGGTCTCTTATAGTGTATGAATGAACCTCCTACTTTTTCAGAGTCGGTTAAAAATGTGCTACGCAAAAGACTAGATATCTACTGTCTACCTACTTGTCTACCTACTTGTCTACCTGTTCTCACAGTAACTTTTGCATCTCCATAAGCAACGAGCTGACTACAAGGTCGAGGACCGAGGTGATTTCCTGCACTGCCAGTGAGGGGACGTAGGTTTATCGATGTCGATGAATTTGACAAAATTAAACAAATACTTTTTATTGCATAAAAAAGGACATGACACTCATTTAGGGCTCTCATTACCAATTTATGCTATTCTGGTAAAATAACTTTCTGTATTCTGATAAATAACTTGTGGTTTGGTAATGAGTGATTGATGACAAAGTGAGTACGTACGAGTGCGTTTAGTGTGAAAAAAGTTAGAACTAATTTATTAGTATTAAAATTCGTATCCGGTGTAATTTTGTCGTTATTTCCTGCCGGATTTTACTGACTGCCGAGTTAAATTTATCAAGATACATTATAGTTTCCCAATTTCCTTTGCAAAGAAGTAGAAAAATCAAACTAACGAAAATTATAATAGGTACTTGTCGTACCTACTATAAAGCTTACAGTTCAATGAATAAATTAACACTTTGAAAAATCGGTTTACAATCGTCCGGGCGAGCCGGCCCGCCGGCGGGCTCGCGCAAGTTTACGACTTTTCCGTTACATACCTATCGAGCCCGCCGGTGGGCTCCTGCAAGTTTAGAGGTAAACTAAAATAAAATATCTTGTAAGGATCTAAATCTTAATTAAAAAAAAAACAGCACAACAGGTGGCTTATCGTTGAAAGCAATAGAAGTTGAATGTGTTATTTAGCGAACGGCCCTTCGGGCACGCTGTTGTAGACAATTGGTAAGTCACCACGGCGCGGCGGCGGCGCCGGAGAGTTGAAAAATATTATATACCTAAGTACTTCATTTTTAATTTCATTTATTTATTTTATGTTAGCTATGCCTATAAAAGGAACATAAAACTTTATTCGTTTTGTATTTATTTCATTAGTGTGTCTGTACAGATAATGAGTTCATTCTGATGCATGATGTTGTACCTTTTGTAGTTTAAAGGACAGCTTTTAGTGCGTTGTAAATTCTGGGCATGTGTTTAAAGTTAAAATAATAAAGTGTATGAATATTGATGTTTAGTTTATGTCATGTTTTATTATTCAAAACACAGTTTTGATTAGATTCTAAAGTGATTTGCTACACCGGCAGTGCGGGAAACGAGGTCTGAAGTCAATTATCGACAGTCGATACCCTGTTACCTAACTATAAACATATTGGTACTGCCCTAGCTTCATACTCGTCAAACCATTGGATACCTTTGATGTGGAATAAGTACTTTATAAAAAACACTAAAGGTTTGTTTTTGTCGTTGTTTGGATTTTTTTAAAGTAGGTATCAACAAGACAAAAGCTTTGGCAAAAGACCTTTTGGAATATGAAACCTATAATCTAGCTTTAAGGCCGCCAATGCTTTTACCTTTTACCAAATATCAAAGTGTTTTATATCCTTAAGAGCTTGCAGGACTCTGGGCCACGTTACAAAATTTCAAATTACATAAGTAAAACTAGGAAATAAAGTGATCGCTTTGATTTTTTGTTCACTTCAATCTTTTTGACGTGACAACGTCTTATAAATTGGTTTGCCGGGTGACACTTCAAGAAACTGCGTTACGCGTTACGCTCCGCTCACGTTATGCAGACATAAAAAGTGAAAGGAACTCAAAGTCGTTGTCACGTAAAACTTTCGCCCGTATACCGACTTTACAGGCAACCAATTTTTTTTAAGGTAAAGTAAAGAAGCGAACAAGAAACCTTTATCTTGTTAGGGCGCTAGTTTTCGAGCTGGAGCAAAACTTGTCCCAAGCTTTTTTTATTCCATAGATAATAATCTGATATTTTGTAGTAAGTACTTAAGCGTTTTTACAAAAGTTAGATGTTTGAAAATTTGTTTGATGATCAACTGTTTCAGATATAATTTTTCTGAATAAAGCATTATCTATCTACATATGAAGCTAGGTAAATCATGATCTTAAATAAATAGGTAGATTTCGACGAAACAATTAGCGTAAAACAATGAAAACCAATTTAACAAAGGTACAATTTGTTGACGATAAGGGCAAATGACCCATCTGATTTAGAATTAATATATGCATTTAATTATAGCAAGGAAATAAAGTACCAACGGGAAAAACCAGAATAATTTTGAATGTTCCTCTTTGGTTGATTAGAAATAAATCAACTGAGTTTGCAAGCGAGGTGATATAGTCTAAAATGATAGTGAGGTGGAAAAAATTACGACAAATTAAAAACTGTTTAGTATTTCTGTTGTGATTATGTTTGTTATTCAGGAACGCCAAATTCGAGCAGTTAACACTTCAAATCAGTTTACACTTATGGCAAACGATTCCATAATTTTGTTTGTTGTTACAAATATGGCTTTGATTATGTACGTTAGCAAGATTTACGACCAATTGGTTTGAGAAGACGTACGTACCCACCTATTTACATAATGTACACATACTTGTTAAACATTTAAATACCTACCTAAAATGGTAGTTAGTTTAGGTTTATATAGTATATAGTTTTATTTATTCACAAAGAAAATTATACTAGTATTTACAATTGAAACAATTGAGCTAACTGCCGACTGTTGCAAACAGTCTACAGATAGCTCAACTGATCCATATCAACACCAGTCGGAAGCGTCCCCAAGACGCTGGCTGCATTGCCTCGCTGTATGGCAATGCTGATACGCTGTGCCAGATATTCACCAGCTCTCGGGTCACGCGTCGCTTCGACCAGACGCTCAGATAGTTTTTTGAAAACCCGAAGAGCCTCGGTACCCCACGGACCTAGGGTCTCGACTCCTCGACTCGGGTTTTATTTTATACCTAACCATGTTCCCATTAAACGAAAACATGTGTTGACGGTACCTTAAATTAATTACCCTCAAATATTTTTATCGAAAGCTCATAAAAGCTCTCAAAATCCTGCAAAACAAACTAAAAATTTTCAATTTGTAAATAAATCTTATCCATTTACAAACAAAGCTCGCTAACCTTGTCACAGCCTTTAGTTTTCAACAATAAACTTCTAACCAAACAGTCCCGAGCACCCACACATTTCACAAAACTAAACATAAAAGTGTGTTGCCTCTCAAAAAACCATGACAAAGGCCTCTCCCAAATCAATCCACTCTGTGCGATCTGCCACCAATTTCACAGAAAGCCTTTGTACTGGAGCGGGAAGAAATGGGCTAACTCAACTATTCTTAGGTAGGCTAGGTACCACCATTAAACGACAATGAGAGATTTCCGCTAGAAATACTTGCACAATAATTTTAAATGTATACCGAATCTTATTTAAATTTGACAACCCACGAATCACATTTTAACCAGTTAAATATCCTTCTCCAAACTGAGGCTATACGTTACGAACATCGCGAAACCGTTAAAAAATGAATAAAACAACATACCACGTTCACTTGCGCACGCGCAGCGAGACTGACTGACGAATCTGAGTCTGAGTAATCTGACTGTCTCTGCGTTGCCTTGACCCTTACAGACTGTACCTTTCTGAGCTTGAGTTGAGTAGTGCCATTGTTGCAGTCTGATTAATCTATTGTTTGGATGAACAGATTCTGAAGTTGCTAAGTTTTGTGCCCCCGAAAAGTCGCTAAAGTTTTTACACTAATAATGTGGGTTTAATAGAAAATTCGCTGTCATAATTTTTATAAAAAAATCAGCTGTACTTATACTTACTTACCGAATTCTTTTGGGATACCATTTAAGATTAACTAACGGTTTATAGGTTTCGTTACGCAAAGAGTCATTAGGTATTTTCGTTTTCGAAGACTTTTTGATACCTTTATTGCCTTTTCATTTGTTGCATCAATACAAATCACATTTTCTTGATACACAGTATTAACATGATAACAAAGGAACACTTATGCTAAAATTACCACTGTTTTTAGGGTTCCGTACAGTCAGTAAGGTCACTTTGTTGTCCGTCTGTCTGTCTGTCCGTCTGTCAACCCTCTTTTCTCAGGAACGCGTGGACGTATCGAGTTGAAATTAATATCAAATACTCAAGTCCGTAACCCCTTGAAGCCGTGATATAAATTACACTTCTAAATCAACGCACTCAAAAGTTACAGCCGTTTATGGCCGAAAATTTTGAAATTTCCAAGGGAATCACATGCACCCAAAACCTATACGGTAGGTACCTATACTTCCCGTAGACCTAGAATCTTGAAATTTGGTGAGCAACAAGGTCTTATAGCACAAGTAAAGGGAAAAATCCGAACGACTTTATATCAATTATACCATGTTAAAAATGTTTGAAATGAATTCTCATGAATGTAGAAAAGAACAGTTCTTGAAGATCTTTCCTTCAAGAATTTCTCATCTCTTTAGGTAGGTTCCTTACTACTTAGGTTGGTATTTAAACGAGCTGTTAAATGTTTTCATTCTACCATCGATATAAGTAAAATACATCACACTAATATTATAAATACGAAAGTTTGAATGGCTGGATGAATAGATGGATGGATGGATGTTTGTTACCTCTTCACGCCAAAACTACTGAACGGATCAAGCTGAAATTTTGCATACAGGTAAGTCTAACCCCGGAATCAAACATAGGCTACTGTTTATCCCATAAATCAGTTCCCATGGGATAGAAATAACCTCAAAATGTTTCCATTGAAACAACGCGTGCGAAGCCCCGGGCAGAAGATAGTGAGCTGAGTTCTACCATAATATAATCCAGCTTCAAGTGATACCTTCTGGCTATATTACCGTTAATTAATACCAAAGCACAATCAATAGTCCCTAATTAATACCAATAATGCTGATTGGCACGTCGCCCACCTGGACAATACTAATCAGAGTCAAATTAGGGAATTCCTTAGGGAATTAGTATAATTTGTAATTTGGACGGACGGGAATAAGCAAATAAATGAGTCGTGTTGATCAAGATGCGCATATTAAGTGAGGGGCGGACCGGAATGACAGGAGATAGCGACATGATGAGTCAGCTGACATAGACTATGTAGACATTTGGCGTATAGAAACGCGCGCTTTGTAAGCTTTGGTTTTAAAAACCATTTGATCTCCTATACAGGTGCCAGAAAAAGGGTATACTAAGCTGAAAGGGGGTGATTCTGGACATCGAAGGGGTTAACGTTTGTTCTACGATTTTTTGAATTACATTTTTAATTTTTTTGAAAAAACCATCGAGACGTTTTTTCATTTATTCATATTTTTTTACTTGTATTCTTGCATTATAATTATTTTTTTTAAATTTCAAAGGATTTACATGATTTTTTTGTAATAATTTCATGACAAAACACTGGTTTTGCTGAACAAACAAGCGAAAAAACATTTGAGAAATATTTTGTAATGCAAGAGTGCATGTAAAAGAACATGAATAGGAAGAGAATAAAACTTGACTTTAAAAAAAAACGAAATTCGAAAAATAATTATTCACAGTTGATCTCCTCGGGGTCCGCTTAGTACACCCACCCGTTCCGTGGCATCTTGTATATTGTATACACCCAAACACGCGCTTCTATTCAAACACGCGTCAGATTTTGTTCAGAACGCTCGAAAGCGCGCTTCAAAACGCCTTATGTGTACTCACTCGCTCTTAGAGACTGTGCGACGCGAAGTCTAGTCTCTTCAAGACTAGAGGTTATGTGCCTTTACAGCCGGTTCATCGTACGCTGGTCGTGTCTACACTCTCCTCCATTTTACACTTGGATTTTGGCAGAATACAGCTTCGATCATGACGAGTACCTTGATCAATAGATTGTTGGGAGGAGATAATTAATGGGATTGTGTTGTCAGCTGAAGAATTGAGCTGGGGACAAAAGATAGTAATCGAATTAATTGAATTAATTTGGCAGAATTGAGTCAAACCATGATACAGAGCCAAAGTTAAAGGTAAAAAGAAGAAGAGCGTAATTAAACGTTTGAGCTGTGTGTGATTCGCGTAAAATGAGTAAAGTCCTGTTTAAAAATTAATTGTCTTTCTGTTCAATATAAGTAGGTATTTTACGAAGACAAGACCACCTTCCTATGGTTCTACCAATAACAACCTTAATTTTACGGAGCGGTCGTTAAGAAAGGATCTGCAAGAAGTAAACGAACCTCAGCCCAAATAAAAGTCCCTTATGTAATGTGTGAGACACGATTCATGACAACGTAAACAAAATCTCGCCACCCCATCTTGGTTCGTTTGCAATCAGCACTCTACCGAGCGCGGTTTGTTTACAGTCGAGTTATTTACTTACCTCTCTTATTCTAATACTACTAAGTAAGTATAATTTATCTTTATTCACAACGAAAATTATAATAAAATAATTTAGAACTAGTATTTAGAATTGAAACAATTGAGCTAACTGCAGATAGGTGGTTTACTGATCAATATCAATAACAGTCGTCGCGTCCCCAAGACGCTGGCTGCATTGCCACGCTGTATGGCAAAGCTGATGCGCTGTGCCAGATACTCACCAGCTCTCGGGTCACGCGTCGCTTCGACCAGACGCTCAGATAATTTTATTAAAACTTGAAGAGCCTCGGTCGGTACCCCACAGACCTAGAGTCTCAACTCCAAGGTTAGCAAAGTAAAGTAAAACTAAGTAATATAATTTTAATGACATCTGGAAAATTTGCTTTGAGCCCCCGACATAAAACTGAAAAGGAAAAAGCTTCCTATTTGCATTTCAGATAGGTATTTAATATTATATCAACGCAGTTAGGTTATGTTTTTTTTATCATTTAATTATTAGCTATAGGAATAACTTGTGAGAATAGGTAATGTCATTTTATCGTCAAAATTAAATTAAAAAAATAATATTTTATCTGTATTTGGAACAAAGTACAAGGGAAATAAACAACTGTGTGAAAACGATATTACGCACAGTAGTTATAAAAACTGTGTCGCGAACATTAATGCACTTCTCTGAATATAATGGTTACAGAGTTCCCTAAGAACTCTGTTATGATGGCTCTAGAACTTTTTTTGTTTCAACCCCTAATTTAGCAACACAACCTCTCGGCAGCAACATAAAAAATTTACACCTACATCATTTTAAGCGTCTAGTCTCTGTTGGTACAGCTTGTAAAACTCGATGTCTATGGTTGTTATTATATCGACATAATCGTCACGTGGTGAATTACAGGGTAGGTATTTTGATTTAAGTCCTGCGAAAGAAATATGATAAAAATGTAGTCTTAAACAGAAAAGGCAGTTCCATCTAAGTCCTCGTAGCTCACAAGATAAAACGCAATGTACAGCTGCCTAATGGGTTTTTAATGTGCGAGTGAATTTTCAGTTCTATTCACCCTTTGGAAGCTGGGGCCGAGAGACAATGGGAGATTACGCGGGTATTTTACAGATAGGTTTCTCGGTAAGCCTTGCTCTTATGAAGGGTCATGGCATTTCTCTGCCATTCTAAAGAAGGGTCTTTAGAATGGTAGAGAAATGCCATAGGTTTAGTCTAGGTACCTTTTTAGGGTTTCGAGATCGGTTTCTAAACCCTTATGGTCTCGTTTTGCCTGTCTTTTGTTCCCTCTTAAATATCTCAGCAACTACCGCAGTGATCATGTTGAAATTTAAAATAATAATATATTTCGTGCAGATTTAGAGCAAAAAGATAATTAATTTTCAAAACTACCTTACCTCACCGTGGGGTGTCAAATGAAGGGTATCGATTTGTACATCTCAAAACAGTTCAGTAGAATATCTATAAGGAAAACAAACTTTTATTTAGGCCAAGTACTAGGTTAAATAGTTCTTGAAATATTTAGAAGGAAGACAAAAAAATTACCATATCGAATAAAAAAACCTATAATGATGTAATTCTCTCATTAGAGAGACTAACATGATTACAGGTTTTTTTATTAAGCCCTAAGGCGATGTTAAATCTATAATAGGTACTTATGCTAACTTATTTATTTGGTCAAAGGTACATACAAGCAATACAGCTGATAAGATAATGCCCGAGAGCTGGTGAGTATCTGGCACAGCGCATCAGCATTGCCATACAGCGTGGCAATGCAGCCAACGTCTTGGGGACGCTTCCGACTGGTATTGATATGGATCAATTGAGCTTCCTGTAGACTGTTTGCAACAGTCTGCAGTTAGCTCAATTGTTTCAATTGTAAATACTAGTATAATTTTCTTTGTGAATAAAGGCTATTGACATGTTAAAAAAGCAATACTTACATAATATACTAATTTATACATTGTGTCTCAGTAAAAAGCTGTATCATTTCCATGGCTTTCAGCATGTTATGTTGTCCCTATTAATTTTAAAAGTATTGGATTGTGATTGGAAGTAAATTGGCTTATCAGACAGGCAGACTGGCACACGAGTGTTCTTTGATTGGTTCTTCTTGCATTCGAAGATATGTGCGCAAACTTAATAAAAATATGATTTGAAAATTGCCTGTTATTTTTTCACCTCGTTTTAGAATACTTACACATGTTTTATCTTGCTTGCACGATCAAAATCAGTAGAGATAAACCACTCTAAAAATGCACGCCCCTTTTACTATAAAACCTATCGTAGTTTGACGAATTCATTGCGGATGTAAGGGATTTTATTTTTTATTTTATTTAATTATGGCAATGTAGCAAAGTAAAGCATTTTTATGTACTTAAACAGAGTGCAAAGATTATAGGTACTATAAAATGTGTGTTCTTAACAGGCTTGCACAACATTTGCATAAAGTGCACAAACAACAGCTAAAATAAAGTAACACAGTTAAAAAAGAAATGAAAATATAAATAAAAGCTAACAAAAAACAAAATATGTACTTCTAAAAATACTAATAAGTAGGTAAGGTAAAACTAAATAAGTACAGTACCTATACTACACAAAGTCACCCGCAGTTGTCTGTGGGACATGCGAAATACCAGAAAAGTGCGAGGGATGAATAATGAATCGGGAATATATAATGAATAGGGAATATATAATGAATAGGGAATATATAACGCAGAGGGATGAATCATTGGTGTTCTTCCAACACAAATAAGGTTCGTAGTTAACCCACTTACATCCGTAATAAATGCACGCCCCCTCCACAAAACGTACATACACTCGGCGTGCACTTTTAGACTGGTTTATCTCTACCTACTTACGACGCTTTACCATTATTCAGTGAAGTTATACATAGGTAGTGGTAAGGTAACCTGTACCTACATATTTCGGTACACCTGTTACCTATCTACCTAACTGCACCTTTACGAGATAAAGCACTCAGCCAATCGAAAACTGAGGTCAAAGTTCCAATAAATCCATCCCGTCGAGTCAATCTATCAAAGTAATATTAGGGACAGATCGATAGCGGGCAACTCTGGGCATCTGGCGCGAACCCGGGTATTTGGCGCGCATGCGTACTGGTATTGCCATGCTTGGATTGGGGTTTGTTGCTAAAATTGTGAGAAAATTGAAATATTAATTCGACACCGGACTTTCTTGCCTTCCGGATTTTGAAATCGCCAAGTATGATGATGGTGTTTGTAGAAAAATCAGTTTAAATTATATTCGACTTGCCCTTGATCAGTAAACTAAATATTGATAGCTCTACCTACCATAGAGTAACAGGTAAGCAAAAATATTAGTTACTAGCTTCGGCCCGCGGCTTCGGCTTTCGCGTTATTTCTATGGAAACGTTCAAAGGTGATTTCTATCCCATGGGAACTGATTTATGGGATAAAAAGTAGCCTATGTTTTATTCCAGGCCTAGAATTATCTGCATGCAAAATTTCAGCCCGATCCATTCAGTAGTTTTGGCGTGAAGAAGTAACAAACATCCATCCATCTATACATCCATCCAAACTTTCGCATTTATAATATTAGTGTGATTTCTTCATGCTGAGACGTTTACAAAAGATTGTAAAATAACTTAACAAAAATATAAGCGTCTGTTTAGAATTTCAGGTTAAAATAAGCGTTTTCTTGCTTTTTTATGGCAACTCCTACCGAGATGTCAAACGTTAGAATCTGGAGCGAAATAATTTCGCCCTAATTATCGGTTTTTTACAGAATTATGAATGAAAACGTGTTTTTTATAAATTATATATAATTACAAACATAAAATCTAAGCGTTTGTGAATAATATCAGGAGTGAAATCAGTAGTCTGATCGTAACAATAACAATTTTAGGTGTAACAAAGTAGTTTTAGTGTTTGGATTGATATTAAATTGTTATTTCACTGTTATTGAATGTTATTGTTATTTGTTGCGAATTGATATTTCTTGCGTGTTGTGAAAAAGGTTGTGTCGAAGAAAATTAAAGAGAAGTGCAGCGCTTTTCGAGGTTAGTGTGCATTTATTTTGGTTTCGATTTGGTGCTTGTTATTTTTTCTATTAATACAGGTAGGTAGGTACAGTCAGCTGCACAGACATGTATACACTTCCAAGGCTTAACTTTTATTTTATTCGGAACTTTTTAAATAAAAGGACATGCACACGTTTTTCGTACAAAAAAGGTCATCGTACTTCGTCAGAATGCGGTACATAAATTATCACAATTACTATACACTTACTATTTAGTCAAATTGGAAACTTGGGAGTGTATACATATTTTTGCAGCCGACTGTACTGTACACTTCTTTATAAATACGTAGGTACGGGTACCTGCGTTTGGATAAATATGACGTGATCCTCCTAAGTATATGAAACTGAAAGAGGTTTGAAGATTTTTGTATGGAGGGACATAAAATTTGTTTTTTTTTTCAAAATCGGCGCACTCTGTTACATATTTGGATAGAAGACACTAAATAAAATAAAAAATGTTCTGAAACATAATGTCCTAAATACAGGTAGGTACCTACTTACTTTATAAATACAGGTACTCTACTCTCCTTTTTAAATACGTAGGTATGAGTAGCTGCGTTTGGATGTACCTATGGATAAGGATGACGTGATCCTCCTTTATGAAACTGAAAGGGGTTTGAAAATTTTTGAATGGAGGAGTCCTAACATTTGTTTTTTTTTTTCAAAATCGGCCAGCTCAATAAAAGTTACATATTTGGATAGACACATAAATAGGTAAATAAAAAATGTTCTTTATCATTTCACAGATGAAAATAATAACATATATTTTTGCCTTAATGACACATTATTTAGACATTTTTCATTTGTTTTAAGTGTCTTGTATCCAAACATATACCTACCTTTTTTTTTATTTCACTCGACACAAAAGGCTTTGTCGCTGAGCGACCACATCGCCTAATTTATAGGTAGGTATATTAAATCACATCACACTAATATTATAAATGCGAAAATTTGGATGGATGGATGAATGTTTGTTACCTCTTCACGCCAAAACTACTGAACGGATCAGGCTGCATACACGTAAGTCTAACCCAAACAACGCGTGAGAAGCCGCGGGCAGGAGCTAGTTTACAATAATTTACAAATGAAAACTTAAAACTAATTTCTAAAGAAATAACTTGAAGCAAGTTTGTAAATTGTGCGGGCTTCTTCAGACAATGAATTGGATAGCATACTTATTACATTTGCCAACATCATACAACTTAGCCACTTCAAAAATACGAAGTCGTTCGTTTGCGTTTCGTACACATTCCATTATTATATATGATGAACATTAGCAATGTACTATCACAGATGTCACAATTAGGTGATGAGATTTTATTATGAATCCAAATTTGTTTAATGGAATGTGTCCGGAGCGTAGACGAGAGCAGAACTGTCTGCAGCGATTTTGAAAAAAAAAGATGGTGGCCGATTTTAATTGATTAGTTGAAACTGGAATAACATATACCAGGCTTGCCTAGGTAGGCAAGGCTGGTATATGTTATTCCAGGTTCAACTCAATAAAAATCAATTAAAAAAGGCTACTCTGGTGGATAGGTATCCAGAGTAGCCTTTATTAATTGATTTTTTTCGAAAAGCATGCTCACCAATGAACAAAAAAAGTCGCAACCCCGTCGAACGTGGACGATCAATTTGATTGCGACTAAATTGTAGTTACAGTAGTGAAGACTTTACAAAGTAGTCCTGCCTGTAAGACTCGTTATCAATCTACACTAACCCTTTCTGATCTGATTTTTTTCGTTTCAAATTCAGTCGTGATAAAATTTGTGTTGATAAAGGGGGTAAATTTGATTAAGAAAATATTGAAAAAAAAAAATCCAAAATTTGTGGTTTTTTCTATAGCTTTTAATGTGTACTGACGATTACAGTCGCTCTAAAATACAAAATAATCTTTTATAAGTGTTTTATTCTGAAAAACTTTAATGTGTACAAATGTAACTATAGGGACTGAAAGGGCAAATATTATAAAGATTTGTATTTTTGTATGTTTGTAACAAATAAACTCAAAAATTTCTGGACCGATTTCAAAAATTCTTTCACCATTAGAATGATACATTATCCATACTGAGTAACATGGGCTATATTTATTTGGCTAAAAAATTAATGTCCACCCGTGTGAAACACGGACGGGTAGCTAGTATAGATATAAAAGTAAAATTGAACAGTTTTCTTACATACCTGTAACGTATAACGTATGCAATAACGGAAATAAGTATTTTGCGCGCGTCGTCTTCGGTTATCGACCTTACGTCACGTAAATCTGAACAATTGCGTGATAAATCACGTGTCTACGTTATCCATAAAAAGCGACGAGAAACTCGCACCCGGCCGTCCCTTTTCCTGAACAAAGAAGGTTTCATTTTCTGCAATGTTTCTCAGTTCCAAATTCGTGTGCAGCGTTTTTTCAAAATCACTATCCCTACAAATCACAATCACACATTCGATTATAAAATGGCTTCCAGATTAAGTAATTAAACCTGTTAAAAAACATTTTACATAATGTGGATGTGTTATGATAAATGACATAAGCTTAAAAGTTGCTTATAATTTATAAGGTTAAGGCGAATAGTAGGGTGGATAGTGGCGCCACTACATATTTCATTTTATAATTACGTTATACACAGGAATTATCAAGAAATCGGACCGCGCGTAGACGATATCTATCATAAGGTTTTTTAAATGTATCTGTAATAGTTTTGTTTTGTGTTATTCAATCAAAAACCTTGTTTGGAGAGCTTGGTGGCCACCAATAGGAACTAAACTCTTGAAACAAGTATCTGCCTAAATAATACGGTACAAAACTATTAAAGACACCTACATTTAAAAAAAGCTTATGATAGATATCGTCTACGCGCGGTCCGATTTTTTGATAATTCCTTTGTATAACGTAATTATAAAATTAAATATGTAGTGGCGCCACTATCCACCCTACTATTCGCCTTAAGTTTTTATTACAAAAACCAAACCTACTCAGATATAGGTAACTAGTAGGTTTGGTTTTTGTTGCGTGTTTAGATACCTATGTAATTTTTCCTACGGGAGTGACATAGCCATGTTGACAAAACTCCTATAAAATAAACGAAGAAAAAAAAACATGTTAAGGCGCTGTCTCCCCTCACACTAGCGCCGCCACCTATTTTATCTAATTATTACGTTTAGGAAAGGAATTTCCAAAAATTACGTTGGCCAGTTTGTGGTACCTATTATAAGCTTTTTTTAATGCCTCGATACTTGTTTTATTTTGTATAGTTTAGGCAGAGATACGAAGTTGCCCTTGGTGGCCACCAAACTCTGTTTTCGAATCTCTGTCTAAACTATACAAAATAAAACTATTATCGAGACATTAAGAAGTTAATAAAGTTAAAAAGTTTCCTCTAAAAAAGCTTTTAATAGGTATCAAAAACTGGCCAACGTAATTGTTGGAAATGTGTTCTGTTATATGAAATAAACAATGATAGCAATGGGTTTTGATGAATCAGGATAATCGTGACTATGAAGAAAATTCTAATACATAAATTCGTTATTAATAATAATATATTATTATCAATTCGTTAATATTCACGAAACGCGTAAACATGGACGTCGAAAAATGGTATAAAATTTTATATATCGTAAAATACAGTAAAATGGTATAAAATTTTTATATGATGAAAATAAAATGAAATATATTCATTTAAGTACCTACTAGTATAAAGGTTATAATTTAACATCGACCTCCGAACTAGACAAAGCCTTATCTCGCGCCTCATGTAAGCGTGTAGGTATTACATATATAGTGACGGGGAATATGATAATAAGCTCTAAATATTTTGTTACAGAGTTTATAATGCGTTACAAGAGGAGATCTTCTCAAACTACCCGCACTTCAAGGCATTCAGACAAGAAGTACACTATACGTAAGTACCTAGATAGTTTTACATATTATACAACTCTCACCTTACCTCACCCCCAACAGTCTATAATATAGGTCCACTGCTTGACGCAGAGCTAGAGCCGTGTGGTGCCGGCTCAGAATTTGCACCAACCCAACTCTTCCCGTGGGTGTCGTAAGAGGCGACTAAGGGATATCCACCGTGGGCACCGTGGGCGGACAGAAGCGCTTCCTGCATAACAATTCTATCATCCAACTGCGATCCCCAACCCGCATACCCAGCGTGGGTATTATGGGCATTACCCCCATGAGATAAAAGCCAATAAGGCGCTTATCAGGGGGAGGCCTGCGTCCAGTAGTGGACCAATACAGGCTGTTGAGGTGAGGCTGGACGCAGGCTTTGATAAACGCCTTATTGGCTTTTATCTCATGTAGGGTAATGCCCATAATCCCACTCTGGGCATGAGGATTGAGGGTCGCAGATCGTTGGTAGAATTGATCTGCGGCGCAGCTGCCAGCCCCCCGGTGGATATCCCTTAGTCGCATCTTACGTATGACACCAGCGGGAAGAGTTGGGGTGGTGCAAATTCTTAGCTCGCACCACACGGCACGTGCGTTATACTAGCCCAGCGCCCATTAGGTACTTTAGGCTTTAGCGTTAACGCATTCACCTGGGCCGCAATCACGGTGTGGTAAGGCACGGCATTACGGCTCAAACGTTAGCAGTTGAAACGTTAGCGTGCGCGTTCACAGGACGGCATCGGACAATCCGCACTGGCCCCATCAATGGTTTAACATAAAAGATCCGCACCACACGGAGCGGACTGTCGGCAATGCCGGCGAGGATTCATAGAGGCAACTTTTCCGTTTAATGCGAATGACTTCATTCGGATTGCCGATCAGTGGACGCACTTGTTAGCGGATTGTCCGATGCCGGCCTGTGAACGCGCACTCTAACGTTTCAATGCTCATAGAGGGATCTAACCCGTCCTCACCCACAGAAAAGCTGAAACGAAGCTGTCAATCGCCAAAAGTCCTGCTCCGGTACTTCAAGGAGCTGGGCTGGTTAGGGCCTGGTTAGGCAGGGGGACAATGCACAATACACTCCTAAGCGAGATGTCAGTGCAGATCCCAGTTCCCCCACTTAGAATTAGAATTAGTTTCAACTGC
This sequence comes from Eupithecia subfuscata, assembly GCA_963564075.1. NCBI lineage: Eukaryota > Metazoa > Arthropoda > Insecta > Lepidoptera > Geometridae > Eupithecia > Eupithecia subfuscata. Next base: position 10,099,665 of record OY751117.1, read on the forward strand.
TAACGTTTGAGCCGTAATGCCAACACTTTCCATACCGTGATCGCGGCTCTACCCAGCCTCCAGACCCGAAGGAGTGCGGCGTCGCTCCAGACGTCGTCGCAGGCATGTGCGACATGGGCAATGAAAGTGTTAATAAGGTTAGGCCATGCATGAGGTCCTGTAATTTCACCGGTAACCATACCCTTAAGACGAAGTGGGATCGGTTTTGCGAGACAAGGACGAGCGAACGTCGCGCGAGGAAGGCGAGAAAGGAAGGCGAGATCCGCGGAATGGCCAGCCCGCGCGCAATTACACCGGTCGTTTTTTGTAAATTTGCTTTTTGCTCTAAAATGATACTCTTTAGCAATAAAATAAAACTATAATCGTCTAAAGTATTTATTAAGGAACATGTAGACGAAATTTTATTGAACTGCTTTTTCCGTAGAAGTTCATTGTTGTGCAAAAATGAACATTTAGAGGAAATGATTTTTTTGTATCGAGTCAAGTTTTGTCAATCGTGTTTCGACTTCCATAACTCACTAGAATCCTAAAGATTTGACGCTTATCAAAATATTGTTAAGATATAATATTTTTTTGCCTTAAAATTAATTTTCCGTACAGTCAAAACGTGGGTTTTGTTCACACCTTAACCGGAAAAATCAGTAATGATGCTTGAAAGCAAAAAATGCATAGTGTAGGTACTTTCCAAAACGAACAAACGCTGCATCAACTCTCAAGTCATTATTTTTAAAATGCTGACAATTCAAATGTCGCCAAAACTAAACTAAACTTATTCGAAAGCACTAGAAATGATGCCTTCTTTTATATTTCACTCGTTATGAAAGAAGCATTTTAATGCTATCAAATTAGTTTAGTCGTTGCGTTTATTGACACGAATATTAAACTTAGAAATGCTTACTCAGCGCATTGCTGCCGAGGCTTAAAACTAAATACGTGATACCTACTTCTCTTAGGTATAATCTTATCCACCTACAGCATAATGTATACCTGGCTAACTACTTGAGTTAGCTGAAATATAGGCCTGAAATATCTGTATTCCTAAAATGAACAATTCTCAAACCGTCTGCGTTTTCATAATGTTAGCACTTTTTGCCTTCACTTCTTCTAATTATCTGATTGTTAACTAGCATCTTCGATTGTATTATCCTTGATAATTTTCATTATTGATTATTTATTTTAACGATTTGAATCACTGCGATTTAATTATTTATTATTTTATTTGCACACCTGCTTGCGGGTTGAATACATTTGACATCAATCTACTCTCGACTCTAGCTTCATAAGATCTCACATGTAATAATGTATTCGGCAAATAAATGATTTGATCTGATCTATTTTGTCAGCTTTCTTAAAATGTCTGCTATTTAAAATGTGTACAATCTCAGGAAGTCGTCTATTCATTATGTTTACATTCCTTTAATATTAGCAGTACCATAAGTTTTGCTTTTCCATTATATTCACTTTTAATATTGGCTATCGTCTTATTAAGTTTGATTTCCCATAAATTCTGCTTTATTTTCAAATCAATGTTCTAAATGAAAAAAGCTTAATTGCTTGCATACTTACTCTTTCATAAACATCCCTTCCCAAAGAGCCTTTGTTTGTGCAGATATTAGTGACGTGTTTCGTGATAATATATGATCCTAAACGAAATACGTAACAACGGAGAAATAATAATCTCGACACGAAAAGAATTGAAGATTATTTCCTATTCTCATTCATAGATTTCCATTTAGGAGGTAATTGGGTATTCAATAGGTACCGTGATCTGTTAAATAGCTATCTTTCTAGGTGACTGTACTCAAATACACCATTTCTTGAAAAGGTTTCCAAACGCGACGAAATGTATTTATTTAATTAGAACGGTCATTGAAAGCCACTTACACTAACTAATTAAAATTAAATTGTAAAATTTCACATGCAATACAATGTGGATTCAATAAATCATTTAAAAAAATCACAATAAAATATAAAATAATTTGTATGAAACATAAAAAAATTCTTCAGTTGTTCTAAAATCGTTAAGAGAGGGAAGGTTAGGAGATGGGAAGGAGCCAATTTATTTTACAAATCCGACAATATTATTCATGTGAAAGTTTGTTTTGAAGAAGTGGAGTGAGTTTGACCCTATACAAAGCCAAAACAACTAAAAGGATCGGGATGAAATTTTGCACGGATTAAGTGTACCCGTGGAAAACATTAGGCCACTTTTTATCCCAGAATAACGCGCGTGAAGCCGCGGGCTGAAGCTAGTAAATATATTCTAGAAGCAAGTAGATAATAATATAAAATAATGACCTGTCTGTATTACAAATAACGGTCTTGCTACACAAGTGTGAGCTATAAAACCGATTTCAAGCAGTTTCGTAAATGTTCCACACTCGATTAACTGCAAAAACTCATGCTGAACATGCAATGTTGCAAAATAAACAATAGTTACATTAACTAGCTTTTACCAACGAGTTCAGGTATAGAGCCATTTATAACAAGACAGGATTAAAATTTTAAGAAACCCGCCGACGACGTTTATTGGCTGAACAGATTTTCATGAAACATGGCTAAGAACACTCGGGATAAAATTATCTATGACACAAAAAAACTTAACGAAAGTCGGTTCATCCTTAGTTTTTTTTTTTTTGACGTGACAACGTCTTCTAATTCGATAGAGCCGGCTGCACGCACGAAAATACATAACGTCATGCGGCGTTACCTCGCTATGACGTCATGCGGCGTTACCTCTGAGGCGTTCCATGTAAGGCTGGAAGTGCAAGCGAGAGCGGTGAGCGAAGCGAACCGCAATGCGACCATTGGGGAACTGCACGGAGAGCGAAGCGAGCCGTGTTGTGACCCCCCTCGCCCCCTGTCCCCTGCCCTCCTCAACCCCCTTTCCCATCAAAAAATCTGATATGGGTATCGTTTTCGACTAACATGGGGGTGAGGATTACGAATTTGATGACTGCGGGCGGGTGTCGGATGTGCGTTTTTATTTACCTATCTTTTTAATTGAATCCCCTTACCAGAGCCCCAACTTTTACCGCGGGTGTCGTAAGAGGCGACTAAGGGATATCCATCAGGGGCGGGCAGCAGCGCCTCCTGTAGAACGATTCTACCACCGAACTGCGATCTCCAACCCGCATGCCCAGCGTGGGGATTATGGGCATTACCCCCATGAGGTAAAAGTCAATAAGGCGCTTATCAGGGGAGGCCTGAGTCCAGCAGTGGACCAATACAGGTTGTTGAGGTCAAGGAAAATACTTTATTATACCACACAAACACATAAAAAAATACAGAGAAACAAAACTTAGAATACAGGAAGTATAAAGGGCGGCCTTATCGCTGTGAGCGATCTCTTCCAGGCAACCTTGGGATGGACTGGACATAAAATGAACAACATAGACGGTGGCACAGAATAAATCAATTTAGATCACAAAATAGAGAATTCTAATTCCGTGAATCTAAATCACGTCATGTCAAAAACAAAACCAAACAGTATCAACGCCTCTAACGGTGGATAATGTAACTATTTTATGATATTGTTTGACCTTATCATGAAGTAGCCGTGAGTTTAGCTTTTCATATCGTTAAACGCTGATTATTTATTGATCTGGCCTGACTACATCATGATATGCCCAGCGCGTATTTTCCATTTCATGAAATTCTACCATTTCTTGAAATGGTCGGTCACATCATGAAGTGATCAATTCTAGGATATGGCCACGACAGATACATAAAGAAACTAAATACTTACACTACGAGTACATACTATGTATAATACCTACATAGCCTACAAACATTAGAATAAACTTAAACATAAAATTACACAAACATAAAATAGCTTCTAGTTCTTCTTCATCTTTATCTTTTTAATTTAACCCCCTTAATAAATAAATCCCCAAACTAAAATGGGATTAATAAACATCCGTCCCGTGGTGGGAATCGAACCTTGGCCGTACAATTAAAACTTTACCTACTCGGATGCTGATGCCATTAATCTTTATAGGAACCGCCTCAAACTTGTTATCTCTGAAAGGGTTTTAACTTTCTGAGCCGTACATCTCGTGTGTGTTGAACAAATTAAAACTTAAGTATGTAAAATAAAACATTTTACTTTTATGTTATTACTTCATTTGCTATAAGCCACAGCGGTGAAATCAAAACGTTGGCTTCCAAGGGGACTTGAAGATTTGAAACAACGTCCGAATGAAATAGCTAGAAAACGTTTTTAAATGAAGACTTGTTCGATTATCTAGTTTAATTTTTTTATAAAGAAATAAACTTACAATCAAAGAATATAATTCAATTCAGCTAACTGCAGACTGTCGCAAACAATCTACAGGAAGCTCAACTGATCCATATCTTATACCAAACGTTGAAAATAAAATGGTTTTTAATATCACATCAAAAACCCTCTTCTTCGTCTTTACTCATCAAAAACGTAAGCTCTCAAAGACTTTTGAATATCGACTGAATATTCGAGATGGCATTCTCGAGAGTAGAGTCAATTCCACCCGTTATGAGATATTTATCGCTTCAACCGATATCTCCATTATTCCTGCAATATTTAATACCGCTCTGGGGGAACAGTCAAAGGATTCTTCGGCAATACGGGATGTTCCCAGTGTTCCCAGTTACATCATATCGGTTTTGGGTAGCTGCCAACTCCCCTACTAAGGAAACTCACTATATTTTCACAACACAACCAACAACAAATAGAAATAAGTTTCCTACCCTCTATTATGATTTGAGATTTGTATTTTAAACATAATAACTAACGCTCGCATTCTATACCTATTTAATTATATAAATAAAGATTATTAAATTTGCATGTCACCGTAGCGATAATAAATCTTAATATTGTAATAATATGGCTTGGGCGCTAGCCATAAAGAAACTAGAAATAAGTAATCTTAAGTAATCTCATTGTAAGTAAACTGTGTAAGTTTTTTAATGAGAATAAAATCCTTTAAACTGATTGCGTCGTATCCTACGAATAAGGTTACAGTTGCAAAACACCAACTTTACAGGAGACGGTTTTTTCTTATTATTTCGAAAAGTTTCCATTATACGAGTAAGTTTTTTTTCTAAGACGTTTTATCATGATTTTAGCTAAATAAGCATGTAGCTTTCATAAATAAAAAAACCCGTTTTCTCTAGTTTTTGTCGCTTAACACCTTGTTCCGCGTGCAAGTTTCAAAACGACGCTGTTTTAAGCGCCTCTGTGACCTTTTTCCACGACGATTTCGCTTCACGACGTCAACTGAGATGGTAACAATCGCCTTTGTAAGCTTATTCGATGAAATTTGTGGGACAATTACAAGAATACTAAGGTAATATTTTACTTTCCTTCAAGAATTTCATTTGGTATCTTGTTAATTAGCGTCAGAAACTGTTTACTCATGCATGCTGCACAGGACGCTTTACTACCTGGAAAATATTAGATGGATTTAACTTGTACAGCACCCAATCTACGACCTTAGTGGCGCAGCGGGCGAAGGTCCGCCTGCGTCGCACGAGGTTGCAGGTTCAATTGCCGTCTCGGGACAAATGTTCGTACAACCTCTGACTTGTCAAAGTTGTACTGCTAAAATGCAACTAATCGCTCAAAATCATTCTAAAGCTAAAAGTAAAACCTAGTTCGTATGAAAGTGTTGGATTGCTGACATACTACGAAAAATAGTGTTTACGTAAACTATGCAAAACTCATCCAAGGGTTTCTGAGTGCTTGATTCAAATTAATAATTGAAACTTATTCGTTATAATTCCTTTCATATAAAACAATGTAATTCAGCATAAAACTTTTAAAACTATTTAACAGGTTATTAAAACTTAAGTCATATAAAATTATTAAGGTAATTGTTCCGTGATCATGGCGCATGAAATAATCATTTTAAATAATCCGTTTTAAATGACTTACAAATAATTCAGTGCAGTGACTAATAAATATAATGTTTTATTTCTCCTTAAACATTCGCATTACATTCGCGTGCATTTTTGCGAATGCGAATGTGAGTATTCGTTACATCTAGTGTGGATAAATGGGTCTATCTATTAGATAATTGTCATAATAGATTGATAAGCCTCTGCTTAACGTATTTACGTCCAGTCGGTCATTTAGCCATGAAGGCTATTTATTGAATTTCTTCTGCTAGTTTATTCTAACCTATTTTGTATTTCTTTTTATTTCTTTGGAAGACAGGCAGTACATAGATATATAACGAGAAACAATAAGAATTTCAAGCAAAAGACTAAAGGCAAAATAAAATAATTTAAACTAAGCTATTAACTTGGCGGCAGCAATGCCTACAATGCTTCTACGCAACGAGGCGGCGGCGGTTGAGTCGAAAATATCAATTTCGTTGATTTTATTGTAATTATTGCAAGCTCTATTCAGAAACATGTTCTGCCTATAATTTGTTCTAGAGGTTGGAGTCCAAAAAGTTTTCTTTTTCCTAGATGAAGCCCGTGGGAAATGCAAATAAATATTATCAAGTAACAACTCGGAGTCAATTTTATTGTTCAGTAATTTATATAAAAAAAGAATGTCTAGATCTACTATAGAGTCTGTAGGAGCTGTCGGAAAGCGGAATAAATTTTGTTTTGATTTCGTTGTATTTCTTCAAAATGTACTTTAAATTTTGGATTCCAGACTGTTGATCCATATTCAAGAATTGACCTGACGAAGTTGTTATATAATAGGATGAGAGTTTAAGGGCTATTAAAGTCCCTACCAATTCTCATAATAAATCCAAGCATTCGATAAGCCTTGGGCGTAATTGTATTGAAATGAGTGATAAAAAATAATGTAATAGTTATAAGATGTATGTAAATTATAAGCTGCAGGCCTTCCTTAAAAATAAATAAAGTAAGTATTTAAATTACAATCATCAAATAAAAAGATGTTTGTCCAGGGGAGGGTGATCTGGTTGTTTTCTATGTAGGTATAATAAAAAAAATAGATGTATGTAATCTTATTGTATTAAGTATATCAGTCATCTAGTACCCATAACACAAGCTCTGCTTAGCTTGAGCCTAAATGGTGCTGTGTGGATTGTCAAGCATTATCATATAATATTATTATTAATCAATCTTCTCAATTTAGTCAACCGTATCCAGATGAGAGAACTCGTCAATGAGCCTTGAGCCTACTGCTGTGGGTTTACTCACGTTATATTATTAGAGAAAACATATATTTTGGTGTTTTACAGTCTATTTCATAATGGTATATTCTCTACATGATTTAAGTAGGGGGACTAGGAAATACAATGAATTAATATAACTTTAAACGTATTTATTTAGTATGTAAAAGTTCATGGTTTTCCTGTTATTTAAGATACTATGTTATTTGAAAAAAAATAATCCTTATGATTGAGCCTTTTGATCTGTATCGTAAAATTACGGGTCTATATTTTACAATTTGGAGGGTTCGACTCCTGGTTCAGACAGGCGATTATTCAAACGTCTTTCAATGTAGTTTAAATTGTTTTAAAAATCAAAATCAAGTCTTTTTTCAGTAAAATGTTCTATCTACAAAATTTAAGATACTTTCCCTCCACGTGGCATGGCCTTGGGTCGCCCTGTATAGATTCTTACAAGTTCTACAGGTTACAAGATTAGTTCCCCTTGTGAAGCTGGCCGTATGAAGCCCATGTCAGAGAAATAGTTTTCTTCATTGCTGCAAAAATAAGGAGTACTGAATAAAATCAAGTTTTAAGCAGAGGCTCTAATATCAATCTATATTATGACAATAATCTAATAGATATACCCATTTATCCATAAAAGAGATGTAACGAATACTCACATTCGCGAACATTCGCAAGATTTAATACTCGCATTCTCATTCGCAAGAATGCACGCAACGAATGTAATGCAAATGTTTAAGGGCAAATAAAACATTAAATCTATTAGTAACTGCACTGAATTATCTTAAAGTCATTTAAAACGGGATATTTACCATGATTTTCCAATATTTCGACACAGTTTCATGCGCCATGATCACGGAACAATTGACTTAATAATTTCTGATGATAGCCTGTATAATAAACAGTTTCAAATTTATGCTGAAATACCTTGTTAAATAAAAGGAATTATAACGTATAAGTTTCAATTATTTATTTGAATCAAGCATTCAAAAACCCTAGGGGAGTTTTTCTTAGTTGACGAAAACTACTATACCAATAAAAGATTTTTTATAATTTTTTTGTTTAGCAATTAGTCACTAATCAATCACTAATTTATGTGCCCGCCTCATACTCTACTGCACTGTTTTCCCCTCGCTCGGAGTCGACACACAGCGGTCACCCGCGCCCGCGCGCCTTTTCGCCCGCGGTACACGGTTATTGTGGAGTGTGTAACCATATTCGCCGGGAAATGCCCATGTCGGTTGCGTTTCGCACATGAAAAAAAGTGCCAAAGCTGTTCGTTACCTTATTCGTCGGGCTAAATGCATCGGTGCAATTGTAACCAAATTTTTAAACCTTAATAACTTTTTTGTATTCATTATTTATTTACTTTTTTCGAACTGGTATGATGCAAATGATAATGGAGATTCCAAAAATACAATAAAAATAAAAGGTCACATTGGCGACTGTAACCTTATTCGTAGGATACGACGTGGGGTTGACAAAATCTGTCGACTGATTTTCTCGCTGTTTCTCGTGAGATAAAACAAATGCACGACACGACGGCATAATTTTGGCCCTAATGGCTCTCTGATTGTTATAACACCCAGTTGCACAAAACTCTCCATTAACACGTCATTAGTTAAATGCGGCATTAGTTCTAATGAAATCTTTATTTTAATGATGTTGCACAAAAGCTTTCGCAGTAACATTAGTGGTCCATTAACTAAAGACGACTTTAAACAAACCTGCCATTATGAAAAAACAAAAATAGTGATAATTGCGTTTCGTTATTAGATCTTTACGGTAAGCCCAGATTCTCGGTCTGCGATCTTTACCAATTTTGCTTAACAAAACGCACGCTAGTACGAGTTGTCATTGTCATGTCAACAGTCGCCCGTGTCAAATTGAATGGTTGTCTGTTACTTTATGTTTGTTTACTAACGGATGCCTTGTTTTGTGGCGAATTGCGCGTGATAATTTATTTTTATAAAATTTTTGTTACTTAACAAAAAATGTCGGCAAAACAAATTATAAAATGAGAACGTGGAACAAATTATACTCCAGAAGAAAAAACAATGTTGACTAACCTTACACAGTGAGTAAATGCCTATTAAATAAATAGTTTGATATTTTTTGTATTTTTGTCATTTTACAATGTTTTTATATTGTTGCTCACGTCTTTGATGGTTGTGTTGTTATGGAATGTGTATGTATAGATAATGTAATATCTGGTCTGTGTGTATGTGAAAGTAAAGATTTGTAAATATTTCAGCTCAAGACCTACAAGATATCAACAGTATTTTGGAAACTCCACCTACAAGAGTTACTCCTCGCAGGAAACTTGCGAAGAATAATAGGTGCATAGTGTCCACTTCGGCATACAAATAATTTACTGGCCTTCTTATCTTCATACTTATTAATGTACTAGCTGCGCCCCGCGGCTTCGCCCCCGTGGAAATTTATGTTTCCAACTTTCTTAATTTTTTCTTTCATAAGAACCTTCTCCTGACAATAACAAACACAACACAACAAAGAAAGAATTAGCGAAATCGGTCCAGGCGTTGTTGAGTTATGCGCTTACCAACACATTTTGCGATTCATTTTTATATTATAGATTAATTAAATTTTCAGTGGTTCAGAAGGAAATCGAAAAACCAAGCAAGAAGCCTTGAAAATCATTTATTTTAAGAACAAAATGTAAAAAATGAGAAAAAAATTATTAGTTATACAAATAAATATTGTGGCGTTAAAAATTTATTCTGATTTTTACTTAGCCCTTAACGCATTCACTTCCCAGCCTTGGCGGTGCGACTCACAGGGGAGCGCCGCCGCTACACGGATGAGGAGACTAACAAGTGCGTCTTGGGCCAAGAATGTGTTAGTTTAGTTTAGTAGGTATATCGCATTCACTGCACCGCCTCTGCTTCCTGCACCGATACAGTGCAGATAGTGCACCCCCTCAACTAATTATTTTAAGATGTGTACAGTCCAAAGCTCCTGCAACACGTAGGAATCCTTTAATTTCATAAAAACCTTCTGCAACTCTACGAAGCTCTTCCCTGTCTGGCATTTTGATATAAATAATGATGCGACAAGTGTATATTGATTAGATCACCTAGCACTTGCTAGAAAGATCCTGTAGCAAAGAACCTCAAACAAATCAAAAGCTGTGTCAGGTCATCAGTAGCTTTATTTCTTCAGGTTCTAAATTAAGAATGTTTGTAATTTGAAGAACTGCATCCTTAGAAATTCTGTACCATACACGAAATTCCTCTCCATCGTGTTTTGAAAATAAATTGACACGATCTGGAATGTGGAGTCGTGAAACTTCTTCTGTGTCAGACAATGATGAAAGACTTGATAAAGACGTATTTGGTCACAGAAATGCACTGAAACACTGATGAAAATAATTAATTAGTGCTGTAATGGATGATTTTGGTGCCATTAAAGTTTTAAAGATGAACTGTCAAAAGTGATGGTTCATTAGGTGCTAATGGACGCTAATGTCGTTACGTGCAACGCAAAATCTATGTAAATGGCAGGTTTGACGTTTCGTTACTTAAACATAATGGAACATTAAAATTTGGTAAAATTTTCGTTAGTGCAACCGTTTAAGGAAAGATTAGTGTTTAAAGTCCCCATTAAAATTTAAAGATCGTTTCTGCAACTGGGTGGTGTCATAGACCGAGTCTTTGCCTTGGAAAATAAGTTTTGGGGAAGCAAACTAAGCTTAAAAGAAGTTAGTTTTGCTTTTATCTCGTCTTGATATGGTCCTGGAATACTTGCGCGAAATCGCAACGCAACGTAGCGTCGTAGCACGTGCTACGAAATTCTACGACAAAATATTATATTCATCTTTATTTGCTACTAGCTTCTGCCCGCGGCTTCGCACGCGTTGTTTCCATGGAAACGTTTAAAGGTGATTTCTATCCCACGGGAACTGATTTATGGGATAAAAAGTAGCCTATGTTTTATTCCAGGCCTAGAATTATATGCATGCAAAATTTCAGCCCGATCCATTCAGTAGTTTTGGCGTGAAGAAGAAACAGACATCCATCCATCTATCCATCCAAACTTTCGCATTTATAATATTAGTGTGATAGTGTGATGGTATGGAGGGAGGGGTACGTGAGCGGAGGATAATTTAAATGATGGAGTAATAAATAACTCTCTGAAAAAAGTCTTTTGTATGTCATGCGTGTCAAGAAAAACTGTAGCAAAGGGTACTATTACGTTCTACGATTAAATTTGTTGAACCTATCTTCATGGAAGATATGAATAGGGTAGGGTTTAGGTGAGATAAACGAAATTCACTACCGCTTCTAATTCCAGAAATATTAGCAATTTTGTTATTTTTTAGCCTCTCGCGCTTATGTCCCGATACCGTCTTGATAAGTAGATGAATTAAATAGTCCGCATTTTTTTTAATATCAATATCTCTCGACTAAACAATATCTTGGGGCTCCAAACTTGATTTTATCTTATCTTGATTTTAAATGAAATTGCACAGGACTAAAAAAATCTCGGATCTTGTAACTTTTACGAGTACAATAATGATAATCATTTTAGTACAATACTACATCATTTTGACTTGACTAGTAGATATAATTTGTGAAACTCGTAGTAGTGGCTATGAAGGCTAGTCATTTCGGCGCCTGCAGGCAGAGTAAAAGCAACTTAATACGAGATATTGCTCTTGCTTTTGTTGCTGGCCAATCGCAAATTGCTTGCACTCATGTTTTCGAAGTTATCAACTAGTTTACTTGCTCATAAAGATGTCAATTTTAAAGAAATATCTTATAAAAATATATTTCAACCAAAACCAACAAACATAACCAGAAAGAAATGATTAAAGAAGAAGTTTTCTTAGAAATTACCCTGAGTGTGAGGGCATAAGCACTATTAGGTATAAGTATAACAAAAATCTCAGAAAGAAATACTTGTGAATCAAGGATACAGTGATGGTTAACCCGCAGAAAAGCATTATTTTTTTACGAACGCGATTCACCGAGTTAAACGAACTTAACATGATGTTCTGTCGTGATTTTATTAAACCTACGCCTAGGCTTTGTCTGTATTTGAAGAGTTTAAATTTCGAGACGACATTTTCAAACTAACCTTTCAAAATTACAAGTGCCTTACCATAATATCTATCTTTGAAAACTTTTATTTCTCACTGAAGTTTTTGATTTATTTGTAACAGGATTTTTAATAGATCAAAGATAAAACTTGAGACGGCTTGAGATGTTTCGTCTTAACGAGATTCAAGTTACTAAGTGTCTCTGATGAAACGTTTTATAATTTACCATCGGAGTCTGCAATACAAATTCAAGATGTTGATTTAGCAGTCTATAAAGCTATGAAATGAAAATTATGTAAAACAAACTTAGCATAGACAAGATCGACTTTGATTGAACTATACTTATTATCGTTGTCGTACCGGGGGTTTACAGCAGTGCCTCCTCCAGAACAAATCGACCAACGAACTGCGATCCCCAATCCGCATGACCAGCGTGGGGATTATTGGCGTAACCCCAATGAGATAAAAGCGAGTAAGACACTTATCAGGGGGAGGCCAGCGTCCAGCAGTGGACCATTATAGGCTGTTGAGGTTGAGGTACTATCGTTGAAGTCCTAGTAGTTATCAATAAACCATTCGTTGCCTGCGTGTTTGTTAAAGGATAAAATACAATAATCAGATGACGATGATAATGTGACTTGGTAGGTTGGTAAGAAAAAAACTAAAATTCTTCTTCAAATTTCTTAATAATTACTCTGTTCTATGCATAGATATAAGTAAAATTCAGGTTCTATGGGACAAATACGAATCCCCGCGAGAATATGGGATAGCATTAATATTATTTTATGGGGGATCATTCTTTAGACAATGGTGAAAGAATTTTCAAATATGACGCAGAAATCGATGAACATAGGTACTAATAAAACATACATACATATACAGCCGAACATAGTACCTACCTCCACCTTTTTTTGAAGTCGGTTAATAAAATATAGTTTAATATACCTACTTAGTTATTGGTTTTAATAATTATTCGAACATCGAACACCGCTCAACCCAAATAAATGGCACTTTAAAAAACTAACCCAAGCTTTGCCTAGAAATCTGTTTAATAAGAGCGCTGCTGCTTATTCCTGCAGCGGTCTACAACAACGAGAAATCATACCAGCGCGCATTGCAGATGTTGCTCTAAGTAGATTCCTCTAAATCACAGAGATAGGTACTCAAATCTTAAGGCCCAAGTCCGGTAGGTACATAAATTGTTTCTCAAAATGGCGCCCAAACGTCGAGAGATCTTGGAAGACGTCCAGCTTAATGCAATGAAGTGGAAACTCTAGTCTTAGTTTTTACATCACGAGATAACGAGTACGAGTAACATGGGTAGTTGGGTAGTGTAGGGTAGATTTGTGAGATTTACCCTTGAGAATATCTTAAAGGTGATGTTTGACCCTCACATAGATATATCATGAGGGGCGCCGGGTTTTGAAAATTCCCGTAAGTGCTCCAGCTTTTTTAATGACATACTTACCTAGCTACTTATATTCTTGTTATTTATATCAGTAATAGTTGACCTGGGGAACTTCGTACCGCGACCGCGCCGCCGCCGCGCCGCCCCATTGTACTTAATGCTGCACCGTGCACACACACTTTTGTTTTAAAACATCAAAAGAAATGAAATTGCTCGGTATTCATCTCATTAAAAGTCTTTAACTTTGATAAATTACAATTAACGGTAACGAATAAAATCTATGAATCACAGACCTATGTAACAAAACAAAAGTGAAATTCGGTAGTTCTGCGCTTCGCAACATGCTCCATGATTATTTAGGTAGGTATATTATTTAGATCGTGTTTGATATAAGATGAGAATGAGAATTATTTTAGATACCTATTCATAGTCGTGGGTGCTCGGTACCCACTATTTACCTCTCGTGGGTGCTGGAGCACCCGAGCACCCACGGAGTCGGCGCCCCTGATCATGGCCTAGGTGAAGAACATGCTTTATAAGCTTATAACTTATAGGCAGATTGAATCTTCCAATATCGATTCTAAACCTGTACGAGTTAACGATTAAATTGTCGAAGGAACGAATTTTCAGCTATTTTGGTCTTTGACTGTGCATGTGAGTAAAGGCAAGATCGTAGGTAGCCTAAAGTGTCACTGTGTAGATACGTTTGCCTACTAAGTCGGTGGTTTATCCTACACGAATTAGCCAAGCTGAAGTTCAATATAAAAACAAAGCAAATACAAAAATACGTGTGGTGCCGGCTTAGAATTTACCGGGGGGCAGGCAGCAGCGCCCCCTGCAGAACAATTCCACCAGCGAACTGCTATCCTCAACTCATGCGTGGGAATTATGGGCATTGCTCCTCATCAGAGCCAATTATCGCTTATCAGGGGGAGGCATGCGTCCAGCCAGTGGACCAACATGGGTTGTTGCAGTTGAGGTTGGGGATTATACAAAAAAACACTGCTTCGTGCATGCATTCATTGACAACAAAGCCCGTTCTAGAATGCGGCCCAAAATGCTTTGCCTTTGTGTTCCTGAATGCGTATCGGTGTGAAACCAAAAACATGGCGCTGGCAGCCACTCCAATATTCGCTTTGAAGCGAGCAACTCTAACAATGTGAAACTGCGGGTAGCCCTCAATTCTGCTACAAACATTTAGCAAAACTGTTCAAACTGGTTGAATGAATAGTCAGCGTTTTTAATATTTCAACATTTTCAACAGCAAGTTAATTGGAATGTTGGGTTTACCTAATCTGTTTGTAGATTTTGGAGGTTTAATGGCCTCATTAAAAACCTCCAAAAGTTAGGTAGGTATTTATTTGTGTACAAAATTTAACAATCTTTATACATAAGTAATTATAATTTGCTGGCGGTAAAAGGTTCTTGTTTTTGGATTAATTAAATACAATTATGTTAACATACCTATTCATATACATTTATATATGTACATATTTATCTGGCATTAGTAAATAAGTTTATAACTACCCTAAAAATTGTTAATAAATCGCTTTTAATTTTATAAAACGGGTCGGGTTAGACATTGCAGCAAAATAAGGTTTAGTAAATGAACACAATAAGTAGACATAAATCATGGCAGTTTATTTTCACTACTCTTCTTCAGAACAGCAAACTTTCACTTATTCCTGTTCATCTCTCTGGTAATCCAAGGCAGGACCGTGGACACCTTCAAGTAGACCCCTGGAACCTCTCCGCAGCCGTAGCCAAAGGAGGTGATGCCCACTTGGAAATCGTCTTTGGTCAGCGGGCCGCCGCTGTCACCCTGAGAAATTATCACCATCATCAGGACGACCTCTGTGGCACGGTGGGCGAAGGTCCGCCTGCGACGCAGGAGCTTGCGGGTTCGATTCCCGTCTCGGGACAAATATTTGTACTGTCTGCAGATATTTGTTCAGGGTGTTCTGGTCGTTTTCTATGTATAATAAAAAATATCTATTTATGTTCTCATATATTATTAAGTATATCAGTTATCTAGTACCCATAACACAAGCTCTGCTTAGCTTGGGGCTAGATAATGCTGTGTGAATTGTCCAGCATTATTAATTTATTATTATTATTTATTTATCATAGAGAATTCGTCTAACACAATTCGACTAAAATAATTCGACCAAAAAACAATTCAACTAAAAACATTTCAAGTAGTAACAATTCGACTAACGACTAGTAACAATTCAAAAATTGACCACCTATTGGACACCAGGCGTTGGACAGCCGTGTTCAGAAGAAAACGGCTTTTACGGCGTAGTACAGAAATAAGTAAGGACCTACTTCATCTTGACTTCATCTCAAGCAAGAGTCTTACAGGCCTTACAGTACTCACTGTACTGTAACGCAGTACTTACTATTCATCATCCCATATTAGTCCAGTGCTGGACATAGGCCTCCCCTAATGAGCGCCATAGCGCCCTGTCTTCAGCTTGCCGCATCCAGCATCTGCCTGCAGTCTTTCGCAGATCGTCATCCCACCTGGCCGGAGGCACGCAGTACTAATTGTTCAGTAATACCCGAATTATGAAAGCTTACCAGTAATTCGTTACCCAAGCAGAGATCAATAACTGAGCAAGCTTTTATAATACCGGCTCTAGTCTGCTAGATACAACCCCATTAGGTTAATTCAGGTAATTAATAGGTAAGGATTTGATGGTCGTGTGGCTTAGGATTTACACCACCCCAACTCTTCCCGCGGGTGTCGTAAGTTGCGACTAAGGTATATCCACCGGTAAGCGGGCAGCAGCGCCTCCTGTAGAACGATTCTACCACCTAACTGCGATTCCCAACCCGAATGACCAACGTGGGGATTATAAGCATTACCCCCAATATGATTAAAACGCAATAAGGCGCTAAAGTCCGTAGAAAGTCCCAAAGATTTTCGACTCGTCAGTCACTTGTCCTCGTAGTGCAATTGGTAAGTGCAATCCTCGGAGCACATCCCATTTCCGCGCTGGCGGGCAGCATGCTGGCGGAAGCCCTGCCACACAATGGCCTTAGCGGCGTGCTATGGACTGCCATCTGAGAGGATAAGGTGCTTACCTGTGGGGGAGGTGACCGTCCAGCAGTGAACCAGTAGCTAGATGCAAAAAGAGCAGAAAATGGGTATTCTCAACATTGATGGGAGTAAAATTCGGTTAGATTGGGTACTAGCTTCTCGAAAGTGAAACGCTCAAATTAGGTCCACCCACCTCAGTCACAGTCGGACCGGCGGCGCTGCCGGCGTACCTGTTTCGCGTGTATTGTTGTCTCGATCGCACTACGGTCTTGGTACGTCGTTGTTGTTCATTAGGTTGGTATATTGCAATAGATTGGAAATATCGTGTCTTTGCGTTTAGTTGTAACACAACACAGGACATTTGTTGTGAATTGTGATAGCGCTGGGAGGACGTACCATATCTATAGAATTTTACTTTTATCTATGATTCTCAAGCAACATTGAACTCAATTCACCAAAATTCACGACTTACTGCTCTTGCTAACGAGACTGTAGGTACATGTTGATGTAAGGAACTGATGACTACAAAGATCTTACCTGACAGGAGTCTTTCCCCTTCTTCCCCGCACACATCATCTGATGGGTGATCTTGAAGCGATGTGCCAGGTACTGGAATTGGCATTGTATGCGTGTAACTAGAGGTACGGCTGCTTGGAGGAGGTGGCTCGAATAAGGGTTAACCTGGAACACACGAGTGGTTTTATATATATTTGCGCCTCTTGAGATCTTCGGTCAAATCTGCCGCCGCACTCGCCCTCACGGATGTCCTCGGAAGATGGGATGGGAAGTGTCCCAAACAATCGGCCTCCTCAACTCCCATGGGACTAGTGTTATACAGTCGGGCCTCTTACCATAGCACGCAACAGACCATTCGGTTCGAGAATTATAGCTGGTCCGTTAGCGGTGACAAAGGTTCGCCGGATGATGTCGTTAAGGCTGGCGTGGCTTGATATCCGACCGGCGGCGGCCCTAGTACACGATACATATATACGATACATTAATTGTATTTATGGAAATAAAGAATCTTGATTTAATTTGATTCGTAGCCTGAACCTGATTGAAATTTGTCAGGGGACAAGTTCCAAGTCTCAGTTATACGGTTTTGGCTCTAATTGGAATTGGTTAGAATTGGATTGAGTAAAGGAGTAACCTGGCTTTATCATAGTTGTTTTGATTCTTTTGAATAAACTTTTTAAAGTGGTCGCTCGATGATGGTGTGTCCGGCGTTATTTATTATTTGTTTATTTACACTTACCCCAGTTGACCCCCACCCCGTAACATTCATCATTGTATTCTTATGCAGTTTGACAGTTTGATCAGCTAGCTTGATAGGAGCGACCTTTTTATCAAACACCAGATCTCTTGCCAGCTTCAACAAGCAGACGTCAAAGTTGAATGTTACATTTGAGAACCTTTTGTGGACGATAATTTTCTCAACGTCGTAGAGTTCTCCGTCGTTGTTGTCCATGCGATCTGTTCCTACTTTCACTTTGTAAGTGCGGTTTCTGAAATCAAATTTAGTACAGTAAAGTTTTATTCTGATAGATAAAATCCCAGAAATCATAAAATGTCTCGAAAAAGTAAAATGTTCGAAAGCAAACTGAAAGAGATTCTCATTAATAAATGTTTTTACGAACTTGTTTGACAATTTTCAAGGAAAATGTGTCAAAAATTCGTCACTTGAGACGTGCTTAAGTCCGAGTTGCGTTTGAGTATTTGGGCATTAGCGACTCGCAAATAAAATTGTAAATTGGTACAGGTACCAAATAGTTCATCTTTAGTAGAACGGCACGATACCTGCCAGTTCTCCATCGCAACACCCTAAATTAATCACTAAGACCTGATTGAATGAATGCAGTAAATAAAATACGGAATACTGAATACAAACAACATTGGTACAAGCAAAGCATTAATGCCGGCAGCGAGCTGTGTTCACAACGAGTAGGTTTTACACTCCTCAACAGCCTGTATTGGTCCACTGCTGGACGCAGGCCTCCCCCTGATAAGCGCCTTGTTGGCTTTTATATCATGGGAGTAATGCTCATAATCCCCACGCTGGGCATGCGGGTTGGGGATCGCAGTTCGGTGGTAGAATCGTTCTGCAGGGGGCGCTGTTTCCCGCCTCCGGTGGATATGCCTTAGTCGCCTCTTGACAGCCGCGGGAAGAGTTGGGGTGGTGCAAATTCTAAGCCGGCACCACACAGCTTTTACACTCATTCTAGTTTAAATAAGGTTTTACACTCATTCTAGTTTAAATAATGTTGAAGTAAATCCTAGTCTTGTGCTCTGTGTAACAACCAGTTTTGTGAACCTATTAATAAAAAAATCGCCAGGTTTGGGATCGCGTGTAGGCTGTCGTTCATGTTTCGGTCTCGGTCGCTTGTCGGCATGTAGTTACATAATATCGTGTCAGGGTCTATGTATATCGAGCCATATGTAGCGACCTAACAAATGTACTAACTGTACCCGCTACAAATGTGTCCTCTGTGTGCGTGCTTGCGCGCACTTGGTACAGTATACATTTATCTACTGTGGTACAGTCAAGGGCAAAAACATGTATACACATACAATTTACATAGTTTGGTATTCATCTACAGAGGCAATAAATTGTATACATCCAAACATTTACATATTAACTTACCGTGTACACGGAGGCGATAAATGTGTCGCGTTTCAAATGTGGCGCTAATTGTCGTAGGTAATTTAAGTGTATGTCTGGCTGGTGTGCGGCCCCACTTGTCTTATTGGCTTAGACTTGAGATTAGTTGAGATTATCATAGCTGTGTTTATGAATCCTATCACGAGAATCTAGGGCATCAAGCTCAAGATCTAGGTTCTCGTGAAATTATAGTTAATGCGGTTATGTACAAGCCGCAGGCACTTGCGTTGGCAAGCCGTGGGATCTGTGATTGCATTGCTGGATTTGAGCTTGGGCTTTTCGCTAAACTCACTCCAAGGTCCAATTTCATCGATTGCTTCAAAACTTAGTTCAGTAGAACCAAGTTCTGCTTGATCGAGTTCACATATGAAAAGAATAGAATAGAATATCTTTATTGTCTGTGGTGAAACATTTGAAAAATTATAAGTATACAAGATTTCGGTGTACAGGCTAAGACTTGTCAGATTGACATAAAAATAAATAATACAATAGGCATTTGCTGTATATGGGCGATAGTCAGTTAAATAATCTAGTTGCTTTTTAGCAACATTGTGTAGGTACGCACTGGAACCTTTGTACAACTCTTTTTGTACATTAATAGACTGAGTATAGTCATTCTCTAGAATCTCTTTTATGCTGTATACAGTTTTGTAAAGAAGAAGTCCCCTCACACTTTGTGTGACATGATTGCTCTTGAAACTGGTGAGATTGGACCTAAGTTCAGCTTGATTGAGTTCAAATTCGTAATACTTAATGACATGTGTGACATGATAGATCTTGATCTCGGTTTAGCGCTTGAACCAGACCAACTTTATGTCGGTGACATACGCTGAAGTCGTTTAAAGTGCAAAACTGATTTTATTGAACGCGTTCAATCGCAACGGTGAAATTGAACCCAAAACTTTATTGTAAACGATTATTACATGTATTGAGAAACGAATTTTTACATCTGTTTAAAAAAACCTTAATTTGCTGACCTTTCTTTTTTGTTTAAATCCTACAATTCTATTGTCATTTATTCTTTTGCGCGGAATTCACTTTTTCTTTCCCAGCTTGTCCTTTGACATAGGCTGGCTTCCTCTTCACTTTTTCAATGACAAAAAAATCACGATTTTTTTGTGATTTTGTGGATTAGAGATACAAAGAGATAATTGGAGATTCCTTCACTTTTATGCTACCCTATAGTAGGTAGAGTCTGGTTGCTGAGAGTCGATACCTAAAAACCTGCAAAAACTAAAAAAAAATCCTGGTTGTAGGGTTCCATCCTCAAAAGGAAAAAGGAACCCTTAAAGGATCACTTTGTTGTCCGTCTGTCTGTCTGTCAACCCTCATTTCTCAGGAACGCGTGAAGGTATCGAATTGATATTAACATCAAATACTCAAATCTATAACTTCTTGGAGCCTCAATATTAATCAAACTTCTAAGTCAACGCAATCAAAAGTTACAGCTGTTTATGCCCGAATATTTTGAAATTTCCATGCACACAAAACCTATAGGATACTTCCCGTAGACCTAGAATCTTGAAATTTGGCAAGAAGCAAGGTCTTCTAGAACAAGTAAAAGGAAAAATCCGAAAACCGTAAATTGTTTATTCCGTTTTTGCTTCTTCACAAAAAAGTACGTTTTTCATTCTCGTCATGGACCAAAACCTGTAGGGCATTGACCTAAAATCATAAAATTTGGCAAGAAGAAAGGTCTTATAATTAAACGGTTCCCTCGGTGCGCGATTCCGACTCGCACTTGACGTTTTTTATTTATTATCGTACGCACTCCGCATTTTAGCGTTTTCTCCAATTTCCAGCTCGGTAAAACAAAATAACCACAAATACAAATCATCGAAAATTTGTTTTGTGGAATTGTTTTCATTTAATACCGAGTATAAGAGTATTATAGAGCCATTTAAATAGTTTGCGAATATTTCCAGTCTCTTAAAATATTTTCAGTCGCTATGTAGCCAGACTGTAGGAAAGTTTATCTTGTGGTGGAAAACGATGCAAAGATAGCACTTTGGTGCTATGGTTTCGTCCTTCCAACAGGGGTAATACCGGTAGTTGGGTGGGTCCATAGTACGGATCGTCTTCAACCTCACTCCTAACTACTTCTTATGCTTCAGGTTGATGAGGGATCGCGGGACAGTGCTAGCGTATGACATTCTGAGATGAGAGATGATGGGTTCCATTTTCTTTGTTAGTTATGCACACAACATCAGGTGGTTATTCTGCTTATGCCATCAAATAGTAGTAAAAAACTCCGACATGTACCTACAGTAACATGCTCAGACGTGTATACACTCCCAATTTTCACATTGATTATTCAAATAGAAGTATACGTCTCAATTTTTCAAATTCATGTAGTCATCATACGTGTCAAAATGCGGTTTACAATTTATCATAATAACTAGAAGATACGCAGGTGAAACCGCCTCGCGGTTTCTCCCGAGTAGTTCCCGTTCCCGTGGGAATTCTAGGATAAAATATAGCCTATGTCACTTCCTGAAAAGTAAGCTCCTAAGGGTGAAAGAATTTATCAAATTGGTCCAGTAGTTTCAGAGCCTATTCAATACAAACAAACAATCAAATATTTCCTCTTGATAATATTAGTATTTATAGATGTATACACTATTTAGTCAAAAAATTGTATACCATCGAATAGCATAGTACTTTCGTGTCGTCCTTTGGGGAGGCCTATGTTCAGCAGTGGACGTATCCCAAATACATTCACTAATGTTCAAAAAATTGTACTTACGGCTTAATGCAATGGGCAGCTGTCAAAATAAACCGCTCGTTGATGATGGAGCCGCCACAATAGTGGGTCATGCCACTGGCGGTGTTGATCCTCACCGAGGCCATGAATGGGACCCGCTCGATAGTGATCTGGTGGCCGCCTATGATGCCCACATTGCCCGGTACCTCTGGGATTATAAATAAATAAAAAAAGCTGGGCTAATTCACACAGCATCATCTAACCTCAAGCTAAGCAGAGTTTGTGTTATGGGTACCAGATAATTGATATACTTAATGCATTATGCTACATAAACAGATTTTTTTTTTGTAGAGTTACATAAAAAACACTCAGAAAACTCTGAACAAATATCTGCAGATCGTACAAACATTGTATAAAGTCTTATTAACAAAGACAATCACAATAAAATAATAGACACAAATTAGAACTAGTATTGAACGACGTCCTCCGTGGCGCAGCGGGCGAAGGTCTGCCTGCGACGCAGGAGGTTGCGGGTTCGATTCCTGCCTCGGGACAAATGTTTGTACGATCTGCAGACATTTGTCCAGGGCGTTCTGGATGTTTTCTATGCATAAAAAATATCTATCTTTGTAGTGTACATATTGTAATAAGTATATCAGTTATCTAGTATCCAAAACACAAGCTCTGCTTAGCTTGGGGTTAGATAATGCTGTATGAATTATTGTCTAGCATTATTTAATTTTATTTATTTATTTAGTATTCACAACCGGAACAATTGAACCAACCAGATATATCTGTAACAAACGAAAGCGTCCCCAAGACGCTGGCTGCATTGTTACATAAATAATTTATTTTTTCAAAAACGTAGAAAAAAAACAATTTGTGCAGATTTTAATCTGTCCATATACCTAATACATTGTCTTATAAAAATTCATAATCCTCAGTTTGGATTTTACTTACCACAGTAACAAACCCCGACAAAACAGAACAACAAAAATACTTTAGCAACAACCATGGTGACCCATTCAATTTTAATGATGAACTAATTAAAAAATCTGCAAATTTATAACCAAATTTTATCAGGGCTTGCTATCAACAAATTTCAGTTACCACCTAATTTATTTTAACCTTGTAGTAAAGCGGTCGGTATTAATTAGGGACAAACCTTTCCTACTAATAATATTATAAAGGCGATAGTTTGTGTCGCTATGAAGATATTTGGCCAAAGACAATGCCAAATTACTGAAAAGATCGGGCTATAATTTTGCACACATAAAGATCTGGACTGTTATATAGAGCTGTAGAAAACCGTATGTATTCGGTACTGTGTAACGGGTACGCTATCTAGTACCGAGTAACGAAACGTTACACAGAATGCATTTCGTTACCTACTCGCATCTTTCGTACTTTGGGTACCTACACTGTTTCAGTTCACGCAAGTACCGATACAACGGTACGGCAAACGTAGTGTAGGACGCCCTCCGGCCAGGTGGGATGACGATCTGCGAAAGACTGCAGGCAGATGCTGGATGCGGCAAGCTGAAGACAGGGCGCTATGGCGCTCATCAGGGGAGACCTATGTCCAGCAGTGGACTAATATAGGCTGATGATGATGATGATGATGAAGTACCGATGATGCATGTATTGAAATGTTTGCTGATCGTATGTTTTACGTATGCGCGCGCTTATTTGATGAATTTTAAAACGTACGTTACAAAGAACGATGCATGATCTAAGAAAAGTACTTTCCGAGTTCCGTCTGGTCTAGACGTATGATACTAAACGAATCATGTGCAATAATCGAAAAACAAAACACGGGGCATAGACAACTAGTCTTGTGGCTCACAGAATACGATATTTAATTTTTCGATTACACATAAAGGTGCATTGAGGAATCGCGTTTGTGTTTAGGACACGTTGTGACGTCATGAGAATCATGGCCCTGTACGCGTACGCAATACGACTCGATTCGATGCTCTAACATAGCATGTTATGATGAGGTATCAGAAGTAACAAGTAACGATACGATAGTAACGAGTACTAATTGATTATGTAACGATGTATTCGTTACTTTATCAATTAGTACTCGTACGCACGTCTACGCTTTTTTTCGTTACTTTTACACCTCTAATGTAATAACATTCATTCATAGGCTGCTTTATGTTAAAAAACGCGTGTGATTCCGCGGACAGAAGCTAGTTTTATATATGCCCTTGAAAAAATAACCAAAATAGAAAACTTTTCCTATCAGGTGCCTATGCTAATTATTTTAATCTTTTTTATGACCTCGTTACCACACTACACGTTTGAACGTAGTTACATAATAATATATAATAAATATAATATATCACATGAAAATAAAAATAAACCAAACTTGGGGAGTTTTCCCATCCACTACGCTTGACAGGTGGATTGCAGATCGATCTTTTTTATGTTGTTACACTAGTAAATCCGTTATTTAGTACTAATAACACAAGCTCCGCTTATCATGGGGCTAGATGATGTTGTGTTGATGGTCCAGCATTATTTATTTACTGTAATGTAAAAAACTATGTGTAGAGAGGGAATACTGTTTCTCTGTAATACAGTTTAAATTAAATTAAAACAGAAACTAGGGATACTACAAACAAATACAAAATCGTTTATTTGCACAAGTACATAGTTATAATAGGTAACATGTTGAACGAAGAGACACAAAAGTTAAAATTTTGTGTCATCAATTCATATGGCTCTGGGTGCAATTATACTTATACACACCCTTTCAGTCACAGAGTCGCCACGAACCCCCCCCCCCCCCTCCGCTTCGCGGGGGTTGGACGGGCTTCGTTAGGAGTAAGTTAATGTTGACACCCCGCTTCGCGGGGGTGGGAGGCCTACAAGTCGGGTCAAATCAAGGTCGAATTGCTTTAATCGAATTGTCATTAGTTGAAATGTTTTTAGTCGAATTGTGTTTTAGTCTGTTTTAGTCGAATTGAACGAATTGTTTTAGTCAAACTTTCCGTAGACGCTTTTCTAACGTGTTTACTTGCCACTTACCTCAACCTCAACCTCAACAGCCTGTGTTGATCCACTGCTGGACGCAGGCCTCCCCCTGATAAACGCCTTATTGGCTTTTATCTTATGGGGCGTAATGCCCATAATCCCCACGCTGGGCATGCGGGTTGGGGATCGCAGTTCGGTGGTAGAATGTTCTGCGGGGGGCGCTGCTGCCCGCCCCCGGTGGATATCCCTTAGTCGCCTCTTACGACACCCGCGACTTACTTGCCACTTGTTTTCGTATATTTAATTTTGAAATAAATGATTTTATGAATACATCAATATTTCCTTATCAACGAACTAGATGAAGTGAGTAGGTACCTTACCTACGTTTAATAGTGAAAGAGTAGGTAGTACTTACATACCTAGCTAGAACACGGGCTAAAACTCTACCAAAGGTTGTGGGTACGTGTATTAACACGCTTTACTTATTATTTTAATTATTTATTTTACAATTTTTTTACCCTTACAACACCTTTCTGATATTATTTGCCCACAAAGGACCCACTTTGTAAAGGGATACAGGAAAGTTCATTAATTAAAATGTACGACAGTTCGCGTTATTTGGCGCTAATACAAAAGGGTTAGCAATAACTAATACAAAAGGGTGTTAATCCTATTTTGGTAGAGCTCTTGACCAAAATGTATTCAAAACAATGATACATTTTCATCTGCCTACTAACCTATAACAAACATTGACTCTCACAAATGAGTTCTGAAACTTATCATAGGTTCCAATTATGGAATTTTGGAATGGAAACTTTGGTTTTGCCACTGTCGGCAATAGGAAGTCTCCACCCCGCCGTATCTAATTGGCGCAAAGAAATTTCTGCCCCAGAAAATATGAAATGTCGTAACCTTACATGGATTACAGAGAAAATAGCATCGTAATCCTCTCGCGTCGTCAGTTGATCAGAAACCTCGGTGGGGGTTGCACGCACCCCTGCGGAAATTTACCGCCAAATTTCGCGATCGAGAATTTTCGATGTATCAGCGAATCTGAGTCGAGTGTTGTCGGAGTTTGAATTGGATACTAGGTTTGATTGAGTCCAGTCAAACGGAATCGAGTTTAGAGTGCAGTGGAAATATCAAACAAAATTTACCAGTTTTGGATAGTTTTCGGAAAATTTGCACGACGTAGACGTTGTAGACATTGCAGTGTATAAGGACTTTTAAAGCAGTATTCGATATAAATAAGTTACATTCTTGTTACTGCAGGAAAATGACAAATATTTCCTAACCACGATGCATAAGAAACATTGAAAAATACGAAAAGTGATTTTAACATTTTCAAATCATTGATTATCATTATTTATATATTCATAATGTATTCTACGACTTTTTATCAAGTTTTCTGACTGATGATTGTGATGGTTTTTGATCGAAGTGATCGTATAATGTGTAAATATAGCGATGAATGCTGTGTGCTGAGATGAACAGATTAGAGCATAAACAGGAGAAGGAAGATGACAAAAATAAGGGAAACTGCACGAAGCATAACAAAATTTTGGGTAAGGACAAGTAAATAAATATATAAATAAATAATGCTGGACAATTTACTCAGCATTATCTAGCCCCAAGGTAAGCAGAGCTTGTGTTATGGGTACTAGATAACTGATATACGAGTAGATAGATAGATACTTTTTATTATTTATAGAAAACGACCAGAACACCCTGAACAAATATCTGCAAATCGTACTAATATTTGTTCCGAGGCGGGAATCGAACCCGCAACCTCCTGCGTCGCAGGCGGACCTTCGCCCACCGCGCCACAGAGGTCGTCAAGTGGCGGCCAGGTGTTACGACAGAGGCCGTGCTTTTGTGATTTATAAAATCATCTGAGACATAGAAAATAGTGTTTAAGATTCTGAAAAATATCCTACGAATATTATAAAACCGTAAGTTTGTGTAATCTGAACATTTGTAACCTAGGATCTTCAAAACTACAGAACAGATCAAGATGAAATTTGGCGTACGTTTAGAACAAAGCCTAACTTAGATAATACTAGGCTACTTATTATATCTGTGCTTAAGCTGTGTGGTGCCGGCTTAGAATTTGCATGACCACAACTCTTCCCGCGGGTGTCGTAAGAGGCGACTAAGGGATATCCACCGGGGGCGGGCAGCAGCGCCCCTGCAGAACAATTCTACCACCGAACTGCGATCCCCATCCCGCATGCCCAGCGTGGGGATTATGGGCATTACCCCCTGAGATAAAAGTCACCAAGGCGCTTATCAGGGAGAGGCCTGCGTCCAGCAGTGGACCAATACAAGCTGTTGAGGTTGAGGTTGAGGTTATTATTTATACCGAAAATACGCGTGCGCTCTGATCTAGACGCAACCGTCGTCGGTGCCTTTATAAACATAATTTTTTGACGAAAATTTAAACATTTAAAATAAGTAATAAGATTATGAGACTGGTGTCCTCGGGCGACCTCTCACATAATTTCAGACTACAGTTTTTTTTCATCAAACATGTACCTGTCTCTATTCATACAGGCGTACATGTACCTACAACAACCCACCCATTGCAATAGATAACCTAGTCTGTACATTAATTTACTTTAAAAAAACGATTACAAAAAGTTTTAATATCAAAAATCGTTAGCTTCATACAAATTATGTAAAGAACCCGAGGTAGGAGGTCCCCAAGACACAGGCTTATCCGTCGTAGCTTGCGAACCAAATATGTATTAATTTTAAATCCTACATCTTTTTCAAAAAAAGAATTTACATAAAAAATGTGAGAAAGCATAAAACGATCATGAAACTGGGTATGTACATAGTTTATATTTCTTTGGCAACTCATTAAAAAAGTTTCGTCCAACCATCCGACACACATCCTACACGTTTAAAATACGTAGGTACCTATCCAAACTTTTGTAATTTTAGTTTGGAACGTGAAATGTGCTTTTGAAACTAAATTAAATTTATATAACATGTTGGTATTTCGTTATTCATAGAAATTATTACTGCAAAACTAAATTATTCAAAGAATACGGAGCGTGGATCTAATTAGTTTCGTAGCTTGTGCCCGTTATTTCACACACGTGGTTTTAAATAGATTGATGAATGCCTAGCACAATTAAAAATAAAGGCTTGGCCAAACCAACGCTTTCAGCTTGCGTCCGCGGTGGCGTGCGCGGTGGCGATACTGCGCGTGCAAAAGTTGTATACACCGTCGCGTTTGTTCTTGCGTTCACCATGCTGGAGTCACAAACAAATAAATAATCAAATCAAATCTCAACAAATAAATAGCTGCGTGCAGCGTCCTAACCTAACGTAACAAGCCCGATCTGATCGCCACCGCCGCGTGCAGACGCTGCACCGGACGCCGCGACCAATCAGAGGACGCATCGATGTGAACACGTCGCTACAAGTTCGTACACAACAACTGACCGCCACCGCGCACGTCACCGCGGACGCGAGCTGAACGCGTTGGTTTGGCCAAGCCTTAAATAAATAAAAAGAACTTTGCTTTTCCTTACCAGCTAGTACACAGTAGGTTACTTTATATAAATCTTTATCTAAACTAAACGTGTATAACTATAAGTGTGGGTATATACTCGTTGTTATTGTTTTATTCTGATAATGTAATTTTCTAAGTCCTTTTTATGTTGATTAAATTCTAAACTAAACAATAACTACACTGTTTACGTCATTGGAGCAGTTTTTGTCCGGTTAGGAACGCCTTTGGCGGTGAAAGCCTCCTCCAAGCATTTCCATTCACTCCTGACCCGTGCTATTCTGGTGGAGTTGCTTCCCGCTACTTCCTTGATGTCACACCACCTCCTTGTTGGTCGACCTCGTCCGTTTGACGTCTCCAGGAATCCAATTTGTGGCTATTTGTGTCCATCTGTCTATTGCCCAGCACAGTACATATGTATATTTTAATTAATCATAATCATAGACCAGAAAACTAAACAATTGATGAAAATATTTTTTTTTTCAACTAGTTTGTCTTTGTTTTTTAAGTTTATACTCCGTGATGTCACGAAACGGTTCAGTCGGAAGACCAGCGTTGGTTGTACGTAAATACAACCAACTAGTACCCATAACACAAGCTCTGCTTAGCTTGGGGCTAGATGATGCTGTGTGTATTGTCTAGCATTATTTATTTATTTATTAAACTCATGCTGAGACAGGGCCCGTTTTGTAACTCTAACAAACTGTCTATGTTCTTTTGTTTTAAATTGTATGTCTGTGTTTGAATGAATGAATGAATGAATTAACACTTTATTTGTACTTACAAGTAAATAAAAGTCTTATATCTAAATGACAAATTCAAAGTACAAAAGGCGGCCTTATCGCTGAGAGCGATTTCTCCCAGGCAACCTTGGGATGAAGAAAAAGATATAAGAAAATAAAAAGGGTTCCTAGTGCACAGACAGGAAATAACAGAACTTATATACTTACCTAATACATACATTTTTATAATACAAACAAACTTACCTATACTATCTAATAACATGGAATTACAGAAAAAAAAGAAAAAGAAAATAACAATAAACGAATACAGTAGGTCCAAAAGAAATAATTATAATAAAAGCTAACTATCCAATTAAGTTGCAATAACATCTAAAGTTACAGAGTCGGGAAAGAATGAAATGAGTTACAAATAAACGTTTCTATTTCTATTAATTGATTACGACCTCAGTGGCGCAGCGGGAAAAGGTCTGTCTGCAACGCAGGAGGTTGCGGGTTCTATCCCTGCCTCGGGACGGATGTGCGTGCAATCTGCAGATCATTGATCGGGTACTTCTAGGCTTTTTCTATGTTTAGTAAAAATATGTATAGTATCTGTTCTGTTTATACTTTATCTATTGTATTGTTTTAAATATATCAGTTATTTATTGATATGGATCAGTTGAGCTGCCTGTAGATTGTTTGCAAGCGTTTGCAGTTAGCTCAATTGTTTCAAGTGTAAGTAAATACTTGTTCTAATTTATTTCCATTATTTCATTGTTAATTATTTTCTTTGTAATTTTGTAGGTACATATGTATATCACAAGCTCTGCTTAGCTTTGAGAAGATGCTGTGTGAATGGTCTTTAAGTCATTCGACAAAATTACCTTCAAAATCTAAACTTAACAGCCTAAATAGTCGCTGTCTACGATTTCTTACGGTCAAAATTATATACCATTAAAGGTAACTTATAACTAAATAACAAACAAGACTTACTTTTCCACTACTGTCCATAAAAGAAAACACTAATTGATTTATATTCTAGATAACATGGCCTTTTTTTATTCGGCGAGGAAATTCGTTTACGAATAAACTGGTCTGGGGAGGACCAGAGTTATATGAGACTCGACGGCCTGTAAGGGACGTAATACCCACTAAAACCTCTCCGGTTTCCCTCTTTCGCCATTTTCGCCAACCACGGGAACATTTAAAACCCACCGCGGCAGATAACATGGCTTAGATTTAGCTGTCAAAGCCAACGATATTTGGGTAATTTTTGACCTTGTTGCGAACGCAATCAGTTTATTTCTAACTGCATTTTCTGACCCAGACATTCAAATTGACCCAAAATGACCGAAATGACCCCAAATAATCCAAATGAACCGAACCACATTGATGACAAAAATTTTCCCTCATTTGGGTCATTTCGGGCCAGAGCACATAACGACAGGTTGCAATCAAAAACTCAATCACGAATTAAACTATTTGATCTGTTTATGCACGCGGCAGGACGTTGTTTCTATGGAAACGTTAAAATGGTATTCCTATCCCATGGAAACTAATTTTTGGGATACTAGTTTATGTCCGCGGCTTCGCACGCGTTGTTTCTATATACGTTTAAAGCTGATTTCTATCCCATGGGAACCGATTTATGGGATAAGAAGTAGCTTATGTTTGATTCCAGGATTAGAATTATCTTTGTGCATCAAATTTCAGCCCGATCCGTTTAGTAGTTTTGGCGTGAAGAAGTCACAAACATCCATCCATCTATACATTCATCCAAACTTTCGCATTTATAATAATAATGTGATGTGATAGTGTGATGAGATTAGTGTGATAAAGTAGCTTATGTGTATTCCAGGTCTAGATCACCATCTATCCGAAATTTCAACCCGATCCGTTCAATAGTGCTGGTTTGAAGAAAAAACAAACAAATCCACCCGACCTAATGGATCAGAGTGGAATAGTGGTAAATAATCCACCCGGGCTATGGATCAGAGTAAAGAAAAAAGTAGAAACTAATCCATTACTGGATTAGCTCAGTGGATCAGAATGGAATGGAGCATCCATCAATGCAATAAAACCCGCATTTATAATATTAGAGTGATCATCGTTTAGAATTCATCGGATATTTTCCTAGGGGCTTCTTCTCCTTAAAAAAGATCCGATACACTCTCGACTACATCTGATTTAAACAGCAGTTCTAGATTTATTTACAGTAGTTATTATAACTTAAATTGCAACGAATTTACCCGACTACCAACGGAGGTGGGTCATGAGGTTGACACCCAATGTATGTATGTAGCCCATAAATACTCGTATGTTCCCATGTAGGGCTAAAACAACCAGTCAGATTGCAACAAATGCGCTATTGAATGGTTTGTCTCAATAACCCCATGGTTTTAGGATATGTGCATGTGACGTTAGATAAAAATACGGGTCTCAATATAGCGGGGTCTAATAATTCGTAATCAAAATGCAGCCAATGAGCGATGGAAATAGTATGATTTTTGTTATTGTAGTGCGTAACCTCTCACACTCAGGGTAATATTTAAGAACTGAGGGAAGGATGCGTCAAGCGATCAAGTCCCGTCGAAGTAGATTTTCTTGTGGGATATTATTTGTTAATTTTGAAAAAAGTATGAGTGTTGAGATACCACACACTCACAAATCTTTAATTTGACCAGCGCAGCTCTCGATTTATGAATTTTGAAACAAGTTCTACATTAATAACTTCGTTATGCAACGAATTTCACCTTAAATTTCTACCAGATCTAGCATTTTTTTCGTTGAATTCCGTTTTGCGGTAATCCACATTTTCCGCTCGCAGAATTGCAAGCTTTGTAAAGTTAATTAGTTTTCATGTACCGTACATTTTATATTATGATTGTAGCTGTTTGGGGAGTAGGTAATAGCTTTTATGCTACACCTGCTCGGAAAGTTGTTTATTCTTTTTCCATTTATAGAATAGAAAGTATGTCTTTGCAGGCCTATAGGAAACCGGGTGGAAGAATTCTATGGAATTTCATTTCTCACGTGTTTTAGCGGGAGGAAAAAATGTATGGAAATCCATTTCTAACGTGTTTTTTTTAAATTTCCTAAAAGATCGGCCGGTAGCTATGGTTATTTTCGTTCGGTCAAACGACAAAAAGTTTTTACTCCAAGTCCATTAGGCCTCCTCCGATTTCCGAACAATATTTTGAAAAAAGAACCCTAAGGCTGGCGTGGTCAATGAGGTTCTACCAACATCATTGGGCGCGATTTCAATTAATAATTAATTCTGCTTTTTATTTTCCTCGAAGGTGTAGTCTAAAAAAACGACACACTCGGTAGGAATTGATCACTTTCTCGCCTTGGTGTAAAATGCACTATTAATATTCGCACTTCGAGTCTAACACGCACGCTCCACAACGGAAATTTGGTAAATCTCTAAAAAAATACAAGCATACCTTATATTTTTATACTAACTAGTTACTGATTGATGGGTCAAGGTTTAAGCTCTGGGGCATATTCCCAGAGGTCCACGACTCCATTGTTTTCAAAAAACTTAAGTTTATACATTGATTCCCAACAGTTCCACGACATTTCAAAATAAGTGATATTTACTTTCCCAAAGGGTCCATGGAATTGTTTGGTACATACAGTTAGCAATTAAAGCTTCGATAAGATAGGACAAATATTTGTTTCTACAGAAAATAAAAGAAAAAGTATAGATAAATCAGGACTCTTTCTTGGATCACAAAAGATATTAAAGAACGTTGAATTATATTAATCCTATACTAAATAGACTAAAGCATTAAAAATCACAGTTTCGGTATTCTATTTCACAACAAGCTGTTCCCCGAAGGGTCCCATCTTTGTTTCACGCGTAATTAATTAACTTAGGTCTGAAATTATTTTGAAACAATGATACTGTCACACTGAAGGACAACAAACTGCAGCAAAATAACAAAACGGGCAAGTGCGAGTCGACTCGCACACGAAGGGTCCACCATCGTACAAAACTATTTCACAAAGGAGACCCTAAAAACAGATTTTTTGATGGAAAAGTGTAAAATATATTGATGAGTTGTTGTTACAACGACAAAAGAAATAGAAAAAAACCTCTGTGAAAATTGCAACTGTCTAGTCTACCTTTTACGAATAATAAGATACAGCCCGCTGACAGACGGAGAGACATCGGTCGCTTAGTAGTAGGGTCCCGTTGGCATTCATTGGGAAAGGCACCCTAAAAACTACAGGAATACAAGAATTTATTAATAAAAACATATTTTACACGTCAATTGTTTCGTAATTATACAATATTACAATTAATAATTTATTAATATTGTGATTCAGGGTCATAATGACCCCGCCATGCAGGCATTACAATGTGTAGGAGTTCCGTTCAAACAAACAAAACAAAACTATTTTAGTAGAATAAACAGTTATGAACAGAAAACTTCATCCTTGGAGAGAACTTTCAAAGATGAAGTTTCCGTAACATGTTCTCAGTTGAGAACTTGGATAAGCAAGTTCATTTATTTACTACTTAACCCCGATGGTAACCATGGTCGATTCTGATTTTAATGAAATCCCTCCTAAGACCCCGCGTACAATTCCTTGTACACTACATTTTTAACTTTATAATTTGTTATAGAACTGGACCTGGATTACTTGGAGCGCGGCGGCGGCGCGCTAACGGGCGGCGGCGCGGCCAGCGTGGAACCGAGCCCTGATTCGCTGGACCTCGTCAAGGTGGTGCTGCTGGGTGCGCCGCATGTCGGGAAGACCAGTATTATACAGGTGAATGCAACGAACATTCAAGACCTAGAAACCCTTTTGAATAATTAAATGAAAAAGATGTACTGTCGTAACCTTAAAACACAAATTACAATTATACTTATCAAATTTAAAAAGAACTAAGACAAAAGGAGTAAATTCAGGACATGGTAGACTAGTCTAGCAAGTGTTTTTCTAAGAACGTACTTACACAAGCATGCTAGATTTTCGCTAGATTCTACCAGAGTTGTACTTTCACTTTGACACGTCCGTGATCATGTGTAAATTCTCACCTCTCCGCTTAAGATCCAAGCCATTAACTAAGATCTACCTACCTACCCAGAGAGAGTTTAATTTTTGACACGCCCGACTCTGTTATCTAATCTTAAGCATCTTTTCTGATTAGTCGGTAAGGTTCCGGTGCGACATCAGCTCGCTCGGTATACGCGGTACCGAAACCTTACCGAGCGCCTATATTTTTATGGATCGTTCCTGATTAGGCGGTAAGCGCTGTAAAATGTTGGATGACGCGTGCAGTACTGATTCGGCACTGGACGTTTCACCACCAGACCTACCAGACTGAAAACGTCACGTCGTCGGTCGTTTTTATCATTAAATGTAATGAAAAAAATATGTACATATAAAGCCTTATTCCTATAGCTAAGAATAATAAATAAACTTATAGTAAAAAAGTATACAGACTTTTTCCAACAGGAATCGTATTCCACGCACTCGCGATGCCGTGTTGCGCTCGTGTTCATGAGAACGAGTTTATAGTAGGAGTATAATACAAGTCAATACCAGACGGATGGCTTTGCTGCCATCCTCTGTAAAAAGACGGCATCCCTGATGCGCAGGTTACGGGACAGCTCTTACACCATCCTAAAAACTATAGCTGGTAGAATCACCTCACCCATGTGGAAATGCTTCATGGGGAGAGTGATATAATTTTGTATTTAAATTGATTTGATTGAATTTTGTATTCATTTTTAGTAGATATTAGTTATAACTTATAACTAACCCTAATTATAAGTTCTACCTTTACTAAAAAATTATGGATTCTAGTTGTCCGAAATAAAATATTGAATTTGAATTTGAATACACAACTGTAAAGACAGTTACCGCGTCTAAACCATTTTATAGTGGATATAAATGAGCGACACACGGTCCGGCACGGTCTCATATTATGCCGTATGCATGTGAAAGGGGCCGAAGAAGACATTATTTCACTACGTCGCAAGCGGCTATGCATAATTTTTTCAGACAAGTGTGAAAGTGCTGGCGGTGCAGTAAGCTTTCGACTTCTGAGCGTGCTGATGTTGTACCGAAACCTTACCGAGTAATCAGAAAACGGCCTAAGGCCTTTCATTTCGCCTGCTACCATTGTGTGTGTTGAACTTTTAATATCGCAATTGCAATTTAGTATCGAATCTGTTGAACAGTTTTCATTAAGCTGAGTTCAATGCAATGTAATTTTAATTTATTTTATGTATGAATTCATTCACAATAATCGTTTCTGAATCGGATCAAATTGAATTATACGGAGATTACCTGGACATCAAATTTATTTCTGAATACCTACTTCACAAACTATATGGAATACTAGTTTCTGCCTGCGGATTCGCACGCGTTGTTTCAGGGATATAAAGTAGCTTTAGATATGTTATTTCAAGCTAACAAAGAAATATGGAAAGAGTTACGTTCAGAGTTTCGAGCATTCGTAACGAATACATCCGACAGAAAACCAAAGTTATAGACATAGCTCAAATAATTACAAACAGCAAAAAAATAGCAAACTGAAGTGGCAGTGGGCCGGTCATATCTCGCGAAGAACCGACAACCGCTGGGGTAAACGTGTTCTTGAGTGGAGACCGCGACTCTGCAAATAAAGTGTAGGACGCCCTCAGGCCAGATGGGATGACGACCTGCGAAAGACTGCAGGCAGATGCTGGATGCGGCAAGCTGAAGACAGGGCGCTATGGCGCTCATAGCCCCTTATGAGCGCTATAGCGCTCTGTCTTCAGCTGAACTGCGTCGTTACCTCGCTCTGAGGCGTTCCATGTAAGGCTTGAAGTGCAAGCGAGAGCGCTCGACATCCGTCTCTCTCCTACTTGAGTGAGCGATTCGTCTGCGTGGACAGCTGCTATACTATAGTACATTTACATGTTTTGATCGAGTATCAAATGCTACCATTCCATCAGTATTTTCTTAAGACGTTGTCACTTTCAACTATCGTCAGTAAACCGACTTTACAGACAACCAATTTTTTTTTTTGGTATATTTTTTTATTAATCGTCTTTTCACATTCAAGGAACCAAAGAAAAAAAAATGTATGTGATTTGAGTTTTATTACCACGGGGATCCCGCGAGTACTGAGATCTGGGCCTAGTTTGATAACCAAACCGGTAGGTTTTTATTGATACGCTGTTAACCTCAATAATAGTTTTAGTTTAGTGAAATTTACCTTACCTATTATTACTAAAATCAATTCGTATCCATTGGTAATTAAATAACAAACCGACGAATATTAATCAGATTTATTTAGGTTACATTTAAATGAGTTCAGAGTTAAACAAAATTATTGAGGCCAATCAGTTTATATGTCAAGGATTTTGGTCGTTACAATATTAACATTATCAGTATCAGTCTTCATTTTCAATTATTGTTTCAGAAAATATATTTTGGTAAAATAAATTCTATATTGTATTGTGCGCACTAGGTTTCACTTACTATGAATAATTTATCTAGTATTTACCCTTTGGACTACAAATTACATCGTTACTATGGAAATGTTTAAAGATTATTTCTATCCCATGGAAACTTATTTATTGGATAAGAAGTTACAGTAGCATATGTGTTATACCTACTGTGCAAATTTCAGCCGATCCGTTCAGTAGTTTTAACGTGAAGACATACATACATCCATCCATACAAACTTTCTCATTTCTAAAATTAGTGTGATTCTATTTTAAAGCTTTTATCAAATCTTTGTAAAATGAATGAATTTTAAAATGTGGATCCTATTTCAATTCCTATTTTAATGGGACGATTCTCAAAAAATCTGTGGACAAATTAATATAAATAAACCAAGATCCATTTTCAAGAAATTTGTTAGAATGTGTATCTAATGACAATATTAATTCCCAGTAGACCTACGATAAATCAAACCTGATCTACCGATTAAATTTCCCATTTTCGGTGTCACCCTTAAAATATTCACGTATGAATATTAAACCATGCAAGATTAAGTAGATATCTGATATGATATTTAATATTTACCGACAGAGCGTTACCTTGGCCTGGATTATATCACAAGAGAGTGATTTGATTTATGATACTAAGCGTTTGTACAAAGCTTTTGCCTAAAACAACAAATGGGGTATCGATATCCATACTTTAGATAAGATAAACTTTATTTGAAGCTGAAAAATATAACATTATTATGTACAACACCATATAATCTACATATATAATAATACACACATATAAAAATACCTTAAAGCTTCAAAATATCGTTCGACTCAGCATAAGTTGTGATTATAGCTACTACAACGCTGATCTTCCGTCGAAACGATTGCGTTGAGTCACGTACGCGACTCTATGAAAAGAAAAGTTACCAAAAGGAAAAGAAAAAAGACCAATAGAAGCTATAGATATAAAACCAATAGAAGCTATAGACCTATAAATAATTAAATATCCTACGATAGATTACGTAACACAACTATGTTCATGATAACACCGAGAAATAACATTTTTAAGATGTAATATTACACAATACCAAAACAAAAAAAGAAAGAAAGAAAGCAATCATGTACAGGCAGACTGAGCCAAATTAATAAATACTAGCCATCAGATGATCCGAGCAAGAAGGCGAGGAGAGAGACTTGTGCAGGTTGAGCACTTATTACAATAATTGTCACACTACAATACACATACTACAAAATTGAATTTCATTTCTGAGATCTTCAGTGGTTTTCTGGTGATCCGAAATAAACGTTTTTAAGTTTGGCCCTAAAATTTAAAAAACACTGAAGCTCCCGTATAGGTGGTGGGATATTGTTCCAGCACTTAGCTGCAGCGTACTGGAAACTGCCTCTAAAAGCTGCCGAGTCGTGTTGATGTGTCGAATGTTTAGAGCATTTGCGCAATGATCTCGTCTTGGACATCCAACTGAGTTTCTTGTATAAATACCCCGGCGTACGGTACTTTATCACGCCAAAAAGTAAGCAGGCGAGATGGAGCTTCTGATGCGCTCTCATACGGAGTATTAAGTTCTGATTCAGAAAGGGGGTGACGTGAGTCCGGGGATGAATTTTAAAACAAAGCAGAACAAGCAAGATCACTTTTTCTTATACATACATTCGTAAGATATGACTATGAATATAGGGTAGGGTAAGGCAAAGATGACAAATCACCACCGAGGCGAATTTCTCTACCCTACCAGGGGGTTTGTGAATTGTGAGAGACATCCCCACTTGATAAGAAAAAAATACGTTCATGAAACAACTATTTCATCCAACCCTTTTTCACAAATATCCCAAAGGCCACTTTATCCCAAAACTTCGTTATGATGAAGATCAGTTTAGGTCTCAAGTTCCAAGACCTTTTCATTTTAGTCCTAGTGTAGAGGTCCCTTGTGTGCTTTTTATCTTTCTTATGAACGAGCCCAGTTTCTGAAGTAATAAGTAAAGTGACATAATAAAAGCGCGGAGTAGCGACATCGTTACTGCTGACAGGCATGTGCTGCGCGAACTCCATTTAAAGCCGCTAGCCCACTGTGGTGCACGCTGTGCACGCCACGTGCCGCATTTTAGCTGCGTGGGTTCGTTTGGTTTTTTTTTTAATTTATTTATTTAGACGCACAAAACATAAAATAATCATAGAATATACAAAACATATATAATATGGATTTAGAATTTGATCATTTCACAAATTATGTGCATGCAGAGAATCATACGAGCAAAACATGTAGAGCAAAAAATGTTTGACAACAAGGGTCTACGTTTCCACTGCAGCACACACTGTACATGAAAATTAACTCACGACTGATTCAAAACTGTTCTGCGCTACAGTTGTATGTACAACTGTACGAAAGTGAGTGAAGCTATGCAAGTGCCATATTTGAGCAATGACGTTATTAAACTCATATTTGGCGTGTTCGTGGATTGCAGTGGACGTTATCACATACATTTTCTTGCAAAGCAAAGCTAGGCACCGTGCGCAACAGTGGGGCTGTGGCCTAACTTGCGAGCTTACTTGGAAGCGTGGGTTTATATGTACGTGGTTGGCGGGCACTCTTAACTGCCTCCAAACTGTCCTCCAAGCATCAAAACGGCTAGAGCAATTTCGATAAATGAGGTAGTTATTAAAATACTCGCCTTGACTCCCTTACCTTTCTCATGGGAAAAAAATAACCTCAAAACGTTTCCATGGAAACAACGCGTGTGAAGCCGCGAGTGCTAGTTCAGAAATACTTTACAACGACCTTAGTGACTCAGAACGCAAAAAATTTCACCTTCAATCTAAAAAGATTACCTTTTTATAGCTGTAGCCAAACTTCCAGAATTCACGTGGAAGAAGAAAGGAATATTGAAAAAGTTTTCACCCTACACGACAATGTCCCTGAAGAATAAGCTATGAGATTAGATTACTATGTTAGAGAACCGTATTCTCAATTCGCCTTTTGTTGAAGAGGATTAATATTATACTAGCAACTGCCAGCGGCTTTCCAGAAAGAGAGAAAGAAAGAAAGAAAGAAAGAAAGAAAGAAAGAAAGGAAGAAAGAAAGAAAGAAAGAAAGAAAGAAAGAAAGAAAGAAAGAAAGAAAGAAAGAAAGAAAGAAATCATGATCATTATTTATTATATATCGCTTTAATGTCGTCGTACGTTACTTCGTCAAAGCGCTTCTGTTTCTTAGTTGATTTTTCAATCATTATAAAATTAGATACAAATAAATGATAAAAACTAAAATTTTACTTTACGGTAAAAGAAAGAAAAAGAAGAAAAAAACTCAATTTACCTTAATACTCAATAGATGAAGGATCTTTTGCGAAGAGTAAAGGTTGTGGTAGAGTGTCATATCAACCAGGGCCGCGATCACGGTGTAGTAAGTGTACAGTACCCGGCGATAAATAATGCACATCGATCTGTGGAAAGAGACAATCGGTTAATTTCGGCTTCGTAGAGCGTTATCTCTGTCGCACACTACCTATACGACTGACGAAACATCACTGTCATGTCAGTCGTTGTTCAAGTGCGGTAGAGAACGGTCGCGTCCAATTCAAAATATATATTGAGAGTTGTTAACACCCCCAAATTTAAATAATTTAAAGTTGTACTATGGCATCTTTAGGAAAAAGAGGGAAGCCTTTACAATAGGTATAATGGTGTTTATTATGTACACTGCAGCTGTAATTTTTCAAAATAATTAAATACGTAAACATAATGTGAATATGTTTTTTTTAATTTATTTTACTTCAACCTAAGCCAACACTTATAGAAAAATTGGTGTATTTTATACGAAGAATAAAAAATTATCAAAAGAAGCAAGTCACAATTGTTTCAACAGCTCCTAATAGATACCGGACTGTTTGTATTTCGTGCGACAGAGATAACGCTCTATGAAGCCGAAATTAGCCGATTGTCTCTTTCCAAAGGTCGATGTGCATTATTTATCGCCGGGTACTGTACCTAGTGGCATTACGGCTCAAGCGTTAGCAGTTGAAACGTTAGGGTGCACGTTCACAGGCCTGCATCGGACATTATCATCACTTACTACCTGAGTTTACTACACCGTGGTTGCGCCCCTGTGCAGTCGTGACATTTTCATTTCAAACTAAAAGCGCCATCTTTTCAGTCTGGTCGAATTATCTATACTAATATTATAAAAAGGAAAGATTTGATTGTTTGTTTGTATTGAATAGTCTCCGAAACTACTGGACCGATTTAAAATTCTTTTACCGATAGAAGCCCGCGCGGTAAAAAGTAGCCTATGTTCACCAGGAATAATGTCCTGAATAACATAGCGACTGTTATAGTGCAATAGCTCACAACCCACAAAACCCAAATTTTACAGGAGAGCGAAAAATGTTTTTTATTTCTATTTTATTAATACAAATAAACTATTTTTATATTATTTTGTAGTTAGTAGTATTACATAATAGGTATAGACATTAAATTCTGACCTACTGCTGCTAATTTAGGATTTAGTGTGGCTTATGAGATATTACATATAAAATTTATTTTTGAATAAATTTATTTTGGTGCGATGTGTGTTATTGCTTTTAACTGAATAGTGCAGGAAATGTATTTAGGAAAAGTAAAGTGTATGAAAGTTTATAAAATCGAACGAAATAAATTTTCAGTTTTATTTTATGAATGTTATTATAAATGAAAGGCAAATTTATCTTTGAAAACACACAAACTAGTAGTATAAAAACCCACGTTAAGACTTACATACCTGTCGGACTGTCGGTACCTAATACAAAAAATAGTTCCTCAGGACTACTACATTACACATTTTAATAATCCTAAATTAACAGTATAAAAAAAAACATACAATGTGGAGGAACTTAATTGGTACTTAGGTACTTAAAAATATTATTCGTATGGCAGATTATCATAGAAGTGATTTTGAAATTCATCACGAAAGTCTAGAATACCTATTCACTTTTGTCAAGCCCTATTACGAAAGTCTAGAATACCTATTCACTTTTGACACGCCCTATTGCACTCCTGGTTGATGATTCATGGAATGGTCTCTTAAGACCCATGGCAAGGAAAACAAAAGCCAGCAGCGAGTTTTATGCCTTAGCGGTACGAATGATTACGTGTTGATAAGGGACGATGTGGCTGAAAATTCAGCATGAAAGTCTAGAATACCAATTCACTGTTGTCACGCCCTATTGCTCTCCTGGTTGACGATTCATGGAATGGTCTTTTAAGACCCATGGCAGGGAAAACAAAAGCCAGCAGCGACTTCTAAGCCTGAATAGCGGTACGAATGATCACGTGTTGATAAGGGACGATGTGGCTGAAAATTCACCATGAAAGTCTATAGTACCAATTCACTGTTGACACGCCCTATTTCTCTCCTGGTTGATGATTCATGGAATGGTCTCTTAAGACCCATGGTAGGGAAAACAAAAGCCAGCAGCGAGTTCTAAGCCTTAGCGGTACGAATGATCACGTGTTGATAAGGGATGAATGTGGCTGAAAATTTACCATGAAAGTCTAGAATACCTATTCACTTTTGTCAGGCCCTATTGCACTCCTGGTTGATGATTCATGGAATGGTCTCTTAAGACCCATGGTAGGGAAAACAGAAACCAGCAGCGAGTTCTAAACCTTAGCGGTACGAATGATAAAGGAGTTTTGGTAGTCTTGCGATAGGTTTCCTTAAATTCGTAATAAGTAAGAGTATTAAAAAGTGTCATGATGACGCAAAACTAAGTGACAAATGGCGGTCTTATCGCTCAAGAGCGATCTCTACCAGACATCATGGTTTTCTGTTATATTCTTAGAATTAATGCAAATTACAGTTTATGGTATGTTAACTATTTTTAACCGAGTTCGATAAAATCTTTATGACTCTGTTGTGTTTTATGTACCCCATGGTATTTATTAAATTTTTATGCGTAAACTAATGTAATAAAAGTAATTTGTAAGGTTTTAAGATTGTATGTATCCTACTAATATTATAAATGCGAAAGTTTGTGAAATGTGAAATTTTTGTTACCTAGGATCTTCAAAACTACTTAACAGATCAAGATGAAATTTGGGATTCACTTAGAACGTAGCCTAACTTAAACAATAGGCTTATTATACCGAAAATATGCGAGCGAAGCAGCAGGCAGAATAGTTGTAATAAATTATGTAGTAGTGTATTTAATAAATGGGTCTAAATTAAATCTTATATCCTCTGTTCACATCTATCCACTTTAACAACTTTGTCTCTCTCTCCCAATAAGGTTTGCTGGAAGAGAACTCTTATTTTTCCTGCTAAATGTTTTACTAGTAGATACATACCTATTTTGTACATAATTTATTTATTTATTTATTAAGTAACTAGCTTCTGCCCGCGGCTTCGCACGCGTTGTTTCTATAAACGTTTAAAGGTGATTTTTATCCCATGGGAAATGATTTATGGGATAAAAAGTATCCTATGTTTGAATCCAGGATTAGAATAATCTGTATGCAAAATTTCACCCCGATTCGTTCAGTAGTTTTGGCGTGAAGAGGTAACAAACATCCATCCATCCAAACTTTCGCATTTATAATATTAGTGTGTTATATTTACATTGC
This sequence comes from Eupithecia subfuscata, assembly GCA_963564075.1. Lineage (NCBI taxonomy): Eukaryota > Metazoa > Arthropoda > Insecta > Lepidoptera > Geometridae > Eupithecia > Eupithecia subfuscata. The sequence goes on from OY751117.1 coordinate 10,142,968, forward strand.
CATTACAGTGCAGCACCAAAGCGACAAAGAAATGTAAAAAAGGCAATATGATTATGTGACAACTGTGGGTTGCGAGATATTGTATCCAAGTTCATTGAATAGTGATGTTACGTGGTATTGCCTTTGGTGGGTTGTGAGAAATTGTTTGCATATTTTTAAAGTAGTGATGTTGATTGGTATTGCATCTTGTTCTCTATGGCAATGAAATAATTTTTGTTGGTTACGAGCTATTGCCACCTAATAGAGGAAAAAATTCCCTACAATTCTGTATACTTAACTCAATTTCGTATTTTTTGTGGGTTATGAGGTATTGCACTATAACCGTCGATAGGCTACTTTGTACCTCGGGAAAATGCTTCATTCCTACGGGAAAATGGGTAATAGGACAACGGGTAGTAAGAATGCAGCTAGTTTAAAATAAATTGATAGAAAAACTCATCCATCATCCATTCTGTACTTAGATAAAAGCGAATGTAATTTTGCTTGTCTGTGTGTTTTTCACCTAAACTGTTGAATGGATCAGGCAGGAAGATAGACAGTAAATTAGGGGACTGGACATGCTGTTTTTTTATCCCGTTAAAGTGCGTACGAAGCCGCGGGCCGAAGCTAGCTATAAAACCTTCTTAGCAAAGGATCTCATTTTACGTGAGTGTACAACCTTTTTTGCAACAGAAAGTCTGGTTTTCGGAAAACAAATATGTAGATTTTGTTTCTATCGAATCGAATACCGATGTATAGGCAATTCACTTTGAATATTCTATGAATATATTACAGAGGTAGGTAATTTGACTGCCGCAAGCGTGGTTTTCAGTAGAAATAGTTATAAATGAGCTGCCAACTGCATTTACCAGCGTAAATTGGAATTTAGACTGTTGCTGAGGGAGGATATAGGTACAAAGGGAATGGTTTCGTTTGGCTAAATTTAAAACCTTTATATGAATAAACGAATTTTCGTGAATTTTCGTTTGAAGTCTGTTTTCTTCATCCAGCAGGGTAGACATTTTAGATTACAAATAATATTACCTATATTAAATTAAGGGAGTAAATTTATTGGTATTTATTTTAAATATTTGATCAGCTGGAAAAGTCAGCTTAAAAACTACTTGAGCAGCATTAAAAGTTTTGATCGGCTGTAAAATAAAAACCACCAGCAACACTTGGTCGGCAACTAAGTTATTTTTGGTCAGAAAATAAATAGCTGTTTGATCGGCGAAATTAATGTTTTGATCAGCAGAATTAATTATATGATCTGCAGGAATATACAATTATTTTTGATCAGCCAAAAAGTGATTTTTTGAGCAGCAAAATTAATGTTTTGGTCAGCCGAAAAAGAAAATCGTTAAGCTGATAAAAAAAATAGGTATAAGCCATAATCAATGGGTTTGCTTTTAAATGTATGGTCAACTAAAAAATTATATTACCGCGATTTTATTGAAAAAAAGTATTAGTCGGTTAACACTTTCATGGCCCAAGACGCAGACGAACGAGCCTCTCGACCCTCGTGTGGCGGCGAGGCGGCGGCGCGCCCCGGCGGCGAGTCGCACCGCCGCGGTTGGGCGGTGAATGCGTTAAAGAACGTGGGGTTTTGATAGTCGAGTCGATACAGAGGCACGTACGAGGTAGGTAGGTAAGGTACCTATTTTTACCTTACCTAGCATTGTTGTTTTTGTAAGAAGGTATCAAGGTGCTGAGGACCCTTGTTCGTTGTTGGTCATGTCTGTCCTGTATCTGTAGCACCGGCACGACGACAGTGACATATAAACGCACGTAGGAGATAGGTAGGTAGGTACCTACCTTACCTCGCGTTGTTGTTAGCAATTGAAGGAACCCTTGATTGTTATTGGTCATGTACCTATGTCCGTGTGTGACACCGGTAGTGGCATAGGTACGTACAAACGAGATAGGTATAAGATACCTTACCTAAATACCTATTACCTACGCGCAAATCTATGTAAGTATATAAATGAACTCTCGGAAGTACGCGCGTGGCTGCGCAGTGTAGGTACCTTATTTTAATGGGTCAAAGAGACGCGGAAGCACGGGCGGAAGGGTGCGCAGGCGACGAGCACTCACACTTACTTTCGTTTGCCGTGAGTTAGTGTGAGTGCTCGTCGCCGCTGGTCGTTCCTTCCTACACGAAATACCTACCTAATGAACAACAAAAATGGAAAGACGTAGCTAGACCAAAGTGCGACCGAGACAACAATATGCACGTGGAACACGAACGCCGGCGGCGGTGGCGCCCCGGTCTATCTATGACTGAGGTGGATGGACCTAATTGGACCCAATCTCTTGAATTTTACTTACACTTACATCTTAGTATGACTGTCATCATCATCATCATCATCAGTATGACTGTAGGTATCTCATGAACCGTACCTACCTACAAACTTTGTAATTGTCTACTTTGTAGTACAAAGTAGACAATAGCAATTTTCAGAGGATTTAACAGAGGATCCTTTGTGTTTCGTTGATTATCTATAGGTAGGTACTATCGAAAGTAGTGTTTGCAACTAATGTGGGAGAAAAAGAGATACTTAAAACTTTTTTCTCGGTAGCCTTGTTGTCACAGATTTGAGATTAGGTACTTACCTATACACTTTTTAGAAATACCTAGACACATTTTCGATTATAGGCCTTTAATTTTAACACAAAAGGATAGGACAGGACCTTTAATTTTTCACAAAAGTTAATTAAATTTGATTGCACAATTAATGAAAATAATAACAACAATTGTTATTATTAGATAGATTGATGATTACCTACTATACTTTATCGCATCATCAGTACCTACATAAAATAATTTGGCAAGCAATAACACTATTTTTCACGACTCATTGGGTAGGTAGGTAGGTAGGTAGTTTGCGGGTGTCGTCGGCATTTTGACTCACTCATTCAGACGACATTCTGAATTTCAGGGTAGGTACCTACCTATTAGTACATTTGTTTTTCACAAAAGTTCGTACATATTTAATTAAGTGAGTATATCAGTACTTAGGTACTTACTTAAGTAAGTAGGTAGGTACTTATATCAGTTATCTAGCCGTACCGTACCTACCTACCTATAATAGGTACAAGCTCTGCTTTGCTTGTTGCTAGATTATGCTGTGTGAATTGTCCAGCATTAAAGTACTTATAGGCAGATACCTACCTTGGTAGGTAGGTTTTTATTTCTTTCCATTTCATTTCTATAACCAGTTTTTAACGAGTTAAGTACTCCCAAAGATTTATAACGTTAAAGATACCTATGTCCTATTTATACCTAAGTACGATTTATCTAGCTGTGTACCTAGTGTATTGTATTATTACAATACACTACATACCTAGATAAATCGTACAAACAGTTGTCTCTTGGCGGGAATCGAACCCACAACCTCCTCCTTCCTACCGATTCCGCGACGGGGCGCCGGGCGGGGCGGCGGCACGGCGGCGGCGGCCAGATGACTGCACGCACAGGTAGCAGGGCATGGATGGTTTTGAGCGAGCCGCCTCTCTCAGCGAGCAGAGCCGTTAGGAACATTATCTATCACCTGCGTATTTCCGACAGATATTTCCCAGTCAAAAATCCTAGAACCCGGCCGGGTACAGCGCCACCTTCCGGGTCAAGTTGCAAAACTAGACCATCCAGTGACCCACTCAAACACACCATTAAATTAAATGTCATCAAAATCGGTCCAGCCGTTGAGGAGGAGCTCAGAGACATACACATGTAGTAGATAGCTACAGAAGATTAATAATAATAAAGGGTATGTAAGTATTAAGATTAGCAAACCAAAAGTAATTTGACAGCTCGCCAAAACATTATAAAATCCGAACCAGGATTTGCTGATCTTTTTCATTCATATAATGCTGCAATATCATTTTAAAGGCATGCCAAAATTTCATTAAATCCGAATCACGATTTGCTGCTGCTTTACTAGTATATGCCTGCACAAATATTTAATTTACTGTGACATAAATTTTTTGGCTTCCCACTGTCACATTAGTTGCTGATCAATTCAGTCATTATGGCCGACCACTAGCTGCGGCTCAAAATATTTTTTCTGCTTGCAAAATCAATTTTTCGGCTGCCCAAAACCTCTTTAATCTGCTGATCGTTTAAATGATACCCTTAAATTAATAACCGAGGCTCTTCGGGTTTTCAAAAAACTATCTGAGCGTCTGGTCGAAGCGACGCGTGACCCGAGAGCTGGTGAATATCTGGCACAGCGTATCAGCATTGCCATACAGCGTGGCAATGCAGCCAGCATTTTGGGGACGCTTCCGACTGGTGTTGATATGGATCAGTTGAGCTACCTGTAGACTGTTTGCAACAGTCAGCAGTTAGCTCAATTGTTTCAATTGTAAATACTAGTATAATTTTCTTTGTGAATAAAGATGTATAATCTATCTTCTATCTATCTACTTATTATACGGAAAATACGCTTATTATACGGAATATTCGAAGCCGCGGGCAAAAGTTAGTAGTTAATAAAACCAAACTTTATCTACTTTATCTACTTCGCAAGTGTATTATTAACCAAACTTTATCTACTTCGCAAGTGTATTTAAGCTCTTGGACTGGGACGGATAAGACATCAATATCAACGGCGATAACATCACTCACCCTCGGTTTGCCGACGATATAATCATTATGGCAGAATCGTTGGAAGACCTTAGCAAGATGCTCAGAGACCTCAACACCGTTTCCCGACTGGTGGGTCTAAAAATGAACATGGGTAAGGGTGCGACATGGGCATTAGACATGATATTTGTCTTATATCACGTCTAATGCCCATGTCGCACCCTTACCGGTCTATGTTGGGAACAATATTATCGAAGTTGTTGATCATTACGTCTACCTAGGCTAAATGGTCCAACTAGGCAAGCCCAACTTCGATAAAGAGGCCAGCCGACGAATCCAACTCGGATGGGTACCGTTCGGGAAACTTCGCAATATCTTCTCGTCGCAGATACCGCAGAGCCTCAAGACGAACGTCTTCAACCAATGTGTGTTACCAGTGATGACTTACGGATCCGAGACGTAGTCGCTGACCATAGGCCTCGTGCAGAAGCTCATAGTGGCTCAGCGAGCTATGGAGAGAACTATACTCAGAGATTCTCTACGCGATAGGATCCAGAATACGGTAATCCGTAGAAGATCCAGAGTAACCGACATAGCTCTCAGAGTTAGCAGGCTGAAGTGGCGATGGGCAGGTCATAAAGCTCGCAGAACCGATAACCGCTGGAGAGTAAAGGTTTTCGAGTGGCGACCGCGATGCGAAACGGAGTGTGGGAAGACCTCCCACTCGATGGACTGACGACATTGTAGCAGTCGCAGGGAGTCGGTGGATGGAGGCGGCTCAGGAGTGTTATTTGTGGCGTCGTTTGGGGGAGGCCTATGTTCAGCTGTGGACGAATACCGGCTGATGATGATGATACTAAAATAATAACTAGTGCCTCATACTATTTTAGGTCTTAGATCAACAACTAATGAACCAAAATTTACAAAACGTGTATGGTAAATTCCTTACTTTTAAACGACTTTTTATTGCCTATCATTAACTTTATAAGGGTTTCGAAAGCGATCTTCGAAACACTAAAAACATTTGTCCGCCACCCAATGAAGTACATACTACAGACCGATATCTCATTCCTACAGCCACTGTTTATTCAGGGGAGATCGTTCGCGAAAAGTTTCAAATTTTACCTCTATAAAGAAAGATTATCGAATGAAGGCCTAGTACCAATACCTACCAAATTTAAGAATAAAGACCTGGCGTCTTCACAAACGTGTTCGTGACGATGGGCAAAACCTGGATTTCACACAGTGTCAGTGAAATACAAATAAGATAGTTGACGGTCCACTTGTTCAACAGTCAACTATCGTTATTTTTGCTATTTTCAAGAGCAAGTACCGTGTTGTACAACACAGGTCGTGCCCTGTGTAACACCGCTACATCTATTTTACCCCGCAATATTTTACCGAGGTTCAGCGCGCAACGGGATATTAACTACATTGTGTCACAGCTTTCAAGACAAAGCTATGTCACTTCTTTACTATTATGCGACTGATGGGTTTGCTGCCATCCTCCGCAAAAAGACGGCATCCCTGATGCGCTGATTGGAGTAGCCCCAACACCATCCTACAAACTGTAGCTGGCAGAATTTCTTCGCCGATATGGCAGCACTTTGTGCAAAAAGTAATAAAATTTTGTGTAGTTATTTGATTTAATTTAATTTTTGATTTAATTTATTTGATATGATTTAATTTAATTCTATTTATTTCTTTGTAATTTGATTAAATTTAATTTCATGTTATTTAATTGGTTTTAATTTAATTTTATGTGATTTAATTTGATCAAATTTAAATTAAATGTAGTAGGTAGACCAATACTAACATTTAAAAAATATCTATCTATGTAATGTATATCACATAATGTAGTACGTAATGTATAGTATATTACGTATATCAGTCATCTAGTACCCATGACACAAGCTCTGCTTAGCTTGGGGCTAGATGACGCTGTGTGGATTGTCCAGTATTATTTATTTATTTATTTAATATAAAATATCTTAATGCTACTAACAAATTATGGATTACACTTAGCTGAAATAAATGAATTTTAATTTAATTTAATTTCATTTCATTTCATTTCATTTCATTTCATTTCATTTAATTTAATTTAATTTAATTTCATTTCATTTCATTTCATTTCATTTCATTTCATTTCATTTCATTTCATTTCATTTCATTTCATTTCATTTCATTTCATTTCATTTCATTTCATTTCATTTCATTTCATATCATATCATTTAATTTCATTTCATTTATTAGTGTAGTGCTAACTTTGGCGTCTCCATATGAAATTTAAATAAAATGTACTCCTAGCCGAACTTCGTCTAATTTCAGTGTTCGTACTACTGGTCTTGGTCGAGGTTAGTTATAAAATACACAGGTGATTGATGCGTAAATAAATAATGCTGGACAATTCACACAACATCATCTAGCGTGAACTTTAAAATGGTCTTTTCTAAACACTGTCAAAGTTAATAGTACCATAAATTTTTCTGTGGTCCTGTAAATATAATCTAATATATAAATGTAATATATAAAGAGTATATTTAGGTATTCATCCTTCTCTTTAACGTCTGTGTGTCTTTTCATGAAATACCTTCAGTTCAGTTCAGTTCATTCATTAAAATCCATAGGTACCTTCCCACATTGGAACACTTGGTAACGTCAAATTTACAGTTTTATAACATTTTAAAGTAGAGGTTATTTAAATAAAATTGCAGAATAAATATACAAATACAATAGTAAAACAAGATTATCAGCTGTATTTAAAGCTGTAATCTAAAGTCAGATATAAAAGGGATGCTTTTGAAAACTTTGAAACACTGAAAAGCCCAGCTGTTTCCCATTACCTGAAATGCTACTGGCTGAAACACAGGCTGAAAGCATTAGTTTGTGTTCCACACGCTTATTAGTCTGATACAAGCGAGAAAGCCTACATTGTGGCTCTAATATTTGTTTATACCACGTAAATAGCTTTTGAAATAGCTGTTTGATAATTTACTAGCTGCGCCGCGCGGTGTAACTCGCGATATTAAATAACAAACATAGGTATTTGAATTATTTGGTCATCCCACGGAAACACTGCTCTTTTTTGATAAAGAGAAGAAAAATACATTTATTAATAACGACAATACAAACAGACACACACTTATTCATAGGATACTAGGTACATACAGTTGATAAAACACCCCAAAATTAAAAATTTTAAAAACCCGCCGACGTTTATTGGCTGAACAGATTTTCATGAAACATGGCTAAGAACACTCGGGATAAAATTATCTATGACACAAAAAAACTAAACGAAAATCGGTTCATCCGTTTGGGAGCTACGATACCAGATACGCAAATACACAGACAGACAGGTTTACCTTATAATACCCCTCTCTTTTTGCATCGGGGGTTAAAAAAGCCCTATAACTCATAATGTAACTACGGTAACGGTCTCTTATGAGATCTAGCCAGCGCTGGTCTTCCGTTAGAACCATTATAGATGTCTTCTTTTCCGAGATCAAGTAGCATATGTCTTAATCCAGGTTATCAAATCTATTCTGGTACTAAATTTAATCTAGATCCGTTCGGCCGTTTGAGCGTGAAGGACTAACAAACATACACACACAAGTACATAAAATTTACAATAAATGAGATTAAAAAAAAAAAAAAGTACATAAAAACTTTCGCTTTTAAAATATTAGTGTGATACATTAATAATGTCTGTGTAGATGTAGACTATATAAATTACTGTCTGTACATGAAAATGAGCTTTTAATGATGAGAAATATGATAGTCTTGTGGAATATTACTAAATTTTGAGGCGCATTTAATTTTGTATGGAATTTACGAATGTGAATATTACAGAGGTACTTACTTGAATGTAGAAGGTTCATACTGTGAGGTTCCTTTAGATTAAATTCTTGTCAATCTCCTGGATCATACCTACTTTTGGGTTCTTAATGTAAGCGCGCTTTTTGACAGGTTCAACGCAGTCGTCGAGTTTATTTTAATTATCTTTATCTATACTAATATTAAAAAGAGGAAAGATTTGATTGTTTGTTTCTTTGTATTGAATAGGCTCCGAAACTACTGGACTGATTTGAAAAATTCTTTCTCCGTTAGGAAGCTTATTTTTCAGGGAGTGACATAGGCTATATTTTATCCCGGAATTACCGCGGAAACGGGAACTACGCGGGTGAAACCGCGAGGCGATCGTCTAGTTTATTATAAAGGAGTTTTGTCACACAGTGACTATCATCGTTGGCACGAGAGGTGACAAAAAGCGTCTTAGAAGCTAGAGAGAGGAAACAGCAGGTAGCTCTAATCTGCTGCGACCTCTCAAAAGCGTTTGATGTAGCCGATCACGCGGTGCTCGCGACCAAGTTGGAATACTATGGCGTGCGAGGTACCGCGCTCACACTAATATCCAGCATGCTAAGATCTAGGTCGCAGGTAGTTGTTGGGGATAATGGGAACATTCGATCCTGTCCTCTAACAACGACCATGGGGGTAGCCCAGGGATCTGCGGTCTCGAACATCTTGTTCTCCATGCTACTCAATGATCTTCCCGAAGCTGTGAGTACTGCGGAAGTCTTCATGTACGCGGATGACGTGGCCGCCGTAGTTTCTGGTACAACAATAGATGCCCTAGAACATAATATAAACCTCACCGCGTCCACACTTGCCGAGTGGTTCAAAGCAAACGGGCTTGTTTTGAACATCTCAAAGACGCACTTTATGCACGTATGCCTGTCTGGACATCTACCTAGAGCCTTATCGGTTATCGCGGATGGGATGCCTATCGAACAGGTAGCTAAAACCACATTTCTAGGTTTTGAGCTTGACAGGAGTCTCACGTGGGAGTACCACATTGACAAAGTGTGCGGAAAGCTTGGTGGCGCATGCTACGCGCTCAGTCGCCTGGCCAGATTCCTGCCAAGGCACGTGGTACGCTCCTGCTATTATGCGACTGTCCATTCACTTTTGCAGTACGGAGCTGAACTGTGGGGGCGTGCTGCCGACTGGGAGCGCGCCTTCCGCATGCAGAAGCGCGCTATACGGGCAATAGTGAAAATACCGCAGGACGTCTCCGCAAGACCTCACTTTAAAGAGCTGGAAATACTGACTCTCCCATGCATTGTGATATTTCAGGTATCGGTATACGTGAGGAACAACATAGAATTGTTCACTAGGAATAGTGACGTTCACAGGTATAATACTAGGCGAGCGGACAAGCTTACGACCCTGCCTCGTACTCTCGCGAAGTCTGGGAAGTTAACGCGCATAATAGGACCGACAGTGTACAACAATCTTCCTGAAATTGTCACGAACGCAACTAGCCTCACATCCTTCAAGATCAAACTGAAGCACTGGCTCGCTAACCACAGCTTTTACAGCTACGAAGAATTCTTAGCCTGTAAAAGCGACTTATTGTAAATACCTATCTAGTTAATAGATAAACTATTTGTAAATTTTTGATTTTGACGTGTTATTCTTGAAATGAACGAAATAAATGATTATTGATTATTGATTATTGACTATGCCACTTCCGTAAGAGATCAATTCTTAGTAGTCGAGTTAGTAGTACATTATACATAGTCGACCATTATAATTTGGGATATTACCATTACTGTATGATGGTGTGACCGTCTACACTAGAAAGAGACTTGTAGGTATATTTTTATTCTACATTCTACAAAAAAAGAGAAAACTTTACCTCACCCTCAAAATAACAACAGATCTATCAAAGTACCCAGTCTCTTACATCAAGGTTTTTATCCGAAAAATCCAAAAACTCTGGCGACAGTTGCTTTTGATGGATTGCCGGAGAGGCAAGCTATTTATCAAAAATGTTACTCTTCCAAGTACCTGAAATTCCCGAAATATTTTTTGTTAACGAGTCCCTTTTATCATTTTCAGGGTGTTCTTATTTCTCTCGTTTTGACAACACACAAAGAGAATAAATTTAGAAACTGCCATATTTTGAGGTTCATTTATTTCATGGTACTAGGCTAATTTCCAACGAAGCGGAGTACAGCTGAGATGTGTAAAAATATACCACGTTACTTACAAAAATCTTGCTGTTTTTCTTTGACTTGACATTTTGTCAACAGAAGAAAACAAACGACTCTGAGAGGTTTATTTGTAACAGGAATAGTCAAATACTTAACACGGAGTCTAAAAAGCGTCACCCGGCCATCACGCTATGTACTCGATTCCTATTGTTTAAATAATATTGACCTGATAAAATCCCTAATCTTAGTCTATCCTTTGTTATAACTGTCAACCACCTATGTGAAGAAAAATAAATAACATTTTTATTTATTTATTGTGTCTTTCCCCTCCCCTCCGCTTCGCTGGAAATCGGGCTCTAGCTACTGACATTTTTTTTTCGACATATCCGTTCCATGTGTGAATTTTAGGTGTACAATTAATTTTCCAAGAAAACCTTGAAGTTGCGCCTAATTTAATTAAGGAAGAAGCCTCTAACTTTGGAAACCTCAAAGCTTGATTGCTTTGAGGACCATCCTGCCTGGCAAATAACTTCGTTCTAATCAACAATTTTGTTCCAGCAATTCGTGTGGAGCGACTTCTCAGAGGAATACCTGCCTACTGACAAGAAGCACACATTCTACCCTTCAGTCATCATCAACGAGCATCTCTATGAAGTCAAGATCACCGACGTCCCTGTCATACCTTACTTCCCTATCAACTCCTACTACGAATGGGCTCACTACAGGTTCTATGGTCTCCGCAACGCCACTGCCTATATCCTGGTCTTCGATCTATCCAACGTAGAATCCTTCCAATACATCAGGACTTTGAGAGACCAAATGGTCGAGAGCAGGGATATGAGGAACGTACCAGTTCTGGTCGTTGGGAATAAACAGGACCTTCTCTGTAGCAACACGCCTTCAGCAGCCAGTGGGTTACAGCAGTTGGCTATAGCAGAAAGCGCTTGCGGCGACTCTAGAGAGAAAAGACGGAATATTGTTAACTTAGTGAGAAAACACTGGAAGTGTGGCTACGTGGAGTGTTCGGCGAAGTATAATTGGAGGGTTATAGCTGTCTTCAAGGAGCTGATGGAGATGATAGACTCTATAGAATGGAGCAGTGGGGGGAGATCAGCAGAGCCACCTCCAGATTCCTCCGCTGGTGGGGCGGGGTCGCATGAAAACAAGTGTATAGTCGCCTAGCGTTTCAAGGTCCTTGTCGTGTCACTGGTGGTCACTTTTTTCATGATACCGTTTTTGGTTAGTGAATCTAGCCAGTGGAGAGACAATAATAAACTGAACTGGTTGTAACTTTGCGAGAACACGGACCTTGTGATTATTGAACAACGCTGGATTCATAAAGTCTCCGTGTAAGTGAAGTGCAATTTGTTCTGGCGTTGTAACTGTGAACATGGCAAGAGTTGTCAAAACACCAAAGAGGTGTCACTTTTTAAAACGTTAACTACTTACGTAAGTGTGATTTAAAGTTAGCAATGCTGAAGTGTTGTGATTCTGAATCTGTTCTCGATGCTATAAGTAACTTAGTAATTTTATTATCCTTCGATCCCTTTCTGCTCCCCTTTCCTCTTTGCCCCTATGAAAAGGCCGGGAACACGTGTCAAAGTTAGTAAGAGTATAATCTTGTTATAAACTTTCACAGCTCAAAGTTGCCAAAGTTGTGTTAGAGGTATGAATTTCGCAATAAGAGTTGCTTCGTGGTTTTAATGACATCAGGGTTCTTTAGGTACTCTTGAAAATAGTTTTAATGAAAACTGCAACTGGCATAAGGACTTACAAAATGTACAAATACACCTGAAATATTTGAGCTGTCTGCAGGCTGTTGTAAATAACCTAGAAGAAGCTCAACTAATCCAAATTAATAACAATCGGAAGACGCTGGCTGCTTTGCATTGCCCCGCTATAGCAATGCTTATCAGCATTGCTATAGCGCTGCGCTAGATACTCACCAACTCTCGGGTCGCGGTTTGAATAGATTGGACGCTCTAGTGTCAATCAAAATGCTTGGTCAATCGTTTCATCTTTGAACGAAATCGAGCAAAAATCGTATTTGTATTGTATTTGTATTTAACTGATTTCAAGAGTAAAACCTAATCCGTTAGTATTATTATACAGGGTGCCACGGAAAGGGTGTACTAAGATGAAAGGGGGTGATTCTGAACATCGTGGGGGTCAACGTTTGTTCTACGATTTTAGAATTACGAACATTTTTTATTTGAAAAAAATAGAGGCGTTATTTCTTCATATTCGTGTTCTTTTACGTGTACTCACATTTTTGCTTTTTTAATTTCATAGGATTGACACAATTATTTTGCCAAGTTTCATGACAAAACACTGGTTTAGCTGCAAAAACAAGCAAAAAATTTGTGGAATATTATATAATGTTATTGAATGCACGAGTGCGTGTAAAAGAAGACGAATAGGAAGGAAAAAAAAATATATTTGATGCAAAAAATATAAAAAAATATTCGAAATTCTTAACAAGTTCGCCCCAGGGTTTAGAATCACCCTTTTTGGCTTAGTGCACCCTTTCCGTGGCACCCTGTACATTATATTCTCTGCAATGCACCCTGATTCGTAAGAATTTAGGATATGTGTCGGTTTCATGGTTGTTCAAGGAGAGATATTGCTTCGCAATATTTTTAATACTTGTCTAGGAAAAGGAAAAAGAAAGGAGGGAAAGAGTTATTTTTATAATTCCCTTTGCCTTTTCATCCAGTAGATTTTATTATTTCGACTTGACTAAAGTGTTCATTATAGCTGTAGTATAAAAAAGTGTTTTATTAAAAGTTTCCGTACGTTTTTCTTCCAGGGTAATTTTACACTTTTCTACCTTATTGTAACTAGGAAAAGTTATATTTTAGTGCCAAATTCATATCGGGGCAAAAGTGGTCAATTCAGATGTTTTCGTCACCGCTCATTAGTTCATTTTTTTTATTCGTCATCGGAATGCAAAATTTAGTGAGTGACGAAAAAATCGACCAGCCGACTTTTTATGATCACGATAGACTATGAGTAAAAACTGTCTCCATGCTTGTAAAACTAAATACTTAAATTAAATCCTTAGGTACCCTCTATTAGGAATAGGACCTTTATAGTTATCATCACGGATATTGAAACCTCAACGACAAGACAGAAATGAATTTTATGTCTATGAAGATTAGATTCCAATTTAGCTTGGCACAAGTCGAGTCAACGTCAGGTATCAAAATCCATGCTGATGCTTATCTATGTACTCTGTGTTGTGCTTTTTTACCTGTGTGCTTCCTTCTAATTGTTTTAATCTTATAAGTACCTACTTAAGTTATCATCTATACCTAAAGAATGTGTGTGTGTGAATTGTCCAGAATTATTATTATTATTATAATTATACTACTTTACATAACTTTTGACGTGACAACGTCTTATAATTCGATAGAGCCGGCTGCACGCACGAAAAAACATGACGTCATGCGGCGTTACCTCATGCGGCGTTACCTCGCTCTTTTCTTAAGACGTTGTCACGTTCAACTATCGTCAGTAAACCGACTTTACAGACAACCAATTTTTTTAAACATCGATTTTACTTTATCCTTATTATTTATCCAATTGAATTTATCCTAATGGAAGTTTGAAGTTTGTACACTTCATTGCAATAACCTCCAAATTGGTGCAGTTTTATTATATAAGTTATAAGTTTGTATCATCATAATACAATTCAAAATGTGCCAAAACCGTTATTTTTTATATAATATTGTTTTATGAGGCACCTGTGAGGTAAATTGTTAAGGTTAGGTAGCTATGTAATTAAAATGTTATTTATCATGAAAATAATGCTATGTTCTGTTATGATATTATATTATACCTATCCAAAGCATGCTTTACTTTGGATTTAAGAATAAGACATAACGTAAGTTTATGCGAATTTACACCTGTTAACTTTTTATCAGTTCAACTAAAAAGTTTTGCTAAAACTTTTAAATGACTTGTACGTAGAAATATGTTCTTGTTTTCAAAAACCTACATTACAACTATGGAGGTTTAATTTTATTATGCTTTATGTGAACTATAATTTTTAGATTGTGTGTTGATTAATATTGTTCATTTTTCACTAACAGAAATGAGCGAGCAGTACCGAAATGCTTAAATTTATATAAGTAGTAGATTATATAAACTATTGTTGGTGGATAAAATGATAACGCACACTACATTAATGTCATAAGAATTGGTCTAACAATGTGTACCCAATTTATGTGGCCATAAGTGTACTTTGCTGTTTGTAGTCGGTAGATTATTTATTATTTCATTAAGAAAATATTTGGTTGTTAAAATAATTGTTGATCGGTGCAATAAAGATGTTGTGAGAATAAAACATATTATTTTCTTTTTATTCCCTTGTCAATGTGGCTCTTAAATAGTGTAGGTTACCCTTGGGTAGGTCTTTATTTCAAGGTGCTCATAATTGTTCCTTTCAATAATAGTTATTTGTTCAACAAGTGGGCAAAACGGCTAGCGAAGAAGTCTAAAATAGAGTCACGAGCGTAGCGTGTGGCTCTAAAGTAGACTGCTGAAGTAGCAGGGGACATTATAAGGCACGAAACGAAAAATATTTGCCCTAGAGTTAAACATACAACTTTTCACCACGACTAGCGAGAAAATGTTTATAACTAGTTTCTGCCCGCGGCTTCGCACGCGTATTTTCGGTATAATCAGTAGCCTATTATCTAAGTTAGTCTTTGCTCTAAACGTAAGCAAAATTTCATTTTGTCCTGTTCAGTAGTTTTGGAGATCCTATGTAACAAAAAATCACATTTCACAAACCTTCGGCTTTATAATATTAGTAGGATTTATAAAAGGGTAAAAATGCTACAAACCTTTTTCAAAACACGAACGGACAAAAATTTGTTTTCTATGAGGGTTGCATTGTTCTGAATTCAAATTACTTTTTGCGACATTTCGGTTTTGATAACCGTTATAACTAAATCCAACAAATATTATAAAGCCGAAAGTTTGTGGAATCTGAATTTTTGTAACCTAGGGTTTCCAAAACTACCTACTGAACAGATCAAGATGAAATTTAGCACACACGTAGAATGTAGCCTAACTTAACGCGTTCAATGCCACCACGATTTTCATAATGTATTGCCGGATGCCGGGAACATTTCACGGTGGATGAGCTAGGGGAGTCACCGGCACTGGAATACGAATTACGTGAACACGCGAGGGGAGTCAGTGGCACTGGACGTGTTAAACAAAAGGCTCCTTTTGGGCTTCGCTCCCGATTTTAAAGTTCTATGAATTTAAATCTAGGGCGTAAGTCTATGGATAGGTATTAAAAATGCTTCGTGTGTAAGAATACACAGATGTATTCGCTTTTTCTATGCAAATGTTTTTTCCGTTCACTGATGTGTACTTTAGTAAGGTAGGTACCCTACCTACCACGCTAACGAAGTTGCGGGTAACAGCTAATACCAGTCATGAATACGTACCTCCTCTCTACAATGCCACCCGAACTACGTTGCCAAAACCATCACGATTTCGCAAACCCACAAATAAAGGAGACAACAAGAGAAAACCACAAAAACCAGCCATAATAATAAATTGACTCCACATTGTGGAGCACAAAGCCGCCCGATCATTCAGACCGATCTTTTGTTGTCCTAAATCTTATTAATGTGTGTCCACACAATGGTTTGGGGTTCCGTATTTTTAGGGATTAAGGGTCGAACCTTACGGGTTTGCTTGTCAAACTAGGCCTAGATCTCCCCGTAGTAAAAAACTCGAGTTACATAAAATTCAAACCTTTTAGGGTTCCGTACCTCAAAAGGAAAAAAGGAACCCTCATAGGATCACTTTGTTGTCCGTCTGTCTGTCTGTCTGTCTGTCTGTCTGTCTGTCTGTCCGTCTGTCAACCGTCTTTTGTCAGAAACGCGTAGACGTATCGAGTTGAAATTAACATCAAATACTCAAGTCCGTAACCTCTTGCAGCCGCGATATAAATAAAACTTAAAATTGGTGAGCAGCAAGGTCTTAAAGCACAAGAAAAGGGAAAAATCCGAAAAACATAAATTTGTAATTTATTCACTAAAAAAATTACTTTTAATGCTCGCCATGGACCACAACCTATAGGGTACTTCCCGTTTACCTAGAATCATAAAATTTGGTAAAAAGCAAGGTCATACAACACCAATAACGATAGAAATCTGAAAACCGTAAATTTGTAGTTTATTAACAAAAAAATAATAAGATTTGATTCTCTCCCTCGACCGAAATATACAGGGTATCTACTTCATGTTGACAAGAAACATGGTCTTACAATTAAACGGAACCCTTTGTGCGAGAGTCCAAATAAATAATAAATAAATAAAACGTCAAGTGCAAGTCACACTCGACGTTTTATTTATTTGGTTCCTTATATGTGAAAACCGATTGCGACTTTATTTTACGATAGAACGAATTCATGAACGTGCTCTGTTTCGCACATAGTTTGATCAAGATCTCAGGTACCCCGTGGTTTATTGAAATGATTTATGTTTTGATTCGTTGGTTATTACTAATTATTTGGTCCCTTGAACCAGTTTCATCCTATGTTGTGTAGTTTTCTTGAATATAAGCAAAAACTTGATTATTGCGCTTACGCCGGTCCAAAAACGTATGCTCCATCCCGCTCCTATAAACGCGAAATCCTATGCCTGTCCTTTTCACAATTGGCACGTGTAAGATATTGTAATTTATTTAATTAAAAAATCCAAAGGGTACTTACCTAGTAGTATCGTTTGCTACAGGCCGTAACCACATCTTGATTTCTTAGGTTTCCCATTCTTGTCGATATTTTTGTGAATAAAAGTATTTTTTTTGTGTTCCGTACCTCAAAAGGAAAAAAGGACCCTTATATGATCACTTTGTTGTCCGTCCGTCTGTCTGTCTGTCTGTCCGTCTGTCAACCCTCTTTTCTCAGGAACGCGTGGAGGTATCGAGTTGAAATTAACATCAAATACTCAAGTCCGTAACCGTCCGTTCTTGAAGCCGTGATATAAATTAAACTTCCAAGTCAACGCACCCAAAAGTTGCAGACGTTTATGTCCGAAAATTTTGAAATTTCCAAGGGAATCACATGCACCCAAAACCTATAGGGTACTTCCCGTAGACCTAGAATCATTAAATTTGGTGAGCAGCAAGGTCTTATCTTATAGCACAAGTAAAGGAAAAAATCCTAAAACCGTAAATTTGTAGTTTATTACCTAAAAAAAAATAAGTTTTGATCCTCCCTCGACCAAAATATACAGGGTATCTGCTTCACGTTGACCAAGAATCATAATATTTGGCAAGCAACAAGGTATTACAATTAAACGGAACTCTTAGTGCGTGAGTCCGACTCGCACTTGACGTTTTATTTTTACTGGCACGTCCATAGTAAATGCGAAATAACTAAGAAATACTTCACAAATCTTACGCGTAGATTTCGATGTGATCACTTACCTACTTTCCCGAACGAAGTTTAGCAAGAACAGCCTAGCAACAGTAGCAAGCACCTAACTAAATACATACTCAAATAAACTAGTTTAGTAGGTACGTGATAGGTTCTCATCAGTAGTCGGGGATTCCCCAAGGTAGGTTTGCATAACCAAACAAAAACGTTTAATTCATTTATATATTTAAAGATTCAATGGTTTAATTTAATAACATTTCGGCTGTCTAAGAAAAGGATTGTGCTATTTTCACATAAATTGGGGAATTCGTTGCTAATAAGTATGTATTTTCAAAAATTTTCGAGATTCGATAAATATCACTAAAAATCACCAGATATTTTTTTAGTGATTTTTTCTTCAAAATATCACTAACGTACTCCAAAAAATCACTAGATCTAGTGATAAAATCACCAAGGTGGCAACGCTGGAGCCAACATGTGCGTACCTATACACAAAATGGTTATTCAATGTGTTTACAAGGTAAATTATAGAAATAAATTGGAACTTGTATCTATTTACAATTAAAACAATTGAGCTAATTGCTGACTGGTTGCAAACAATCTACAGGAATCTAAAGTAAAAGGCTTTTCACATGGTCACTAATATTACTATTGATGATTGGACGGTAATTAAAAGAACAAAAGAAGAAAAAAATTGTGCAATGAATTTCAGTGGGTCTGAAACAAAATATATTTAATGTTATACCTATTTAAAATTAAAATAAAATGAAATTAAAGAAATTATAAGTATTTAAGTAAATAAATTAAATGGAATTAAATTAAATTAAAATAATGCACATACATTTCATTACACTGGCCAACTCACACATCAACTAGCAATATTTTGTACTATGCTCAATTATGGGGGCACTGTCAAAATAAACATATTTGCATAAAAAAATATAATTTGAAGGCCAATTCAATAAATGAGTGAGCTATTTTAATTTGATCGAAATAGTTTTTAGTATTTTTGTGTAGTCAGCTTGGCCGAGCGATTTGTGTAAGGTTCAGTAACCAATAAATACAACCATACGAAATAATTATCCAGGATTTACCCCACTCCGATTACTTTTTATATATGGAAGTTGAGGATAATAAACATACCTACTGGGTAGAATAAATGACGTACCTGGTGATACTCGCCTAGATCCGCAGATAGATGCTCGATCTGTTACAGATGATGTACTTATATACCATTTTATCTTAGACTAAGTTAATAGTTTTAGTTTGTCTTAATTATTAAACATTTATGTGTCCATATGACAAAAAGGTTGGTTTTAAGTAGGTACCTATGTTGAAAGTGATAATAATAATTGAGAATAAAAAGAAAATAAAACTCAGTAAATTTTAATAAAACGAAAACAAAAATACGCAATAAATTCCGCTGGCGATCGTTGACTTGGTCTATCGATATATCGTCTATCGATAGAGGAATACGAGGACAAAATTACTGGATTCGAAATAAAAATAGTTCCTCCCGCTAGTCGACCGTACACTTAGCGTATACTTTGGATATTGATAGCGGGTATAGCGAGTATGTGGCCGAGGTATACGGTAAGAGGAAAACATAAAATGCTTAATGAAATAGGTCCTTCCGCTGGCGGCCCACGGACCTGATGTATACTTTGGATATTAGCAGCGGGTATAGCGAGTATACATGTCGAGGTCCCTCGGTCAGAGGAAAACAGACTTGTGACTTTACTTTCTACGACTAATTTTTAATATAACTATACAGATATAATGATGCGTGTCCAGATGTTGGACTATAAAATAAATGAAAAATACTAATAAATAACTTTGAAAAATAAAATCAATAAAGGTACCTACATATTAATGTGCTTGATGGTTCTGTTTCCTTTAGATATAAGTAGTTTAATAAGAATTAGAATAAGAAACATTTACAAAATGTGTAGGTAGTACATAGTTGGTCTTGTGAACTACATACTTGTAAATTGTTCAACAGGTTGTCTTCTTATAAAATAATAGCATTATTATTATCATTCATCAATAAACTTGAAATTAGAAATGAATGTGTAATAAAACGTAAAAATTACATGCTTCGAGAACGAAGCATTTGTCAGAATGGCAGTGTAAGATATTGTAATTTATTTAGTAATTAATATATAATATAACAAGTATATATAGTGGTAAACAATAAGGTTTCAAAAGATATTCAAAACTAAAATGTAACAGGCCTGATTTCCTACTTGTTTTCCCCGCTCAAATTCAAATTCTAGGACAAATCAGTTTCATTTAATAATTAAACTATTTCATATTGCATTATATTGAATATACTAGGTATCTTAAATGTTAATTTATATTTAAGAACATTTGTCATGGATATTATAGCATATTAGAAGATATTTCAATGTATTTAGTTGTGAAATGTTATAACAAACCATTTTTGCCGGTTTGTTCCGCCCAGACAACCAAACTTGACAACTGGTTGTCTACACGGAAGTAATTTTCCGCGGGGACAACCAGTTACATGGGCGGAATTTTATTTCCGTCTACACAACTGCTTGGTAACTAGTTGTCTCGACGGAAAATTTTCTTCCGCGGAGACAACCAGTTACCTGGACGGAATTTTATTTCCGTCTACACAACTGTTTGGTAACTAGTTGTCTCGATGGAAAATTATCTTCCACGGAGACCACTAAACTTACTAATATTAACTTAATAATAGTCTTAAAATGTGTCTTCTGTGGAAGTGTGCTATCTGGGCAGTTTTTTATGTTTCTTTTTTAAGTTTCCGCATCAATATACTGAAGGCACTCTTTTGTCTGTGAATAAGATTCGAAATCGTGTACTCCTTTTAATCCTTTGTTTAGACCTTGTCATAAAAAAAAATTGTTAATTTCACAATAAAAAGTGGTATTTACACTATGGATCACTTGAGCTACCGGTAGATTGTTTGCAATAGTCTGCAGTTATTTCATTTATTAATATTATTTCAATTTATTTATATTCTTTCATTCTAATTTATTTATATTATTTCATGTGTTTTTTTGTGAATAAAGATTGTTTACTTTATTATAATATGAATTTTTCTCTTATGTTTGCATGGAGTCAATCGCTTATTGGTCACAATTTGGTTTTCGTTTTTTTTAATCAAATTAGCGGTGCACATTAAAAAACATATAGGTACCTATTTGGCTAGAAGACACTAAAACAAGTAAAAACTATTCTCTTACATAATTTCGTCCAGGTGGTCTCCGTGGAAGGTAATTTTCCATCGAGACAACTAGTTACCAAACAGTTGTGTAGACGGAAATAAAATTCCGTCCAGGTAACTGGTTGTCTCCGCGGAAGAAAATTTTCCGTCCACACAACTAGTTACCATGCAGTTGCGTAGACGGAAATAAAATTCCGCCCATGTAACTGGTTGTCCCCGCGGAAAATTTCTTCCGCGTAGACAACCAGTTGTCAAGTTTGGTTGTCTGGGCGGAACAAACCTTTTTGCCGATGTTTGACGGAATGGCTCAAGGTATAACGACAGCCAACGGTTCGTTGAACTAAAGTTATTAAAAAAGATGGTGGGCTGGCTCTGATACTCTTTGATGACCCTGTAAGCTGAAAGCATCTCTCATTATGGTAAGATATTTTACATTGTAGAACCTTTTTCTAGATATTGTGTCCTAGTTTGTTTTAGCATTGAAATTATTGAAGGTCAAGATTAAATTATAAGGTTATCTATTCTTTTATAATGTTTCTATTCATATGATCTAATGCTTTTGTTTTAATAACGAACATTGTAAGTATTAGACACTTATGTGATTAAGTACCTATATAAATGTGCTGGTGGTTTCTTTTTCACTTCTTCCACTGGTGGACAAAAGATTGAAGTGAAGAGAATTTCAATAACACTTTATTTCTTATTTGATAGTAATTGATGGGTAGACTTGTCTGTGTTTATCTTGTGAGCCTAAAGGAATAAAGTTATTGACTTCTGACTTCTGATTTCATTATTTCCAATTCCTAAATTGTGAGGTTGTATTGTAAGGTAGGTATTCCATGATTCTATCGAAATAAGATCATTTTATAGGTAGGTAAAGGCCATGAATCTATCACACGCAATGCGCTCTCGTAATTAGTTGCGTAGCTATCTTGTAAATACACAACCTATCTTTTATTGATTATGATTATAATTACGCGAGCAATAAACCAGTCTTATAATGGAATAGATCCTCCATTGATCGGATAAAATACCTTTACCTTTTGTTTGGTTTTCGAGGAAAAACTCGGCTTTTTCAATCACAATTTTCTGTTGTTGATCTATTGCTCAAACCCGTAGGCCTTAAGTCTATTCTTAGAGATTTTGTTGGCTTTCAATCTTTATCACAACGCAATGATATTATCAATACAAAAGCTCGTATGTTTGTAACTCCATCACGCCAAAACTATTTTAGACGGATCGGGCTGATTTGCATAGTTATAGTTTTAGGCCCAGAATAACATTGTTAACTAACTTCTATAGTAAGTACATCATCATCATCTTAGCCTATGTTAGTCCACTGCTGGACATATGTAGGCCTCCCCTAATGAGCGCAATAGCGCCCTGTCTCCAGCTTGCAGCACCCAGCATCTGCCTGCAGTCTTTCGCAGGTCATCATCCCACCTGGCCGTAGGGCGTCCTACACGTTTGCCGAGTCGTGGTCTCCACTCACACACGTTTACCCCAGCGGTTGTCGGTTCATAGCGAAATATGGCCGGCACTGTTTTTTTCTTCTTTACAAAGATTGATCCTTATCACCAACCAAATCCGTTGGTGCAAAAATACAGGGTATCATATTTTTTTAAAAATCAATTGGCTATTAGGTCATGTTGCTGATAGGACGGTATGGTAATATGCCGTTTTGCTTTTAGGATGTTCTGTTAATAGGCCGTTCTGCTTAAATGTCCTCGATACGAAACGATTATGATTTCCTCCAAAAGTATTTGATTAAAAGAAAATCTAAATATGCAGTTTTTGTTTCTCATAAATCGAGGTCATAGCTTCTTTCACTTTCTCTAACTCTCATGGTTTCAGATTTGGCCATCCACTCCCATCTCAAAAGCCACTCTGTATACTAAGTACCTACAAAACAGTAGCCGTTGTACTCAATTAAATTCAAAACAAGAGTCGAGGATCTAATCAAATTCCTGCCCACGATATTCGTCCATAAATTTTAATACTCTTTTGAAAACGCCGGAAACCTGTGAATTATTTCAGCTATCGAACCAGTTTGCTCTGAAAAGGTTTGCAATTCGACGGGGCTGTCAAACTTGTGTGGAACCCAATTTAAACCCAATTTGTTTGTTTCACAATTTATTGAACAACTAGTTTATGCCCGCGGTTTCGCACGTGCTGTTACTATGGCCACGTTATAGGTTATTTCTATCCCATAGGAACTGATTTATAGGATAAATAGTAGCCTATGTGTTAAAATAGGTCTGGACCCAAGTCACTGCAAAGTTCAGCCCGATCCGTTAACTAACATCGATCCAAAATTTCGTTTTTTACAAGCTTTTCTTTAACTTGCAATGTATGTAACTACGTTTGCACGGGTGTAATCTTGAAACTCAATTTTGAGCAGATCTTTCAACCAATTGAGCTGAAATTTTGTATACCTACACGTTTAGTTTGGATGACAATGCTTTATAAGCTGTCTTTAAAATGGTTTTTAATATATTAAAACTTATTAATCGTAGTGTGATGTGATTATGACAAGCTACTTTCTATATTGTTCTTCATTTTATACATTGAGTAAATTACCTACAAGGTGATTTTGGTTTTGCAATTTCGCAGGCACTTTATTTGGTTTTATGGGCATAAAAACAAAACATTTCAACAAGAGGATTTTCAGATTTTCTCGAATTTTACTAAACAAATACTACTTTATTTATTTCTGTCCTGAATTACCTATCCTAAAGTCTTATCTTCGTTTCACTCACTCTATTGATACTACTAAGATTTTTCTACTGCAGCTGGTACTAATTATGTAAATGATAGCTAGGGATATTTAAAACTACTTTATTATTATTATTCATTTATTTCAGATTATAAAATCCTTACAATATTATTATACAGAAATTTAAAACTAAACACAAAATGCTAAAAAGAATTAAATTAACTTTAATATTAACTACCTATTATGAAGCCGACATATTTTCGACACTGGTTGTCTGTGCACCACAGTGGGAACCAAAAGTAAGACTATGTAGGTAATACCTACAAATATGTTTATTATGTTCTATTCCATCTCTATCTTTTAATTTTTTCTGGTTTTTGTGTATTTGTTTTTCTTTGTCATATGGAAGTAATATTCTGAAATATACGTTTATTACTATTATTATATTTATTTGTTTAGTTAAAAAACCAAAATCTAAAATAAACATTCATAAACGTTCGAAAAGAACCAGCACTAGACACGTTTGACCCAATTAATAATAGTTTGACGGCTGTAATCCTAGCCTGAACTACGTAGTGCGTAGTTCCGTAAAATTAAATCCGGAAAGGCAGTCACAAGGTATTTGGCAAAGTGCCCGAGCTTACATGCTCAACAAGGGTCAACATTAATCGGTACCGATAGGTTCTGGCCTCTACACACTACACTTTAGGTTTAACGACGTAGCCACGGTACCAGGGGTTGGCCGCACTGCAGGATGGTTGGTTGGCAGGTTGCTTCGATTGTAGCTCCGCACGCACGCGTTCAGTTGCATATATCAACTGAACGCGTTCATCTAGTACCCATAACACTAGCTTAGCTTGGGGCTAGATGATGCTGTGTGGATTGTCCAGCATTACTTATTTATTTATCACCGCTTTAGTAACTCGGGAGCGCTTCTCCCCCGACCCATCCCTTGGCCCCCGCACGATTGCCCTGTCAAAACGCTTTCGAAGGCATTTTGAGGTGATTTTGACAAGGCAATCGTGCGAAAGGCAAGGAAGGACGGGGGAGGGACGCTCCCTAGTTGCATACATCACCGCTTTAGTAACGCGGCAGCGTCCGCCCCCGACCCGTCTCTTGGCTCCTGCACGATTGCCCTGTCAAAACACCTTCGTGGAACGACTGTATGCAAATAGGGTAGGCTGTGGTAAAAGCACTGTCCAACAAATTGTTTTCTATGGCAGTTCACTTCCTCAATTTAAAGTTTTCTCTCATCTATTTCCGAGATATAAATGAAATTTCCGATGAACTTTATTTACTCGGAAGTCCTCAAAACTTTTTACTCCAACCAACATCCAAGTAAATTGGATTTCGCGAAATTAATTATCCTTCTTATAAATAAAGCTGAAATATGACAACACTGACGGTTATAAACGACGAACATAACAAAAGGACGAAAAGATTATGTGACGCGATGTCGCAACGATTATTTAGCGCTACAAAGATCTAACAGACGTGAGATTTCATTAATATGGACTCTAGTCCTACTGATATTAAAAAGGCGAAAGTTTTTGCCGTTGTGAAGATGTTTGGCCGAAGACAGCGCCAAAAAGTATTTATGGCGCTAACCCGACCCACCCGACCCAAATGAGCGCCACTGCCTATTTAATCTTATTATTCCTATCATACCAATCATTAGGCAGATATGCGAAAAGTTCATTTGTCCACGATGGTGAGCAAATTAAAAAGTGTACACTATCACACTTCACACTAATATTATAAATACGAAAGTTTGGATGGATGGATGCATGGATGGATGGATGTTTGTTACCTCTTCACGCCAAAACTACTGAACGGATCGGGGTGAAATTTTGTATACAGAAAAATATAATCCTGGAATCAAACAAAGGCTACTTTTTATTCCATAAATCAGTTCCCATGGGATAGAAATCACCTTTAAACGTTTCCTTAGAAACAGCGCGTGCGAAGCCGCGGGGCGCAGCTAGTACAAAATAAAAGTTTTACATTTATGGGATAAAAAGTAGCCAATGTTTGATTCCAGGCATAGAGCTACACCGGTGCAAAATTTCAGTTCAATCTGTTCAGTAATTTTGGCGTGAAGACGTAACAAACATCCATCCATCTATACATCCATCCATCCAAACTTTCGCATTTATAATATTAGTGTGATGCGAAAGTTTGGATGGCTGGATAGATGGATGGATGGATGAATAGATAGATGGATGGATAGATGGATATTTGTAACCTCTTCACGCCAAAACTACTGAACGGATTGGGCTGAAATTTTGCATACACGTACGGTAATTTTAATCCTGGAATCAAAAAAAGGATACTTTTTATCCCATAAATCAGTTCGCATGGGTTAAAAATCACCATTAAACGTTTATAGAAACAACGTGTGCGAAGCCGCGGGCATAAACTTGTATACTATACATGTGGCCCTGGAATAACATTTAATCTCTCTACTCTCGTAAGGCCTGATCAGGCATTTTAAGTAGCCATTTTCCGCCATCATGCGCCTGCGAGTGGGAGGAGTTTCGCCTATTTATTCTCAAGTCTCACACTTAAACGGTAAGCAACTTTTAATTCCAAATAGCGTGAGCGAAGCCGCGGGCAGAAGGTAGTAATTACTAAAGTAGGTAGGTATTTAAAAGGATTTTGTTAATAAAAGGATTTTATATTTACCTAGCTGTGTGGTGCGGGCTTAAGATTTGCACCATCCCAACTCTTCCCGCGGGTGTCGTAAGAGGCGACTAAGGGATATCCACCGGAGGCGGGCAGCAGCGCCCCTGCAGAACAAATCTACCACCGAACTGCGATCCCCAACCCGCATGCACAGCGTGGGGATTATGAGCACTAACCCCCATGTGATAAAAGTCAATAAGGTGCTTATCAGGGGGAGGCCTGCGTCCAGCAGTGGACTAATACATGCTGTTGACGTTGACGATATTTACCTATGGGCAGAGAAAAGTATGATGATGATGTCCTCCTAGCCGAATTTCGACCACGGCGGCCAGTCTCAATGGAGGCTAGTGTGCACAGAACACATTATAGTGCACAAGTGTGCGCAAGCACAGGTTCACTCTCTCATAATCCGGTGTTACACCCCCATGCCTCGGTAAGCCGTTGATCCTGCGCCAGTCTCGCACGGTCGTGTTGGTCTACTGTAACATCCTACAAATATTATAAAGCCGAAAGTTTGTGAAATCTGAATTTTTATTACTCTTATTTTTATCTCAGAAACTACTGAACAAATCAAGATAAAATTTGACGTACATTTAGGGCAAAGCCTAGCTCAGATAATAGGCTACTTACCAAACCGAAAATACGAGTGCGAAGCCGCGGGCTGAAGCTAGTTATGTATGTAATACGTCGAGAAAGAACTTGGTTGACTTTGGATTTAATAATACTTTTGCTGTGTATTATTTTCTGTTTCTTTTCTATTCATCAATTCACCAGACGATAAGCTCTGAGCCAGCAGAACTCGCAACTCCAAGATTGAGAACTTCTCTCAAAGGCACGTGACCTGAGAATAGCTCTACCATGAAACTTTCAAGCGATCCGGTTTTCAATCAATCTAAGTACCTATGTATATTTTGCTGGAGTTGAGAATTTTAATACAGCCTTATATTATGCAGACTGATTATTTATTGAGGACAGAGAAAATTACATTAACAATAACAACTATTTCTTAAAATCTAAGTCACCAGAAGGCAGAGTGTAGTGGCGTGAATGCTACACAACTATTTTTATGATTACTAATGATTTAGGTAGATGAGGAGATTTTGAAAATAAAAATCAATTAAGTAGCAAGATTGCGAGTATAATGAATTAAAAATTTACAAAAACAAAGGATAGTGGGGTGTGGGAACAAATAACCAATCCGCGTTCACATCACGTCATTTTAAAGCGCTCCTATTGGTCGTTGATGACGTGACTACAATGTAGTAGAAACTATTGATGCACTGTGGTACACTGCGTGGTAGGTACTTGCTGCTGCAGTTGGATTGGATGGCGCTTCAACACAGAGTGCCCATAATGCTAGCAGCATTGCCACGTTGGTTTTATGACAATACTAATTCGTTGACCGAAATACAAGCCACCATTCCGATCACCTGTGGACTCTATAAGAAACCTTTTATTAAAATGAAACATTTCAGGATGAACAAGATATTGCTAATGAGGATCCGTAACGATTTAGTTGATAATTCAGATTTATAGAACTAAGAAATCCATAACACACAGTGCAAAAATTATTGTTCTACGACAAAAATTGACGAAGTTATGACCAAATTACTAGCGAAGTTCACTGAGTGCGTGTGACGTCACTTGCTCGGTCGCCGCCCGTTAACCGTAGGCAGATATCAGTTTTTAGTGATTTACTCTGAAACTATTAGTTTAGGAAAAAAGAATACAGAACCATATAGACTCAATTTTAAGAGACCCATCGAATGGAATTTTAATTATTTTTTTATTTTTTATTATTCGATTAATTCGATGTTGTTGAAGGAATCGATTTTCTATGAAAATTCGTACAGTTGACCACGCTGTGTGGCCCCCTATTTTATTTTCCAACCCGAAATATCGGGTTACGTTTCGGCCCATTGGTGTACACAGAATTAGAGTAAGTACCAATTTGCACCAAAAACCAAACGAAACAATCGATTGCGTATTTTCGAGAGTTAACAATAGGCATTCAGGTTAGTAGCTGTAGTATTCATTTGTTTCAATCGATTATTTCGACTACATTGGTGCGTCCGATTTGGATGGATGGCGTTGAATTGGACGAGCTTAAAAATGTAGTCGAAGCGTTCTCTGAGTAGCCCACTCGTAGGAGCGATCTAATCTTTGAGCTGATTGAATTCTTGATGAACCTAGTACAGCGTGCGACTGCAAAATAGCATCGCGAGGCTTAGCGGCTAGGTGTGGCTTTGCCTATATCTACGCTGTGCTCTCGAACCGTGGAATATTGCATGGTTTGTAACTAGTAGTTCTACGAACAGTAGACGTCGCGAACACTAACTTTTTTCAACAATTAATTTACATAATACTTAATGTACTAAAGTAATTTTATTTAAAACGGGATATTTTGGTACCTAGGTAGGTACCTATATAATGAGAACTTCTGTGGGGTTCATACTTTACCCCCCCCCCCCCCCCCTATTTCCGAAGATTGCATAGCGACCCATCTGAAATGTACCTAGGTACCTACCTATGTAGCGTTTGTGGATATGGATCTATTATTTTACAGGAAAAATATACTTTGAGAAGTTTGTAAAACTAACACCTGGAAATCTGGCATCATCATCAATAAATATTATAAAGAGGAAAGATTTGATTGTTTGTTTGTATTGAATAGGCTCCGAAACTACTGGACCGATTTGAAAAATTCTTTTACCATTAGAAGCCCACATTATTCCTGATGAACATAGGCTACTTTTTACCGCGGGAAAATGCTTCATTCCTACGGGAAAACGGGTAATAGGACAACGGGTGATAAGAATGCAGCTAGTCATCAATAAAAGCGTGTTACCCATTGGGAAAGGTGAGCTTTTCCAAAGGCAGGCATGTTTTAATAGCTTATCCTTAATTTATTTATTTATTTAATTTATTTATTTAATTACTCAAACTTGACTTACAGAATACATTCCAAAACGTCAAACATTATAATAAAATCTAGAGTAGGTAGGTACTTACAATTATATAAAATAATACATAATGGAAATGTCACAATTTAAAACACAAAAAATATGGTATCTAATAGTCAAAATAATGGCAATGTCAAAATAATAAATAACAATAGTCAAAATAATAGTACTAATAACAAGGTCAAAGAGTAGAGCTGAAAAATGATAGCGTCAAATAGTGTAATTTGGCGATGCTGTCAAAGAAAACATCGGCGTCAGTTGAGGAGATGAACTCGTTTAGGAGGATAAGTGCTCAAGGGGTGGGAGCGCTCTCCCCGGCATGCGTCCGATATCCGGGTGGTAGCGCAAATAGCACCGGCCGACGTCGTCGTCTTAATGCTAAGTAGGTATGTAGGGCAGAAATCGACTTTTCGAGACAGAAGTTTTGATTTAAAACGAAATTAAAACCGTGCAAAAGCTAAATCAGACGCCGCAACGCCCAACCCTATTTCGGCTTAGCCCACCGATTATGACATAACATGTGTCAGCTTGTTATACGTTCAATTAATGGCAGTTGATAGTTATGAACTTGAGTGAGATTAAATTATCCTCTTTTTACTTTGTATCTTACAAACTCAACCTCCATAAATATTAATCCTATTCGTCCTGCATATTGCCTAATCCGATTCGTTCATAAATTCGCAATATAAATGCGTAATGAGGATCCGTAACGTTTTTAGTTGAGAAAACAGATTTATAGAGCTAAAGCCGCGTTGACACGATCAGAGCCAGCTCGGACCGAGTGAACTCGGATACCTACTCGGACGCAACTCGGATTGTAGCAACCTCTAATCCGAGCCCACTCGGTCGACGGCGTCCGATCTAAGTAGACTCGGACCGTGTTCTACTCATCCGAGCTAGCTCGTATACGAGTTGGAAAACAAAATGGCGGCTAATAACAACAACCAAGAGTCTCGTGCGAAAAAAAAGTGGTCTGAGCTCTGAGTGTTCATTATTCAGTCTTAGATGATTCTTATACGAAGCAGGATCTTCCTGTTCAATTTCTCGGAGGAAATTGTTAGATGCTCCCTGTTGTCGGCGGCGTAAAATCCAAGAGCGAGTCCAAATTCTTTTCCTTTTGCGAGATGCCTTATCTCTTTCCCGTCTTAGCTCCTCTATCAGCAAGTCTGCGACAATTCCGATGCCACTTCGCACTAAATCCGTCATTTTTCGATGTTAACTGATAAAAATAATTGGAATAATGACGAAAATGATCCGAGTGAACTATGATAATATCAACAGCTATCCTAGTACACTCTTATGAAGCTACTCCTACGAGTCTACTCGGTCTGAGCTTGGTCCGAGCTGGCTCTGATCGTGTCAACGCGGCTTTAGAAATCCATAACACACAGTGCAAAAATTTTTGTTCTACGACAAAAATTTACGAAGTTATATCCAAATTACTATCGAAGTTCACCGAGTGACCGCCGCGGGTGCGTGTGACGTCACATTGAAATTGCTATAATTTGAATTTGCTCATTGAAATTGCTTTAACGTTACGGATCCTCATTGTTAACTAACATTGGCAGAATTGTGTCAAACCATGATGCAGAGCCAAAAATAAAAGAAGAAGAAGGACCACCACGACCATCGACAGAGTCATTTTGTTCCAAGACTCTACGATGTCTTTGCTACCGACAAATAGCACTACGAATTATGGTACACATTTGTCTATTGCCTTGCCTCTGATTTAGCTCCATTTGTTTTGGTCACGCTTACGCACTACGGGAGCTCCAAGATTTATCACCCAGGCCGACAATCAATTTGTTACACCGTTTGGTTTGTTACGGAAATGGTGTATTGCTTGTAGAGAACGATCAAGCCATGATATAAAGATTTTCATGTCTATTTCTATGTATTTTAGGTTGATTTGGAAAAGATAGAGTCCGGGTTTCGACTGTAGGTATGAATTTTCAAGAATATTTCACGTAAAATGATAATTGACTTTGAAATAATACATCTTCATTTACAAAGAAAATTATACTAGTATTTACAATTGAAACAATTGAGCTAACTGCTTGCTGTTGCAAACAGTCTACAGGTAGCTCAACTGATCCATATCAACACCAGTCGGAAAAAAAACCTAAAATGATTGAATCATGAATGAAGCATCTATGTAGGTACGTTTTTTTTTAAATTATTATTCTTGTTTCTTTAACTTAATCAAAGACTTTTACAATCTTATTCTATACTAGTTTATGCCCGCGGCTTCGCCACGTTGTTTCTATAAACGCTTAAAGGTGATTTCTATCCCATGGGAACTGATGTATGGGATAAAAAGTCCGTTTAGCCTCGATCCGTTCAGTAGTTTTGGCGTGAAGAGGTAACAAACATCCATCCATCCATCAATCTATCCATCCAAACTTTCGCATTTATAATATTAGTGTGATAAACGTATTTCAATTTATCTTATGTCTATTGTTTATATCTACTTTATTTTTTTCTAACTACTTTACATGTATGCTATAAGTACTATATATTTTAATATATTTATAAAACATATTATATTCTCTATCTATTTCTTAAAATTTCCTTGTTCGCGATCTTATTAAAATAGTTTAGAAACTTGGGGCGCAGAAACTTGTCATTTATTATTACATGTAAATTGATGCGAAGCATCTATGTTACAATGTGGATTAAAAAAACAATATCCTTAATCTAATTTTCAGAATGCTTAGGTACGGTCAAGTATCTATACAATTATAAATTCAGGTCAAACGTTTCCAAGATCAGCAACTCCGAAGGGTCCAAATTGACTGATTCTCAATTTCATTAGGCAACAATGGGGCATCATTCGTCTGTAAATTATTTAACGATTTCTCGGTTGAAAACATACGCGCTGAATTTCGACGGTAAAATAATAAATAAGTAGATAAGTACTTACTTACCAACTTACTTACCAACTTCCCCTTTTTGAAAAAAAAGAGTCTTGTAAGCTTCGACGTTTTTGAATTAATACATTCTACGGATAAAAGCGTTTATGCGCGTTTATAAAAGCGTTTATGCGCGTTTATACTCGCTAGCTCTGTCCAAGTACCTACAATCCAATCCAATGTTTCGTTCGTACATTTTGCCCATTAGAATAGAGGTGCCCACAAAAGCCGTCTCTTCAAACTTCGTGCCGTAGCTTCGAGTTCTGGTGAATAAGAATACCAATTAGACGAAACGATGAACGCAATTGTCAATTTTGGAGAATTAAAATAAACCTCCAGGCACAGATATTATAATACCTCCAGGTAAGTACCTACTGCGTGAACAAATCCGTGGACAGAAATAATCTAAATCTGTATTTCACCCGATATTGTTCACGCAAAAAATGTTACCGTGTTTTTCCCATCAGCAAGATCACTTGTGACGATACCTTCTCTTCATTCAGGCATTCTTCAAGCATTTCTTACCTTGTATAATGGGCCATAAAACCCTTCATTTTACGATCTAATACTAGCACCCCCTGCTGCTTTGCACGCATCATAGGCACGTCTGATTTCCGAATAAACATATTATTGATCCGAAACTAATATTTATGGACCCATTGGACCGTAAAATTGAGTTGTTTGGCAATAAAACACGTTTCGCGTTACGATGGAGTCGCCATTTGCAAAATTAAAAAACTTTTTGGTTGGGAGCGCTTTTTGACGTGGAGTGTGACAGCTGAGTTGTTCTTTACCAGTTCCATTTTCAAAGTTTCATTTCGAGATCGTATAAAATTAGCGAAAAGTTTTATTTGAAGGTACCTAATAGGTTTTTTTTCTTTGAAAGAAACACACTGCCATGCCGTTCGGAGGTCTTATTGACTAGGTTAGCGGTAGGAATGCAACAAGCCAGTTCAGTTGCGAGTTTTCATTCTACTATTATAAGTTTACTGGCTCTGATATAATAGGGTAGGTATGTGCTCATCATTTTTCATTTTTTTTATCGATTATTTAGGTTAATACGTTAGGTACCGAAAAAAATAAAACCCACACAAAATTTAAAAGTTTAAAAAAGTTTATCTACCGAAACGCAGTTTATACCTACATAAACTGCGTTTCGGGTGATAAATTTTTTTAAAAACGCTGCCATATTGGCCCTTATTCTGTGACGTCACACTTCACATTTTCAACTCAAAGTAATCTGTTTCTTTGTTGATTATTCAATCAAAATAAAATTAGATACAAATAAATGATAAAAACTAAAATTTTACTTAACAGGAAACACCAAACAACCGCGAAATAATACAAAAAGATATTCCGCTAAAACCTCATCTTGACAAAACAAAACGTGAACGTGACGTCACACACATCACGTTCGCTCTTGCCAATGGCGTTGCGTTTAGAAATTTGGCGATTGAGTTTTATAATATCTAGTTTGCAGTGATTAAATTTCACAGTAAAAACATCAAAAAATACAAAAATTAATTTACAGATATATTTCTATATCACTAGTAGTTCTACGAACAGTAGACCTCGCGAACGCGAACAAGTGTTATTTCTAATTCCTGTTTGTAGGTAGGTACCTATATAATGAGAACTTCTGTGGGGTTCATACTTTTACAAATATTTTGAAAATAGTCGAAATGGTTACCCTTTCAGAAAGGTAGGTATTACAGATCACTTCACTTGCGATACGATGGTTGTCGGAATTTTTGAACGAAATGTTGCACAAACATATCAACCATTAGACCAATTCCATAATCCACCAAATCCATACTAAGTACCTAAGTTACGTTCCTCAGCAAAACTCGAAATTCTGTACCTAGGTAATAGATGGCGTTGATCCATCAGCCCAAAGTTGTTGTTATTATTTATCCGACGACGACGGTGTATGCGGCCGCGCTATTTCATATAACTCTCAAAGTGTTATAAAGATGTTCTAATAGGTGGCGCTGTACTGTAAATGCTCTCTTGCATATTACTGTATTTTGCGGAGCTATTCTGCTCGTCATGCCAAAATCCTCATCCGATCTTTACCAAATTTTTATAAGAACATTTTAAAGTTATTACCTTTCAATTAAAAATACAATCATCAAAATCAGATCTCTTAAAGCGGAGATATTCTAAAGCCGCCTTTTTGCCTTATTGTGGAAGAAGTACGCCTTTAATCAAAAACTCCCGACGACAATAAAGTTCTATAAAATCATAGAATCTGTACACAAAGTTTCGTACCGATCGGTTGCAAAATACGACCTGTAGAGGAGTACGGACATACTGACAGAAACGCTTTTTTGGCCAGACTTGAAACGAAGACTTTCGTTCACTTCGTTCACGACGTCAAATAGAGAAAAAGTAAAATATAAGTAGCTTTTTTGAAATTACATGCATATACCCTATTTAGATTTATAGCAATTGAAGTTGTAGTGATTGGGTTATGTACACTTTTGAGTATCCCAGGCCTGAGCTATTTTATGAGGCCGTAGAACATTTCACGGTGTTTATACTCAATCATCTATTGTATTCTATGTTGTTGGAAATATATTCTTACGCAAACTATGTATTTTTTAAAATTTATCTAAGGTATATGTTTAGATCACTATAGAAACCTGCTAGGCACACGTCAATTCGTACCTATGTAGGAGAGACCTTCAAATACTGATTTGGGAAGGTTTACACTTTACGTAGACCTAATCAAACGTTGTCCATACCTACGAGTATTTATCTAATGGAGTCTGTACACGAAAACTCACCGACTCACCGCGGGTTGATGTCAGCAACATAATTTGGTAGAATCATATCGGCGACAGGGCCTGCCGACTTCTTGCGACAAGTCCGCAACAAATGGCGGTGGCATGACACTTTGCGCCCTGTTAAATTAAATGTTAGGTACTGATTTCGTTTTTTTCGGCGACTTTTGTGGCGTAGCGTGTGAAGGTCCGCCTGCGACGCAGGAGGTTACGGGTTCGATTCCCGCCTCGGGACAAATGTTTGAACGATCTGCAGTGTTCAGGGTGTTCTGGGTGTTTCCTATGTATACCTAATAAAAAATATCTATAGCATTATAATGTAACTTTATATATTATAATAAGTTTAAGTATCACTCACCCATAACACAAACTCTACTTAGCCTGGGGCTAGATAATGCTATGTGAATTGTCCAGCATTATTTATTTATTCGTGCTGCCGACAATGTTTACCAACCTGGCGACGCGACCCGGCGGCTTAGTGTGTTCCTAGATGTACAGCCGCCGACATGTCACCGACCAAGCCGTCAACATCCAACCCGCCGGCTTATGTTAACGGCGTCGGCGACTTTGGTGTGTAGACTCCATAACAAAGTGTTTATCCGAAGTCAATACGTCGAAAACCCGTCAATATTGAGTTTCGCAGATGACGTAAAGGAAAATTGACCTCTGTCCAGGTGTCCGACTACTGTCTATTCTATGGTCCAGGTAAGTATTTGAACAGGAGATTGCTCTATCGAGACCGGAGATGGCATCTTGAGATTGGAGGTATCTAAAATGTGAACAAGCAATAATGGTCCATGCACGAGAGGAAATCATTTTTCCTTATAATTGGAATAGAGGTCTTCCGTTTACAATGCTCAAATTCTCTGTTACGTTTAATACCTACCATACACTTACTTTGAAAACAAGAACAAAGTATAAAAATTCAAAAACCCCCCGACAGATTTTCATGAAACATGGCTAAGAACACGGAATAAAATATCTATGACACAAAAAAAACTAAACGAAAATCGGTTCATTCGGTTCAGACAGATACACAGATAGACACGTTAAACTTATAACACCCCTCTCTTTTTGCATCGGGAGTTAAAAATATAAAACTAATTAAAATAAAAAGAAATTTTCGATACTTAAAAAATTCTATTCTCTATTATCTTCTTTATTTCTAAGCTGGGTCCACTTGTGAATGGTTTTCGGTCCATGGTCCAGTATCACTCTCTTTCACACATGTATCGTGGATTTCTGTTTTGCTCATGAATGCTAAATATGCATCATGAATTCATGATGCATAGTTGATTGCTTTGCAATATGTCTGCATAAGACGCAAAAAGCAACTAATTCTGCGTGCAATAATTGTAAGATCCGCAAATATCCTTTTGTTATAAAAGAGTTCTACAAAATCTAGGCACAACAGGCTATAACAAATTGCCTAAAAATACAAATACAAAATAATTTATATATAATAACGTAAGTACTTCCTACTATCTTACTTCCTACTAATATTATAAAGCCGAAAGTTTGAGAAATCTGAACTTTTTTACCTAGGATCTCCAAAACTACTGAACAGATCAAGATGAAATTTAGCGTACATTTAGAACATAGCCTAACTTAGATAATAGGCTACTTATTATATTGAAAATACGCGTGCGAAGGCGCGGGCAGAAGCTAGTTTAGAATAAGGTAACTAGGCTAGGCAGGTACATAATAAATAAATAACGAATGAACGACGAGGCAACTAAACTTAAAAACTGTGGAGCTGCCGCATTACCGGCTCCTTGGCACAACATAAATAAATTACAAGAATATAAGTACATATTTCTTGATCTTTCAGTAAAATTTAATAATGGAAACTATCAACCAACACAGCTTGTAATCACAGCTGTGGGACAAATAACCCAAACTGCGAGTAACAGGCTGACTAAATGCTATGTCGCATATAATTGCTCCCGGGGCTCGGGCTGACTACGTCCCAACAATCTGTGTTAGGCTGAGCACACACTTCCTATCTTCCTATAACGCATCTACATGTTAGCTGAGTCATGGGGAACTTTTACCTCGCATAAGGTCCGTCCACATTATTGGCTAAGTAATCACAGATGTCATTTGTTTTAGTTGGAATAGCGTGTTCAAGCGACTGACTCGCCATGACTCAGTCGGGTTATTCCAGTTTTCCTTCCAGAAATCCCTCCTAAGGGGGAAAATTAGACTTTAAAAAAATAAATTCCAGTTTTTCCCCTTGGAGATTATCCTTAAACGTCAACAGTTGTGGTTGTAGACGTAGATATTATTTCCTCAAAGAAGTCGAGAGAGTCAAAGTAGAAGAACTATAGCAGATTCAGCAGTGGAAGTATGAGTGCAGATAAAGACCACCTTTATCTGGTGGTTCAATAAATTAATAAATAAAAATCATTTATTTCAACACCATTGGTACCATTACACGAACATTTAAACATCACAATAAGATAATTACCAAGTTTAAAATTAGTTATACATTTCATAACTCCGAAGTACACAAAAAAAATCATAAATTCATTTACAAAGATCCTTGCCTTCTATAAAAAATTACTTATACACACAATTAAAATTAAAATTACTGACAATAATCATCATCATCATCAACCTAAATAAGCTCCATAGCGCCCTGTCTTCTGCTTGCGGCATCCAGGATCTACCTGCAGTCTTTCGCAGGTCGTCATCCCACCTGGCCGGAAGGCGTCCTACACTACGTTTGCCTAGTCACGGTCTCCACTCAAAATCTCGTTTACCCCATCGGTTTTCGGTTCTCCGCAAGACATGGCCGGCCCACTGCCACTTCTTTGGGCTACGTCTATAACTTTGGTTCTCCGTTCGTTACGAATCTCATCCCGCAGAGAAACTCCGAGCGTAGCTCTTTCCATAGCTCGCTGAGCGACTTTGAACTGGTGGACCAACCCTACCGTGAGTGTCCACGTCTCAGCTCTGTAGGTACGAACTGACAATAATAATAGTGTAGAATTCAATAAATATAAAAGACAAAAGTAGCCTACCTAACACAGTGTCATTTCCTTTCACGTAAAGCTGCGACAAGTGCCACAAAATAAGGCAATTGGCTTTACTCGCTAAGACCTTCAGCAGGCAATTCTCGCTGGAGTGGACGCGGCGCGGCAAATAATAAAGACAAGAAATTCTCGCTCCATGAAACCTTGCTAAATTCTCCGTGATGTCGAGTCAAACGAACTTCCTCAACCTCAACAGCCTATATTGGTCCACTGCTAGACGCAGGCCTCCCCCTGATAAGCACCTTATTGGCTTTTATCTCATGAGGGGTAATGCCCTTAATCCCACGCATGCTGGGTGGGAATCGTAGTTCAATGTTAGAATTGTTCTGCAGGTGGCGCTGCGGCCCGCCCCCGGTGGATATCCCTTACTCGCCTCTTACACGATGGGAAGAGCTGGGGTGGTGCAAATTCTAAGCCGGTAGCACACAGCAACGAACTCCATTTGTTACTTCATTCATTATTCCCACCCTCTCGACGTATTTGGGTAAGGCCAGATGTTTGTTCAACATTACCTCCTCGGCTTGTCTTTAGGTTATTGTGGAATATTGTTTTAATTAACACTTTCTATCCCTCATGTGGGTCTTATTGACTATGTTATGTAAGCGTCGTTATTGAAAGGGTTAAATAAACACAGGGTTTTAAAATAAAATTGTTTCTGAATGTTTGAATTATTCCCACGGTCCGCATAATTTAAAATGGGGTAAAAGATAATGAGATAATATTTTAGTTTTCACATTCCTCTGTTTATTTTTCGATAGAGCTATTATTTTCTTTATATTCGCAAATCGGAAGAGTCGTGTATTTTATCCTTTGATGAAAGCGAATACTTTCTTATTTGAATATTTTCGAAATTATAGACTTCTATCTATATTCTGTGTCATAAATCGATTTCTAACATTCAAAGAATTTCATCAAAACACGGCTCGCTAATTGACTCAATTTATTTACGTTTAACATTGTGATTCAGATTTTATCAATATTAAATTAATGGAAGGGGAGTTTTTTCTTTTTGTCGTTTCACAGATATCATTTCCTTTTTACATCTCTAATCAAATTATGGCGAGTAAACTAATTTCCTTCGAAAGCGAAATGTTCTCGAATTGGATCTATTTCACCTGAACTTAAATTAAACTTTATTGAGCAATCAATTTGCGCCATTAAGCCTTTTCTGGGTAATTGTAGATGGTGAGGGACGGACCTAAGGGGAATTCAGGGGTAATAACGGCGTTCTACAAAATTCATAGTAAAAGCTAGTGGTATGAATTTTGTAGAGCTTTGAGATATTGTTACGACTGTTGTAGCCCTTGTTACAAGCTTAGTAGAACTTGATAAAATACGCGCGCTGTTTTCGATGTGTCGATACTATTGAGACGTCATTTCTCATTTCTGTTTGGGATAAGCGTAGTTCCAAGTCTGCACTCTACCGAATCCCATGAAAAATAAGACATCATGAGTAATATTTACGTCTACTAGTTTCGTCAAAAAATATTCAGGGCTTGTCCGGCGTCGGATGAATTTCCCATACAAACGTTAAACCAAAATGATTTGTAATTTGAGCATATTTTCACATTGTTCTGCTATTACTTTTATTTAAATAGTATTAATCTAGGTTCTTGCCACAATTTTTTTTCGAAATACCTTTCTTTCAGAAATTAAACCTTTCTTTTAAAATTTCTTCTGATGATTCATCAGATGAAATTAAAATTTTTACATCAAAGAATGAATGTTTTCTTAGTATTTGTGTAGATAAGTACCTATATTGAAAAAAGCTCGTGGCAGGAACCTTAATAAATACTATTCCAATACAAAAAACAGCAAACCACGGTGAAAATATTTTTAAATCAGGTACTAGGTACGTTTGTATGGGAAATTCATCCGTCGCCGGACCCTTAATGGAACCATTTCGATCTGAAACAAAGCGTGTTATTTATGACTCATGTGGTGTTTGCTACGACTTTTGTATAACTTGCTACGATTTTCGTAGCGTTTTCTACGAAGTTCGTAGGTATTGCTACGACTTTTATAGAACTTGCTACGAGTTTTGTAGTACATCTACATCTATTGTAGAACATTTTATGACATTTGTACTCATTGTTTATACTTCTAGGAACTTGATATATAATTCTAGCAATTAGTGGTGCTGGTTTTTGAAGGTTAAATTAATTATTTTTATGGACAATGGACTCAATTTTACTCCTAACCCCGCACCCGAAGCAGTTATTCACAACTTTTAATTAAAACACTTGGAAACTTAATAACTAAGATTTAAGTACCCAAAATTCAAATTATTCAACAAATTAGCAAAGCTTTGGAAAGTTTTATTGAAGTTTGGAGTACAAACAGTCATCCAACAGAAATCTAATCTATTCTCGGTTCATTTAGCCTTGCCAATTATACGAAATGTCTACATAAAATTTCATTCATGTAAGTTGTATCTATTTATTACTGCACTTAATTTTGTATGTTACGAATATTTTTTTAATTATATTTTCTATTTCCAAAATAGTTAGAATTTAGCTGGAGCAGTCAATGACCATCCAAATCTGCTGTATTTTTTTGATATACCCTAAACCTGTACTGCTTAATAACTGTCAAAATCAATAAATCACGACGGCAAATTCAGGAGCGAACGTAAAATACTTAAATTTTGCTCAATAAACAGTAAATTAGTGCAAAAGCTTATGCACTATAATAGCAAAACCTGAATTGAGCTAGACGTCATCTCTCGTCAAACGAATTCATTGTCGTCATTATAGTCTTTGAACAGGATGGAGCTAACGGCGCTAGAATCCGAAGGAAGTCCCAGAGATTTTCGACTCCAACGTCACTTGACCTCGTGGTGTAGTTGTTTAGTACATTCCCGTACTGAGGGGAAGGATGCGGGTTCAAGTTCCGTCGAAGTCGAAAATTTTTAGGATATTTTTTTTTCTTAGAAATTACTCTGAGTGTTTTCTTCTAATTCCTAGAATTGAGCAACGCGACAACTCTCGTCAAACGAACTGAATGGTACTTCGGCTTGTAGCGGCATAATGGGGACAGGGACCATTTTGGCCCCTTACGTAAAACATTGTATAGTAAATGTGGAAGTTTGGATGTTTAGATATATTTTATGGATCTATCGATGGATGGATATTTGTTACCTGTTCACGCCAAAACTACTGAACGAGTCGGGCTGAAATTTCGCATACAGGAGTTTTAGGACCTGGAATAAAAAATAGGCTACTTTTTATCTCATAAAAGATTTCCCATGGGATAGAAATAACCATAAAACGTGTCCATAGAAACGACGCGTGCGATGCCACGGGCGGAAACTACACTTGCGAGCTTTAAAATGGAATCGCTTTCATCGCGAGTTGATCAAAACAATGTAAAAATTAGTCTTGAACCACCCTTGAAGCGATTCCAGTTTAAAGCTCGTAAGTTTAGTTATCTATAATCTTATAATGTGTTTCTTGTAATATATATAATTCTTAAAATGCACGCACGTTCTTTGATGTTTAGAGGAGGGGGCGTGCATTGTTAAAGTTTTTTTCCCTGCCTACCTATTATTGTAAAGTGTCGTTTTATCTATTATGGGTCAAAATAAATTTATTTTCTTTCTTCTAGTTGAGTCTCTGTTCCGCGCCCTGTTTATCATCTCCGTAACATTCAATTACCACTCGGTCCATAAAATTTGGCTCCAAAACATCGTTAATACGGCATAATTTTAACTGCGCGATAAAACAGGCCATAAATATTTTATTGTTATTTGGTCTATTTGTTGTGTTATGTGCTTTTTGGCCTACATACATTTATTTTCCTCATCTCATCTAGATAAAATTTGATAAAATGTGGATTAGGTACAAAGTACTTTAGAATCTAATTATATAAAGGTCTCTACTGATAAAATAATCATAAGAAATCAAATAATATCGCAAAAATATTCGACTTCGACGGGACTTGAACCCGCGTCCTCCCCTCAGTACGGGGATGTGATAACCAACTACACCACGAAGTCAAGTGACGTGGGAGTCGAAAATCTCTGCGACTTCATACGGTCTCTAGCGCCGTTAGCTCCACCTACAGGGGAAACATTGAAGTTTATCCAATCCTGTTCAAAGACTAAAGTTACATTTAGTTCGTTTGACGAGAGGTGTCGCGTAGCTTAATTCTAAGGTTTTTTGTTAATTTAGTTTTTTGTTTGTTTTTGCGATATTATTTGATTTCTTAGAAATTACCCTTAGTGTGGGGTTACGCACTATAATAACAAAAAACCTTAAAATAATCATAGTTGTCTCGGACGTTGTTTATAATGTAATATTATTTAATTATTAATTCACTGGGGAAAATATATTTATTTAGCACATAGAACACACATTAACTAACATTATACTAGTTGTTATTGTTTTATTCTATTCACTTAATAATCATATTAATTAAATCTGCTCAGACAAAAGAGGATTATTACACTGAGGATCATATTCTTGAAATGATTTACTTTATCAAAACAGTAGTGCAGATAAGTACCAGAAAACCTATTATATAACCGACATCAAAAATTCACAAAAGGAGCCTCCTCCTTTTGTATTATGCATTTTTTATATTATGTATGTTCGTCGATTTCTACGTCAATAATGGACGGATTAGGCAAATTCTTTCACTACTTTTATAGAATGGTCCCGAATTGGTCCCTTAAATATGTTATTACCAATTAGTAGGTACTCGTATTTACCCCCGAAAAACTTAAAAAGCACTGTAAATATTAAGGAAGTTGAAGTCAGTTTTTGCTTCAGCGCATCAGCATTGCCATACAGCGTGGCAATGCAGCCAGCGTCTTGGGGACGCGACGACTGGTATTGATATGGATCAGTTGAGCTACCTGTCGACTGTCTGCAGTTAGCTCAATTGTTTCAATTGTAAATACTAGTATAATTTTCTTTGTTAATAAAGGCTTAAGTTTTTGATTAAATTATTATAATTTATCCTATTCTAAATTATCACGATAACAATCTTTCCGATCGTTATCGTGATAATTGTGAATTGTACAGAACCATAAAAAGGTACGAAAAATAAGGTCTTTTGTTGAAAAAACAAAGTCAAATTAGTATAGTTTAGTTTTGACGCTAGTTATGGTTTTAAATTAAAATATTTCATTCCAAACGTCGTTTACCTACGTCTAAAACATATTTTAAGGGTGTGCCCAAATGTTTTAGACGTAGGTAAAAGCACTTTCTTCAAACATCAGTAAGTATCTAGCTCGTTTGAAACATCAACTATTACGCTCCTTGAAATTTACCACTCCTTTTCCCTACTTAGCAGATGTGAAACAGTTTTTACAGTCTAAGGAAGAAACCCCGAGGGGAAAGCTTTCATTCAGAAAATGCAGACCCCTTTGCATCGCAAACGGATGCTGGCACTCTTGATACTGTAGGTACCTATTCAATGGATGCTTTTATGTTGAGAGGTACACAATCTTTGAATGGAAAATAAGAGGATGGCGTGAAACGTTCAAACTTTTTAAAATAGAATAATGTTTAGTTGGGTCAAGACTTACATCTACTTCTACTACTACTTCAGGGACCTGCGAACTTGGATGGCTGGTACCATACCTAAGTCCATGGGGGTACCGAGTAGCGGTGGGTTGCACACGAATTCCTGGCGAGGATTGTGCGAGGCGCTCATTCGCTCAAAGAGCCGGCACACTGTGCTAGCACGATTGTGTTGTGTGGCCGCCGTCGCCGTCACCGTTGGGAG
The DNA here is from genome assembly GCA_963564075.1 of Eupithecia subfuscata. Taxonomy (NCBI): domain Eukaryota; kingdom Metazoa; phylum Arthropoda; class Insecta; order Lepidoptera; family Geometridae; genus Eupithecia; species Eupithecia subfuscata. The sequence goes on from OY751117.1 coordinate 10,186,983, forward strand.
GAACACACTTGACTGTGCTACCTGTGTCCTGCTCGCACGCGCGGAGAACGACGCGAGTGAGCGAGACGCCTTTGGCACACTGTGCTGTTCTCGGCAAACAGCACAATGCATTGTGCCATTTGTATCCCGCTCACTCCAGTGGCGCGCTGCGCGATTGAGCGCTGCGTCTCGCTCGTACTACATAGCACGATGACGTTTCACCTCGCGAGGCCATCGCGCCTCGCCTCAATCGTTACAGCACGATTTTCAAAATCGTGCGAGAGCCTCTTTTGTTCAAGTGTGCAGATACAATTGTGTTAGCACACGTGCTGAGGACTCACCTTCAGTACCGAGGCTCCCCGGGTTTTAAAAAATTATCAGGTCGTCTGGTTGAAGCTGGTGAGTATCTGGCGCAGTGAATCAGCATTGCCATACAGCGGGGCAATGTAGCCAGCGTCTTGGTTACGCTTCCGACTGATATAGGTCGGCTGAGTTAGTTCTAAATTGTTTGCAATAGTCTGCAGTTAGCTCAACCGATACAATTGTGAATAATAAATTCTAATGGGTTTCTATACTTTGATTGATATTGTCTATACAATCATGACATTTATTCACAAAGAAAATTATACTAGTATTTACAATTGAAACAATTGAGCTAACTGCCGACTGTTGCAAACAGTCTACAGATAGCTCAACTGATCCATATCAACACCAGTCGGAAGCGTCCCCAAGACGCTGGCTGCATTGCCACGCTGTATGGTATTGTCTATTGTCTTTGTTAATAAAGATATTCACGCGAAATTCTAGGAAAAATGGAGAATAGTCCGCCATTTTCCATTCAAATTTATTAAGCGATGCTATGACACTTCCAGATCTAGCAGGAACACAGTAAGTTTAAACGATCAAATCGCCTTTGAAACAAAAAACTAAATTAAAATTAGTTCATTCGTTTGGGAGCTAAGATGACACAGGTAGACCATACACACAAATGCACCGACACGCTTGGATTTCTTATTCCGTCGAGTATTTTAGTGTCAGGGTTACGTAGTCACTCAGATTTCGCTACCGCTTTGGGTAGCGAAAATCGCACAAAACTGGTTTTAACACCACACAAAAAAATATGAACTTGTGCCAGATTTTACCTCACATGCCACTGCACGATGACTCCTTTACCAGGGAGGGTCACAAGGGAATAATTAATCCTCCATCTTTGTTTTAAAGCTCATATCACATACTATAAAGTAGAGTGCTTTACTGGTAGAACCAGTGCAAATAAAACCAGTGGCATAAAGTGCAAAACTAAGTTTTATTTGGTTTGAATTCAGTTAATGTTCATCTCTATGAAACACATCTTTACGTGGCGGGTGATCGCGGCTTAAGAATCGAACACTCTGACTCAGGCCGTAGTCGTGAGTTGACTAAGGGAGCTTATCAGACAAAAGGCAGCAGCTTCCTACTGTGTACTACTTACTTAACACCTTCACTGCGATCAATCCGCCCGCCGGAAGCGTAGTGATGCTGACAAAACCCTGTTTTGGGAAGGTGTTCAGCAGTATGTGAACAGGGCCGCGATCACGGTGTAATAAGTGTAGTTACCTATTGGCGTTACGGCTCAAACGTTAGCAGTTGAAACGTTAGAGTGCGCGTTCACAGCCCGGCATCGGACAATCCGCACTGGGCCACATCAAAGGTTTGCCATAAAATATCCGCACCGCACGAAGCGGACTGTCGGCAATGCCGGCGAGGATTCTTGAAGCCAAATTTTCCAGTAAATGCGAATGATGTCATTCGGATTGCGGATCAGTGGACGAATTTGTCAGTGGATTGTCCGATGCCGGCCTGTGAACGCGCACCCTAACGTTTCAACTGCTAACGCTTGAGCCGTAATGCAACTACACTTACTACACCGTAAACGCGGCCCTGATAAGAAAGGACATAAAGACTAAACACCTACCCTATACACAAAAGTCACGGTTTCTGTCGCTAGCAGCGTCCGAATTTATTTTGGCTGTAGATCACTTTATATTTTTCTCTGGGGCGCAATAATGAAAACACAAATGGGGTTCGAAGTAGCCTATCATTTTGTTTATTGATCAAGAGACCTACCGAAATTAAATAAAACTAGCGTTTTCTTTATTTATGTAAAACATCACAGTGATTCAACCAAATAATCCATATAACCTGTTACAAAATAAATTATGTCATGTGCATTTTTATTTACTTTACCTATTTCCTAATAACTGCACTTCCAGTTTTGCTAGTTGTGCGTATCTGGTCCTATTCTTCTATTTTTATACTTTTTGTTACTATATTACTCTAATTATAATTGGAAACACATATAAAAATATCTATCACAAACGGAGTTCTACATATATTCTAAAGCTTCTAAAATACAATCGGTACATACCTACAACTATGTTACAAATTTTAATTCAGAGTGCAAATGAAACATTTTTAAAGTGTAGTGGGACACACATGAGCTACGTAAGTTAATTTGTAATAACATTAATTTCGACCAACAGTCTAAATAGATCTACCAAAGATAGCCAACTCATTTCGACTTACACCACATTTTATATTTACTCATATCTTTCCCTGAAGGCGACGCGATTTTATCTCTGTCCACTTTCTACATGCCAAAATAATCTAAACCCAACCACGAAATAGTTATGACGGCTTAGGCTATCCTCAAACAGTTTAGGCTAAGAAAAATTAATAAGCATAACTTGCTAAATAAGGTAAAATCATACACAAGAAAGGAAGGAAAACCAAGTCAAATTGGGTGGACTCTTCAGAAAAAATGCTATCGATATTAACTATTACATTGTATAAAACAGAGGATTAAAATTCTGAAATAAATGGTATTTATGCGGACATGAAAAAAATATCGATAGAATCAAAGTCTGGTCTTCTGAGATGGATTCTAGTAGAATAATGCATGGTTCTAATGAAAGACCAGCCATTTCATAGAATTCCCTCCAATCTCGACAGATCTCGTTTACTTCAGCTGCACCAATACCATGAAGTAAGTTACTACTGCACCCAGCACCTGGAAAACAGAAGATGTTTCGATTAATTTAATTGTTTCAATTGTTATTTTCGATAATAATGATTGCAATGGTTTTTAGATATTAATTCAATTACTTGAATAATAATAATAAAAAAAAAAAAAAAATGCTGGACGATTCACACAGCATTATCTAGCCCCAAGCTAAGCAGAGCTTGTGATATGGGTACTAGATAACTGATATACATAATACAATACACTACATAGATAGATATTTTTACTATACATAGCAACCTCCTGCGTCGCAGGCGGACCTTCGCCCGCTGCGCCACAGAGGTCGTCATATAATATGATTCAGAATCAAATTCTTTATTGGCAATATAGTAACAGGTCGTACAAGTGGTACAAGTGGTACAAGTGGTACATGTGGTACATAGTCTTACTTAACTTGTAAGCAGTGCTAATTAAAATTGATGCAGTAAAATGTAGCATATTATGCCTAGCATGCAAGGCTGAACCTTAGTTATACGGAAAGTATTTTCAAAATTGGTTCAGTTTTTACGGATTTGACCAATAACCAACACAAAAAATATTACTATCATTATAACTATAAATAACCCGGTAGGCCTATAAGGCTCATTAGGTGCTTATCAGGGGACGTCCAGCAGTGGACCAATATAGATAATCGAGGTGAGGTTGAGGGACGTTTTTAAGGACGAATAGTAGTAGATCAATATCGAACCGAAGCAAAGAGATCCAGTGAGACCGTGAAGAACTTGGCTCCGGAGATGCTCATCGCCTTCTGGCACTGTTGGCAGACAATCTGCACGAAGGTCTTGGCCTCTTCGGAGCCGTCGTACCATTGACAGGAGTAGGCTGCTTCCATGACTGATGAACTCTGGAGAGAAGAGAAAAAAATTAAGAGTTTGATTTGTTAAGAGCGGTTATTTTTTTTAGGGTTTCGAAGATCGGTTTCGAAACCCTTATGGTCTCGCTTTGTCTGTCCTTTTTTCCCTCCTTAATAACTCATCAACTACAGCAGCTATCAACTTGAAATTTAAAGTAATAATACATTTCGTGCGCCTGTACAGATTTTAAGAAAAAAAAATGAAAAAAAATGAAAAATGAATATGAACATTTTCCATACAAATTGAGATGTCAAAATTTTAAAAGAGACCTGCAGAGTCAAGTGGGGTATCAAATGAAAGGTATTAGTTTGTACATTTCAAAATAGTTTTTGAAATTTCTGTAGGTTTCATACTTTTTGAAATATTTTGAAAATAGTCGAAAAAATACCCATTCCCCCCCCCCCTATCTCCGAAGTTTGCAGAGCGATCCATTTAAAATGTATGGAGCGTTTGTAGATATAGATCTATATTTTATAGGAAAAATATGGAGAAGTCTGAAAAACGAACACTTTTTGAAAAATGGTAAAAAAGGGGGGAATTATTTTCAAAAGGGGAGGCTACCCCACCGAGTTGGGTATCATATGAAAGGTATCGGTTTGTACACTTCAAAACAGTTTTTAAAATTTCGGTAGGTTTCATACTTTTTGAAATATTTTGAAAATAGTCGAAAAAATACCCACCCCCCCCCCCCCCCCTATCTCCGAAGTTTGCAGAGCGATCCATTCAAAATGTATGGAGCGTTTGTAGATATAAATCTATATTTTACAGAAAAAATATAGAGAAGTCTGAAAAACGAACACTTTTTGAAAAATTGTCAAAAAGGGGGGGATAATTTTCAAAAGGGGGGGCTACCCCACTGAGTGGGGTGTCATATGAAAGGTATCGGTTTGTACACTTCAAAACAGTTTTTAAAATTTCTGTAGGTTTCATACTTTTTGAAATATTTTGAAAATAGTCGAAAAAATACCCATTCCCCCCCCCTTATCTCCGAAGTTTGCAGAGCGATCCATTCAAAATGTATGGAGCGTTTGTAGATATAAATCTATATTTTACAGGAAAAATATAGAGAAGTCTGAAAAACGAACACTTTTTGAAAAATGGTCAAAAAAGGGGGGGATAATTTTCAAAAGGGGGGGCTACCCCACTGAATGGGATGTCATATAAAAGGTATTAATTTGTACATTTTAAAACCGTTTTTCAAATTTCTGTAGGTTACATACTTTTTGAAATATATTGAAAAAAGTCGAAATTTTACCCGTTCCCCCCCCTCTATCTCCGAAGTTTGCAGAGCGATCCATTCAAAATGTATGGAGCGTTTGTAGATATAGATCTATATTTTACAGGAAAAATATAGAAAAGTCTGTAAAATGAACCCTTTTTGAAAAATGGTTAAAAAGAGGGGGGATAATTTTCAAAAAGGGGGGTTACCCCAATGAGTGGGGTATTATATGAAAGGTATCAGTTTGTACATTTCAAAACAGTTTTTGAAATTTCTGCTGGTTCAATACTTTTCGAAATATCTTGAAAAAAGTCGAAAAATTTACCGTTACACCCTATCACCGAAGCATGCAGAGAGATCCATCTGAAATGTAGGTTGGTACCTACTAGTTTTAGGTCTTCATTAAATTTCGGAGTTTCTAACCGGTACCTTTAGTACATACGTACTTGTTCACAAACGTTCGAAACCCTCGGCGCGCGAGTTACACTCGCACTTGACGGGTCTTGTTTTTTATTAATATTAGTACCAACTCACGGTATGTTCTTTGAAAGATAATCGCACAATCAACAGCTTCGTTCTATAAAAATATTAGCCTTAACTCTGGATTTACAGTTTACAGTCTTATTTAGTACTATTTTCGTTTTCGTTTTTAGCGTTCCATATTAGGTAATAGTTACACACAATACACAATAGTTGTAGATTTGAACACTATAGTTATAGTATTTAAGGTGAGTCAAATGATTTTCTCTCTCTTCTTTCTAATAAGCATCATAGAGTCTTGTCTTACCTCTTCAATAAGCCTGTTGCCAAATATGCAGAAATGGAACACCTGTCCGAGAGTGTAGCTCAGGTAACCGATGGTACTGAAGGCGTACACATTTAAACCATTGATCTGGAAACATTAGGATAAGAATGAGACTATTAGGTTAACAACAACATTATCACTTTTCTAGCTTAGATATTAATACAGTTGTTCCTTCTCGGGCTATGTATGCATGTACTTACACATTGTTTTAGTGTGCGTGAGCTCAGAAGCAATCAGTCTCGCCCGAGACGTGGTCCGAGACACTAGTGCTCATTGTATTCACGTCAGATTTTGGTAGCGAGTACCGTCAGCATGACAACTAAGCGCAAAGTCACTACTACAACCAGGGCTAAGCGGACTTCGTGAGATAGAACCACTAGAGCCGATTACTGACTGATTTATCACTGACAAGCTTATGCCCACGGCTTCGCACGCGTATTTTCGGTATAAAAAGTAGCCTTTTATATAAGTTTGGCTTTGCTCTAAACGTACGCCAAATTTCATCTTGATCTGTTCAGTAGTTTTGGAGATTCTAGGTTACAAAATTTAGATTTCACAAACTTTCGCATTTATAATATTAGTAGGATAATAAGATTGGATAGCAGGGTATATTGTAGTTAAAAAAAATTAAATTAAATAATAAATAAATAATAATGGCCGCTTTTTGGTTCTGCCAGCCCCTTTTTCCTTTGCTTCTCGCATTTAAGTAGGTACCTACGCCCTATTATTATCCGCGCGATCAAAAAGGGACGGCACTTTGTCAAAGTAAATATGTTTCGTCTCATGTCTCACACAATCTATGCGTTGTGAAATTGGTTTTGCAGGGGGCGCTGCTGCCCGCCACCGGCCATTGCAATGCGAAACATTCTACCACCGAACTGCGATCCCCAACCCGCATTCCTAGCGTGGGGATTATGTGCATTACCCCCCACGAGATAAAAGCCAATAAGGCGCTTATCAGATGGAGGCCTACGTCCAGCAGTGGACCAACACAGGCTTTTGAGGTTGTGGTTGAGGAATTAGAATTACTAAACTCTAATTCTATATTAGGCTATGATCTGCACTGACATCTCGCATGGGAGTGTATTGTGGATTATCCCCCTGCCTAACCAAGCCCTAACCAGCCCAACAGCCCAGCTCCTTGAAGTACCAGAGCAGGACTTCTGATGATTGACAGTTTCGTTTCAGATTTTCGGTAGGTATTCTTACTAGAATCAACCAGATAAATGTGAGAACGCCTGAATAAGATGTAACAGCCCATCCAACTTTGACACAAGATTATCGATTTTTTTATTTCTCAAGGTCAAAACATCTTTGACCATACAAATCGATTGTTCAATACGAATCAAATGAGACATAGACTTCAACCCATTGTGACCGTTATCATTTGGAAATGAGGTTTATATTGGCTTGAGGCGTCTGGCCCGGAGCGGGCTACGTAATCCCTGAGGGTAAAGAAAATGTTTGGGCCCGCTCCGGGCCTTATAATCTTTAACTGGTTAAATAAATCTCAACTAAGAATCACTTTATTAAAATCCTTACCTTAGTAGCCTGGTAAGCTAACAGGGTCAGGGTGATGGTAGACACCAGCATGTGGAAGAGCAGAGCAGTTCCATAAGTGTCTCCAATTGATGCCACCAGTCTAAAAACAAACATGTTTAGCTACAAATGAAATCAAAGCATGAACACCAATTCAAAAAGTTCGGTTAGGTTAGTTCGATTTATGATTGTAAAGCACTAAGATCTGGGAATCACAGGGCGTAACATAAATTACAGACCAAACTTTCAGGGAGGATCCGATTCTATCAAAAAAAAGCAGGAAAAAAATCCTGGTCAAAAATTTTCCTAAAATAAATATTTGCTCGATACATTTCGTCGATTGTAAACCCTTAAAGTACCTACTACAAAGGGAATACCGGGATGAGATTTTTTTACCATCATCAGTACATACCGAAGCGACAGATATAAAAAAATATCACATTATTTCCGTGTCAGTGTTTAGTTTTATAATTTGACCTTTTCTAAGTGTACATTTATTGTATTTATGGAAATAAAGCGTTTTTGATTTTTAATTTTAAATTATTTTCCCTGTGTTTTATGTTATGACCGAGTCTAACCCACCCGTGAAAGTTGGGACCTTACTTTTTGTTACACCTACTATCTACCTACTCAGCCCCCACAGCTGGGTATAGACCTCCTCGCCATTACGCTAACTATAATTATCAACAGCTATCCTAGCGCACTCGTATGAAGCTATTCCTACGATTCCAATCGGTCCGAACCTTCTCTGAGCAGACTCTGATCATGTCAACACGTCAGCCAAATTCCTGCGAAGTTCTTACTGGAACAGGAAACCAGATAACTGATTATTGCCGAAACCGACTTACTTTAATAATCAAATATAAGAAAATTATTCGAGTGATCTATCATTGTCGACGTAGTTGTCAACAGCTATACTACTCGTAGTACACTCGCAGTATCTACTCCGACGAGTCCAATCGGTCCGAACCTTATCCGAGCAGACTCTTATCATGTCAACGCGGCATAAGCGAAATTCCTGCGAAGTTCGTACTGGAAAAGGAAACCAAGATAGCTGATTAAATTGCCGAAACCGACTAACTTTAATAATTAAATTTAATGAACCGAAAGATGTAATTAGGTCGTAACAAATTATGTAATGGTCTGGTTCCATTCCTCTTGGGAAGCCAACCATACACGAGAACTCTATTTCAAGTAAGTCGTTTTCCAAGTAGCAAAAAAATCGATTTGCACGAAAAATTTGAAAAAATAAAAATGTCCTAACCCAATGTCCAAAAGTAATAGTGATAAATAATAAAAATGGCAAACAATTAAAATGTACAGAACTAAAAATGTTCAATAATAATCTAGGAGCGAGGTCCAAAGGCGTAACTATTTTTATGAATGTGTATGTAATGGAATTTATGGAACGTGACATTTTGATGACTTGCCGATTTTGATCCACGGGCTCCCTGGTGCCCGTATAGGTACTATATGACCCGATAATGGGGTTAGTGTCACTTCAGGTGGTACACCTACCCGCGAGTATGACATGACAGTATTAAGCAAGTAGAGTCAAAGACTAAAATCAGGGTACCGACAGGGCCAACTACTGGGTCCTCTACTGGACGCAGACCTCCGCCTGATGAGCGCCTTATTCGCTTTTATCATATGGGATAATGCCCATATCCCCACGCTCGGCATGCGGGTTGGGAATCACAGTTCGCAGAGACGCTGTCGCCCACCCTCTGGTAGATATGCCCAAATCGTCACTTTTGACACCCGCAAGAGTTGGGGTGGTGCAAATTCTTAGCCATCACAGCGGCCACTTACAAAACACTTTTAAAACATCTACGAGCTGTCCTTTAATTTTTTTTTGTAAATTGACTATGCCATGCAATATTGTCGTTGACTGTAGGTGCATAACTACCTAGCTAGCGTTGATGTTTTAAACTACACAATAATAACCCTCAAATAATAGCTGCCAGGGGATTTAAAATCAAACAGGGTCAGAATGCAAAATATCACCGTTATTTCGAATATACGTTGGCTTTGAAAGTTTATACCCTGCGGAGCGCAACGGTATTTATTGTCGCATAGTGCCTTTATTGCAAATATCCGAACGAATAACTCGAAACACGCTTTACGGAAAATACAAACTCGTATGACAAAAATCCTTTTGTTTTAGAAAAGATAGACATCTCTTTACTGTATATGTATTGTCAAATACAAAATTCAATACAGAAGGAAATGTTGAGAATCAGGAAGTACAAAGGGCGGTTATTGCTTTGAGCGATCTCTTCCAGGCAACCTTGGGATGGACTGGAGATAAGAGAATAATATAGATGGTAGCGTTTGAAAAACATAAGGGAATGAAAACAATTGAAATAGGCTAGGTGACTTTTATTTAAAGATGTTCTTAAATTATTACATGATTATTTTCCGATTAGAGGAAAAAACAATACCATTTGTTTTATCACCTAGAAAACCGCAAAGCTTTATTAAAACTCTACAGTGACATAAAAATATAGACTTACTACATAGCGAATTTCACTCGTCAATCCGATATGAAATTTGCATAGACGTCCATGACCGACAGTGTCTTTAGTTATCTAGTATCCGTAACACAAGCTCTCTTAGTTTGAGGCTAGATGATGTTGTGTGGACTGTCCAGCGTTATTAATTTACTAGCAACCCGCCCCGGCTTCGCACGGGTGCAATAAAATACTACTATGACTATTATTATACATTATTATGATTTCTCAATCAAAGAGCAAAGAGTTTTCATTCAAAGAAATTAGACCGAACCACAGATCACTATATAATATGTACCAAGCTACGATCAAGGAGTATCTATATACCCTGGGGAGCGATTTCTTCCGTCCACGGTACCAAGACCGAACCATAGACATGTTTATACTTAATTGACATGTTTACTTTGCAACGCCGTTACAATTTTTTTAGCAATTTATTCATTTTCATATTGAAACTACTCGATAATCCGAATTTTCCGCCTATAAGTTGTCGACTCGGATCGACTAATTTTTTACGCTCTTCAATTTGATGTGCATTTCGTTCGAGTCTACCGTAGACTGGTCCGAAATTATTAATATAGATTAACAGAGTGGAGAAATCAGTGCAAACTGATCCATTATTGGATTAGTAAAGTGGATCAGAGTGAAATAGGGCCTTTATTCGTGTTTGATGGTATAAGGGTATAATTAGATATTATTTAGGTAGGTAGGATAATCATCCTAAGGCAGGTTATGTAATTGCACAATTGATGGCATAAGTAGGTAAGTATTTGAAAATGTCGTGTAGAAGTATTTTACGTATGTTGTCTACCTTATCATAGATACATCTGATAAATGTTTTGTAGGCGTATAAAACCGACTTTAATCACATTATCATAAAGATGACTATCAAATGCATTTGATCGATACCACATGTGGATTCCCATGCCATTTGAGTATCGATTGCCACGGTCGTAGATAATTATTAGAACGTTCTATTTAATTGTTATAACCCAGGCCTAGAAACGTAGAAATTTCTTTCTATAGCCTTTCAAAGCCTTTCTTGTCTGGGCTTTTGCAAGTTCATGAATAAAGTAAGCAGCGCCTTGTTATAATTTTTCGGTTCATTCTTTACAAAATAAAATTAATTTATCAAAAGTCGTCAGTATAAAAGGATTTTTTTACATTTCTACATTAACTATCAGGGCACAAAAAAGACTACTTTTCACGACCTAGCGTCTATAATGGACTTTTTATTTCATCTGCAAAAATTTAAACAATTCCGCAGTACTTAATATAAAATTAACTTTTTTGTTGATTTGAAGACAAATTTAAAGTACCGATGTAAAGTAACTCTACCATTATGGTCGAGTTTTGAGCTATCTGCCAATTATGTCTAATTGTAAAAGGGTTACCTCACAACATGCTTATGTCGCTCCACCCAGTACTTGATAGCAGATCTGGCCAGCATCTCTTGCTTCTGCGTCAGGTTGTTAGGGTTGACATTGGCACCGAAGTTCTGCAGCCTTCCACCTGCACCACGAAGCGTCATCCCGAAGTCCTGCTGCGTGGAGTAGATGCCTCGGATGTCTACGTCTGTTGCTTCGGATACTTTCTCTTTTTCTGATGGTGAATTATATATTCATATTAGAGACGCCTTACCCAAGAGCTGGTATCTGGCGCAGCGCATCAGAATCCTATTTTAAAATATCAAACAACAATGCATGTAACAAACCAGTAGAAGAAGCTCGGAACAACTCAGCAGTATTAGGCCGGTACGTGTCCAGGGAAGCACTGAGCTCCATCAAGGGCTTCATGATGGCTTTTAGATGCTGCAGCTGCTCACATGCGAAGATCAGCCAGGAACTGAACATCACGTCCATCAGGCTGGGGATTGCTAGAGAGAACAGGAGCCAGTAGACCTGGGGATATTTAGCTAATGATAGCATTAAAAAAGTAACTTTGTTCAAATATCTCGGACATTTTATTACCGGGGACCTTAAAGACAATGCTGACATTGAAAGAGAGCGTAGGGCTATTATATAAACTTAGCTGGCAGAATTTCTTCGCCGATATGACAGCACTTTGTGCTAAAAGTAATATAATTTTGTGTATTTAATTGATTTGATTTAACTTTTGACTGAATTATTGATCTGCTTCAATTTAATTCTATTTTTTATATGTAATTTGATTTTTGATTTAGAAAATTACTTCAAATTCCTTAGTACATATTACACTGTTTTTAGTTTACTGAGACAACACTAATCCTTTGGGAGTAAGATTGTTATGGGACCACCTAGAGAAAATCGGCAAAATAGGTCAATAATTAACGGACAAATCGACGAACTTAAATTAAAAAAGTAAAAAAACAACATACATGCACACGTAGCAACACAGAGAACTCCTATTTTGTAGGCAGTTAAAAACTGCCAACAAACAAAGGAGATAGGAAACACTCAAATGGTCACTTGACTATTATAATTCTGTTTTTTTTTTCATTTGGACTTTGTACTTAAAACAAGATAGAACACCAACCTGAAAAACAAAAGCGAAGATATACATAGACCCGCTCATAGCATCGAACGGGTACCACGCCTTGACTGGCAGCCGCGGAACTGGTTCAGTCAGGGTCTCGTTGGTATCCTTGTTGGTGATCATTCGGACTGATTCACCGAAGAATGTGAGGGTCACCCAGCCTGTGAAAGAAATTCAAGGATATACAAGGAATACAAGCGCCTTGCCTGAAAACCAGCGCAGTATTGGGCAAATGCTTTAATACTGCAACATGCTGAGGCAGGGACCCATTTTACCCTTTACCATTATCTCTTTAAAGATAAGTAACTACCCACATATTAAATTAATTGTTATCTGTGTTGTCGTCTTCTGCCTAAAATCATGTACTTGTACGTAGACTTATGCCTACTAATGTGTTTTTTTGGGTAAATCAATTATTTCTCTCTATCTCTCTCTCTCAATATAGCCAGGGTAATTTAGTAAAAGTGGCAGCTAGTCTCGACGGAGACTAACCACATGCGCAAGACAAATTATTTCGTTCACAAGTGTGTCACTATGCCCTCACTCTAGTCACTCTCTTATGATGGGACGGCAGAACGACACGACCGGGGAGAGATCAGGCGGAAGACCAACATACTCTGGGGTGTTCCACCGTCAACTTCCTGACTCCGGGCTGGTACTGTTTTCAGACAAAATGGTCTAGTAAGAACCACCATAACCGTAGAAACTACTAGTTTCTACTCGTGACTTAGCATGATATTTTGTGTGGTCAAAAGGCTACTTTTTAGGGCTTTTTCAGGTCAAGAACTACATTTATTTATTTCTAGCTATGCCCGTGGCTTCACCCGTGTATAATTTTATAGAACCCAAATTGTTTGATAGTTATTTTGCTATTCCGGACGGAGACTAACCCACCAAATCAAAGATCATCAAAATGAGTCCCGAGGTTCTTGAGTTATAAATGTCCACTCACCTGACTTTGTTTTATTAATATAAATTAATCTAGTGATCTACATTTGAGCCTGATTCGTCGAGATTCTAAACAAGCAAACTTTCACACTTCACATCACACTATCACACTAATATTATAAATGCGAAAGTTTGGATGGATGGATGTATAGATGGATGAATGTTTGTTACGTCTTCACGCCAAAACTACTGAACGGATCGGGCTGAACATTTGCATACAGGTAATTCTAATCCTGGGATCAAACATAGGCTACTTTTTATCCCATAAATCAGTTCCCATTGGATAGAAATCACCTTTAAACGTTTCAATAGAAACAACGCGTGCGAAGCCGCGGGCAAACACTAGTCTATAATAATTTAAGTAGGATTATCGATTATTTGTTTTGTTTGGATTTTATGCACATGGAAAAACGTCAACACTCTAGGTAGGTGACAACCACGTTAAGACCCTGAATGACTATGAAATTTTAACAATATGTAGGTACAACAAAATCCTATGAAATAGAAATAAATAAATAATGCTGGACACTTCACACACCATTATCTAACCCCAAGATAAGCAGAGCTTCTGTTATGGGTACTAGATAACTGGTATACTTAATACAATACACTACATAAATAGATATTTTTATTATACCTACATAGAAAACATCCAACGCCCTGGACAAATGTCGATCGTACAAACATTTGTCCCGAGGCGGGAATCGAACCCGCAACCTCCTGCGTCGCAGGCAGACCTTCGCCCGCTGCGCCACAGAGATCGTCGAAATATGGACCAAGAAAGTACACGCCATCCAGAATTTTCTCGTAAAACCTATGGTTTCCTTAACTCAGACTTAATATTGCCGAGGACTTTAAAATTGCTGATGTATTTATATGGTTTCGTGCAACCACAGAAGTAAAAAGGCTTGAAAGAGACTTATGAGGCATATATGGAGAGAAGCTCCATAAGTTAGGATAATACTTACTAGACGACCTCTGTGGCGAGGTGGGCGAAGGTCCGCCTGCGACGCAGGAGGTTGCGGGTTCGATTCCCGCCTCGGGACAAATATTTGTACGATCTGCAGATATTTGTTCAGGGTGTTCTGGTCGTTTTCTATGTATAATAAAAAATATCTATCTATGTATTCGTATATTATTATGTATATCAGTTATCTAGTACCCATAACACAAGCTCTGCTTACCTTGGGGCTAGATAATGCTGTGTGAATTGTCCAGCATTATTTATTTATTTATTATTATTTATTTATACTTTGACAATGCTCTTGTGTAGCTTACATATTGACAGTGCCAATATACGTATTTATGAAAACTTGTTGTACACTGATAAAGATAATATCAATCGGTTCCAAGCGACATATATATACAATTTTATACTAGAAATATGAATAAAGTCGCTGTGCCCACAACTAGGCTACACAAGATTATTGTATCTAATATTAAAGGGAAATGGACACATCAAATTTCCAAGTGAGTTCCAAAAATTATCAAGAAATAAATTCAAACAAATTGTCAAACAAGTCCTTTGTAAAAAGGCTTGTATAATACAAAATATCAGATCTTGAGGATAAAAAAGCTTGGAACGAATTTTGCTCCAGCTCGAAAACTAACACCCTGACAAGGGAAAGGTTTCTTGTTCGCTTTTTTTCTTTACCTTAAAAAGATTGAAATGAACAAAAAATCAAAGTGATCACTTTACTTCCTAGTTTTACTTATGTAATTTGAATTTTTGTGACGTATCCAAGAGTCCTGTAAGGTCTAAAGGAAATAAAGAACTTTATACTACACCTGCTCGGAAAGTTGCCTATTTCTTTCCATTTATAGAATAGAGAGTATCTATGTCTTTGCAGGCCTATAGGAAACCGGGAGGAAAAACTCTATGGAATTTCATTTCTCACGTGTTTTAGCGGGAGGAAAAAGTGTATGGAAATCCATTTAGACCATTTAGCCAAAACAACACACTCGGTAGAAATTTATCACTTTCTCGCCTTGGTGTAAAATGCACTATTGATATTTAAGCCGAGTTTGGCGGTTATTTTGATTATACTACTGTCCGCCGCTATTTAGACGTGAAAGGTCACAGAAAAGACAGAGATTACTTTCGGGCATAACTAGCGCCTGCCCAGGGCTTTGTACGATTTTTCGAGATTAAAGTTACCTATGTCCGTCTCCGAAATACTGTCTACCTCTTTGTCAAATTTCATTAAGATCCGTTCAGCCGCAAAGGTATAAGACAGAATGACAGAGCGACAAAATGCTTTCAGATTATAATATTAGCCAGGAGAGTGCCGACGGGGGCACCTTAGCATAGCGGACGCGACACTTGATTAATACATCATCATCAGTTACAGTTCCCGCGGTTACGTTTGCACCATTGATTTGCCCCATTAATGGTGCAGGCGTAACTGGTTAGTTATGTTTGCACCATTCAAATTGATACAACTACTAAACCTTGCTTTACTCGCCGTAGATAAAATCAATAAAAAAAATTGTTTAGCGTTTACTGCTGGACAAAGGCCGAAAGATCGCCACAGGTCTTGCATTAACGAAAGAAATATTACACTTAAGGCATTCTCATGAAATAATGTTTACAAGGAAGTTACAACACAAAAATCCGGTTCTCGTATTGATTACCGTATTTATCGAGTTTGAAATATAATTGCAATTTTCTATGTGCAAAATAAATAATTGTACTTCATTGCAAGCAATGATTATAGGAAAAAGCTGAAATCGACAAGTAGTATAGATGCGACTTGTACAAATTCTAATAAACAAATTAAAACAAGAAAGTGATTTTAGGTTTGGTAAGTATGGGGACAATCTTTCACCGTTCGTTTCAAACATGTATCATGTGTAGTTTGGCCAATTAGATTGAGTACTTACTGACAAGAGCCATGATTGTCATAGTGCAGATGAAGTACAGCAGCCGTCTCATCTTCGTCAGGGAGAGCTGGTGGTAGCGTGCATCAGACTCGGTGAACATTGGGTGACTGTTGCACTGGTTCCATACTGCTAGGGTCCTGGTAGAAAACATTCGTGTATAAGCCCCGCAAGTTGATATTGCGATTGGCGGCCATCTTGGTGACGTAGTCGACGTCGCACCGTCAGTACCGTTCGCAAGGTCAGCCCGCGCTTACGTGCTTACGCGCATCGAGTACTTGTTATAGCTTTTTGTTTTTGTTATCCTGT
This sequence comes from Eupithecia subfuscata, assembly GCA_963564075.1. Lineage (NCBI taxonomy): Eukaryota > Metazoa > Arthropoda > Insecta > Lepidoptera > Geometridae > Eupithecia > Eupithecia subfuscata. Next base: position 10,203,604 of record OY751117.1, read on the forward strand.
TTTATTGTTATTTTTGAGTTTTGTTGTTTAGTTTTGTTACCTGTTACCCGTTGAAATGAGTAAGAAATTAATTAACAGTCGTGCTCGTGAAATGATAATTAAAGTAGACAATTATTTTTTAAAAGAGAAAGAAGACTCTAAGTTAGTTATCCAAAATATGAACTGTACCTTAAAAAGTACTTCAAACACTTCTGAGGACATTTTAATGTCGAAGCACCTAGTAACATTTCACATTTTGAATATTTTGCAAAATTCTACCAAAGTCACGGAACGTGTGGCCTGGTTTAAATACAAATATCCCATAACCCTAGCTTATTTACGTTTTATTACTTTTTTTGCTATCTGTACTTTTTTGCGACGGATGACGTCACGCAGCTGTTATTGTGACAAGGTTCCATCGCAATATCAACTTGCGGGCTTTATATGACTTGTGTTAAACGGTTACAGCGAGACCAAATGATGATGATGCTGTTGCCCTCCTAGCCGTATTTCAACCACGGCGACCAGTCTCATCGGAAACTAGCCAGATGCGCAGGACATTATTATAGTGCACAAGTGTGTGCACAAACACAGGTGCACTCTCTATTCCCTCACTCTCATAGTCTGATGGGACGACAGACCGACACGACCGGGGAGAGGTCAGGCGCAGGACCAACGGCTTAACGTGCTTTCCGAGGCACGGGGTGTAACACCGCCAACTTTCTGACTCCGGGCTGTTACTATGAATTTTTCTTGCAAGAAAAACCCCAATAACAACTATTGGCCCGACCCGGGATTCGAAACCAGATGACCAGCGGTTGAACAAACCGACCGCTAGACCAATGAGGCAGGTACCAAGTACTAGTCTTTGTATTTGTCTTTGTGTCCTGGCGAAGTATAATAATATACTTCGCCAGGTATTAACACTCCGAGAAACAACGGTCACGTTGGTTTTCCATCATATATTTAGGGCGAGAACGATATTTTGAATCCAGAGCGAAGCGAAGGATTCTAGAGTAGAATCCTAAGCGTAGCGGATTCAAAATAAATAAGAGATGCTTTTAGTAGTGACGAATGTTTACCTTTATTCTGGTACTAATATTTCACTTTCACTGCTAGAACTCGTCTTATATTCAATTTCTGTGTATGAAATTAAAAATTGTCTGTAATATTCTGATAAAATGTAGGTAAAAATTTTGAATAGTTGTAATGAAAACACTTATTACTGAATTTAGTTGTATACATACTTTCAAACAAGAATGTAAGTTTAATCAAGACTTCCTACCATAATAGAGCCTACTTGACCTAACAATAGCATTAGGTATTGTGGAACACCGAACACTATTATTGGTTTAATAAGAGCTTTAATCCTGTTAAAACTGTCCGATAAATTCCATGCAGTTTCAGTTTTATTGGAGCAGAAATAGCTGAAACTGGAAATGCAATTATTCTGTAGATTCCGAGATGTGTTTCACAATGGTATTCTATTCCATTGTGAAACTACGTCAGTGTGAAATTAACACAAGTATAAATTCAGCGAAGCAAAGCGGCGAATTTCACATGCCAGCATGTGTTCACTGCCGGGAACTTTATCAGCTGTAGTTTTATGTTTATAAAATTTTATGTCCTTTTTAACTTGTTTATGAACTTTATGTTTATGAACTTGTCGGTCAGGACTCTTCAAAATGGGGAATAGATTCAAAATCAGCGCCGTATGTTCCTTGCATACAGCACAATGCTGAATTTACTCCCTTTGTCTACTAATCATAATTACTAATTTATTTATGTGTATAATTCTAATTTAGGTCCCAACGGCAATGGGACGGGCCTCTGTGTGAGTTGACACGGAACTGTTTGTTACAAACGTGCTCCAGCTCTGCAGATCGTGCCCGCCTCCAGGCCGTTTCTAAATGGGAGTCAGGACATTGGTTGCAAGCATTTCCTTCGTATAACACTGGTACTTTATTGGATCCCGTAACTTTCCGTATCGCAACATGTCTTCGGTTGGGTGCAAGGTGTTGCGCGCCTCATCAATGCCAGTGCGGTACTGTTGTCGAACAGCTTGGTCATCACGGATTATTGTGCACTAGGGCCGCCGGTCGGATATCTCGCCACGCTAGCCTTAACGACATCATCCGGCGGGCCTTTGTCACCGCTAACGTACCAGCTATTCTCGAACCGAATGGTCTGTCGCGTGACGATGGTAAGAGGCCCGACGGTATGACACTAGTCCACAGAAATCTTAATAACAAGGCACTAGAAATGCTGAGTACCATCCGATCTATCGGGAATGCGTGTCGCCGGCTCGCCCCCTCTACTACCTTACCACTACATACACAGACAATAACTACGGAATTACGGCTACGCCCATCCAAAAATGCAGTGCAAACCAAATTAAGCCTTATGCGTAGTTGCATACGTTCGCTTACTCACACATTAGTGACAAGTTTGCATTTGTTGTCGTTATGACGTCATTTTAATGTAATCTACCCTAGTGCTGGGCACGAAATATCAGGTCACGTACCTATCGTACTGTTATTCTATGACTAGGGCATTGTACTAATAAAATAAAAATATAGTTTGTACTTCAATATTCATTTATTATTAACTAGCGACCCGCCCCGGCTTCGCACGGGTGCAATGCTTATACTAAATATACCTACTGCAGAATTGGTACTCCGGCCGATACCGCAATCGCTATGTCCCTGTCATTTTAAATCTGTAATATCTTCGAAAATATTCATTCAAATTACATGCTGTAAAGGGCAATATTAATCTATATTAAATGCACAATGTATCTAAGTTACTTAATTGGATAAGGATTAATGCTGTACTGCTTAAAATCGCCTCGTAAATAAGCCATTATTTCTCGTAAAAAGTAAAGGATAAAAAATGGTTATTGTGGGTTATCCCTAAGAGATAGACATATACTATCGTAGACTTTTTTGTAGACCTTTTTAAGTTGTAAAATACTGTAGTACATTATTCTGATCTATCTCGTAGGGTTCAGCCAGCGTTTGCAATGTAAGGCATCCGGTAGCACTCTCAAAAAGGGGGGTCTTGGGAGGAACGGGGGGGTAAAAATTTTTTTGGAATCGAAATCATATGACCCCCTCTATACAACCCCCTAAAAATTTTTCATCAGTGTGACTCTGCTTGGCGCCCCCCTGGGGGGCGGTGGTTCCGGGGGGCAAATCTCAAAAAGTCGGAATTTTTCCTAGGTCCCCCGGACACCCCCTACATGATTCTGCAAAAAAAACTTACCTCCCCCTCCACCATCAAGGAGAACAATTATGTCAGTCAGTCAGTCAGTGGTAATCGAGCTTTATAGATAGTTAGTTATTATGATAATAAATCATAAATAAACAATTTTAATATAACATCGTATTCCTAAAATACTATGTTAAATTATGCAAAGTTGTTTTACAAATCACAACCAAGGTAATATTAAGGATAATATTACCGTGTCACAACACTAGCTCGCGACCGAGTTCTGCGGCCGTACCACGATAGGAAATCGAGCGCGCAACGTTATCGTTCACTGTGCAGTACATTGCTTTTTGTAATGAGGTACCTGCCCGATGTTGACAAAAATAAGAGGCAATGTATAGTTAAACGTGATAATAAGAACGGTCGACTGTGACGTTCGTATTACTTTTAAAGATTCTATAATTTTAAGGAAAAACGGCATTATTTAGAAAAAACAATACTTACCGATGAAAAGTTATTCCTTTATTAATATAATTACAACTTGTGGAAGAATTTCCGCAATGGGAAATGCTGCAACACACCATTTTTACACACGCACGTTTCGAGAGCAACTGAACAGCAACGAACGCACTGGTGGCGTGAGAGTCACCTGAGCGGCGACAAGGTCACGCGCGCTTACGATTTCTAGTGCCTTGTTATTCAGATTTCTGTGCACTAGTCCCATGGGAGTTGGGGAGACCCATTGTGTGGGACGCTACATGCGTCGACACACTTGCGCCTTCCCATCTTCCGAGGACATCCGTGAGAAGAATTGATCACTACATAATGTGACCGACCATTTCAAGAATTGGTAGAATTTCATGAAAGGGAAAATACGCGCTGGCCATATCATGATGTAGTCAGGCCAGATCAATGAATAATCAGCGTTTAACGATATAAAAAGCTAAACGCACGGCTACTTCATGATAAGGTCAAACAATATCATAAAATAGTTACATTATTCACCGTTAGAGGCGCTGATATTGTTTTGTTTTGTTTTTGTCATCTGTGGTTTTTGAGTGTGTGTTTGTTTCTGTTCTGTGATGCATCATGTCGGCGGACAATTATTTAGTTAAAAAAGCGAATAATAATGTGCAAATAGAAGACAAAAATGAAGTAAGGAGCCGTTACGATAAAAAACTACAGGAATTTTATAAAAGTCACTCGAAAAACGAGCATAACGTCTAAACTGAAAGCCAACTGCATTAAGCAATTTTAAAATATAAAGTTTCTTCCTAATTCGAATTTTTCATTAAACCATTTCATCATCATCATCAGCCTATATTAGTCCACTGCTGGACATAGGCCTCCCGTAATGAGCGCCATAGCCTTAAACCTTTTGATGTCATGGAATCCCTACATAAATGATATGGCCAAAGGTTGATGGAAATATCATTAAACGTTGATGCTTAAACGATATTGTCAGATTTAGCTGGCCATGTCATGAAATTCTACCATTTCATGAAATGCTCGGTCACATCATGAAGTGATCAATTCTAGGATATGGCCACGACATTGATATGGATCAGTTGAGCTACCAGTAGATTGTTTGCTACAGTCTGCAGCTAGCTCAATTGTTTCAATTGAGTTAACCAGTTGTAATTTATTTCTATAATTTGATTGTAATTTTCTTTGTCTATAAAGTAATTCTGTTAAACTTAGAGCTGCCGTTATTATACCTAGGTACTTATTAATACTTATTTTCCGATACCAATCACTTATTTTTAGATTCTCATCCTATCCTAAGTGAACTTGTTTGTTCTTTTTTGGGTATAAATCAAATGATTTTTAAGCCGAAACCACAGTAACAAACAAATCGAAATATAATCCTAAAGCTAGGGACTTCATAAGCTTTTTCTTAGAAGTAGAGACTTTGGGACTTCACAAATTCTAGTCGAACCAATTTTTCGGGATCAAAGGGATTCGGCACCGAAATATCGTCAATAACATATTTTTCTGGGTTTGTTTACATTTTGTGTATGTTTCACATCTTATTAAATATAATTCTTTAAGTAACAGAACTTGTATTGTAGGTAGATACCTAAAATAAAAGGACTCTGCCATCTGCCAGGATGACTAAATATTCAGAATACTTATAATAATTTTAAATTGTGATTTCTTAGGGTTCCGATATCGGTTTCGAAAGCCTCCGGTCTTGCTTAGTCTGTCCTTTTCTCCCTCTTTAATATCTTAGCAACTACCACACCACAGCTATCAACTTGAAATTTCAAATAATAATACATTTCGTGTGCCTGTACATATTTAAAGAAAAGAAATGAAAAATAAAAATGAATGTTGTTGAAATTTTAGAAGAGAAAAAGATATCTACAGGGTCATGTGGGGTATTAAATGAAAGTTATTGGTTTGTTCATTTCAAAACAGTTTTTGAAATTTTTGTAAGTTTATTACTTTTCCAAATATTTAGAAAAAAGTCGAAAAAATACCTATTTCCCATCAAGTATTCCCACAGATCTGAAACTAAAATAAAACGAGCGAAACGAATTTCCAACAGCCTTTGTAAAGGTAAGTTAATATTAGAAACCAGAACGGCTTCCTTTGATACAATTGTGAGCGATATTACTGAGATTTCACTTCAGACCTTTCATTTCGAAGGTTTTCGAAATGAAAGATCTTTGTATCGTTGCAAACAAATTGTATTGTTGAATCCATTTTGAATTGCCTTCCTTTACTAGATATAAATAAATAAATAATAATCCTGAAAAATCCACAAAGCATTTTTGGCGTGAAGAGGTAACAAACATATTTATAATATTAGTGTGATAATTTATAATTTAAATTTATTTGCCGCCGGCAACGCAGCGGGCGAAAGAGTAAGAACAATTTCGTATAGCTCTATCATTGTATAAAACAAAAACTCACAGTGAATATTCGACGTCACTGTCCAGAAGAACCACCCACCAATTTGGCGTAAGAATTGCGTTCTGCGCATCTTTGAGACATGGTTTGCCAGAGGACAAGAAGATTGACGATTATTATATGATAAGTGATAAATCTAACCCTCATTTATTTGACTGCCTGCGTAATAAATTGACACACCTACCTACCCAGTTATTACTAAGTACAATTTTTTTGATTCTTGTAGCTTACAATGTTTATATTTTACGACTATGTTCCTAGCAAGAAATAGATTGTGTAACTACCTGTATTATAACAATCCTTACATCATTTGCTGCGCCCTTACAGGGTACATGTACTTACATATAAGCTAATTACCACCTAAGCAAAAACTGTATTATCGTATATGTATGCAATAAATAAACAATAACAAATCTGAAATTATACGAGTGCACAGAAAGCTGTAAATCATCAGGAATACGAGACAAGACATAATTTTTCTCTGTAGCTTCGTGTCTGGCACTTTCTTTGAAGAATATTCGGTAGATATTTGCGGAAGAAAATTAATTTCCGAAACGCGTAGGTGCGTATAGAGGCGGACAGACAAAATTGAGGAGAAATTGCCATTTTATTCGATGTTACTCGACAGATAAGTACAGTCGGCTGCAAAAATATGTATACACTCCCAAGTTTTCAATTTGACTAAATAGTAAGTGTATAGTAATTGTGATAATTTATGTACCGCATTCTGACGAAGTACGATGACTACTTTGTACGAAAAACGTGTGCATGTTCTTTTATTTGAAAAGTTCCGAGTAAAATAAAAGTTAAACCTTGGAAGTGTATACATGTCTGTGCAGCTGACTGTACAAAAACTATGAGGTAGCTTATTATCTTGGATATGTAGGTAAATGTTAGATTAGAGTCGTAAATCATTTTAACTTGTTATAACATCCTGCAGAATTTAGTGAAACTGGTATGTGTTATTTAAATAACACTTTCATTGCCCACGAAGCAAACCTAGGTCTAGTCTAGTCTGCTTAGAACTTAGTTCTATAGCGGTGTACCTTACGTAGCTATTTTCACATTATAAAAGTTTTTTTTATTTATATAGGGTTATTGGTAAAACACTGACACTGCGTAAACTGAGTGTCCTGCCCATCATTACGAACACGTTAGTGAAGAGGCCAGGTCTTAATTTTTTTGTAAATCGCCTCACATACAAAATAATGTCCAAAACTTAATTAACTACTGAATACCAATCTCCCACTCCTATTTAAATACACATCATCATCATTGGCTTATTTTACATCTGCGCAGATGATTTATGTGGCTTTAGCCTGGCTGGGAGACAGCCGAACACACAGACACCCACTGGTAATTCAGGGCACAGCCGTTTTTAGGTTTAGGTTCAAAGAAAACCCCTATAATGAACGATTTCTGAATGGAGCGGGATACATACTGATATCATTCCCGTTCTACCAATTTTAAGAATTGAGACCTGTGTTCATGATGGTGGGCAGAACCTGCAGTTAACATAGTGTCAGTGAATCACACTAATATTATAAATGCGAAAGTTTGGATGGATTGATGTTTGTTACCTCTTCACGCCAAAACTACTGTACGGATCGGGCTAAAATTTTGCATACAGGTAATTCTAACCCTGGAATCAAACATATTCTACTTTATATCCCATAAATCAGTTCCCATATTATAGAAATCATCTATAAACGTCTTTAAAGTTATCATAAAAACCACTGACCTGTAAAAATTCTTCGAATTCAAAGCAAAGAACGCCAGCTTTATGATCGTATGTACGAAGAACAGGATCGTGATGGTATTAGCTGTGAGCTCGTTGACTTCGTCAGAGTATTTCGCCATGTTGATGGCCATCAGCACGAAATGCACGAAGATCAGCACGGCGTGCGTGCATGCGTAGATCTTGCGCAGGAGCATGGACATACCCGCGTTTTCTGACAAAATTAAAAAGGTTACCATTGCTGGACAATCTACACTGCATCATCTAGCCCTGAAGAAAGCAGAGCTTGTGATATGGGTAGGCACTGGATAGCTGGTATACTTAACACATTTCATAGATATTATTTATAATTATTATTTTTAACCCCCGACGCAAAACGAGGGATGTTACAAGTTTAATGTGTCTGTCTGTGTATCTGTGTATCTGTCTGTGGTATCGTAGCTCCCAAACGGAAGAACCGATTTTCGTTTTGTTTTTTTTTTGTGTCAAAAATAATTTTATGCCGAGTGTTCCTAGCTACGTTTCATGAAAATCTGTCAAGGGGTTTTTAAAATTTTGGGTTTTGTTCTTGTAGATAGACAACACCCAGAACAACCGATAAAAATATCTGCCGATACTATAAATAATTGTCCCGAGGTGGGAATCAAACCTCCAGGCCGCAGCTTGGCCCATTGCGTCACTGAGGTCGTCAAATTATATTCTATAGGAAACCATTTTCACAGGTGAGTGAATCGGTGCATTGCATTTGATTAGGGACATCAATCTACACGTTCTTGGGGATATTTTGTTCACAAATTTGACAATTTGTTGTCTTTTCCCTACTAAGGATTCGGCACTGTTGGATAGACAGAAGTCACTCTCGGGAAAGTGGTTTTTATCAATTATCTACCCTTATTTTCTGAAAGAAAGAAAAGAAAGAAAAGAAAGAAAAGAAAGAAAAGAAAGAAAAGAAAGAAAAGAAAGAAAAGAAAGAAAAGAAAGAAAAGAAAGAAAAGAAAGAATAGAAAGGAAATATTTATTTAAATTATATTTAATTTAAATATTTAGGAACTTACCATCGTAATAGTTGAACAAGAAGTGGCCAGCATACTGCATCAGCCTGATGTTGGGCATCAAATCGGATACCAGGCCCTGATGGGTCTTTTTGTTCATCATCTAGAGAAATTTTTAAATTGTTGTAGGTAACCCAATTTTTATGTAAAATTAAAATTCTACGTAGGTGAATGAGTAGATTATTTATTAAAAATCGAAATAAATATCACTATAAAAATCACTTTTTGTCTTAAATTTCGCAAAATTATTTGAGTTTCTTTTTACATTGAAAAATTTCGATTTCATTTTTATTTTACCAAATCACACTGTAAAACTACTCAAATATATTGTAAATATAATTTGAGCCACTGCTACTTTAATGTGTCATTTTGAGTCGAAACTGCGAAAACTTTCATAAATTTTTATTAATCCCAGAAACATTACCAACCTTTCTAAATTTTTTCTGTAACTCTCATACAAAACTCACAGAGTACAATGTAAAAAAAATCTACACTATCCCACTATGCCCATGTTCATTGCAAGATTTTGACGTCTACCAGTCGCGGCCGCCAAGGTACGAATGATCGATTTTTCAATTCACCACTATTAAATTTTCAATGACGTATTTTCAAAGTCGGATCCTCCTTTATGCGATGGGAAACGGCATATGGACAGCACCTGCTGGTTCTTAGGTTGAATAATGAATGGGTATCGGTATAAAGGCTTATCTACATACGTTGTGGTTTTGTTTATTGGCGCCCAACGTGGGGTTTTATGGCACTTAACGCGGGCCTTTGGCGCCCAACGTGGTGCAAGCGATATTGAGATTTAAATACTGTTTTTTATCTTGATACAAAATAGGCCTGCGATTGAGTCTGATGGTTTGCGATAATGACGCCTATTGACATGAGGACAGAAACTATTCAAAACTCGAATAAAAAATTATTCGTTTCTTTCAAAATTTAGGCACTTATATGATAAACATTTGTTTTGTGGTTAATGTGTAAATAATGTAAACGACTTCGTTCTTTTAGTCATATTTTAAATGTGTTTAGTAGTAATTTTTTATCAACTAGATACCTACCTGTCTAAATAGACCTTAGCTTTCATCTAGGTCACCTAAAAGACACTAATAACAAAATGATAAAGTTTGAATGTCAGTCATAATCACAAGTTCATAACATGAATTTTGACCTCGAGTTCAAAAACTTTTTGCGGTTATTACATCTTCATCATTGGCAACCGGATTTCATACATTACACATATTCTAATGTATTTGTAACTGTATACATAAATACTATTTTTGCCGCTGATAACTAATTAAAAAATGTATAAAATGTACCAAAAAGGTTCAATAAATTGAGGACAGTGGAGAGGCTAGATCAGTGGGTCTACTCATAAAAACGATTATCGACGTTTTTGATTCGTTTTTGTGTAAACGCTATCGTATGCAAGTGAGATAAGAGTTGGTTTTGCTTGAAAACGAATCAGAAACTTTCGTTTTCGGAGTAGACCCTCAGGAACGTGGTAGATGACACAAAGTTATAAATACCTAGCACCTGTGTCTGTCTTTTCTGTCTAAATGGGGGTGGTGGAAACGGGGGTGGTGGCGAGTGTGTGGAGTGGCGGGTCTTGTATTGAGATGAGAGAGAAAGTTAATAGGTACTTTTTCTATTTTTGTCGACTACTGGTTCATTTTCTTTTGTTTTTTAATCTTAATCAAAATGGAGTCAATGACCAAATGAATCAAAAATAAAGCCGCGTGCTTTATTTTTGATTCATTTGGTCATTGACACAAGACGCGCTTCTGGCTTTCTTCTGGCTTCGAGGCTTTCAATGAATGATAAATCTGAATTCACCAGCTTGGCAAAATTCTTGCAAAATATACTACAGCACAATATTATCTACGTGTCTTCTAGAATATGTGGCGTACCTACGCGCCACTTGACACCGATCCGAAATGTGCGTTCCAAATTGTATCTTAAATTTGCATCTTGAAAATACAATTTTCATTTCGCATTATTCTTTCAACTTGGGCCATACCCCAATTGAACGGAACCTACACTTCGGACCGGTCTCGCTCGGTCACTCACGCGCAGCCGCTCATTCATTCGCATTGGCATTCCGCGACTGGCCATCTTGCTAACTGCCCGCGCTCACTTGCATTCTTGCTTTGTAATTTCTTCCGTAGTATTAGCTTGCTTTCTGTTTGTACTCCTATCTATCTAGTTAAATCTATCATTAAAATCAATCATTCTATCGTAAATAATACTCTTCATTTCTTCCGCTTCGCTATCATTCTTCCACAATCAAACCTTCCAACCCATCCGGAATACCAAGGACATTCTACAAACAGGTACGGGTTTAGGAACACCTAGACTGAACACCCGTACCTATATTGGTGACCCCGACGTGCCAACATAAATTGGTGAGTCTTTCAATTGTGTTGGACAACCTTGGATGACTTTCCGGAACGTTCGAGAATTCTCGCCGAACAATTGGATTTTGGTGTGTGGTACAAGTAAAGAGCGGTGAGCGAATTTATTTTTCTGTAATAATCGAAGATGTCTTCAGACGAGTTTAATGATGCCCGTGCTCAGCCTGCTGTTGGCGCTGGTGCTGAAGTTCTCCGAGTCGGTGTGAGAGTTCCGCCATTTTGGTCAGAAGAGCCGGCAGTATGGTTCGCGCAGGTAGAAAGTCAGTTTATCCTATCTAAAATAACTACAGACGAAACGAAATTCTGCTACCTCGTTTCCCAGCTCGACAACCGATATGCTGCCGAGGTCAAGGACATCATCACTACTCCACCCGCTACAGACAAGTACCTAAAATTAAAACAGGAGCTAATTAAACGCCTTTCAGCATCAAAGGAGAAGCGTGTCAAGCAGCTGTTAATACACGAAGAGCTTGGAGACAGGACTCCTTCTCAGTTCCTTCGCCACTTGCAAGGTCTCGCTGGTCCAGCTGTTCCTCCGGATTTCCTGACAACTATTTGGTCCAGCCGATTGCCTGCTAATATCCAGACGGTGATCGCAACTCAGGTAGACTTACCTCTAGAGAAATTGGCAGATTTAGCAGACAAAGTGCATGAGATAGCTCCTACCAGTCCCCAGGTGGCAAGTGCTTCTAAAGCGGAACCTGCATCATCTCAGGATGATCTGGCCAGACAAGTTTGCGAACTCACAAAGCAAGTAGCGATGCTGGCCCAGCAAGTTTCCAGCGGTGGACGATCGCGATCGCAGCAGCAGAATAGGCGTAACAACTTTAACTCACGCTCACGCTCTCGCTCTCGCCCACGTTTCCAGCAACCACCTGCAGACTGTCCTCACTGCTTCTACCACTTCAACTACGGAGCACAGGCCAAGAAGTGCAAGGAGCCCTGCACTTTCAAGTCGGCGGAAAACGGTCAGGGCGGTCGCAAGTAGCGGCCAACGACTGCCCTTCTTCTTCAACAGGCCGTATCTTCGTCACCGATCGCGCTTCCAAAATGCAGTTCCTCGTGGACACTGGTTCCGACCTGTGTGTTTTCCCGCGGTTGGCTGTCAAAACGCCCTGTACTAAATCCAAATTTACCTTAACAGCTGCAAACAACTCTGTTATCCATACCTACGGTCTCAAGCAGATGCAGCTGGATTTAGGTCTACGCCGTGCCTTCACCTGGAGCTTCACGATCGCTGATATCTGTAGACCTATCATCGGAATCGACTTCCTGAGATTCTATGGATTGCTGGTGGACTGCAAGAACCAGCGTCTCATCGATGGCATCACTTCACTCTCAGTAAGTGCCCTTTCCTCCAGATTACCTGACGACACAGCATCGATCAAGGCTGTGACAGGTGAATCGGAGTTCCACATGCTGTTACGAGAGTTTCCTGAGATTACCAGACCTGCAGGTATACCGTCATCTCCTAAGCACAACACTCTGCACCATATCAGGACTACACCTGGTCCTCCCGTCGCTTGCAAGCCTCGACGTCTCGATCCTGTCCGACTTCAAGCTGCTAAGAAGGAGTTCGAGAACATGGTAGCCAGTGGAGTAGCTCGACGTTCTGAGAGCCCGTGGTCTTCTGCCTTACACCTGGTGAGGAAGAAAGATGATGGATGGAGACCCTGCGGTGACTACCGTTCTCTCAACGCTAGAACCATACCTGATAGGTACCCGATACGTCACATTCAAGACTTTGCTCAACAACTTTCAGGATGTACCATTTTCTCAACAGTGGACCTCGTGAAAGCTTATAATCAGATCAAGGTGAACCCTGATGACGTCCAGAAGACGGCCCTGACGACTCCATTCGGTCTCTTTGAATTTGAGTATATGGCATTTGGACTTCGCAATGCAGCACAAACGTTTCAGAGATTCATAGACGAAGTTCTCCTAGGTCTGGATTTCTGCTACGGCTACATCGACGACATCCTTATTTTTTCTAATAGCCTTTCTGAACACAAAACGCACTTACGTCAGCTCTTTGATCGCCTAAAGCAGTATGGAGTGCTGATCAACACTTCCAAGTGCGTACTGGGTGAGTCGGAAGTAACTTTCTTGGGATACCACGTTTCAGCCAAAGGAACTCGACCGCTGGATATCAAAGTCGAAGCTATCCAGAATTTTCCTGCTCCCAAGACCATCAAGGACCTCCGACGCTTTCTGGGAATGCTTAATTTCTATCGCCGCTTTATTCCCAACGCTGCTAAGCTTCATGCGCCGTTAAATGCTTTGCTAGCTGGCCCTAAGGTGAAAGGTTCACACCCAGTGGAGATGACTGCAGACCTGATGCGTGCCTTCGAAGACTGCAAAACCTCACTTTCTCAGGCTACCCTTTTAGCTCATCCTGATGCTTCAGCAGATCTCGCAGTCGTTACAGACGCATCTGACTCCTCCATTGGCGCTGTTCTGCAGCAACGTAAGAAGAACTCCTCTGAATGGGAACCTCTTGGATTCTTCTCTCATAAACTTTCCAGCTCCCAGGTCAAATATAGCCCTTACGATCGAGAACTACTCGCCGTGTACGAAGCCATCAAATACTTCCGGCATATGATCGAAGCAAGGACTTTCGCTATCTTCACCGATCACAAGCCTTTGGTCTTCGCCTTCTCACGCTGCAAAGATAAATGTTTTCCACGTCAGTTTCGACATTTAGACTTTATAGCCCAATTCTCCACTGACATCAGATACATACCTGGCAAGGAGAATGTTGTAGCTGACGCTCTATCTCGTGTTGACGAAATCACAGGTATCGACTATCAAGCTCTTGCACGATATCAGGAATCAGATCCAGAACTGCAGGACTTGATCAAGAATGGCTCCAGCTTAAGACTTCAGAAGATGAAATCTGCACACTGCGACGAACCTATCTTCTGTGACATTTCTAGTGGACAGCCTCGACCGTATATCACTCCACAGCTACGAAAACCGGTCTTTACTATGATACACGAACTCCATCATCCCGGAAACGCAGCTACAGTGCGACTGGTTACGCAAAGATTTGTGTGGCCAGGGATTCGTAGTGATTGTAGAGAGTGGTCTAGGCAATGCTTGCAATGCCAACAATCAAAAATTACCCTTCACACGAAATCTCCTCTTTCCTCTTTCCTTACTCCGTCCGCGAGGTTTTCCCATATTCACCTGGACCTCGTGGGCCCTCTTCCTCTCTCTTCTGATTACAGGTACTGCCTTACCGTCATCGACCGATTTACTCGATGGCCTGAGGCGGTCCCACTCAAAGACATCACTGCTGAGACATGCGCAGCTGCCCTGGTATCAACCTGGATCTCCAGATTTGGTTGCCCTACACGCGTGACTACAGACCGTGGTCGCCAGTTCGAGAGCCAGCTCTTCAAATCCCTCGCTGCGTTGGTTGGTGCGCGCCACTTCCGCACCACTGCTTACCATCCTGCAGCGAATGGCATCGTCGAGCGTCTACACAGGCAACTCAAGGCAGCGATCATGTGCCATACTACCTCGCAGTGGACAGAAGCCCTCCCGCTCGTGCTACTTGGTATGCGCAGCGCCTGGAAGGATGATCTTCAGACTTCAGCAGCCGAGCTTGTCTATGGTGAACCCCTACGCTTACCTGGACAGTTCCTTTCTCCGTCAGATACTTTCAGTTCTGACGACATCACTCAATACTCAACCCGACTCAGAGCTCATGTCCAAAAGCTCGCTCCTCGTCCCACTTCATGGCATACTACTTCGCCGTTTTACTTTCTGCGTGATCTTCATTCATCTTCTCACGTGTTTCTACGTCAAGATCACGTGCGCCGTTCCCTCGAACCTCCTTATGCTGGTCCCTACCTTGTCATCGAGAGGCAGCCGAAGTACTTCACCATCGACGTTAAAGGCAAGAAGACCAACGTCAGTGTCGACCGACTGAAACCAGCATACACGACGAGAGACTCCCGAGAACCAGCGTATCCAATCACAAAAAACGCTGATGAAACTACACCTACTGCTGTCATCACCCCTGCTGAACCCGTTCCCGCTGCAGAGCCACCTGTCGCAGAGAAAAGGACCCGCAGCGGCAGAAGAGTCCGGTTTCCAGATTTTTATCGACCGTAGTCACGGTCTGGCCGGGGGGAATATGTGGCGTACCTACGCGCCACTTGACACCGATCCGAAATGTGCGTTCCAAATTGTATCTTAAATTTGCATCTTGAAAATACAATTTTCATTTCGCATTATTCTTTCAACTTGGGCCATACCCCAATTGAACGGAACCTACACTTCGGACCGGTCTCGCTCGGTCACTCACGCGCAGCCGCTCATTCATTCGCATTGGCATTCCGCGACTGGCCATCTTGCTAACTGCCCGCGCTCACTTGCATTCTTGCTTTGTAATTTCTTCCGTAGTATTAGCTTGCTTTCTGTTTGTACTCCTATCTATCTAGTTAAATCTATCATTAAAATCAATCATTCTATCGTAAATAATACTCTTCATTTCTTCCGCTTCGCTATCATTCTTCCACAATCAAACCTTCCAACCCATCCGGAATACCAAGGACATTCTACAAACAGGTACGGGTTTAGGAACACCTAGACTGAACACCCGTACCTATAAATACATTATTATTATTAGTTATTCGTGATACATCGGTGAGATTGTGGTCAAATAAAGTCTATTGATTATTCAAAAACTAAAAATTATAGAGAATTCAACGGCCGAAGTCACTGGCAGCAACTCATACTGTAAATATACCGTATGCTATTTACCATTGATGTTAGCAAATAAATCGTTTGCTGGTAATGATTTCTTCGTTTGTTTTACGCGGTTGTTTTGTTTCAATGTTTGTTAGAATGTAGTTACCTACAAACAAAGTGTATTATGGTTTCGAACAAACTTTTTCATTGATCTACTAACAGCGGTCTATTTTAAAAAAAAAAATCAATCAAAATCAAAAACTCTTTATTTCCATAAATACAATAAATGTACACTTAGAAAAGGTCAAAATATAAAAGTAAACACTGACGCGGAAATAAAGTGATATTTTTGATTTCTGTCGCTTCGATATGTAGACTAAAGTAAAGAAGCGACGATGAAACATTTAGCCTGTTATTTGTTATTCTTCGAGTTGGAGCAAAACCCGTCCCAAGCTTTTTTATCCTCTAGATAATCTGATATTTTATAGTAAGCCTTTTTGCACAGCAAGGTTTTGACAATTTGTTTGAATTTATTTATTGATATTTTTTGCAACTCACTTGGAGTTTTGTTGTAGAAGCGTACATATACATTGCCCTTTAAAAGATGCATTTATCTTGTGTAGCCTAGTTGTGGGCACAGCGAGTTTATTCTTATTTCTAGTATTTATATTATGTATGTCGCTATTTTTAGGGAATTTATTGATATTTCTATGAGTGTACAACAAGTTTTCATAAATGTATTGACATGGTACTGTCATTATGTTTATTTCTTTGAATTTATCACGCAGGGATTCTCTGGGACCCATATTATAGATTGCACGAATTGCTCTCTTCTGCAGCACAAATACGGTGTTAATATCTGCAGCGTTCCCCCACAGCAGAATGCCATAAGACATAACACTATGGAAGTAGCTGAAATAGTCTAGTCTAGAAGTATCAACGTCTGTAAGATGACGGATTTTTTTGACTGCATACGCTGCAGAGCTAAGTCTCTTTGGGCCCCATTGAAGTTTACTATCTAAGGTTATATTATAGGGATATTATAGGGTATTTATAAGGCATACCGACTCTATGTGTCTAGAACTAAGTATCTGAGTAGGTAATTTTTTATATTTTGGATAGGATAGGCACCTACCTACTATTGGTAAAATAAAGAAGTTTTTGGTCCCATTAAAAATTCATTTATAATCCTCGTCATCCATACCGCAATGCATGAAAACGAAAGTTTTCGATCAGTGCGTCCTATACGTCATGGACGGACCTACCGAGCTGAGACGTGGACACTGACGGTAGGGCTGGTCCACCAGTTCAAAGTCGCTCAGCGAGCTATGGAAAGAGATAGGTATGCTCGGAGTCTCTCTGAAGGATAGGATTTGTAACGAATACATCTGACAAGGAATTTCGAGAGTACCAAAGTTATCGACATAGGTCAAACAATTATCAAGATGAAGTGGCAGTGGGCCGGCCATATCTCGCGAAGAACCGACAACCGCTGGGGTAATCGTGTTCTTGAGTGGAGACCAGCCAGGTGGGATGACGATCTGTGACAGACTGCGGGCAGATGCTGGATGCGGCAAGCTGAAGACAGGGCGCTATGGCGCTCATTAGGGAGGCCTATGTCCAGCAGTGGACTAATATAGGTTGATGATGATGATGATGATGAAACATTCATAAAGTTTGGTTCTGTAATGGTTTCTATAATGATGCTAAAAAGATATTACATAATGATGTTTATTAAGTTTTTTAACCATAAATTATGTAATTTTTTTATGTTTTAATAAGTAGATATTTTAAAACGAAATTTCACAAAATGTCAGAATTTAGAACCTTACATTCTCTCCGGGACCTGAGAATGTTCCGATAAAAATCCAAACCACAACTAATCTCTCACGCAGACAAGGTGTTAATTAAGACCCAAAAACTTAATTAAACATAACACCCTAACTCTCGACAGTTCTCTAACAGCTTACTAATAAAAAGAGTTAGACAGATTTCTTTTCTATTCTTTACTTTTACCTATTTAAATAAGTGCCTTCAAAATTACCTCGGGAATTTGTTTCTAAAACTTAATATGGTATTTTCTTGCTCAAAAAATGAAAATTTTAAGAGAACGATTGTTCTAAATCTAGGTCTTAATCCTTTATTAATAATCAAAAGCACCTAAAACCGGATTAATTAAAATTCTCGTAAAACCATAAATTACTCAGGCTCAGACCTTCTCTAATGAAATCTAAATGTTAAACTAAGCTTTGGGCAGTAGAGATATAACTACGAAACTCCAGCTATTCTCAATGTAAAATGTATGTAATCAACTCGCAACATAGAATACCAAGATTGTCCTGTGGCGTGGTGTTCAAAATTTTAAATGGCAATTATTCGAATAATTTTTATTCAGAATAATTTTAAGGCAATTATTCCTTAGAATAATTGCCTTCATAATAAAATAAGTGCCTTCAAAATTAATACCTCGGAAATTAGTTCCCAAAACTTAATCTGGTCTTTAATTGCTCAAAAAGTGAACGATTGTTCTAAATCCAGGTCTTAATCCTTTATTAATAATCAAAAGCACCCAAAACTGGATTAATTAAAATTCCCATAAAACCATTAATTACAGGGGCTCAGACCTTCTCTAATGAAATCTAAATGTTAAACTAAGCTTTGGGCAGTAGAGATATAACTACAAAACTCCAGCCATTCCCAATGTACAATGTTTGTAATCAACTCGCAACATAAAATACATTTACAATTCATATAAAGTTCAAAATTGTCAGCGTTAGGCTTTTTAGGAAGAAGCTCCAAATTGACTAATAGTGCATATTCTGACTCGAAATCGAAAACAAGAAAGTGATTTTTCGGTTATATGCGGTTATACAGGATGATTGGTAGGAGAAGCTAGCGCAGACTATTTAGAATCATTTGAGCCATGGTTGTCTAAGACTATGTCTGACCATAAATTTTTTATAAAATTATTAAGGATTTTTCAAAAAAAACCCAAAACTCTACAGTTAGTTGATAATATCGGTGAATTGGAATAATAAATTGGTTCTTTTTTAACTTTATTTCAATAAAATAATGTGTAAACCATCTAACAAAACAAGTTTTGATGATCTGGGCTATCAGTCTTTTTTTTACAGACATTTAAAGTTTTCGAAAATTTTCAAAGATTTTGAAAACCCATCTCTTGGTGGCTTTCTAAAATAAATGGAGAATGCTTCTTTCGTGCAATCCATTTTAAAAACATGCTCAGTTATTGTTCTTTCTTTTGGGTATCATTTACACAGATTTTCATACAAATTATTGAAAATAGGAACCACAAATCAAATTGAAGGAGTTTTGAATTTTTTGGCAGACAATTTAAATAATCCTGTAGTATCTAATTACCTGGCTATGGGATATTTTATTGTGTCCAAGGTCTGGAAGAACAAGATCCCCACAGAAGGACTTAATTTGCCGTTTCCTCCTCCACAGAGATATTAAAGATGCAATCTTCTTAAAATCAATCTTGTGGAAGGATGAAATCATTTTTTAAGAGACGGTATTAAATGGTCAAATGGTCTGCGCTGGTCACCTTTAAGCTTTGCACCCCGCTACCAATCACCCTGTATACGGTATGGGGGCTACGTTTACAAATATTGATATTCAGTTTGGCCAGAGTATACAGGTACTCTACTATAAATCTAGGGATAATAAAGGTTTTGGATCAGATGAGCCACTTTAATGTGTCTAGCTTTGTAAGGGCAGCTATTTAATTTAATTTATTATTGGTACCACACTGGACTAACCATATCCTAATATTAATGTCCTCCTAACCGAATTTCGACCACGGCAGCCAGTTCCATCGGAGACTAGCCAGATGCCCAGGACATATTATAGTGCACATGTGTAAGCAAACACAGGTGCACTCTCTATTCCCTCACTCTCTAAGTCAGATGGGACACCCCTCGTGACTAACAGGGTGACAGATAGAACTTTTTCAGTTAATAAAAGTTTCATATGTCCCACCATGGCAAAAGGGTGACGGATCGAACTTTTTTTCCCATTTGTCCGTTAAGAAGGACAGAGCAGGGAGACAGATGGGAATAATTCAACAGACCGACACGACTGCTTTCCGGGGCACGGGGGTGTAACACCTCCAACTTCCTGACTACGGACTGCAATTGTAAATTTTTCTGACTAGAAAAACCCAAATGACAACTATTGGGTCGACCCGGGATTAGAACCCAGGCCCTCATAATCAGCGGTTGAACAAGCTAACCGCTAGACCAACGAGGCAGTCAGTCAACTATCGAATTACAGAGATAAGTGCCATCGATACCAAGGTTCCGCAAAAGAAACATCTTTTGGGCTACTTATACCTATACAGGGTACAACGGAAAGGGTGTACTAAGCCGAAAAGGGGTGATTCTGGATAGTCGGTCAACGTTTATATTCTACGATTTTTAAATTTTTTAATTATTTTTAATGTTTAAAAATTCCACTATGAAATTTTTGTAATGTTAAATAATGCCTGTTCGTGTTCTTTGACACATAAGAAGAAAAAAACATCATGTTTTCAGAAATAAATTCAAATTAACGTTATTCACAAGTTGATTCCCTCGGGGTCCAGAATCACGCATCTTCAACTTAGTACCCCCTCCTTGGCACCCTGTATATGTATAGGTGTTTCTTTTGCGGAGGCTTGGCAACTACGGCACTTTTCTTTTACTATATAGACATACGAGTATGTAGTCAGTAAAAGTCAGTAAACCTAAATCGAAAATTAAAAATTAAAAATAAACTCATACTAAAAATAATAATATTAATGTAAAAATTATAAAAAGTCAGGTCTCATAATACTTCTGCCCTTAAAAGTATTGATATCACGAGAAGAGCCAAGTCAGCCATTTTATTACTTTCGACTGGCTTCGACTATGAAGTTGGCAAATTACATAGGTATAAGTAATTGTACGAAACAAAATAAAAACTTGAATGTAAAAATTATGCCAAGTCTCGTCTCGTAATACTTCCACCGTTAAAAGTATTCAGATCGCGAAAAGAGCCAAGTCACCCATTTTATTACCTTTGTGTGACTATGATTTTGGCAAATTACCTAGGTGTAAGTTAATGTTCGTTTTTGTGATTGCCTTGTTATTTTTTTTTACCTTTTTACAGATTTTGTTAAATGTTTTTGATGGGTTCCTTTCATGAATTTCAATAATGACATTTATGAACGAAAACAATATCTTGGATTCTGACTCTGAACGGGATAGAGGTGAAAAAGAAGTATCAATGAATAAAAAAACCTTTTTTAAAAACAAGCTTTTAATATATTTTCATCCAATCTAGACGTGTACAAATTTCAAGATATCGGCTTCAAAATTGAGTTGCAAGATTCCACTGGTACAAACATAGTTACATCCATTATAAGTTGTAATAAAAAATTATCTGAGCGTCTGGTCGAAGCGACGCGTGACCCGAGAGCTGGTGAGTATCTGGCACAGCGCATCAGCATTGCCATACAGCGTGGCAATGCAGCCAGCGTCTTGGGGACGCTTCCGACTGGTGTTGATATGGATCAGTTGAGCTACCTGTAGACTTTTTTTTACTGCTGACTGTTTGCAACAGTCAGCAGTTAGCTCAATTGTTTCAATTGTAAATACTAGTATAATTTTCTTTGTTAATAATAACTTGTTTAGTTATAATAAATAAATAAATAATCCACTACGGTCCTGTGGCAACTACCTCCCGTGACGCCCTCCGACGCTTATTATGTTGTCGACCCACCTCGCACAGGACCGTAGTGGATGGCACAGGCGTTGTCCTAATTGGCGAAGATCGCACGATGACACGATGCGTTCTCGTCGTGCGATGAGTTCAAATATACAGATTTCATCAGAGTGTCCTATTTGAACCTCGCAAGTAATCGTGCGAGCACACGAAATGTATTATGAAACTTTGATCGTGCGATGGAAAACGCATCGCGCCATCGTACG
This sequence comes from Eupithecia subfuscata, assembly GCA_963564075.1. Classification (NCBI taxonomy): domain Eukaryota; kingdom Metazoa; phylum Arthropoda; class Insecta; order Lepidoptera; family Geometridae; genus Eupithecia; species Eupithecia subfuscata. Next base: position 10,225,589 of record OY751117.1, read on the forward strand.
ATCGCTCCCAATTAGGACGCCGCCTCAAACTTCGGGAGGCCTATACCCAGCAGTGGGTAAAATCCGGCTGTGAATGATGATGATGACGATGAAATAAATATTAACAACGGGATATTTACCATGATTTGAGTTTTGAGCTTTCCAACATTTCGGCACAGTTTCATGCGCAATGATCACGGAATAACTGACGGCACTGCGAGTGAGTTGTTATAAAAAGCTCAAAACTCAAATCATGGTAAATATACCGTTGTTAATGACTTTAGTGTTAATAACCATGATGGATTTAAAAGAAATAAATAATTCTTAAAACTAATGCTAAAAAAGCTTATGATCGGAATCACAAACTGGAAAATCGATTTTTTAAATTTTCTTCGTTTGTCATTATTATTAAATAAAATAGGTGGTGGCGCTGATTTTGGTCGGGGTAGAATAGTTTGATTATTTGGAAAAGTTTTTAGAGTTAATTTTTTTCTTTTCAGTATGTCAGAAAACCATTGGGAAAGCGAGTTTTTATATACTTAATCTTTTCTTTTGACTTTCTCAGTTCATGAAAGTAACCTTATCTATAACGAGATTAAAGTATAGGGAAGTATCGAATGTGAAAGTTGTTTCAACACTATATTATTATCCATCGCAGAACATAACCTCTTTCAGGAGCTCACAAATCAACAACCCACCCTAGTACAACCCGAGGTAATAAATATTGCAGAAAAACAAAATATACCCAGTCAAATTCACAGGGAACAAAGGGTATTTTTCATTCGGTGAAGTGTTTTTTGTTATTCGGAAAACAAACTTGCTGAAATCGTTTTTTCCGGAACCTGCCTTTGATGAAATACTTCCGCGGAATTCGCTCTAGTTTATAAATAAATGGCAATGATGGCAATAAAGCTACAAAGAGGCGCTTTCCAAAAACTAAAAAATCTCTATTTACCTTAGGCCTCGTTTACGGAGACGCGGGGCGTCGCCCGTCGCGTGTAGGCGTCTCGGCGAAATTTGTTAAAACATGGATTCATAGAAAATATTTTATGTTGATAACTAGTTTATCCCCGCGGCTTCACACGCGTTGTTACTATGAAAACTTTTACAGGTGATTTCTATCCCATGTGAACTGATTTATGGGGTTAAAAGTAGTCTATGTCTGATTCCAGGATAAGAATTACCTGAGTGCAAAATTTCATCCCGATCTTTTCAGTAGTTTTGGCCTGAAGAGGTAACAAACATCCATCCAGCTATCCATCCATCCATCAATCCATCCAAACTTTCGCATTTTTAATATTAGTGTGGCTACTTTTCTGGTAGTTAAGGTTTTTGTTATAGTGCATAAGCCTCGCATTCTGGCTAATTTCTAATTTCTAAGAAATCAAATTATATCGCAAAACGATTATATTAATTGATTGTATTGAGCTGGTGAATATCTGGCACAGCGTATCAGCATTGCCATACAGCGTGGCAATGCAGCCAGCGTCTTGGGGACGCTTCCGACTGGTGTTGATATGGATCAGTTGAGCTAACTGCCGACTGTTGCAAACAGTCAATTGTTTCAATTGTAAATACTAGTATAATTTTCTTTGTGAATAAAGTTATTTTTATTGATTGTAATTTTCTTTGTGAATATGGGTTTGGTACAGGTAAATAAGGTAAGAAATTATTAATTCTCTGGAAATGAAACACTCAACGCCGCATCCAGAATCTATTTGATAAATTGTGGACGAACCCCAAAAATGAGTTTCTGAGTCGGTGTAACGAACTGTAAAAAGGTAGGCACATCAAATCGAAATGAATTGTTATGGCGAATTCATTTTTATTTTAACCTTTGACCAATCAAATGGAAGCGCTTTTGATTAGAACTCTGTGGAAATGATTTTTTATTGGAAAGCAGGCTTTATAAAAGACTAGCTGCGCCCCGCGGCTTCGCCCCCGTGGAAATTTATGTTTCCAACTTTCTTAATTTTTTCTTTCATAAGAACCTTCTCCTGACAATAACAAACACAACAAAGAAAGAATTAGCGAAATCGGTCCAGGCGTTGTTGAGTTATGCGCTTACCAACACATTTTGCGATTCATTTTTATATTATAGATATGTTTTGATTGAAAAATTCGAAATAAGTACATTATTAACGATGATTGTTTTGGCTCGAGAGTCAAAACTTTTGCAATTGTAAATACTAGTATAATTTTCTTTGTGAATAAAGATGTATTTATTGTTTAAAAAAAATGTGTTTATAATATTTGGGCCTTCTACAATAAAACTAGGGGAAAAGTAATTTGCCGCAAATCATAAAGCATTTTCTATTTTTATAAACTAAGAAAACTACTTTTGGATTAACTACTTTTTGGGAAAATAAGTAATTTTTAGCTAAAAATCTTTAATATAACATAAGTCCGAATTTATCATGGGTTCATAAAAATTGGTTTACGATTAGCGGCAAATTACTTTTCCGTACAGTGTACTTATATTATTTATTTAAAAAATACATTAACGATACAAAATCCGAAATTAAGAAACGATTTCGGGCATCAAAAGCAAAAATTAAAATTGAGTTGAAATTAAAGATTCTGCTCGAATTGCTGCCCGCGATTTCTAATACATGCCCGTTATCTTTTCCTGATTTTCGTTGTGGGAAGACTATATATATTTATTTAATCTTATTTTTCGATCCTAGTTTGAGGGAAGTTCTGACGTATTTTAATATCACAAATGTTTGACTACCAATAAATATTTTAAAAAATACTGCATTGAAAAGAAATAAAACGTAACGAATGCTTGAAGGTAAAATTTTGGAAAAATCTCAATAAAGTATAAAAATTGACATATCACCAAAACTATAAAACTTAAGTAAGGGAAAGTAAGGTCCAATAATTAGCAAATGACCTCCTCTATTTGCTAATTCGCTATGGCGGATTGAGTTCCAGTCACCCTGTATACTATATTTTGGACTAAAGTAATTTACAACGGAATATTTACAATTATTTGAGTTTTCACAATTCAGATATTCCGTGATCATGGCGCATGAAACTGTGCCGAAATATTGGAAAGCTCAAAACTCAAATCAATGTAGGTAAATAGGAGTATGCCGTTGTAAATGATATTAGTGTTAGTAACCATGATGGATGTAAAAATACATTTTGGGTCGAAAAAACAATTTTAAATTCGTGGTGAGAAACTGTGGGTCGAAATAACAATAAGTACACAATTTATGTTATTGAAGACAACTTTTTGATTTACTTTAGTGTATTTTCACATAATCTTCAACATGGCGACTAAACGAACCAATCTAATACTGAAATCCAACTCCCAGACATAATTACATAAAGTGTCGTAACCAACATAATTCGACCTTCAAGTCCCCGAGCGAAATCCCATCTCCATACTAAAGACAAGGGATTAAATCCTAACAGGGCTCTTCCATAACTGGTCATAGGTTCTTATTAGGTGGTAATAAACGCATGCTGAAACTGTGCGATATAAGAGGCTTTGTAGGGGAAAGTTTCACGGGAAAAGCACCCTTATTTTTCAAACATTTGGTATACATTTGGTGAATTTTCCTTTGAACGAGTGTAGACAATAAAAGTGTTATAAGCTGTTTGCGATTCAGTGCCGTCTCAACGATGTAATTTGGATTCTATTACGTGGAGACAGGGTATCTTTTTGGTAATTAAGTGAGTCTGGGTGATATTGCTTGTTTATGACATTATTATAATGAAATCTTTCTTATATTTCAAGCGAAGGGTGTTAGTTATACACGGTGTACAGGGTGCCACATAACATGTGTACTAAACCAAAAGGGGGTGCTCCTGGACCCCGAGGGGAACCGATAACCGATATCAACCTGATAAAGTCGATTTTTTTTATTTAGTATTATTATAGTTAAAAAACATTCTGTTCGTGTTCTTTAACACGCACTCTTGCATTATTATAATAAAGCAAAACTGGCACATTCTCACATATCCCACTATCCTACTAATATTATAAATGCGAAAGTTTGGATGGATGGATGGATATTTGTTACCTCTTCACACCAAAACTACTGAACGGATCGGGCTGAACTTTTGCACATGGGTTATTCTTATCCTGGAATCAAACATAGGCTACTTTTTTATCCTATAAATCAGTTCCCATAGGATATAAATCACCTTTTAACGTTTCCATAGAAACAACGCGTGCGAAACCGCGGGCAACTAACTAGTTTTAAAAAAATGCCTTAGCCAAGGGCGTTTTCCCAAATGCCTTAAAAAAGCTGTAGTTGGTCCGGTCCACAAATCTGGGCCTGAGGATCCTTAACGTTTTTAGTTGAGAATGCAGATTTATAGAGCTAAGAAATCCATAACACACAGTGTAAAATTTTTTGTTCTACGACCAAAATTGACGAAGTTATGACCAAATTACTAGCGAGGTTCACTGAGCGACCGCCACGGGCGCGTGTGACGTCACTCGCTCGGTCGCCGCTTGTAAACCATAGACAGATATCAGTTTTTAGTTATTTACTCCGAAACTATAAGTTAATGAAAAAAAATGAGCGAACCAAATTTACTCAGTTTTGAGAGAACCATCGAATGATTTCTTTTATTCGATGGTTCTCTTTCATTCGAATTCTTGAAGGCAACTGCGAATGACGTCATTCGGATTGCCGATCAGTGGACGCACTTGTCAGCGGATTGTCCGATGCCGGCCTGTGAACGTGCACCCTATTCAACCATATTTCTTGTCTCTCAATATTTCTTGTATCTTCTATGTCTTTTATAAAATTTTACTAAATAGGCAATATGATAAGTAGTTGGACACCAAACATTATTGTAAAGAGTGTGTCCATAGCCAGTGACGCGCTCTACGCTATGGTGCCACGGAAGACCAGCGCTGCAGCTGCTCCCCGACCTCCTGCAGCACACGCTGAGTGGCAACCTTTTGGTCTCATGATGTTTTTATTTTTCTCTTTGTAATTCTTATTTATCGATGTGTGTATTTTCTTGTGAACCAATAAAATTTATCTCATCTTATCTTATCTTATATTTCGGACTGATTAACTTTAATAACTTGTGTACAATATGGTCGCAATAAAAAATTTGAATTTGAGGTGAAGAATGGATTACCACATTTCCGTAGTTTTGCCGTTGTTCGCCAAACATCTTTACAACATCACAAACTTTCTGTAATTCTTTATTGTTGTGTACAATACATACCATGAACTTATTTAATAGGATATGATACATAGGCGAGCTTAACCCTGAAAAAGAGTTTTCTTCCAGCAAACCTTAGAGTTATAGGAGAGGCGATGGAATAGGTTGAGGAAGTGTACAAGTAATGAATCTACGATACATATACTTAATATAATAAACAATCACATATTAAAATAATACTGACAAAGTAAATCTAATAAATACCTTTAATGGAATTATAGATATACTAGATTCTGCCCGCGGCTTCGCACGCGTTAATTAAACAAAATTGTGAATCTAAACCATTCCCAGATCCCCTTGAACACACACAAAAAATTTCATCAAAATCGGTCCAGTCGTTTAAATTGTGAATCTAAACCATTCCCAGATCCCCTTGAACACACACAAAAAATTTCATCAAAATCGGTCCAGTCGTTTGAAAGAAGTTCAGTGACATACACACTCACAGAAGAATTATATATAGTAAGATTATGTATTTATAATATACTATAAAGATACGAACTTTCGCTTATTAGTATAATATTTTTTTTCATTAAAGCTTTACCACCTCTGTCTTTATTCAAATACGCGACCAAATAAAAAGCACCTACATTAATAAAATGTAACCTACAAAAAGATATTCAATATCCCAGCGCTCTGAAAGTATGCCCTCACTTCAGCCGTGACTCTGCAATTCCAACCTTACAACGTTGTAACAGGGTGTACTTTACATCGTGTTGTACATTTCGCTGGCTGGACTAGACGGGGGCAAGTGGCTCTCGGCGTCATCCTCATTACTGATGCCCACTGTGATGGGCCGGACTCAGTGATGAAGATTGTGGGGGCAATACAGGGATCTATGTGTTTTGGACTTCGACTAGATGGGGGCAAGTGGCTGCCGGCGTCATATTTATAACTGATGCCTGCACCGTGATGGGACGGACTCAAGGATAAAAGTTAGGGGCATAGAGGACGCGGGCTTGTGCTTAGGTCCATGTTGTACATTTCGCTGGCTGGACTAGACGGGGGCAAGTGGCTCTCTTCGTCATCCTCATTACTGATGCCCGTACTGTGATGGGACGGACTCAGTGATGAAGGTTGTGGGGGCAATACAGGGATCGATGTGTTTTGGACTTCGACTAGATGAGGGCAAGTGGCTCTCGGCTTTATCCTCATTACTGCTGATGCCCGCACTGTGACGCGCCGGACTCAGGATTAAACATTATTGGGCCTAGAGGACAGGGGCGATTTGCTTCGGTCTGTGTTGTACATTTCGCTGGCTGGACTAGACGGGGGCAAGTGGCTCACGGTGTTGTTACGGTTCACAAAAACAAAAAACTAAATACAATGTTAAAACAACACATAAAAATAGAAATAAAATAGGATTACTTACTACGATGAACGAGCTGAGTACGAAAAAAACTGTACAAACAAATACAAAATGTTTAAGATATCAAATAATATCGCAAAAATTTTCGATTTCGACGGGACTTGAACCCGCATCCTTCCTTCAGTACAGGAATGTGCTAACCAACTACACCACGAGGTCAAGACGTGACGTGGGAGTCGAAAATCTTTGCGACTTCCTACGGTCTCTAGCGCCGTTAGCTCCACCTACAGGGGAAACATTGAAGTTTATCCATAAAACTTCAATGTTTCCCCTGTAGGTGGAGGATGCGGGTTCAAGTACCGTCGAAATCGAAAATTTTTGCGATATCATTTGATTTCTTAGAAATTACCCTTAGTGTGGGGTTACGCACTATAATAACAAAAACCCCACGAAATGTTTACTATGCTAGCAATGTTAAAATTACTCATTACTCATTAGCCCACGCTAAGGCTAGATCGAAATCATACGAGGGTTCTTTAGAAGTAATTAATGTGCACTGGATAAAAGTAAACCTTAATCCAGCCCAAGCTTCTGTACCCTCACTCCAGAACCAGTAGCGATACCCTTAAATGAATAAAGAAACAAATTCAGATAAAATTACAGATACTAATTAAAGCAGGGACTTATCCTTATTCGGACGGACTCCAGGGATCATTGAGAATGTTTTGAATTAACTTTTTTTCACAAGGTGCTTAAGATTTTTGTCCAACGCCATGTTTTTTACATCGAAATATTTCCAGAATAGGGATTTAATTTAGCAGGTCTTTGCATAGCAGTATCCTACTAATATTATAAACGCATCATCATCGTCATCATCATCAGCCTATATTAGTCCACAGCTGGACATAGGCCTCCCCTAATGAGCGCCATAGCGCCCTGTCTTCAGCTTGCCGCATCCAGCATATGCCTGCAGTCTTTCGCAGATCGTCATCCCACCTAGCCGGAGGACGTCCTACACTACGTTTGCCGAGTCGTGGTCTCCACTCAAGAACTCGTTTACCCCAGCGGTTGTCGGTTCTTCGCGAGATATGGCATATTATAAACGCGAAAGTTTGTAACTATGGATGGATGGATGTTTGTTACTCTTTCACGTAAAAACTACTGAACGGATCGGGCTGAAATTTTGCATACAGGTAATTGTAATCCTAGAATCAAACATAGGCTACTTTTTATTCCATAAATCAGTTCCCGTAGGATAGAAATCACCTTTAAACGTTTCCATAGAAACAACGCTTGCAGCTAGTTTTAATATAGTTTTGAAATTTCATTCTTTGCGCGGGAAATGACCGATCCCCATGAGCCTGCTTTGAACACTGCACTTATTTTTTTGTCACATGCCATTGCTCCTATACAGAAAAACATTAACTCATTTTTTTTTTAGGTTTCCGTACCATAAAAGGAAAAACTTATTATTATTTAGAAAAACACTAGACTTAAAACTACTTTATTTATATTATTCTGATTGTGATGTGATTTTTCTGTTGGGAGTCCATAAATAAATAAATAATTAAAAAAAAGGAACCCATCATAAAGGATCTCTCTGTTGTCAGTCTTTCAACCCCCTTTTCTCAGGGCCGCGTAGGTATCGAATTGAAATTAACATCCCTCCTCAAGTCCGTAACTTCTTGGATCAAAATGTTTATTTTTTCAAATATTATAGGATAGGAATCAAGAAGGTCCTACCATACTTTTAAATGTATAGGCGGTCAGTGATACTGACTTAGATTCAAATATAGAATTATTTAACACTGCTTTTGATGTTATAATAATAAATCATAGTTATTTTTACTCACACAGTTGGAAAAATACGTTTAATAGAAGTATACCTACATTGTAAACTCGGTATTGACGTAAAATATAGTCATATCTTAAAAGATATGACTATGTTATTATGCCTTTAATCGAGTCAACTGTAAGGCCCTGTAGTTTCCCATCATAAATAATAAACACTATTGGCTCGGCTACGTGTCTTGACGCTGTTGGTGTATTCGAGGCTGTGCTACAAAATCTATATTTGTTAAATAGACACGTGTAGGTATTCATTGTCTCAGATCGATAGTTGCTGGGTATCGTGACTTGCAGTTTGATAAGTGCCTACCTACTTTATTAGTTGTCTAGTTTCTAGGGACATATAATAGTACATTATGGTACTAGTGTGTAACATTGGTGATTACCGCCGAGGCGCCATTGAGACCCGAGCCGTAGGCGAGGGTCTTAAGAGAGCCGAGGACGGTAATCACCAATACACACGTGTATCATACGACGTTTTTCAACACACTTGTGAATAAAATAACAATAAAAACTCATTTTATTTAATAGACAAAAATTTATCAGTTTTCTCCTATGCGCGCGCATTGCGATCGGCCACAGACTAAAGGGATGAGGTTTTTTTTATTTTCCGCGCATAGGTTTTGCGCCTATTCTGCCACGTACGAAATGGGGAATTTAAAGTTTTCATTTAATACATAGAAAACAAAAGTTATATTTGAGTGAAAATTTCATTTATTAAACACGTACGAGTTAAAATTATCTATTTAAATAAGAAGTTGCATTAAATGAGCAAGCAATAGGAACATTAATTTATTTGTTCTATCGATAGAGCCGGCTGCACGCACGAAAAAACATGACGTCATGCGGCGTTACCTCGTCATGCGGCGTTACCTCGCTCTGAGGCGTTCCATGTAAGGCTTGAAGTGCAAGCGAGAGCGCTCGACATCCGTCTCTCTCCTACTTGAGTGAGCGATGCGTCTGCGTTGTCACGTTCAACTATCGTCAGTAAACCGACTTTACAGACAACCAATTTTTTCGTATTTATTATTCTGTTTGAATAATATGTTTTTGACGTGACAAGTCTTATAATTCGATAGAGCCGGCTGCACTCACGAAAAAACACGACGTCATGCGGCGTTACCTCGTCATGCGGCGTTACCTCGTCATGCGGCGTTACCTCGCTCTGAGTTGTCACGTTCAACTATCGTCAGTAAACCGACTTTACAGACAACCAATTTCTTTAATTATTTTGTAACCGTTTTGCGCGAATATCGTTTTATTGCCGCGAAAAGGCGTCATACATAACGGAAGGGACCAAAATTGCCGAATAATTTTCCGAATGGAATTTTGTAATGTTGGTATTGAAGCCAAAACCAAAGAGAATAGAACCACTCCGTTCCAAAAACACAAGACTAGATTTTTTAATTCGGCTCTAGTTGACGACGCGGTCGGCTTGGCCCCAGGGTCGAGCTCTGGACCAAAGGACGAAATGTGTGACTGAGCCGCGAATATTTTTCGGTGTTTATAGATGTTTTGCAGTGTTCAGGAAACTCCTTGGTAAAAATAGTACAGTTTTTGATTTTCGTTAGACTTTTGTGTTTTTTAGCCAAATTTAGACATTTCTCCGTAAATAAAACGGCATCTGCTCCACAAGTGTTGCCCATTATTCTATGCTCATTCAGTTATTCACGGCTTTTTTCACGTGACTAATTTGTAGGTAAGTTATTGATACCGTACAAGTTTAACCAAAGGGATTTTCTATCAGTTCCTTCCTAATGAATAAACCGAAAGACAAGGCCTAAAATACGAATTGCCGTTTCTCGCCTGTCGCTCAGTGTCGTTCGTCCTACTTTAGCAAATGAGATACTAAAAGTGGAAAAATAATACGTTGAATGTGAATACTCGTACTCACTCCTAGGAGATAGATCATAAAAGCATGGACTAAAATCATTTATTTTTTCCTTTACATAGAGATTAAAATTAAGTGAAATGGCGCCCTGAAGATCCCGGCGGGCCGGGCGATTGCCCGGGTCACAGGCTATAATAGTTGTATCTGGCTGGTTTTGGTATCATTAAAATTTTAAAGAAGATTCCAAATTCCCAATTCAAATTAAGAAAATGTGTGATTTTTATTTGTTTTTCGTTCTGTCAAGATGAGTGAATCTAATGAAGAAATTCGAGACATTTTAAAATTTTACTACAAAAAAGGTTGCAACGCAAGCCGCGAAAAAAATTTGCGATGCTTATGGACCTAGTGCAGTGTCTGTGAGAGTAGAACAAATTTGGTTTTCAATGCGAAAATTTTGATGTCAAAGATGCACGTCGCTCTGGTCGCCCTATTACGGGTAAAATAGATGCCATTTTTGAAAAAGTGGAGCAATATCGGTATATCAGCAGTTACGACATAGCTGAAGAACTGGGAATTGACCACAAAACAGTTTTGGCGCATTTGAAAAAAACTGGGTACACAAAAAAGCTCGATATTTGGGTACCCAACGAGCTCACTGAAAGAAACCTAAAATGAACCGTGTTTGTGATTCTTTATTACGACGTAATGAAACGGAACCATTTTTGTAGAATCTGATAACTGGTGATGAAAAGTGGATCACGTACGACAAGAACATGCGAAAAAGGTCGTGGTCAAAGGCCGGTCAGGCTTCACAGACTGTGGCGAAACCCGGGTTAACTCGCAACACGGTGATGCTGTGTGTGTGGTGAGATTGGAAGGGCATTATTCATTATGAGCTGTTACCACCAGGCAGGACCATCGATTTTGAACTCTACTACAAACAGCTGATGAGATTAAAGGAAGAAGTTGAGAGAAAGCGGCCGGAAATAATCAACAGAAGGGGTGTGGTTTTTCATGATGATAACGCTAGACCTCACACATCTTTAGCCACTCAGCAAAAATTAAGAGAGTTTGGCTGGGAGGTGTTAATGTATCCGCCGTATAGTCCTGACCTTCAGATTTCCACCTGTTTCGGTCTCTTCAGAATTCTATAGGCAGTGTCAAGTTAACATCACGAGAGGACTGCCAAAACCACTAAGAAGCCCCAAAATTTCTATAGCAATGGGATCATGTACAAGATGGCAAAAAGTTATCGAACAAAATGGTACCTACATACTTTAGTTAAATGTAAATAAACTATATTTAAAAATGTTTTGAATTTTCTTAAAAAATGCGAAGAAAGTTTTCCCCAACCTATTAATAACTATATACCTACGATATAAATCTTTGCATGTAGGTACATTTTTGGTTATTACGTCAACAAATTGCAGACAAAAGCTGGTCGTATTAAAATTTTCACATATTTACAATATTCTGAGCAAACTTCCCACGTAAACATGCAACTTACGACCGTCGTTCAAGAAACTGGCTGTAAAAGCAAAAACGCAAACTTGCTCGGAATTAATTAAGCAAGATAGTAAATCCCAGGCGAGGCCTTTTGACAAAAAGCCAATAAGTATCCACCCTTTGGCAAAAACATGGCGCTTATGAAACTCGTCCCAGTTTTATCGCTGTCTAGAGCAGGATTCTCACTTGGCTTTTTTAATAATGTTTGGTAACATGACAAGGACTTCCTAGTTTTTGGTAGCTAGAATACCCAGACCAGAATAATTGCTCCTGTGATTGTGATCCATACATTTTGAGGTTTTGTATAGGTACATTACTGACGGATGAGAAATATGACATGTGTTGGTTTGCGGTCGGTAATCCCCGAAACTATTTCCAGCCATTCTCAAAATACAATGTTTATCGCGAAAATTCAAAATTCTGACTGGCGTCATGTTTGTAAATAGTGAAAAATAGTGCAAACTCTGTCAAAATCAACAAAAAGAAAGTTTTAACCCCCGACAAATCATCATCATCATCATTCACCTCGATCTTTTACTAATCTGGGCCAGGTGGAGCCTACGGTTTTGCGTATGTCATCTACCCATCGCGCAACAAGAACAAAATTAAAAATTTTAAAAACCCTCCGACAGATTTCCATGCAACTTTACCATATACTTTCAATATCATTGAAGTGTCACTGTACCAAATTTCAAATCGATCGGATATAAGGAAGTTAGTCAGATCTCCTCATCAACTAGAAAAGAGCAGATGATCTTCAAACGAGATACACAGACAGACACGTCAAATTTATAACACCCTCTTTTTTTGCGTCGGGGGTTAAATATACAGGAAAAGCGAGATAACAGAGTTGCACAATGGGCGGCTTTATCGCTAAGAGTGATCTCTTCCAGACTACATTATATCCAGTTACTAGGTTCGTGAGCAAAACCGAAAGCAGATGATAGTTTAATATGAAAGCTTTTTGTCATACAAACGTGGGCCTCTGACATATTAAATAAATAAATATACATAATAATTTAAATTCCTTCTTGTCTGTGACGTCATGCATGAGTCACCTCACTGATCGTAGGTACATTAGATGCGATAAAGTTAGAACAATAGTGACCAAATTTTTATGGACGAGAAAAAGGTAACCCATTTTCTCAAGGTATTCCGTTTGCAAAGTATTTCCACCCCTGTGTAAAATCATCATAAAGTCGTAAATACTGCGTACGTTACTTTTTATTCCTTCGCGATAAGAAATATTTCCTTCTAACTGAAATTTATTTTAGTATGTTGAGATATGAGATATCAGAAATAGGATGAAGAGTTCTCAATTTGTGACCTCGTCGCCATTTTTATGTAAAGTGAGCACTCTTTTTATCCTGAATATAATACGACGTTATTTTTAATAATAATGATAATAATAATACATTTATTTCAGACAACATTAGAACAAGTCTTATTAACTTATTCTACGGTCCATCTTACTATATATAATTCTTCTGTGAGTGTGTATGTCACTGAACTTCTCTCAAACGACAGGACCGATTTTGATGAAATTTTTTGTGTGTGTTCAAGGGGGACCTGGGAATGGTTTAGATTCACAATTTTAACGACTGGACCGATTTTGATGAAATTTTTTGTGTGTGTTCAAGGGGATCTGGGAATGGTTTAGATTCACAATTTTGACGACTGGACCGATTATGATGAAATTTTTTGTGTGTGTTCAAGGGGATCTGGGAATGGTTTAGATTCACAATTTTGTTTAATTAACGCGTGCGAAGCCGCGGGCAGAATCTAGTATGAATATATACCTTAAATCTAACATACACAAAAATATAAAAACTTATTTTAAATAAAAAATTTGACGGGAAAATAACTTTTTATAATGTGAAATAACACCCTTTCAAATTAATTAATCCATGCTAATATTTATAATATATAAATTATTTTTATATTATTAATTGGTGGGAGTCTGCAAAAGACCGAGAAGTTTGGAAAGGTGCGGGGGAGGCCTTTGCCCAGCAGTGGGACGTAATAGGCTAAATAAAAAAAAAATCGTAAGTAATTCTATCTCTCTCAGTCTGTCTGTTACTTTTTGACGACTTAACGGATTACAATGAAATTTAGCAAGTAGATAGATATTATTCCGGAGAAAGACATAGGCTACTTTTATCCCTGAAAAGTGCGTGCGAAGCCGCGGGAGGCCTATGTTAAGCCGTGGACGTATACGGGTTGATGATGATGATACTAATATAATAACTAGTGTCTCATACTATTTTAGGTCATAGATCAACAACTAATGAACCATAATTTACAAAACGTTTGTGGAAGATGGTAAATTCCTTATTTATAAACGACTTCTTTATTGCATAACTTTAAAATACAGGGTTATTTGTATTTTGCTTCACTGACACTGCGTAAACTGCAGGTTCTGCACATCATCACGAACACGTTAGTGAAGACGACAGGTCTAAATTCTTAAACTTGGTATTGGTAGAAAGTCGTCCATTCATTATTCGTTTTTCAAAGTGTTTTTTTTTAAACTTAATTAAAAACGGTTCTGCCCTGCACAGTGGGTGTAGCGTTTAAGAAGAAGCATTGGTCTTTATATTCTATTGGGTTCCGGACAAAATGGGTATTCCATTTTTGTAGGAGGTCTCAATCTCAATCTCTCAACAGCCTGTGTTAGTCCACTGCTGGACGCAGGCCTCCCCCTGATAAGCGCCTTATTGGCTTTTATCTCATGGGGGGTAGTGCCCATAATCCCCTAGCTAGGCATGCGGGTTGGGGATCGCAGTTCGGTGGTAGAATGTTCTGCAGGGGGCGCTGCTGCCCGCCCCCGGTGGATATCCCTTAGTCGCCTCTTACGACACCCGCGGGAAGAGTTGGGGTGGTGCAAATTCTAAGCCGGCACCACACAGCTTATGGGAGGTGATTTAGAACAAATTTTAAGAATTATGACCTCGGGCAAAACCGGCAGTTTACGCACTGTTAGTGAATTGCTAATAACCTATATACCTACACACAGCAATAACACACACACGTGGTTTTGTAAAATATATACACGTTGTACACAAAATAATAACTATGCCACTTTTAATATCACAGCCGTAGTTCTTACTAATCACATCACATCACACTAATATTATAAATGCGAAAGTTTGGATGGATTGATGTATAGATGGATGGATGTTTGTTACGTCTTCACGCCAAAACTACTGAACGGATCGGGCTGAAGTTTTGTATACAGATATTTATCATCCTGGAATCAAACACAGGCTACTTTTTATCCCTTAAATCAGTTCCCATGGGATAGAAATCCCCTTTAAACGTTTCTATAGAATCAACGCGTGCGAAGCCGCGGGCATAACCTAGTATTATATATATGCGAAAGTTTGGATGTTTATATGTATGGAAGGATGGATGTTTCACTCCTTCCTTCCTTTATATTTCGAGCGTTAAGAAGGTGACGGCACCATTTTTAGTCCTGTCAATTTAGTTTAGGATTGGGGACTACTGAATCGACACCTTAGATAAAAATAGGAAGCATAGAAAATATGATCGACAGTGCACAATAAACACTAACTTGTTCCTATTCTAATCAAGAAAATGTGCAAAACGTGAACACTTATCTAATTTTTTTAGATGGAAATGCGTCAATTCGCTCTCCATCAGCTAAAAAAGCATGTTTGATTGATAAAATTATGAAAAGGAATATAAAACAGGTCAAGATTTCTATCCCTGAAATGTACTTCCAAGGGTGTAGATCTTTTCACCATTTGCGGTTTGCATACTTGATTGTGGCCGCATCTATCGTTCCCGTATAGGCCTTTAGCCTTACATAATCGTAGCCTTTAGCCCTTTTCTCTTGACCACCACACGCAGTACGCTGCACGCTGTACGCTGCGTGCTGCCTCTTACCGCTGACGCAGACTTCGACGTCTTCGACGGAACAAAAGACCACTCTAGACGTTTTTCATTTGATTATATGTCCGGCAGCGCGTAGCGCATGCCGCAGCGTACGGCGTGGTGATCAAGCAACCAAGGCTTTACAAGTCATCTACGTAAGTGCCGACATACTACGAACACTACATAAACCATCCTTCATGGACGTTAAAGATCAAAGATGATGATGTGATTGCCTGCTAATAGTCTAACCAGAAACGTTCTTTCCAATCATCAGGAATCAACAAAGTCAATCAAATAATCAACTTCTATTTCAATCATTTTTAATATTTTGCAACTTTGCTAATGCAAAAGGGGTCCAAAATGTTGCATGTGTTTGTTTGTTTTAGAGGATAGTTCCTCTAAAACAAACAAACACATGCATGATAATATTATTAAACTTGTAATGTACATTTTGATTCATTTCCTCTTCACGCCAAAACTACTGAACGGATCGGGCTGAAATTTCGCATAGCTACATGTTCTAATCCTTGAGTCAAACATAGGCTTTTTAACACTTAAATAACTTCCCATGGGATAGAAATCTAAAAGCAAATTATCCGATCTTCAAAAAGCAGCCGTAGTTTCATCTCTTCCGTAAAAATACTTAACACTTAAGCAGTCGCTAATGGGTCTGTCAGACCCAGTCGTCCATATTTTGCATGGTAACTACTGAATCTTAAGGATTGCAACTTTGCCGCTCTTAGTACCTTCCGACGTTAGAGTGAGACAGCGAATAACGGTCCTCATAGTCAGTTGGCACGCTGCGCTCGAGTGCTAAAGACGAAATAGGTGCGTATGGGTTCTTTGGACCCGGTAGCGACTAAATACGTAAGGGATTTTTCATAACTTTATAACCCTAATTAATTATTTAAAATTGCTTTTAGTATAGAAAATGGCAACCAATAGCTTATAGGATATTGAATAATGCTTGAACGAAGAAATAGCGAATGAAGACTGCTCAAAAATAGAATACTTTTTAAAAATAAATGAGCCCGCCAGTTAATGGACAAAAAGTGCGTTAAGGTCTTTGCAATTGGAAAAAAGACAGAAAAACTCAAATTTCTTGCGTTAAATGCAATATCCCAATTTGTGGAGAACACACAAAAGCAATATGTGTGACCTTCAATAATAATATTTGACTTGCAAAGTGACAAAATAGTGCCGATTTATAGTTAAGTTCCAAAGGAAGTTATTTTTAGATAGTTGATTTTTAGAGAAGTTTTTTAGTTTTTTTTACGAAATAATGATTGATCTCTTTTTGTGATTTTGAATAAGTCCATTATAGTAGTATTAGAAAAATAAAGAAACTTAATGTTATTATCTTTATTTAATAAGATATAAGATAAAAGTTAAAATGTCTCGTTAAAGTAAGTTGAATTTTAGTACGTTTTTAAATAGCGTCTTTTTATGAATAAAAGTAATAAATACAAATGTTTAATACCATTTGTAATTTTATTTTAGAATATAATTACTGTTAGGAAATACACAATAACATTAAATTCAGCAGTTTTAGAAAAATCCGGCAATATTAAACTGGGTCCGGTGGACACGGTAGCGACTCTTAGCGTATCAAAACAGGGCGCGACTGCCCAAGTGTTAATTTCGAAATACACTTACACTAGAAGCTTTTTCTTTAGGGTTCGTGGATTCTTTCTAAAGCAATTACAACTTGCCAAGTTCCGTAATGGTATTGTTATTTGGGGAACCTTTTAGTGTTATTGTAGGTACAGTTAGCTATAAAAGAGCCATAGCGCCTGTTTTAGCAACACGTTTAGTCTATTATGCTTTAGTTTAATGTTTGTCTTTAATTTTTATTACTTAGCAGCGTTTCATTTATTTAGCACATAGAACATTACAGAGAACAGAATAAAACAATAACAACTAGTATATACAAGTAAGTATATCTATTTCTTAAAAATCTAAGCCGTCACCAGAAGGCAGAGTGCCCAGAATGCTAGTAGCATTGCCACGTTGAATGGCAATGATAATTCGTTGACCGAAATAAAAGTCAGCATTCCGAATAATTCCGATCACCTGTGGACTAGCAACGTAGACTATATGATTAAAATTTTGTAGTTATCTTACGTTCTTCCAGCGCTAATTCAACAGATGGCCTTTGTTGTGTTGTGTTGTGGTTGTGTTACTACTAGACGCAAAGACACGCTATTTCCAATCTTTTGCAATCGACGATTGTCTTATTCCTTGAATTTTTTCCGTCATGTCTATGAATTGCTTGTTAGGTTGGCGTACATGAAAATAAAATTGAAACGATTGCGAAAAGGATGGTACTCGTTCCGTACGGCTATTCTAGTGAGAAAAAGCAGGATAGAAGGTTTGTTTACAAGAGGTGTCGAATTACAAAATTGTTTACGCTGCTTTTGACCTTAAAAGTGGGGTGGGTAATATATTACCCAGTGTGATTTAAGCGGATAATATTAGGATAAAACAGTAACAATTCCGCGACAAACCTTTTCTGATAAGATCCAATGAAAAGTTCACTTTAGCTCAGAGAGGCAACATCACTGCCAGAACTCTGTCGCTGTTCGGTCGCTCTGTCGCTCTCTGTGTCAAAGTCGAGTATTGTTCTGGTGTCCTGATGGTGGTGATGTCTCGTGGAGAGACGAAACTAGTTGACGACTTACTTTGATGGGTCATTGTTTAGTCGGTGTGGTCTTTTCTTTTACAAATTAAGTTGTCTTCATGTTAAAGTTGGAGGGTAATTTACTAAGCGATTTTTTATTGCGTCGTCTGTTTTTTACCTTCTCTGATTGCATGGCATGCACTCGAATTGCACTAATATTATAAACTAGTTTATGCCCTGGATGTTTGTTACCTCTTCATGCCAAAACTATTGAACGGATCGGACTGAAATTTTGCACAGGTAATTCTTCTAATCTTGGAATCAAACATAGGCTACTTTTTATGCCATATATCAGTTCCCATGGGATAGAAATCACCTTTATAGAAACAACGCGTGCGGAGCCGCGGGCATAAACTAGTCACACTAATATTATAAATGCGAAAGTTTGGATGGATGTATAGATCGATGGATGTTTGTTACCTCTTCATGCCAAAACTACTAAACGGATCGGACTGAAATTTTGCACAGGAAATTCTTCTAATCTTGGAATCAAACTTAGGCTACTTTTTATGCCATAAATGAGCTCCCATGGGATAGAAATCACCTTTAAACGTTTATAGAAACAACGCGTGCGGAGCCGCGGGCATAAACTAGTTATACATAAAGCTCGGCGATACCTCGTTGGGCTGCCTCGCACGGTACTCGCCCAATCCGGACTCGGCTAATCGCAGGACTACTGGTCGTATGCGTATCTGTTAATTTACGAAACAAAATCTGGTCGTATGCGTATCTGGTAATTTGCGAAATCCATTTCTGGCCATCCGCGTATAAGGTAATTTGCGTTTCTGGTACTATGCGTCTGAACGCTATAAAACGGTTATTGAGACAGGCATCCATGAATTACACAAAAGAGTACAATTTTCTGAAAATAAAATGTTAAAATGTTTGTACGATCTGCAAATATTAGTACAGGGTGTTTTGGATGTTTTCTATGCGTAATAAACACAGAAATCTTAATAACAAGTGCCTTGTTATTCAGATTTCTGTGGTAATAAAAAATATCTGTCGAAGTAGTGTATTGTTTATTAATTAAGTATATCAGTTATCTAGTACCCATAACACAAGCTCTGCTTAGATATTGCTGATAATGCTGTGAATTGTCCCGCGTTATTTATTTATTTATTTATAAACACAGTTTAAAGTTTCGCAGTCATTGAACCGAGCACCCGCGGATGATTATTTTTTTACTATTTACGTAAAAACTACTGAAAGCAACAAATAAAATCTTAGCATACCTAACAGCTTTTCTAGACCTGGGAAAACCTAAAACTGGGCTGGCTAGGAAAAATGCATGCGACGTCGAAGACAGAAACTTGTAGCTTAGTAAATATATAAATAAAATTCATTTATTTCTGACAACACAAAAATCAATTTAGGTCCATATGTTAGTCACAAATTTTTCTTATCGTATGTCAGTAGTAGTCATGAAAAGTGTCACAAGTTTATTTCCAAACACTGCAATCGCTTAGAGATGACACTACATATTTCATCAATTGATTACAGTGATTAATAGTACAATAAGCCAGCAATGTGTATCATCAACACCGAAATAACAGTTGCAAAAAACGTATCAGTAGTCCGGTTACAATTAAGTGAACCGGAGCTATGAGTCGCTCGACGTATCAGTAGTCCGTTTTAATTAAGCAACCGGACTACTGATACGTCGAGCGACTCAGTAGTCCGGTTGCTTAATTGAACCGGACTACTGAGACTTCATCATAAATGTGTTATCTCTGAATACTTCAGTACTACTTTCATAAAAGCCGAGTTAAATCCAAAAGTTTCACGAACACGTCAAAAGTTATCAAAGGTAAATCTATATGCCGCTGCAAAGTTTTCGCCGCATTGAACTTTACCACTCAAAGCCGGTGCAGTCAGACTCTGTTAGCTGTTGCAAACAATGCTATCCTGAATTTGCAGAGCCATGAATTAAATGAACAGAGCATAGCATGGCTAGAGGTTTAATAACTTACGTCAATATAATTAATGCATGATTAGCGAATCTCCAAGACTTAGAAATATTATTGTCTATACTAATATTATAAAGAGGAAAGATTTTATTGTTTGTTTGTTTGTATTGAATAGGCTCCGAAACTACTGGACCGATTTAAAAAATTCTTTCACCGCTACGAAGCTTACTTTTCAGGGAGTGACATAGGCTATATTTTATGCCGGAATTCCTACGGGAACGGGAACTACGCGGGTGAAACCGCGAGGCGATCGTCTAGTTTACTAATAAATAAATTAAATAAATAAATAATAAATAAATAATGCTGGACAATTCACACAGCATTATCTAGCCCCAAGGTAAGCAGAGCTTGTGTTATGGGTACTAGATAACTGATATACATAATACAATACACTACATAGATAGATATTTTTTATTATACATAGAAAACATCCAGAACGCGCGGGACAAATGTCTGCAGATCGTACAAACATATGTCCCGAGGCGGGAATCGAACCCGCAACCTCCTGCGTCACAGGCAGACCTTCGCCCGCTGCGCCAGAGAGGTCGTCAAATTGGCTAGAGGCTAGAGGTTTCAAAACTTAAGTCAAATTATAATTGTTAAATATGCATGATTACTTGTTTCAGTAACGTCTCTTGTATTGTATTTTTGTCGGTGTACATACAATAAAGTATTTTGTATTATTATTGAATATTGAATCTCCAACACTCAATATTATAATATATAAATAAATAAATAAATAAAATAAATTATGGTTACTAATAAATATTTATTTTTTATCTTGCTTGTTTTTTAAGTCGAAGCAGAGTATTTTTAGGTTTAACAGAAAAAATAATCTATTTTGGGTATCAATGTGTTGTCCTACGATTATGTATTGGAACGTGCTCATCGAGGCCTTTAATTTTAATAAGCATAAATGTTATACTAAAAGTTTTTTCATGTGATTATGAAGCTGTTCTGTCGTAATATAGATTATTTCCTTATAAAAATACCCAGTAACACTTTGAGGTGATGTAAAGAATCTATGATTATATTACCTATTCAAATTTATTGGCTTTTATGGTAATTAATGTAATTATGACTGTTTTAATAGTGAAAATGAGTTTTCGTAGTTTTCTTTACACAAATAAAATGCCGCTTCTCTTATTTTCAAGCATTCTTACATCTATGGTTCGCACTTGCACTGTCAACTTTGTAAATAAACAGAACTTTGTTATTCTATCCATTGAAGGTAGCGAAGCGTTATTTTCATTTCTATTGTTCGACACAACAATAGTTTTCACGTTTTATTTTAAGACTAGATTCTGTCCACGGCTTTGCACGCGTTGTTTACGCTAGTCTTCCATCAGCGCCATTTTGTTGGTTTACGGATAACCGATCGCTGCCATAATTTTTTTTTAAATTGATTTTAATTTGTTCGATTATCGGATACCTAAGAGATGTAATTGTTCAAAATTTTGAGAATGAGGATTATAGGCTTATTTTAACTTATTTTTAAAAATAATAAAATGTTTTCTTTCAGTGAAACTTTTATTAAGTACCTACTATTTCCAATATTACTAGTACCTACCTACTTGCCCTCCATGTCCCATAGATTTGGAACTCTATCTCCTCACTTTCATAATCTGTTATGGGTAGGTACTAGATAACTGAGTCACTAGTACATTTTCGTTTACCGCTATACTGTCAAAGCCGTATCATGCTTATATGCAACGGATCACTCAAATTCATTCCAAAAATAGTCGAAAAAGCCATGAAACAAAGAAGAATAGTTCTTGTCTTCATTAACACTACGAAAAGCAACTTCTTTTCGCTAGAGGCACTGCAAAGCGTTACTTCTTAAACATGAAGTGGGACAAAATATGTCCCCGTTTTTTAAACTCCGTTAAAATTGAACTGTGCCATATGTCCCACTTCAAAGTATTTTGGTTATGAGCTTTATTTCAGTTTTTGGAAATTATCTTTTAAATAGATGTATTATTTAATGATATCAGTCTAATCACGGTCGCACAATAACAAAAAACACCCCGTATCTTCAAAAGCATTCTATCGCTAGACGTAAAATAATACGCAAGGTGGAAACGGTTTTCGAAAAAGAGGGGGTCGCAATTAAAAGGTTAATGCATCGGAAGGAAACGAACACGAAAATAGTTTTCGTGAATAGTTTACGAAATCTATTTTCATGTTCGTTTCCATCATTACCCTTAAAAAGGGCCCTGATATACTCATTCATGACATTACAATTACATACGTAGATACATATTTTTTATCATACATTTCAGTATTTTCTCGCAAGACATCCGTATGTATTTGAAAATATACTTTCGTCTGTGTTTGCCAGTTTCTGCGTAGCTATCATTTTTGCTACGCCATAGGTTTGTTACGTACCTACGCTATGTGACATTCGATGCTACGAAAGGGACAACGTAAAGGGACCCAAGTTATGACATCATAAATAAGGGGCCATCATTTTGGACTGACAAGTCCCTTGGCAGGTAAAATGTATCCTGTGTAGGGTACAATAAGGGTGCATTCCCGGAATCCATAATGTACTCGTACCTGACCCCATGACTCTTTTAGTGTTCGGTGTGTTTTTTTTTTATAAAATCCATGTCACTGTAATGAGGGATGTCTTTGACACAGGCTTAACAACAAAAAAACTAATCACTAATTTGTAGTGGGCCCAGTCGCCTATATCCTCTTTACAGCCTAGCGTAGATATCTAAGGCTAGCCAATTCAATAAACGCAAATATAGATTTAAAGTACCTATCTATACTAATATACTAATCTTAATATATATAAATCACGTGTCACGTTGCTTGTCCGCGATGGACTCCTAAACTATTTAACCGATTTTAAATTAAATTTGCACACCGAGTGCAGTTTGATCCAACTTGAAAGATAGGATAGCTTACATCTTAATTTATAGCCGCAATATTATTTCATTGCAAATTAACAATATAAAGAAGAAAGATTTTTATTTTTGTATGTTCGTAACGAATAAACTCAATGCCTGATGAACATAGGCTACTTTTTACCGCGAGAAAATGCTTCATTCCTAAACGGGTAATAGGACAACGGGTAGTAAGAATGCATTAGAAATAATGTGGGCTTCTATTGGTAAAATAATTTTTCAAATCGGTCCAGTAGTTTCGGAGCCTATTTCTATTCAATACAAACAAACAAACAAAGAATCAAATTTTTCCTCTTTTTAATATTAGTATAGGTTAGAGTATACAGTGTGTTTTTTTAACTGGGACAGTACGGGGGCACCCATAACCAGAAGAGATACAGGTGCAGTTTCTTTTGAAACATTAGCTCTTTTTTGGAGAAAAATATTTTGGCATGAAATTTTCGTGAGTAGCGCCTTCAAATAAATCAAGTTGGTAAATTTTTTTTTGATGCCAATCGACTCAGTCCTTTGTAAGGATTATTTTATTGTATCGAATGAAAAAAATCTGAGCAGCGGAAGTAAGTCAAATTTAATAAAATGTTTTCACATCTTTTTTGGTTATGGGTGCCCCCGTACTGTCCCAGTTAAAAAAAATACTCTGTATAGTATAGACGTACTTATTTTGGAACCTCATACAAAGATAGACCTTCCTCCTTCTAAAACAACGTAAATCGGTATACGTGACCGATCTACATACGTTGTTCTACGTCTTTACGATACGTAACAACTGAAACTCGTATGAGCACGCGGCTGGCATCCTAAAATGGGACACAGGCGTCTACCTTGCTATTTATGTAAATAGTAAGGTAAGTAAACTGAGGGCAAAAATTATTACGAAGAGAACTTTCAGTACGTTCCTAAGGCAGTCGATGGCAAAAGACTTAAGAGCCAACACTGGACTTGTTGAGACCAAACAAAATAAAACTGGCCAAGTGTTCATAGGCTTCCGTACCATTGTACTGAACTATTTCGCAAAAGAAAACCTAAATAAAACATCAAGTGCCAGTCGAACTCGCGCAATGTGTGTTTCGTATAATTGTAAGACCTTTGTTTCTTGCTATTCATGATTCTAGGTCAACGGGAAGTAAGTACCTAGCCCATAGGTTTTAGTCCATGGCTAGAATCAAAAATATTTTTTGATAGGTAGTGAAATATAAATTTGGGGTATTCGGATTTTTCCCTTTACTTGTGCTATAAGACCTTGCAGGAATTAGATTAGGAATTAGATTAGATGCAGGAATTAGATTAGGAATTAGATTCTTCTCTCTACGGGTCCTATAGGTTTTGTGTGCATGTGATTCCCTTGGAAATTTCAAAATATTCGGACATACCCAAATGTCTGTAACTTTCGACTGCGTTGACTTAGAAGTTTTATTTATATTGAGGCTTTAAGAGGTTACGAACTTAATTATTTGACGTTGATTTCAACTGGATACCTCCACGAATTCCTGTGAAAAGGGGGTTGACAGACGGACAGACAGACAATAAATCGATCCTATAAGGGTTCCTTTTTTCCTTTTCAGGTACGGAAGCAAAACACGCGATCACAGCAAGCAATTCTTAAAGATGTCTGCTGGATATCAAAGTGGGCAACGACGACAACACAACCCGGCTGGTCGGATGTTGGTGGCTTAGTCGGCGACTTATTAACTAAATATTGGCTTCACATCTAGGATTCCAAAGCTCCGAAGCCGCCAGGTTGGGAAACATTGTCGGAGGCATTCAATAAACAACTTTTGACAAGTCGCGGAGTGTCGCCGAAATTGGTCGCGGAAGCGGACGCGCCGTCGATTTTTGTCACGGACCTGTCGCAAGAAGGTGGGCACTGTTGCCGGCCTGATTTCATAAAATAATGTTACTGATAGTAACCCGCCGCCGGGCCATTTCGGCGACTTTGCCGATTTTGGTTTGTAGACTCTATTATTGTGCAAAATCGTGTCTTTCGGCCATTTTCCCTGTAGACATGCGACTGACAGTTTCAGTATACCACGAGGATCGAGAAACACAAACGACTACTCTCACGTATCATCCATCAATCATTTACTTGCAAGCATACTTACATGCATAATTAAGTTACATACCATCTTTCAAATCGATACAGTTGTGTAAAATATAGCGAAAAGGAACAAGGAAACACCATGGCACTCATGAATAGAAAATCAGCCGCATCAAAATATTCTGGCTGATGTAATGAAATTTCCTCCACAGGCGTGCCTTTGAATTTTGCCTTGTTGTTAGAATATGATGTAATTTTGTATTAGATTCTTTGGCAGCTTTAGGGAATACTTTGATTTTCATTGATGTAAGACTGCCTGGCTCAGATTAGCACAAGATCGAGGTGAATGGCATAAACATAGAGAGGCCTATGCCCAGCAGTGGGTCGACAAGGGCTGATATGATGATGATGATGAAGACTGCCTTCCATTCCTTGACGTTATTAGGTAACCTACTTTGTCCTGCAGCCGGCATTAAACTCACAACCTTCAGCGTCACAGACATCATCAAAATATATATTAATATAATACTAAGAACATGTAATTTTCCAAAACCGATAACATTCACCTACTAAATCAATACATAACCAAAGTTACACAGCCTGATAACGAAACCTCCTCAAATATCTAGTAAGTAAACATTATTATTTGTCTACAGTATAATATCTCGTAAGTGAACTTGAATTTTCAACCTTTTTGCTACAATGCTAGGTATCAAAGTATCTATTAGACAAAGGAGACGAAAACTGCATAATTATTTGACTTGGTAGCTATCAGTGAGTATAAAACAGTTACTATCGAAATAGACCAGTAAAACAGTGAAGATGGTCGGCCAGGGAAGCCGCAGCTACAGAATAGAGGAAATCCTTACAAAGGAACAAATCAAGAAAATCCTAGACAAGCATTTTACTAATGGAAAAGCCCAGTTGGTAGCCAGTGAAGCAAGGCCAGCAGTCGACGGCCTAGCGGGCTACCTAGGCGATCATATAAGAGTGACCTTTCAAGTGAAGTGTGGAGAAAAACTGGAGACGGTTAGGCTCTTTGTTAAAAGGATGCCGGTGGAAAACAAGCCAAAGGCAGATTTAATTGCGGAGTGCGGCTACTTTAGCAGAGAAAACTTTATGCTTCAGTTATTGGAGGAGATGGGAGTAGGAGAGGGTAAGTTTGAACTCTATTTGTAACAGAGAGCAATAAAATATTTTTTTTTGTTATTTGTTTTTTTTTTTTGTTTTGTTGTGTTTTGAAGGTAAAGAGAGTAGCAAAAACTTGGAACTAGTAAGGACTAAAAAGCAGTAGAAAAGACTTTAATTGAAACAAAAGTAGACACTAGAAAACAAGCAGACGCGAGAGACTAATCACAATAACTTTTTGAGTTTTTTCTATTTAGAAACCACATAAAAACATTTAGAAACTGCTGTGATTGCTGTTGTGTTATTTGCAGGTGAAATCCCGTGGTACTGTAAGTCGTACATTCACTCGGAGTCACTATTGGTTATGCCAGACTTAGCAGCTGCGGGCTACCTACTGCGTCCACTTTTACAGACCATCGACCTTCCTCATGTGCTGTGCACTACACGGTCCATAGCGCGCCTCCACGCCACCTTCGCAAACTACGAGACCAGCAAATCCAGTGATGATCACCAACCGTTCCAATTCTATCATCAGTTTTCTCACATGTTCACAGAACCCACTTTTTGCAACACGCCCTTTGTCCGAACTGGCGCTAAACTCACCAGAGACTTGATAGCTACCTTTTCAAACAAGTACAGAAACTTCCCCCACTTGGAAGATAAACTAGCAAAAGCTTATATCAAAGCTTGTGAGACCCTCGACGTCGCTGATGGCACGCTTAACGTACTTGTACACAAGGATTTGTGGATCAACAACGTTCTCTTCAAGTACGATGGCGAGAAACCAACGAACGCTCTGATAATAGACTTTCAATGCATACGATACGGCCCGCCTGCCTTTGATCTCATGGGTTTCCTATACCTGACGACCTCCAGAACGTTCCGTGAAGAGAATGAAAGTCTCATCTTCAAGCATTACTTCGAGACATTCTCGGATAGTCTTGAGGATGGTTGTAGAAAGCGGCTCGATGCTCTGGGTTATGATGAGGAGGAGTTTCTGAGCTGGTGTGAGAAGGCGCGGATTTTTGGGGCGGTTCAGTCTATTCTGATATTCCCGCAGGTGCTTATGGATGGTGTTAGTGCTCAGCGTGTGTTTGATGACCCTTCCACCTTCAAGGCGTTGGTTGAGCAGGACCGATCGCAGCCTGTGATAGAATATGCGCGTCAGCAGCCTGACTATCTGAAAAGGAACCTGGAGGTTTCAGAGGAGTTCGTTGAGCGGTATGTGTCCAGGGATCCTTAATATTTAAGCAAAACGTTCGTTTATAATGTTAAGTAAGGACTTAATCTGGTAGATGAAGGTAGCGAATTGAAACTAATTCATTCTGAAAACTCGTCTGACTTGCGAGGAATGTATTCTTATGGCATTCGATTCCTCGGCTCTTTAAAGAAGCGTGAGTAATGGACTCTATCCTCCGCCAACGTAGTCCGGGTTCGTCCGAGATTCAGTGTATCAATGAATATTGAAAGCAGCTGACAGTGTTTTTAACCCCCGAAGGAGAAACAGAGGGGTGTTATAAGTTTGACGTGTCTGTCGGTGTATCTGTCTGTGGTAGGTATCGTAGCTCCCAAACGGATGAACCAATTTTCGTTTAGTTTTTTTGTGTCATAGATAATTTTATCCCGAGTGTTCTTAGCCACGTTTCACGAAAATTTGTTCAGCCATTAAACGTCGGCGGGTTTTTAAAATGTTTACCAACTTTATTTTGTGCCTTGGGCGTGGAGAATTTAAGATCTGAAAGAATAATATTAATAGGATATACCCATCGATCAAGTATGCGGCCTCCCCCGTAGATACCTAGAACCTTTCAAGAATGACACTCAAAAGTGTCCACGTTTTGTTTTGACGCAGACAGTTTGCGCAGAGCCTGTCAAGTTTTTTCCATGCGGAACAAGAGATTAGTGGAGTCGAATTTATATTATTTTATTTTGTAAGTAGGTAGGAAGGTACCTAAAAATAATTTATACACTGCTTATTTTTATATGGATAACAATTAAATACTAAGTTGATTAAATCTAATACTTTTGGTAGTCTTTCTTTTATTAGAGAGTCCACGCAAATAAAATTGAGGGCGGGTCAGCTAGTTATTTTATAGACCTCAACCAGTTATTTTAAATGTCTTTTTATGAAAAGAAATTTATCACTTACAACTTACCACAAATAAATAAAAAAAAAATTAGAAACAATTCATCAACTTAGAACAAAATAAATATTTTTACATAGGCAAACCCAACAACAATATTTAATGCTGATTTCTCAAGTATATAAGGCTCAATTGGCTCATATCACAATACACAGGTAAAAATTACATTAAAACTTACTGAAAATAACAAATTCCATCCTTTTTCTGTTGCGTGGTCGGTCGATTATTGCATTTTTTATACGAGCACTTGACCATGCTTTCGGTCCGAGAGCTAAAATGACACTAGTTGAAAAGGTATCCCAAAATGCCAAATGGGATACCTTTTGATACTGACGTTTTCAGGGCGCGCATTGTGCATCTAAGGGGGGCCGGCCAGAAAATTTTGATCGATGGATATACCTAACAATACTTCCAAAGGTAGCTCGATTTTGATAGACAAAGAAAATAAGAGAATTATGGGAACGAATATTTACAAATATTTTGATTTCATATCCTTTCGGTATTTCGATCTGCGGTTTCGTGTACTTTCGATATACCGTTCTCCGGTATTTTGACTTCCTATATTCCGTAATACAGTCCTTACTAATATTATAAAGCCAAAAGTTTGTAAAATCTGAATTTTTATTACTTAGATCTCCAAAACTACTGAAATTTGGCGTACGTTTAGAGCAAAGCCTAACATAAATAATAGGCTACATAATACACTGAAAAATACGCGTGCGTAGCCGCGGGCAGAAGCTTGTATTAAATATTTTCTTATTTATACATGAATTGTAACTTTTAAATAGGCAGGTAATAAATAATGAATACGAGCGAAAATGTTTTTTATTGATCTTTGCTCTTTTGATCTGTTCACATCCACAAAGCTCACGTTGGATTTTCGGTAGATGTTTTTCTTCACAATCCGACGCATTGAATTTCAATCGAATTCGCGATGTAGACTAGTGACTTTTTCCTTTGATCTTCTGGATATTTCCTAAATAGCTTCTGTATAGAATATAAATTATGTTACCTTTCCTTTTTTTTTAATAGGGCAAGAAAATTATACTAGTATTTACAATTGAAGCAATTGAGCTAACTGCAGACTGTTGCAAACAGTCTACAGATAGCTCAACTGATCCATATCAATACCAGTCGGAAGCGTCCCCAAGACGCTGGCTGCATTGCCCCGCGGCATGGCAATGCTGATGCGCTGTGCCAGATACTCACCAGCTCTCGGGTCACGCGTCGCTTCGTCCTTTCCCTTGACCAAATTTCAGTAGTTTAGGTTGCTAGGTTAAGGTAAATAATGCTTTACAATTAACACAGCATCACTTATACCTAAGCAGAGCTTATATTATAATATAACAATATAGTTACTAAGTAGGTATAATTATTTTGTTGTATGTATTAGTGAATTAGTTTAGTAGGTATTATATTGTGTATTAGTATTAATATGTAAGTAGTTTACAGTACTTATAAGTTAAGAAGCACCGCCATTCTTTATTTTTCTCTTATCGTTTTGGTTGTCTGGAAGAAATCGCTTTAAGCGATAAGGCCGCCAGTTCCATTGCTGTTTTCTATATGTTTCGTGTAAAATTTGTTTTTTGTTAAGGTGATGAATAAAGAATTATCTATCTATCTATCTATCAATCTATATTATGGGTACTAGATAACAGATAATATACCTAACACAATACTTTACGTAAGTACGTAGATAGATAATTTGTATTAAGAATAAAGAATAAGAATAAAATACATTTATTTGTGCAATCAGACTTACAACCTTTCTACGGTTTTAAAACAAAATAAAAATAGTTATAAATGTAAGCCCGAAGGCTCAAAATGGCTCTGCCTCAGCATGGGTTGGTTGCTAGCAAGCTAGCAACCAACGCTGGTCTTCCGTCAGAGCCATTTTGCTGGCGCTACGGATAATCTTTTCACAAACAAAAACTAAATACAACGTTAAAAAAAAAGTTTTTTGAAACCAACAGATAAAAATAGAAATAAAATAGGTTAACTTACTACGAAGAACGAAAAAATAAACTGTACAAACAAATATAAAAATGTACTCTACCTATTAATTCGAAACTATTAAGTATCAAATAATTTGTATACAGAACACCCGAAACAAATATTTGCAGATCGTACAAATATTTGTCTCGACGCGGGAATCGAGCCCGCAACCTGCGCCGCAGGCCCTTCGCCCGCTGCGCCGCAGAGGTGGTGGAGTCAGTCAGGTTAGGCACACAGTTTATATTTAACCGAATCAAAATGATTTGATTGGA
Organism: Eupithecia subfuscata; assembly: GCA_963564075.1. Classification (NCBI taxonomy): domain Eukaryota; kingdom Metazoa; phylum Arthropoda; class Insecta; order Lepidoptera; family Geometridae; genus Eupithecia; species Eupithecia subfuscata. The sequence continues at coordinate 10,256,297 of OY751117.1, forward strand.
AAGTCTGACTTTTTAATTTTTATTGTCAAAGCGTTTTTTCAAAAAGCTCAAAATTGGCAAAAACCTAGATTTACATCAACACATCCAAATATTAATTTTTGCAACAATTTCTCCTCCCAGCTTCAAAAATAACTTGGAATCCTTTTCCCCGAAATTGCGTCTCGACAGAGGAAACCCAATCCACACCTCATTTTTCCACTCCTCCATACAAACTATGATTTCTCTGCGGCCCGCCCGCCCAAATTCAATTTGGTTACATTTGGGAAGGAATTTGAGAACTTGTTTACATGGGGATAACAGGCTGATTGCGATGAAATAAAAAGCCTCTTGGGGCTTTCCAGGGCTTTTTAGGGATACCGACCACACTATACTACGCACTGTATTGAAAAGTAAGTAAGTAGGTACCTATGTATTTTTGGGGATACAACCACACCTTACACACACACACACACACACAATATAACGCTGTATTGTATGAGTTACCTACCTATATAATTACCTACCTACTTCTACAATACAGTGCGTAGTTTAGTGTGGCAGGTATCCCCAAAAACCCCTGGAAAGCCCGAAGAGGCTTTTTATTTCATCGCAATCAGCCCAAATGTAATGCATGTGCATTACATTTTGGTCCTAGTTAAGTATCTTACCAAAGTTATCGACATTTATCTCTAAGAATTAGCAAGCTAAAACGGCAGTGGGCCGCCCATATCTCGAGAACCGAGAACCACCGGTATAAGCGTGTTCTTAAGTGGAGACTGCGACTCGACAAACGTAGTGTAGGACGCCCCAGGCCACGTGGGATAGCTATCTGCGAAAGACTGCAGAACGATGCTCGATGCGGCAAGCTGAAGACAGGGGGCTATGGTGCTTATTAGGGGAGGCCTATGGCCTTCATGGTCCTTGAGGCATACACGAGGTAGAAATCGCACTTTTTCCCGAATTATGCATGGTGCTTTAAACTACACCTTCGAGGAAAATCATAGTTTTAGAGTATTCAAATCACTCGAGTCAAATTGTAAACTTAAATGTAGCCATAAATATGCGCACTGCGATTTTCACATAGTTCTTTTTTTGAATTATTGTTCCGAATACGCGGAAGAGGCCGAGCCGAAATCATATGGCGCATTTGGAGTAAAAACTTTTTGTCGTTTGACCTATTATGAAAAATAACCATGGCTGATATTTCAGAAAATTAAAAAAATAACATGTTAGAAATGGATTATCAATTCCATCCTTAAGCGCAACTATAATTATGTCTGTGATTTCCATACTCTTTTCTCTCCCACTAAACGCGTGAGAAATAAAACTCCTAAAAGTTTTCTGTCCCATTTATGTTTGGAAAAGGAATAAGCAACTTTCTGAGCAGGTGTAGCGTAAAGGTAGTTTCTTAGTTTTCCGAGAACGTAATCGTGGGCGGCTTGTGTAGGCTATACTAGGTACTATAAGTATTAATAGGAAGGCGTTTCTATATAAGTGGCGTGCGTGTACTGAAGCACGTTATTATTATTTTATATCATAATCATCATCATCAGCAGTGTTACGCCGGTAGCTAGGTTTCCTTTCCTTTTGAAGCGTTGGGTGGCTGGTTAAAGAGCTGCTTGTAAGTCATCTACTTCACGCCCCTCAACCTCGTCACCGGACAGCAGACGCAGACCGGGTTTGCCGAGTGCCACGTGTAGAGCACCGAGTTGAAGCTTTGAGCTCGCACACCGCGAAGCTTGGCATTGCGTGCACTGACCCTTGGCCTGGCGATTGAGTGCAGAAGCTGGTATCTTGAATCGATTGCACTCGCCGCAACAGCTGGATGTAGACTGTTTGCAACAGTCGGCAGTTAGCTCAATTGTTTCAATTGTAAATACTAGTATAATTTTCTTTGTGAATAAATGACTATATTCATCATCATCAACCAATATTAGTCCACTGCTGGACAGCTTCAGCTTGCCGCATCCAGCATCTGCCTGCAGTCTTTCGCAGGACATCATCCCACCTGGTCCCACTACGTTTCCCTAATCGTTATCTCCACTCAAGAACAATTTATCCCATCGGTTGTGGGTTCTTCGAAAGACATGGCCGGCCGACTTCCACTTTAGCTTGCTCTTCTTTGGACTACGTCGATAACTTTGGTTCTTTTATTTTATATTCTCTGGTGTAATTTAGAGGTAGGCATATCTTGGAATGATAAGCTGAATAATTTGTCCGAGCCGAACGCGATGAAAGAGTCGATTAAATCTAAGTAAAATTACTTAGATTTAATCGACTCTTTATCAGATTTCACATGAATTCTTAAATAAGAATTCGTGTGAAATCTGATAAAACTTCTAATTTTTTTTTTCCTATTTTTATTTAGCCTTGCGTTTGGCTTCATCTTGCTGGACGAAAACTCACAAATTAGTATTAATAAAGTCGAAATAACTCGTTTTGTGATGGATGTTGTTGTAGTCTCTATGGTCTCAGTGTCTAAGCTGTCAGTGTCAAACATTATTGTTACCTGTCATCGACTTGCTCTCGCACTGGTTCATGTCGTGTCATAGAGATAAGCCTTGCAATAAACTATGGTCTCCGAATAATATCTTTCTTTATATGGAACGTGGGCCTCTGCCAACTGAGATGAATAAATAAACAGATGTGACCCCCTAATAATTATTATGGTAGTGATCTATGACAAAAAAGACCTGTAAATACATTCCAAACGCGACGAAATGTATGAAACATAAAAAATGTCTTCATTTGTTTTAAAATGGTTACGAGGTGAGAAGGTTACGAGATAGGAAGGAGCTATTTTAAAGTAGGTAAACGTTTCTCAATATTTGATGAATCTTCAGAAATGAATCATTTAACAGTAACTTACCAAAGTAATCAATGGATAAAACTCAACAAATGGATGAAACTCACCAAACAATATTAATGATTCACCGAGATGAGGGCGAGTTGAAGTTTGAACAGATGTGCCGAGGAAACTTGTTAAAACTTTCATGACGAGAAGTTATGATTTAAGAAGATGTCAACGGTTAGGGTGCTTATAGACAAGAGGTTCAATAGTATTAAAAAAAAAAAAACGGTTTTTTGGTATCTAAAAGATAAATAATACATTCAGGCATTATTTCGCGTTATTAAAAGGAAGATGGAAAAATTCAATTAAATTGCATCTACAATTACAATTACAATTAGCCTGTTGTGACCCACTGCTAGGCAAAGACCGCCTTTTTTGTTATTCTTACGAGATAAAAAATTCTTTTGGTTTTCACCAATAGACGAAATTTATGAGAAAGTTTTGTGAATTGGCTGAAATATGAAAATTTCACGTTGACTGGGGGCCTCTATGCGCCATGTTAACCAATAGAGTTAAATTATATGAAATTATTATTTGTTAACAGTAATTGGGGGAAAAAAAGTATTATTGGAGCATATCACAAAAGTACAAACAAATGTTGGTTTTGACAGTTTTCATTCATTTGTTTCTCGTCCGTTTTCGAACTCATATATGCACCCTTACGCTGCGTGCATCCGATTACCTACGCGTGGTTGTTTCTGACCTTGTTCTTTTTAGTTATTGTTATCAATAATAGCTAATATTAAAAAAAAAATATCGTGAATTCTAGAATATAGTCTAAATAGCAATTCGATTCGTTCAAGAACGAACCCTAGTGTGTAATATCAGTAGACGCGGCAAAATGGCTGTATTTTATTCCATTGTCAGTTTCTAAGGTGGGTACAAGTTTTGAACGAGACAGCGGTGAAGTTAGGCAACTTCTAAATTGTGTTGAAAATAATGTTCACTTTCAGACCTCGGAGTGGAAAACTTAAGGGGTTCGTCCTAGAAAATATCTGGCGACATCAATAAAGAAAGAATAGGTAAGTTTATAGACTACTAATCTTACAGTAGGTATTATAGAATCCCTTAGAAATTCAAAATGCTAAACTTAAAAATGTTTTTAACGAAACACAACACTTAAGTAGTTCTAGAAATCTAGATTATAGACCATGCAGTCCTATCTATGACGTATTTTACTAGCAGCGCAATACGGCTTCGCCCGCGTGGAAATCATACCTACAAACAAATTTTCTAAAAAAACATAATTCATTATTTCATTTATTATTTAATTATATCGAGTTTTGAGTGAATCAAACCAAGGAATAATAAGGTATCTAGTAGGTGCAAATATTATTATATGTTGTAAAATTGCGAAGATACAAACCTATCCGTTTCCCATTTGAACGATTGATGGCTCTTTATACTCTATAATCTTGAAGTTTTGTTGCTTGTGTTTATGTATAATATTTTCGCATAATTTATCCCCTTTTACTATGCGTGGAAACTGCTTAGCTAAATTTCATAAGTGTTTAATTTTCTAGTCCTAAAGATTTTTGTTTCCATAAGATAAATAAATTATATTCCTAGTAGATCTTAATAATATTCGAATCTAGACATTCATATAGGGATATCCACCGGGGGCGGGCAGCAGCGGCCCCTGCAGAACGATTTTACCACCGATCGCGATCCCCAACCCGCATGCCCAGAGTGGGGATTATGGTCATTACCCCCATGAGATAAAAACCAGCAAGGCGCTTATCAGGGGGAGGCCTGCGTCCAGCAGTGTACCAATACAAGCTGTTGAGGTTGAGGTAGAATTTCAAAGTACATAGAAGAGACATCCTTAACTCCTAAGTTCTTCGTAAGGTATTATCTGAATAGGGAGAACTTTGTCGATAGAGCTTCCAAGTTTGCTGCAAATTGTTAGATGCCTCGGCGGAAAGCTTATCGACTCCAAGTATCGGTAAAGTACTTAGTTATTTACTTCACATAGATACACTATAGCTAGGTAATATCAGGTGAAACTTATCATATTACTGACGAAGCCCGGTAACAACGAAGAGAGAAGAGGTATCTATAAGGGGGCGTCCATAAATTACGTGAGGTGTTTTTTAAGTTTTCTGTCCCTCCCTCCCCCCCTGGTGAGATGTCGTGAGATTTTATTCAACCCCCTCCCCCATCCCCTAATCTCCCGTGAGATTTTTCAATATGTGAGTTTCTAACGTCGAAGTATGAATGAAATTATTTTCTTTCGAACGAATTAGTGAATAATTTTAATCGTATTACGATTACGCTTACGATTAAAATGTTAAGCATGTACAATCTGGATTAAATGGACCAAAATAGTATAATTCTTTTTTGTTTCAAAAAAATTGCGTGATATTTGCCGAGACCCCCCCTCTCTCCAACGTAAGATTAGATGAGATTGGACTCGACCCCCTCCCCCCCATAAATCTCACGTAATTTATGGACGCCCCCTAAGTATAAGTAAAGTAAAAAAGTAAAAAGTCTTTATTTTGGAACACATTTAAGGATTTAACAAAAAATAATAGGCAGCGATGCGACCTGCAGAAGTAAAATACTGTGTCGCAGATCGCAACGCCCACCTCCGGGATTAGGGCACAGATAACGATATAAATATATGGATTAGGGTAAGTTAGTTCCATGAACTTTAGGTACTAGGTTTATAATAGAAGTCGACTTATTTTCTAAAGAAGTACATTTATTCACAAAGAAAATTATACTAGTATTTACAATTGAAACAATTGAGCTAACTGCCGACTGTTGCAAACAGTCTACAGATAGCTCAACTGATCCATATCAACACCAGTCGGAAGCGTCCCCAAGACGCTGGCTGCATTGCCACGCTGTATGGCAATGCTGATACGCTGTGCCAGATATTCACCAGCTCTCGGGTAACGCGTCGCTTCGACCAGACGCTCAGATAGTTTTTTGAAAGAAGTTAAATATAAAAGTTATTAAATAAAGAAAAATCTAAAGAGTAGGTATCTATAGTAATAATGTTTCTCCTATCGATGTAAGTGAAATTCGAGAGATCGGGTTTAGTTGTTCTATCTCACGAAGTCCGTTGGGCTATGTATGTCGTGAATGCATGTACACATTGTTATAATGTGCGTAAGCTCAGAAGCAATCAGTCTCGCCCGAGACGCGGTCCGGGTCACTAGTGCTCATTGTATTCACGTCAGATTTTGGTAGCGAGTACCGTCAGCATGACAACTAAGCGCAAAGTTGTTCGTAGTGAGGTAAGTTAACGGACTTTGTGGGATAAAACAACTATACTAGTTTCTCGATAGTGGGGGGCTCAAATTAGATGCAATTAGGTCTACCCAGGTGCTGCCCTGGTGCTGATGTCCTCATTCAGCTCCACTTATATCTTCTCCCACAGTTCACCCGGCTGTACGAGCCTGGCTGCTAACATGTTATCTGGAAAATACATTTACATCACTTTAAATGTACTTTATCAGCCATAAATCCGTTGCCGTGTGGTGCCGGCTTAGAATTTGCACCACTCCAACTCTTCCCGCGGGTGTCGTATGAGGCGACTAGGGATAGCCACCGGGGGCGGGCAGCAGCGCTCTCTGCAGAACAATTCTACCACCGAACTGCGATCCCCAACCCGCATGCCCAGCGTGGGATTTCTGAGCATTACCCCCATGAGATAAAAACCAATAAGACGCTTATCTGGGGGAGGCCTGCGTCCACCAGTGGACCAATATAGACTGCTGAGGTTGAGGTTGAAGTCCACCCACCTCAGTCATAGTCGGACCGGCGCTGCCGGCGTTCGTGTTTCGCGTGCGTATTGTTGTCTCGGATGGTTTTTGTTATTATAGTGCATTGCATACTGAGGGATGGTGGCAGGTTCAAGTCCCGTCGAAGTCGATTTTTTGGGATGATATTTAATGTTCTCCTAACCGAATTTCGACAACGGCCGCCAGTCAACGTAGACAAGCACGGAACATATTATAGTGCAAAGTCTGCGCAAACACAAGTGCATTCTCTATTCCCTCACTCTCATAATCGTCATACCGACACGACCGGGCAGATGTCAGGCGCAGGACCAACGGATTAACTTGCTTTTCGAAGCACGGGTGTGTAAAACCGCCTCACTCAGGGCAACTTCTTTACTCCGGGCTACTACAGATATTTAGGTTGAGGTGTTTATGAAGAATCAACGAAAAATCGAGAATCATCTATACTATCACACTAATATTATAAATGCGAAAGTTTGGATGGATGGCTGGATAGATGTTTGTTACCTCTTCACGCCAAAACTACTGAACGGATCAGGCTGAAATTTTGCATACAGGTAAGTCTAACCCTGGAATCAAACATGGGCTACTTTTTAGGGTTTCGAAGATCGGTTTCGAAACCCTTATGGTCTCGCTTTGTCTGTCCTTTTTTCCCATCTTAATAACTCAGCAACTACAGCAGCTATCAACTTGAAATTCAAAATAATAATTCATTTCGTGCGCCTGTACAGATTTTAAGAAAAAAAAATGAAAATAAATGAAAAATGGAAATGAACATTTTCCATACAAATTGAGATGTCAAAATTTTAAAAGAGACCTACAGAGTCAAGTGGGGTATCAAATGAAAGGTATTAGTTTGTACATTTCAAAATAGTTTTTGAAATTTCTGTAGGTTTCATACTTTTTGAAATATTTTGAAAATAGTCGAAAAAATACCCATTCCCCCCCCCCCTATCTCCGAAGTTTGCAGAGCGATCCATTCAAAATGTATTGAGCGTTTGTAGATATAGATCTATATTTTACAGGAAAAATATAGAGAAGTCTGTAAAATGAACTCTTTTTGAAAAATTGACAAAAAGAGGGGGGATAATTTTCAAAAAGGGAGGCTACCCCACTGAGTGGGGTATCATATGAAAGGTATCGGTTTGTACATTTCAAAACAGTTTTTGAAATTTCTGTAGGTTTCAGACTTTTTGAAATATTTTGAAAAAAGTTGAAATTTTACCCGCTCCCCCCCCCCCTCTATCTCCGAAGTTTGCAGAGCGATCCATTCAAAATGTATTGAGCGTTTGTAGATATAGATCTATTTTTTACAGGAAAAATATAGAGAAGTCTGTAAAACGAACACTTTTTGAAAAATTGACAAAAAGAGGGGGGACAATTTTCAAAAAGGGGAGCTACCCCACTGAGTGGGGTATCATATGAAAGGTATCGGTTTGTACATTTCAAAACAGTTTTTGAAATTTCTGTAGGTTTCATACTTTTTGAAATATTTTGAAATAAGTCGAAATTTTACCCGTTCCCCCCCCCACTATCTCCCAAGTTTGCAGAGCCATCCATTCAAAATGTATGAAGCGTTTGTAGATATAGATCTATATTTTACAGGAAAAATATAGAGAAGTCTGTAAAATGAACAGTTTTTGAAAAATGGTCAAAAAGAGGGGGGATAATTTTCAAAAGGGGAGGCTACCCCACTGAGTGGGGTATCATATAAAAGGTATCGGTTTGTACATTTCAAAACAGTTTTTGAAATTTCTGTAGATTTCATACTTTTTGAAATATTTTGAAAAAAGTCGAAATTTTACCCGCTCCCCCCCCCTATCTCCGAAGTTTGCAGAGCGATCCATTCTAAATGTATGAAGCGTTTATAGATATAGATCTATATTTTACAGGAAAAATATAGAGAAGTCTGTAAAATGAATGCTTTTTGAAAATGGTCAGAAAGAGGGGGGATAATTTTCAAAAGAGGGGGCTACCCCACTGTTTGGGGTATCATATGAAAGGTATTGGTTTGTACATTTCAAAACAGTTTTTGAAATTTCTGTAGGTTTCATACTTTTTGAAAATGTTTGAAAAAAGTCGAAATTTTACCCGTTTCCCCCCCCCTATCTCCGAAGTTTGCAGAGCGATCCATTCAAAATGTATGAAGCGTTTGTAGATATAAATCTATATTTTACAGGAAAAATATAGAGAAGTCTGTAAAACGAACACTTTTTGAAAAATTGACAAAAAGAGGGGGGATAATTTTCAAAAGGGGGGGCTACCCTACTAAGTGGGATATCATATGAAAGGTATCAGTTTGTACATTTCAAAATAGTTTTTGAAATTTCTGTAGGTTTAATACTTTTCGAAATATTTAGAAAATAGTCAAAAAAATTACCGCTACACCCCATCACCGAAGCATGCAGAGAGATCCATCTGAAATGTAGGTTGGTACCTACTAGTTTTAGGTCTTCATAAAATTTCGGAGTTTCTAACCGGTACCTTTAGTACATACCTACTTGTTCACAAACGTTCGAAACCCTCGGCGCGCGAGTTTCACTCGCACTTGACGGATCTAGTTTATCCCATAAATCAGTTCCCGTGGGACAGAAATTACTTTTAAACGTTTCCATAGAAACAACGCGTGCGAAGCCGCGGGGCGCAGCTATACTAGCTAACTATAATATTATAAAGAGGAAAGATTTGATTGTTTGTTTGTTTGTTTGTATTGAATAGGCTCCGAAACTTCTGGAGCGATTTGAAAATTCTTTCACCGTTAGGAAGTTTACTTTTCAGGGAGTGACATAGGCTATATTTTATCCCGGAATTCCCACGGGAACGAGAACTAAGTGGGTGAAACCGCGAGGCGATCGTCTGATCTATAAAATAAATATAATGTTGTCATGGTTTTGTGTTATGATATGATTTTGGTTTGACACCATGCTTATGGTAAAATTTTGTGATATTCCTTTGCGCTCTACTGGCTTTTTTAGCTTAGGTAGGTTTAATTACCTCATCATCAGCCTATATTAGTCCACTGCTGGACATACGCCTCCCCTAATTAGCGTCATAGCACCTTGTCTTCAGTTAGCCGAATCCAGCATCTGCCTGCAGTCTTTCGCAGATTATCATCCCAACTGGCCGGAGGGCGTCCTACACTACGTTTGCCTAGTCGTGGTCTCCACTCAATAACACGTTTACCCCAGCGGTTGTCGGTTCTTCGTGAGATATGGCTGCCCACTGTCACTTCAGCTTGCTAATTCTTTGAGCTATGTCGATAACTCAGGTTTAGTTAATTACCTATAGCAAGTTAATACAATTTTCTATGAATTCAGGAAATAAATATATAGCCCGAATAAAATAAAACCCGCTTTTAATTTAACTAATTCGAAATGAGTTTGAAATACGAGGAAAAAGTATACTTAGTAAACTAAGTTTTTGCACAGAATTCTAACTTAAAGTAAGTAGGCAGCGTCTTTGAGTTTACAGGGATGATGACTTGAACAAAGAAACCGGAAAAGTTTTTAAAAAGCAATTTAACTCAAGTTTGGGAAGCTCAAACATTAAGGGTATTTAACAAAATCTGTCTTCTATTTTCTATCTTCAGGGCCGTTGCGACAGCTTCTCCAACTGAAATCTACATACGAGTAGATAGGTAGAGATAAACCATTCTAAAAATGCACGCCGAGTGTAGGAACCTATAACGTTTTGTTAAGTGGGCGTGCATTCATTACGGATGTAAGCGGGTTAACTACGAACCCCATTTGTGTTGGAAGAACACCAACGTTTAATCCCTTACATCCGCAATGAATTCGTCAAACTACGATATTTTTTATAGTAAAAAGTGCGTGCATATTAGAATGGTTTATCTCTAGATGGTTTATTTGGTTCACATACACAGACAGCACAAAAATAGTAGATTGTGTCACAAGGGACCAAAATAAAGTATTTAGGGCGAGAGCGATTTTTTGACTCCAGACGAAGCAATGGATTCAAAGTACGCCGCTCGAGGTTAAATCATTTTGGTACAATCTGCTTTTCATCCACCTCTTTAGACTATAAAAAAAAATAACAGGTGCTTTTAGTGACGAACTTTTCCCTTTATTCTTTTGTTAATATTTCACTTTTACTGCTAGAACTCGTCTTTTATTCAATTTGGGTGAAACAAATTAAAATTTCTAAGAAATCAAAAACTTAATATCGCAAAAATTTTCGACTTCGACGGGACTCGAAACTTTGGCGACATAATTTCATTTCTTAGAAATTAGAGAGTGGGGTTACTCATTATAATAACAACCTTCAAATTAAAAAAGTCAGTGTTACAACATTCTAATAAAAATCAGCGCCGCATGTTCATGAAGTACAATACTGAATCTACTCCGGCACCACACGGCTTTTGCATTCATTTTGTACGAACTCGCACGCTCCACGCCGCGTGTCGCCGCCGGCGGACGGCGGCGGCCACTCGTTACAGCAGTGTCTTGTGGCGGTAGCGTGTGACAGCCACCGGTAACGGTGTCCGGTGGTCCGTTTGCGCCTAGCATAGGGGTACCTACACACTATGCGGGTAGCCGGAATGCGGTCAGCCGTCCGGTTGTCCGTAGTGCTAGGCCGCAGCGCTCTGAGCGACGGAGCGGCTGGTAGGCAGCCACATCCCAGTGCGTATAAAAGCTATTTACTCATTTACACTTTTGACTGCGGTCACCCGTTCGGCTGACCACGTTCCGGCTAGCCGCACAGTGGTTTGCCTTAACCAGGGAATATTATTAATACCCATAACAAAAGACCAATAAAATACAAATATACAAGATTATTATTCGTACATTGTTACCTTAACCTATGACATTATCTTAACCAAACGCATCACTGTCATCGCTGTGGAAATTTATTTTATAACTTTCATCTACATTATAAATGATTATGAGCCAAAATTAGCCGAAAATCAGCCACGATGTCCAGTCTTTAGAGACTAGCTATATTATAACGCGCAAGTGTGTACCTACGTAAACATAGGTACCTATATACAATCTCTATGAAATCCCAGTTGGGGCAATGATATTCGGCTATTAAAGCAAGAGAAATTCACATTATAAATAACATTACAGGTAAGTACAATAGTTCTAAAGACATTAATATTTATAGTTCTGTTTGAAGTTGGACTGCGCCGCTGCAGAAGACGTGACGCCGGTGTATTTCCCCAGGGAAGCCAGCCCGTTTGCCTGCAAACAACATCACGGTGAGAACTCTCTTGAGATTACCAGCGTGACATTTTGTAGGTTGTATAAAGGGGCTATGCATAGGAAAATAGATGAAATGTGAGCACTGTAGATAGTCCGTGAATGACTGTCATTCCCCCGTGATGTCATTGAATGACATCACGGGGGAATTCTCTGGACTCGATATGACGAGCATGAATTTATATAGATAAGTAAGAGTTCTGATGATGATGTCAATCGAAAACTGTGTTTCTCTTAAATATGCTGTTCTCCTAGCCGAATTTCGACCACGGCTGCTATTTTCAAGGGAGACTCTCCATTTACTTATAGCCCGTTATCCCATAACCCCTCGGTGACCACCCACCCACCCGACTATTCATTTACGTAAAGCCCGTTATCCCATAACCCCTCGGTGACCACCCACCCGAGGCGAGTAGATTTAAAATCAGCGCCGCATGTTTTTTCCATGCAGCACAAAGCTGAATCTACTTCCTTTGCCTATGATTAGTTTTTTAATTTTTTGTGTTTAATTCTAGTTTAGGTTAAGTAATTTATAGGCAATAAATGATTTTTATTTTATTTTTTTATTTTATGGGCGTGGGACACATTAGCGTGGCACAAGTATTTGTAAAACACAGGTGCACTCTATACCTTCAATCTCTTATTCCGAAGGGACTCTCGACTCTGGTATACCTCTCCTGCGGTATATGAATAGCGTCAAGAGGGGAAGACATGATAAAAAAAATACAGGACGTCTTCAAAAACCAAACTTGTTTATTTTTCGCGTGGTTGCAAAAACAGAAGGGATTTTATTTCACTTCCAATGCAATATCTTTTACGCCTATGAGTCTATGAGGTGACTAGCTCTCGTGCGAAGACTGTCGGCGGGTTTATGCACAAAGACGTATAACAGCATCGAAATAAAAATCGCGAATCTTGACTTTATTTCGGATACAAGATGAAACTGAGAAACGTTATCATCTCGCATGATATCCACAAGAGGCTTTCTGAAGTGAAGTGTGTTCTTCTCGCAGCAATATTCGGCAGAGATTGTGCCTTCGAAAAAAACGCTATGTTCGGCAAAATTTTTGTTTTTTCATGTACATACATATGTCCAACGATATCTCTGCCATATAAGGACCGATTTGGATGATTCTTGCAATTTCATGGAGGATGATTCTGTGGTGTTTCCATAAAAACGACATTTCCGAGAAATTAGTATTTATTCTGCAAAATTAAAAACACTATTTACTGGATTTCAAGTCGGTTTATAGTTTTTTCAAAATATTAGACTGTCGCATAAAAAAAAACAAAAGATTGGCATTGATGGAGGTCTTGAAATTCAAATTGTCGTTTTGAAAGTCGCGTCACGTCGTAACACTTAGCATAATTTAATGGTTGCTACTTGACAGAAGCTTGTTGTCTGGTGGTTTGGCTAAACTCATTGAGTAGGTAGGTAGTATAATTTGAAATGATGAAAAGCCTGTGATGTGGACCGCACTAATCTTGCTTTATCACTCGTAAGTCGTAAGTACATATAGGTTGTTTTTTGATGGGCAGCGAGACTAAAATTTTAACAGAAATACAGTTTTTGATGGACGTTTTAATAACCATGCACGAGATTACATTCGAAAACTATCTAAAATTCACTTACCGGTTTTGCTCCTGCAGGCATAACTGTACCCACAATACAGTTATCAACTTATTTAATATGTAGGTACTTATATTTACGAAGATCATGGTTAACGGTAAAATGGGTCCCAGCCTCAGCATGTTGCAGTATTCAGGCATTTGCCCAATACTGCGCTGACTTTCAGGCAGGCATTTAAGCAAGCAAGCTAATTAATAAATCTAAATCTTATAATCTGAGTAGATTAAAATATTAAGATTTAATAGTTGGCTTACTATTGGTATTTTGAAAGTAGAGTTACTTTCTAAATACCATTCTATAAATTCATAAACATTCGTTTGACTTTCCAATCCTTAGAGCAAGTGGGTTAGTTAGGGTACTTCTCGTCCGCGAAAAAACTCTTCCACGGACGAGTTGAACCTTTTCTAAAAAACCTAGTAGACAACTCGTCCGAATCAAAAGTCTCTATAGGACAATTATGATCCAATTCAGTTCACTGGTTCCGATACATACAAACCCAGGCCTAGTGTGGGGTACTCGCTCTTACCTTGGCTCTCTTCAGCAGTTCCAGCTGAGCTGCCTTGATATTCTCATCATTGCCCGCCCAGGTCTTCCACACGGAAGCCTGCAGAGCCCGTCCGTAGCTGAAGGTCAGCGTCCACGGCTTGTACTTCTGGACGCGGTTGATGGCGTCCAGGTTTAGAGTGGCTTCTTCTTCAGATTGGCCGCCGGAGAGAAAGGTGATTCCTGTTAAATTATATTGAAGAATTTGGTTTATAAACGATCTATGCTAGACTTTGAATTTGGTAGAGCAACATACTCATTAGGTAATGTTTGCTAGAACAAGACAAAATTAATAATTTTAAAAAGCCACGTTTATCTGCTGAACAGATTTTCATGAAACTTGACTAAGAACACTCGGGATAAAATTATCTAAGACACAAAAAATACTAAACGAAAATCGGTTCATCCGTTTGGGAGCTACGATACCACAGACAGATACACAGACAGACACGTTAAACTTAAAAAACCCCTATCTTTTTGCGTCGGGGGTTAAAAAGAAGCAGGTATGTATCTCTTATTGGTCTGTGAAAAGAAGATCCTATGAACGGATTTTCTGGTCGATTTAGTTCAAATCTGAAAGTCAAAAATGACTGGTGTCATTTCAGATGTCGCGTTTCATTGAGGTTTTTTTTCATTTTTTTTTTCATTTCATTCCGAGGTGAGGTAGCGGCTTTATGAAACGTAACCTTTTTAGTACTGTCAACTTAGTTTACTATAGTTTTGGCGACATAATGAAATAACACCAATGAAAATGGAAAAGGGGAATCGAGATGATTTTATAGCGCAGTTTTATGTGGCAAAATTTAAAACTATTTGCCAATATAAATTTTATATATAAAATTCTCGTGTCACAGTGTTAGTTACCTAATACCTTACTCCTCCGAAACGGCTTTACTGATTTTTACCAAATTTTATAATTTTGCATATTCAGTAGGTCTGAGAATCGGCTACCATCTATTTTTCATACCCCTAAGTGATAGTTTTAAATTTCCACGCAGGCGTAGCCGCGGGGCGCAGCTAGTTATTTATAAAATAGTTTTATATTTGGCCACGACTATGAGTGCTACGTATTTTTATATTTAATAAAAGTTTTATAGTCATGATTTTTTCATAATTAAAATTATATTGTCTATTGACAATATAATTTTAGTTGTAAAACCATCAATCAGCCAAGTTCTTATAGTTGACCATCGTGACTATAAAACTTTATAAAATATACAAATACGTAGCAACTTATAATTTTCTCACCTGGCACGGCAGCAGGTATGGTTCTCAGGAAAGCGGTGACTGTCGCTGCTGCCACGTCGGCTGGCGAGGACTTGGAGTGTCCTTGGCCCGGCGTCACCTGCGACGTGGGGCTGTGTCAGTGGCGGTGAGGAGATCGATGGGAAGATGTTATTTTAAAACGAAGTAGGTGGCATACATCAGTCAGAAATAAAGGCCCAGAGGTCTACTTTGAAATACGAATAAAGTTCTGCGCTCATTAATCCTATACCGCTACTACTCAGCACAAAAACGTGCATTTAGCGGGTTTGATTGTCACACTAGCCCTAAATCTCAGTCACGGGATGCCCGTGGTAAAAAACTAGAATACATAACATTCAACATTTTTTCTTCGGTTCTTTAATTAGAAAACACCTTTAGATTATGTTTTTGCTAGGCAGCGGAACTAAGAAGTGGTTGCGAATTTCTGTTTATAACATCGATCAATTTATGATTTATAGGTGTGTAGTGTATGTCCCGGTAATACAATATATCATCTCGTAGGTCGAGGTGTTGCCAATGAGCTGTCATGTCACTGTCACCTGTCAGACGGACATAGCCGGGTAGGCGGGAATCCGGGTTGACAGGCGAACGGATGCCAACTGGGGAGGGAGGACGAGCTCATGCAATACCTTGGCTGTGCCGAGCTGATGTATCCCTTATCGTGTATACTATTGGTCTTTGGAACCTTTACAAGGTGGGTACTGACCAGGGTTTGCAGGGAGCTTTTAGGGATTTACAGGGCGTAATGTACGTTTAAATAACACAGCGAGCGTTCATGCAGTCAGTACGAGGAAAGAAGCCGCTCGCTACCATCCTCGCTGCGAATAGTAAGTACTTTACGCCTCTTAACACCAGTATCTTAAGGTTTCAATAGCTGGATGTGCGAGATTTTCTTTACGAGACCTGTCAAAAATTTACTTTTGCTACATCAGTTCAAAGAAAATGGAGTTATTCTTCACTTGGATAGCCGAAGACTCGGAGTAACCTTGGCCGGCGTCTCTGTGACGTGGTGTTGTTTCAGTGGTGGTGAAGAGATCGATAGGGGTGTGTTTTAGTGTTTAAAAGTTTATTCTGTGACCTAGCTTGAACTTGAATCGACAAAGACTTGTCTAGAAGACAAGGCTTTGTCAAGACTAGATTTTAGTTAGAATCTAGTTAGGTGATAGTGTAAAATGTAAGACCTCACAATTTGCTGTTATTGAAATTGATGGAACGGTGTGAATGGCCCAAGGTATGTATCTTTTGGAATGGGTCGATTCGGACCACTGGACGAAACGAACCAATGCTCTTTTCGTAGGTCCGATTTGGTCTTAGGTAAGAAATTTAAGGATTCCAATGATTTATTTGCACAGATGAGTAGAGCAGCGATGAGTGTAAAAAATAAAATTGCGACATAATACGTAATAACCATATTTTTACTAACAGTCACCGAAATCTGTCCCCCTAAGGACGGACCTGTGGATGTTGTAAGAAACATGGTAAAATAATACAAGGTATACCTACTCCGAGATCTTCCCAAGCCTACGTCACTGTCCACTTGCCACAAAAATGGGAGGTTACGTTCATTTGCCGGTGACTATCAAACTTTTATTGACGCCGGTGCATTACTTGCGTTGTTGATCGGATAAATCTTTAAAATAAAATGGGCGGTTACTCTATCCGTAACTGTAAGTGTGAAAGGCGGTAAAATAAGGTTCTTTAAATTCCCAAAAAGAGAACCTGTGGCTGAAAAATGTTCCTGCGCATGTTCCAGCATACCTTGTATTATTATACCGTGGTAAGAAGCAACTTAGGGAACGTGAGGAAGAGGATCAGCTTCATCTACTGCGATTACCGATTCGCTTGCCAAGCCTGTCGGTCATGACAAAACCCCCCTGTTTGTGGGATGCACTTTCAGCAGTGGACGTAAAGGTACTAATCTTAATAAGCTCAACCTCAACAGCCTGTATTACACATACTGTGAGGGCTACTTGTGTGTGCACATTCCCGTACTGAGAGAAAAATGCGGGTTCAAATCCCGTCGAAGTCGAATTTTTTTTGCGACATTATTTGATTTCTTAGACCCTTACCATGTTGGGCTTCAACAGTGTTCCTTCGAGGAACACATGGTGGTCGCTCAAGGCCTTGTACACAGCTGCGAGCACTACCTCCGTGACTTTCTGTGTTGCGATGATGTCGTGGGTACCTGCAACATGATAAGAATATAAGTATTTTTGTTACCAAGGATCTCCAAAACTACTTACAGATCAAGATAAAATTTGGAGTACGTTTAGAGCAAAGGCTAACTAAGATAATAGGTTACTAATGATACTGAAAATACGCGTGCGAAGCCGCGGGCAGAAGCACCTAATTTAGTAGGTACCTAATTAAAATAGAAAAGTTCTTTTTATGATGGTGAAATTTAAATTATTTAGTGGTTTTTAATTTTTTTTGCGTTCTACAAGGAATGAAACTAGCGCAAAAGTAATTTGCCACATACCGAAAATCTTTTTTATAAACCCATGATAAAACCAATAGTCGTTTAGGCCATAGAAAAGCGTTGCTTAATTATGTATATTTCGATGACTGAG